>CM031237.1:760510520-761710520 GCA_018340775.1 Taxus wallichiana var. yunnanensis
TTTTATCTTGTAACCCTTCTTGTTCCTAGAAAAGATTTTTTTTTTTGCCCGGATGTGGGCTTCAAACCAAAAGAAAACCATAAACAAATCTCCAATCTTGCAAATAAACAAGTGTAGGTGATCTGCCATGGGAGAATGTAGAAGAAAGTTAAATCCATAAAATCTTAAGTTGAATCCATTCCTGCATAAATACAAAGAGAAGAAAAAATAAATAAAAAATTTGGAGACGAATGACCTCGGAGAAACAAATGGAAATAAAATAAGCCTAAGTTTTGGAAATTATATCCTCTCTTTTGGGATTTTAGGGTTACTTGATCTTACGGTTGAGAATCATCTGATCTAAGGGCTCTGCTTGAGTGTGCACAACTTAAATGACTTGCAGATCCCTTTTTAATTATTAAATGTTTTCATATGGGTTAATGATTAAATGACTTTAGTTATTTTGGGGTAAATTTAGCCTTTATGGTCTAACTAAATTTAAATAGCTTAAATTTATATATTTTTAACTTAGCTTATAATTATGGAATCCCCTTGGTGAGATAATTTTTAAAAATAATTTAAAATTGTTATTAATCCACATATCCTTCTCGAAAGTAGGAGCCCACTACAGGGATGAATGGGACCCATGATCCTCTTAATATAATTGTGGCTTTTCACTGTTTGAAAATTAAAATATTAATTAGTATATATAGTAATCGTTCATGAACGATTATTAATCTTTACCGCCGTCACGATTATTATCGTTGAAGATTTAAAAAAACTAATAATAAAACTAACAATAGTAGTAATAATTGTAAATAGTCGACTTGCGGTTGTGGCGTTAAGCCGACTTCTTGTCCCTTATGTCATTGTTGTGACGTTGTTTTAACAGCGTGAATATTATCACCCTCTAAGTTGTTCGCGATTATGGATTGGTTCCGCTTCATTAAACTTTGTGAATGTGTTACCTTTGTATTGAGTAATCTTAATTGTCATATAATTATTTTTACCTTGCTTTTAAAAAATAAAAAATAAAAAATTCACCACTATATTACCTTTCCCAGTTTCGATCGAGATATTTTTTTATCTCTTATCATGTTTTGGAACTCACGCCGAGCGGGGCATGACAAGGAGTACACATTCTCTTTATTAACCCTAAGGAGATCTAATCCCAAGGCCTTTCAACTCACCTTTCCTTACACCAACAATATAGCTGAATATGAGGCACTCATTGTTGGATTAAAAATGGCCATCCAATGGAATATCAAAACTCTCAATGTCTTTGGTGACTCACAACTAATAATCAAACAGAGTTAATGATGAATATTCACCAAAGATGACAAATTGGTTCCTTACAAAAGAATGGTGGACAATTTCAAGGCTTACTTCTAGCACATTCAATTCAATCAAGTCCCCCGAGCAAGCAAAAAATCAGTAGATGCAATGGTTGAGAAACTCATGGTTCTCTACTCGACATGCCTTCAGATGCCCCTAATTCACAGTTCTTGGTTGAGAAACTCATGGTGCCGACCTATGATGTCCCCGAATATGAGATGGTATGTGAGATTGTTGGTCTTGACTCCCCATGGTACCATGAAATCTACACCTACCTCCACAACCACACCCTTCCACCTTACCTTCCCGTAACCATCATAAATCCTTCATCCAATGTGCCTCCCACTTCACCATCCTTGGCGACACCCTTTATCGTAGAAGCTTTGATGGAACTTTGTTGTGATGCCTTAATTCCCAAGAGGCCAAATTAGCACTTAAGGAAGTTCACGATGGCATTTGTGGTGCTCACACCAGTGGTGTGGTACTTGCTAAAAAAATTTGTGAACCGGCTACTACTAGCCTACCATGGAGAAAGATGCATGTTTGTACGTCCACAAATGTGTCCCATGCAAAAACATGTTGACCTTATCCATGCGCCATCCCAAGCTTTACAACCCATTACTACTCCATGGCCCTTTTCCACTTAGGGTCTCAATCTCATGGGAAAGTTAAATCCCACTTCATCCGACGGTCACAAATTTATCATTACTACCATAGAATACTTCACTAAATGGGTCGAAGCCATCCCACTTACCTATGTTCCGACAAACAAATATCCAAATTCATCCTTAATCACATCATTTTCCACTATGGTATTCCATCTGCTCTCATCACGAAAAATAGTAAATCCTTCAAAAATTGAGAAGTTTGTGAGCTTTGTGACCATTTCCACATCAAGCTCAAATTCTCCACCCCATATTACCCACAAGGAAATGGCCAATTTGAAGCATCTAATAAAACGCTAAAGCACATCCTTGGTAAAATTTTCAGTCAAGCAGGACGAGATTGGCATACACAAATATATCCTACCTTGTGGGCCTATCGCACATCCATCTCGCACCCCCACTGGCTCCACTCCATACTCTCTCGTTTTCGGCATTGAAGTAATATTACCTATTGAGATCGAGATCCCTTCCCTCTGTTTTTTCTCTCCAACACCTCATTGACGATGAGGACTATCGAGTACATTGCTTACAAGAACTCGAGCTTCTAGATGAGAAATGCCTTCATGCCCTGGAAAACCTCAAATCTTATCAAAACCACCTCAGCAGATACTATGACAAGCGCATCAAAACCCACAAACTTGAAGTTGGTGACCTATTCCTTAAAGAGAACAAGCCTGATTCTAACACCGATTGTGAAAAGAAAGGCAAGTTCAGACTAAATTGGCTCGGACCTTATATTTTCATCACCAAATTTGGGTCGGGTTCTTATAAGCTTGCTACTCAAGATGGGTATGATTTGGATGAGCCTATGAACATCATGCATCTCAAGCGCTTTTATGCCTAAGTGCCTATCGCTCAAAATCAAAATAAAAAAAAAATCAACAAAAATAAAAACAAAAACAATCCATCCAATGGTGAAAACCACTTCGGTGGTACCTTGGGCAAGTACCATGGTGAAAACCGGTTCCCGACACTATGGTAAACTAGATCCTATGTCCACTAGTACCCTACAAATGCAATCAACACATTGGGGAAAACCCCTTCATTCCTACTCATATTTTCATCCCTATCCACATCCTACGCTCCTAAATCCAGACTTCTTATGATCCTCACCATGAAGCAATGGATATATCATGACTAGGAACACTATTATGATCCTAGCCAAGGTCACATTGTATATGGTCACATTCACGGGGAACTACAAAGATTAAATGAATCTAAGTCCAATGCTTGAGAAATGCAACCCTTGTAAGATCCCGAGGCCTTCATTTCTCTCCCAACCCCCTTCCACCTGCTATTTCCAGTCATTTCCCTTCACAATTACTTTCCTTTTCTCTCTCAATTGTTATTACCTTTGTTTTGCGTAATGATGACTGTGTTGTAAATATTTGTACAAATCAAATTCCATTTTAACTTTTCTTTATTATTAAATCCATCACATTTACCATATGTAAATAAATCATCACATCATCCACATAACCAAATAAAATACCACAAAACTACAACACATAATAATACATCTCATGATGAACTCAAGGTCTTGGGCTATTGGTGAGTTATAAGTATTTTGTAATCATAAACCCGAGTTTCATTCCCATTGAGTTCATTCGATGCTTTCAATAAGTGGCCAAAGCTTGAGATAGGGGTCGAACTTATCCATATGGACCAAGCGAGAACATAGTGGGGCACTCAAATGCCGATTGCTTAGTGGAAATTAAGGACCCAAGCTCACCCCCATGTCCCATTTAGAGAAAGCGCTCCTCCACTACTCTAGTTCATAGCTTCGGTATACTAAAATCATTTACCATCCAAATTTTTAGTCGATGGGGTCTGGGTGGAGTGGTTAAGATGCAGATGGTTGTATCTGGCTCCACCTAGGTTCAAATCCCACTTAGGCATGATCCTCGTTTGGGGTGGTAATGTCCGAGGTGGCATGACTGGTAGACTGATTTAATAGAGGTGGATTCTGGTTTGAGATTGCTGCGCTAGAAGTGTGTTCAAGTGTGGTGGTTCTAGTTCGCTAATTGTTGAGCTTAAATGCTATATCTTGGCTGAATGTACTCCGATTCATAGCTCCAGTCAAAATCATTTATCTATATAAAAATACATATCATCGTAAACCATGTAATCCATCCATCTAACCATCACACTTCACCATATAAACCATAATCATGAATAAACATTATCACATCTAATCATCTAAAAATACCTACAAATCTACAACCCACCACCATCATCATTATATCATTATCTAACACTATCAAATCATCAACAACATTACCTATCCATCATAAACACATATCACCAACAACATCATCAATACATCATCATCAGAAACATCATCAACCACATCATTTATACATCAATAAAACAACTTATCATCAAAAATGCCATCACATCATCTATATCAATTCCTCTAATGTATCAACCATCACACATATAAGTACTCAAATAAAATCCTACACATCACCATCATCATAAAAACTACAATACCATCATCATAACAACAAAAATAAAGTAAATAATCATCATCTCATCTATGACATCATCACCATGTACCATCATCATATATAATCAAACAAAAAATAAAATAACATCATCAACATCATCATCATCATCATGATAATCACAAATAAACTCATAAATGATCAATGCATCAACTCATCTCATCATCACCATCACCATCACCATCACCATCACCATCACCATCACCATCACCATCACCATCACCATCACCATCACCATCACCATCACCATCACCATCACCATCACCATCACCATCACCATCACCATCACCATCACCATCACCATCACCATCATCACCATCACCATCACCATCACCATCACCATCACCATCACCATCACCATCACCATCATCACTATCATCAATACAAAATGACAAAATACTACATCATCGTAACTCATCATGTACCTCATCAAAAATAAATAATACATCATGTGTCATCAATACATATACATCAAAAATGTGACCATCCTGGTCATCATCAAATGTCCAATAAAATACATATGATACAATACAAACATAATCACCTCCATCGGCCACATATGACACTCATCATTGCATACCGAGCTACAAGTATCATCACCTACCCCATCCAGTCTCAATGCAATATGTTATCCATACTCCCTAAGGTTGTCGGATGTCTTGATGTTCTCTCGGTTAGGTGCTCTGTATAACGTTATTCCTCTTGTAGTTGATGGGACACAAGGCCCTCATAATATCGCATCTCCTCCACTACACTTGATATTAACATAATGAAATTGTGCGAGTAGGTTCCATCTGCTCGCTCCTTAAGAAGTACTTAGGGTGCTTTTGGTCATGCTCCCAAAAACCACCCTATATATTGCTACTCTCTGCTCCTGTATCCAAAGGGCCATATCTATACTTGTAAGCATCACACCGACGTTAATACCTATCTCAATGTCACAAGGCTCTATCTCACTCTGTCTCAATCCATCGATTGCACTGTTGAATATGCATCAACTCCCCTACAAGAGAGCAATATCTCCATCCCTCCACTCTACCTCATGTCCCACCAACATTGTCAACATGATCATTGCTCATCTCAAATCTCGTACCTCTCTCAAGAAAGATACACCTCTCGCTCACAACCTCGCAATCTCTATGGCCCATGTACGAGCCTTTGTCTCCAACTTGTCAATCTGGAGACTGTAACTCGGCACTTGTATCAGTTGACCTCGATGCACTTGCACGACCTTAGAATCCCCGTACCTATAACACTGTCCCCGGATGGAATTTGTATATCCACCTATGATGGCATAAACATCTATAATGGCTGCATAAAAAATCATCCACTTCTATCACCTCTACCTCATGTCTATCCAAACTCGGGTTGGTGCATCCTGTCCCCAATGGTGCATCTTGTCCTTGTGGCTGCTGGATTGGAGGACCACCCAATACAATAATAGGTGGTGTTTGTTGTACCTCCTCTTCTACTTGTCCTTATGGTTTATGTACCACTACTACCAACCCTTGTGGTATCCCGTCTATACATTGGTGATCGTGAAAAAATCTCATCCCGCCTAATGGTCATGTTAGTCCAGTCGGCCTAATCCTGCCCACCACTCAACATATCCATGAACTGTCCCCGGATCCACCACAGTTGGTAAAGGTGCCCATGGGATAACTTGCAGCTCATCAAAATTGGCCCTCTCCACATCTCGTTGGAATCACAACACCCTAATCATTAGACTCTCGTGTAGTCGCGCGAACACATTGTGGGGCATGTAGGAATATCCCGAATAGTGCCAAACTATCATAACACATGATCTAGCCGGTATCGCCCTATCATGTATGGTTGACCTCCCATCAAATAGTATGGCATCTAGATCCTTTCTAGCTAAACTTGGTCCCCCTCCCACACCTCATACTATTGGTATGTCTCGCCATGTAATATCCTCTATTTGCAGCTCATCGACCCCCGCACCTATACCACCCATCTCCCCTAAATGCTCCCTCCTGCCTGCATATATACCACATGTATACGAAGGCTCCCAAGCCCATCACCGATGTTAGATGCCAATCGGTCTACCCACCGCTATATGGTCGTAACTCCATATCTCGCAAAGATAATATCTGCTCCCATACTCCTACCCCCGATAGGCTACTTTGTGTAAGTCATGATATAACCATGCCAATACCATAAGAGCCCACGCAAACACCGTCTCGGTGCATCGCGGATATCATGCACCACATATGCAAACCCATTATCTTGAAATACTTGACTGTACTATCCGCAATAAACTATAGCTGATCAAGGAGCATAGTAGCATCAACACCCGCTCCATGTACCCCTCTCTGAAATAAACCCCTAAATCTATTCGCAACTCCCTACGGGGTACATTCTCCACATCTGCCACAGTAGCCTCAACGGTGCTCCGGCTCCCCTATGCCATATGACCCCCCCCTCCATGGGAAGCCGATATATATGGTAGATATCCTCTAATGTCACTGTCATCTCTCTTGTAGGTAGCCAAAAAGTACTCGTCTCTCGAGTGCCACCACTTTCATAAGCCTCGATTCGCTCACATAAACAACATCCTCGTTACATGTAAAAATCCTAATACGTGCAACAATGAAGCCTCATCCTCCTTCTCCTCCTCATCAAAACCCCCTAATAAATTGCTCAAGGCGTCCGAACGTCGATGCCTCGACTGTAATACCTAAAACAACATGCACACATCAAACAATGTATATTAGCCCCCACCCATCATTACCCATCTTATTCATTCCTATTTTCAACAATCCAACCCTAAAAATTCCTAACTCCCCACTCTATGACATAGGCACCACTTCATAAGCATAGGCGCCATTCTATGACAAACATGCCATTTCATACATAGGCGTCATTTCGAACATAGGTGTTATTTCACAACATAGGCGCCATTTCACATCCTCGCTTGGCACATAAGTGCTACTATACTTCATCCCAAACACCCCATAACATAGCACTACCATTTATAACATACGTGCCAAACTCCTACATAGGCGCCCAATGTACCACAAAAGGCGCCAACTGAACAAAAAGCCAATTCATACCCCATCATAGGCGCATATGCGCCAAACTACAACCCTCCTCGCCACATAGGCACTAAAACCCATACTACCCTCCCACAATGATGCATAAAGGCTACGATTGGCACATAGGCACCGATTCGTGCGCATAAACGCGCTTCATACCCCTAACATCTAAAATTACCTTAAAAACCCTAAAAAACCTCAAAAACACATAAAAATTACAAATAATAAAAAACCACAAGGTACCTACCCCAGGTTCATCGGCTTAGGTCTCTAAGTAAGTCCTCACTCTGGTCGCTCGATGATCAACAATCCTCTCATAGGCCATCATGTTCTCTCAAGGGCTCTTGTTCTCTACTATGCGCGGTGAAAATGACTCGTCGCATGGTCCCCGAGGCCCCTTTTATACCCTGCCGAATGCCCTAACAACTTCCAGGAGCCCATTCTCCCACCCCGTTCATCTATTTTTCCTCTCGTTTCTTCCTACCCTAACCGAATCCTCTCGTCTAACAAAAAATTATAAAAATCCAAAAAACAAAAAAATTATTACAAATCCAAATAAATCAATTTAAAAAAAAAAAAATCCAAAAATTATAAAATCCAAAAAATTTAAAAAAAAAAATATACAAAAATCCAAAAATTGAAAAATTATAAAAATCCATGAAATAAAAAAATTACAAAAAAACCAAAAATCATAAAAATCCAAAAAATATAAAATATCCAAAAAAAAAAAAAATCTAAAAAATCCTAAAAAATCCAAAAATCCAAAAATTATAAAAATCAAAAAAATCAAAAAATTATTAAAAAAATCTAAAAATTCTAAAAATAAAAAAAATTATTAAAAAATAAAAACATAAAAATCCAAAAATTATAAAAAATAAACAAATAAAAAAATCACAAAAATAATAAAAAATCTAAAAAATTAAAAATAAAAAAATCATAAAAATAAAAAATTATAAAAAATAAAAAAATTAAAAAAATCCAAACAATTAAAATTCTAAAAAATCCAAAAAATCAAAAAAATTCTAAAAATGAAAAAATTATAAAAAAATAAATTTAATGAAATCCAAAAATTCTAAAAAATCTTGTTGAAAGGAATATGAAGGAGTAAGGTGGAATCAAGAGATGGAGATGCATGAGAAGTAGCGTCTTTGAAGTTGACAAATTTGAACTTGGAGATCTTGATAGAGAGAGGCTAGGTCTTGAGTGCTAGTGGAAGAGACTTGTTGTGTGTGAGAAATGAGAGGCGAAGAAGTGGTTGGTGGGAGTAGAAACATATACGAGAATACTAGAAGTAGGTGGAAGGGTGAAACTAGGGGGTTAAGTAACACTAGGCATAGAAGTGGTAGAGGATGCATAAACATTAAGCTCAGAAGATTGGTGGCCTCCTCATGAGTAGCGAATAAGAGCAGATCTAGATTTTGGGGATGTTTAACAAGATGAGCATTGAGCTCATGAAGGTGTTCTTCAGTAAAGGGTTCATAAGATTGAGCCATGATAAAAATATTGCAACAATGTCTAGAAGAAAGGTTGGGTATATGAACATATGGTTTCACCAAATGATTTAACAAAAATAGCCTTGTAAAACCCTAATTATAGAGTAACAAATGTAAACTATGATAAATAATTACTAGATACAAGATGCCACAAACAAATAAGCTAATAAATGTAAAACCCTAGGTGTAAGATAAAGAGTAAAGGACTTAGCTGATTTACACTTGATGCTTATATTGTGTAAACCTGGAGAAATGTATAAACAGAAAGAAAAAATTATGTCGCAACTATGCATAATAAATTATGGAGCTATCGGATATGCCTAGACTAGGTCGGGGGTGCCTAAGTCTTTGGAGTTTGCTACTTATCCCCGTGACTATGAAAATGACTAGAACCCAATTTTCTGGTGTTGCAGGTTGTCATTTGATAATCATTATTGGTCACCTCAGTATGTCGTTGGATGGTCACATAATTCACCTGTAACTCGAAAAGAGATAATGACCTACAAAACCCTTAAACTAAATCAAATAACAAAAAGAAAAGATACAATATGGGGAGTTGGATCGACCTTGATGGTCACCCAACTGAGTGAACTTATGATCGAGTGCTACACTACATCTATAACTACATGTAGTTTTGATGTGTGTGTGATAGAATCGTGCCCTAGGAAGCCCTTGTGCAAGTTCACGTGATAGCGAGCAATAACTAGATGTACTAATGTAAATAGATGTGTAGATGGAAAAATGAACTTCCCTTCCTATGCATGTATGCAAAAATGTAGTCCCTTGTCCCTTGAATGAGTGTTAGATGAATGCCTTTGATGCTTTATTAGATGCCTTTGGATGTAACCTTAGGTGATGATAATAGATGCTTAGAGCTTGGTCCTTTATTATGGTCACATAGCTTTGTATTTATATGATTCCCTTGGTTGAATTTCGTAATTGACAACTGGAAGGTTGACCCATAAGAAAATAAGATGCCCAAAAGATAAAAGAAGCCTAAAAAGAGTGAGTAAAGTAGAAAGAGGTGGGGCACCCAAAATGACGAGGCGTTGACGTCATGTCTAGGTGCTTTGGTGTCCAGAGTCATGAAAGATAAAGCAATAAAGTTCATATTGGGTTGTAGGGTGTGTAAGACCAAAGAGAAAACAAGAAAGATAGAAAAGAGGCCCAAGATAGTAGTCAATTACTAGTTTTCTCGCTTAGGAATCATATGAATGCAAGTGTGCTTTTAAGACCTAGAAATGTACCAAAGTGCATGACTTTGTGTCTACAAATTCAACCTCACATCAAGAAAACTCATCCTCCTTGATCTTTATAGTATATTGTGTGACTATACTTTGTATATGATTGATCATATTGTTATTACAAAAACATCATGTTAAAAGTTAAAGCTATAGATATACTCTAACACTTCTTACATCCACTCTTGTTACAACTTCTATCATACCTAGTCAAGACACCAATACAACTCTTCCTCTTTTGGTTGAAAATTTTCTTCGATTCTATCCTGATTGTTACACCCGTAATCAAGGATATTTATGCTTTAAAGTTTAACACAATACCATATGACACCATTATTAAATCCCCTCACATACATGAGTCCTTATCCATTATGTATAGTGATATAAAAATCCTTATCAACATTACACTTCTATTTCTCACAAGTAGTGATCATTTGATTCATATCAAACCTCTAAAAGGCTGCACCCCTTGGTCATTCCATCCTTTGTTTGATATATCATTGTACTCGTGTATCTAATATAACATGTTACTACAATATTTCCTTACTTTAATACCATCACCATGTTTAACACATGACATTAACATAAGTTGCAAAAGGAAACAAACATCCTCTCAAAATTTACATAAGGTTAGCTGACATATCACATCCATTTCTCTTATTTCACCATGTCAATATCATTCTCACCATATCATAATCAACAAAGTAGTAATCTTACACTAATCATACCACAAGTAGATCATGAAACCCAACTCCCCGCATACCTTATGATGATAACCATCTAAGTAATCATATTTTTAACATGTTACCTTCATTTAAATTGACTTTATTACTTCTTATTTGAAATCTTATCTTATACCAAGATTGTTGACAACCTATAATCCATAGTTGTGTGTGGCATAATATATTTCAATAGTTAGCATGTAGGCGTGATCCTCAAAGGACATAGATTCCCTTCCATCTATATCGAGATTTTGTTGTTATTACAACTACATATGCCCAATAGTTGTATTAGATAATGAGATTACTTCTCTGATTTTTATGATGCCACACTATATTTTATCTCTCATGATACAATCCCTACACTTGTGGACATTGATCTTTTTCCTAATATGCATATCTAGAAATATACTTACCTTTCTTGTACATAATACTTTATGCACTCACATACACATATTATAACACTTATATCAATTGTTTCACACCTTCTTTCATGGTTCTTAACTAGGGTGTTACCCAAGTATACAATACATTTCTCACTAGTTTGATGTGATTAATGAGGGAATAATTCACTCATGACCCCATAACAACCTAACAATATAACATATTTCTCATTGGTGTGATGTGATTGTTGAGGGAAAAATTCACTCGAACCCCATCACTACCTAAGTATGTAAAACATTTCTCATGAGTCTGATGTGATTGTCAAGGGAATAATACTACCCATGATGCCACCTTAGTTTTTCATTATCTATGGCCATTACCCTAGGGCCATTAGTATTACATTTACATTTCACACATCTTATTCCAAAATGCCAAAACAATACAACATTATGAAAATATGAAAATCAACATCTGCGCATGGAGATACATGGTCCTTACTAACATTGAGCCTTTTGATCATTTGGATGTAACATTCTACACTACTCTAGTACACATGCTTCATATAACATGCTAGGTGGTTAAAACCTATGGACATTATTGTCCAAAATAATTCCTCGAGGCTATTTTTGCAATAATTTCATTCTTGGACTCAAGCAATACAAACTATACACATGTAAAATGTCGACATATTTATTTAGAAAATAACATACTCATTATACATTATTAATTCCCCCCATCACTAACCATATAATAATTAATCATGAGATTAATTATTATTATCCCTATTATCATACCTCAATTATTTTCATTATTCACCCAATAATCCCATCTCATCCTTTAATCATTTAATCCATTATTAATATCTTATTATCCTATCATTAATCCTTATTATCTATTTTCTAGGAATTAAAAATTCCTACTCACCTACCACCTACCCTACACCTAGCTTCTCCATCTAATCACTTCCCTAATCATATTTAATCTCACCTAATCCTAAGCTAACCAAATCCTCTAAATCTAGAGGCTTCTATTTCTAGAAGCCTCTCTAAATTTCCCTCTTCCATATTTAAAAATTTAAATATATTTCCCTCCCTCCATTGAATTTTTAATTCAATGGAGGCTTCTTCTAATTTCTAGAATTCTCCAATTCTAGATCTTTCTCCTTCTCACCAATTCTCCACCATTGATCTACCATTTACATGGCAAGATCTCAACCCTCCATTCTTCCCTCCTCTAACTATAAATAGGAGTTCCACCCTCCATGGAAAACAACTTATGAAATTGCAAGTATATGCTGCCAAAATATTTCTAAGCAAGCTCTCAATCTTCAAGCATTCCATCAAGAAAAATCATCATTCAACAAGGGAGGTGTTATCCAACTCATCCCACAAATCTGAAGCAATACAACAACTATCTTGAGCACATCCAAAGCAACAAGGGAAGAACATTGGAGCTTATAGGTAAGTGTAGGTATAACACTCTTTCTCCCTTCTTATCATGCTCAATCTAAGGTAGATGATAGGTGTGTTAGATTAGGAACTAGTTTGGTTTAGTTCTTAGTTTGCATTTACAACTAACACCACTTTTTGTCTACACAAACAAGTAAAATTTGGAAAAATTGACCAATATTTCTCTAAATCATGTTTTGGGGCATGCTCTAGTGGTTCACGACACTCATTTACTTCTTGGAAAGCCAATAAGGCCAACACTTAGTCAAAAAGTGGGACAAATAGGGCAATATAATGCAAATAAACTTTTTAAGGAATTGGGAACTGTTCCTCTAGTTCCCCACTTTACTAATTCAAACGATAGGCTCAAATGGGGCATTTCATCATGGAAAATGGTGGAGTTGGAGGGAATAATGGTGATGTTCCCATGTTCCTCATGTTCCCCAGGCCTAAACCAACCGACCAAGTGGCGGGGAGAGGCGGTCGAGGCGATTAAACACATCGGATAAGTCGAGCACAACTAACACACAAGGAACTATTATTTCCTTCTTTTAATTCTCTGCCCACCCATTTTATCATAACCTAATGCCAAAAATGATTAAAGTGGTCTATCATGACCATGTAAGGAACTCTGTCATATTCCTCCAAGACATCGAAATCCACATGGCTATAACTTCTTCCATGTAACTCCAACTTTGGCAAAGTTGGGCTCGTTGGAGAGGTCTCATCATGAAATTAAATTTGGCTTTGGAAAAATTAAGAAATTGGTTGAATTGGTTAGGTAAAAAATGTAAGAGCGGTCCCAATAATTAAAAGTGTAGTTTCGTAGCTCAACTACCGCATTTAATGGCGAATGGTGCCCTTACTTTCTCCTATAGAAAAATGACGTGTAGGAATGGTTTTAATAGGGTTCCCATGCCTATTATTAGTAAATTAATGCATATTTTTACTTGGTTGAACTCAAAATCTGAATTTCTCTCTTTTCCATCCTCTCTCTCTCTCTCTCTCTCTCTCTCTCTCCCTCCCCCTCCCATCTTCTATATATTGGAAATTGGTGCTCATTTGTAAAGGTTAGACCCTCTCAGAATATAAGGGCATCATATCAAAGTGTTGCATAAGTGCTTTGAGTTGTTAGATTTGGATTTTGTAATGTGTTTGTGCCTTCTTCCTTCAATGTAATGGACTATGCATCCTTATAAGGCAATAAAATTCATGTTTTGTGGTTGTTTTATGCCCTATCCTGTGTTTTATTGTATTTTATTGCCTCTTCATCCATTGTAGGTATGTTGTGTATGTTTTTCCACTTTTCAGGGTTTATTTTGTTGAATTTTTATGGAAGTAGAAGGTAAGGTGTTTTCTTAATTTTTGGCACTCGTTTCCCCTATTCATCATCATTTCCTCCCATTTTCCCCTCATTGAGAGTGTATTTCCCCCTTTTCTTGGTTTTATCACCTCTCTTTAGTTTAGGATTTCCATTTTTATGCATCTATCTCTCCCCCTGGTCTATATGAATTCTTATATTACGAGTAGATAGTTGTATTTCCAATTATAGGAGTATTTTTAGCATTAGAAATAGGTAGAGGAACCAACCTTCATTGGAGGTCGATCTTAGTTTGTAAAACCCACATTGTAAAGATCACGCCATGTTGTTGTTATCACTTTGAAAATTATCCTTTAGAGAATGTTGTGATAACTCTCATTTCAATTAACAAAATGGAAACACTCCTAGTTTTAGACACAAAATCTATGCACTTGGGTACATTTCTAGGTCCTAAAGCATACTAATGTATACATGATTCATAAGAAAGAAAACTAGTGGTTGACAACTTCTTTTGGGCCTTTTGCTTTATCTCTTGCACTTTTATTGGCCTTACATACCTTACGGCTATGTCGAACTTAACGATTTATTTTTATTACCTCAAAAACTAGCACCTAGTTAGGATAGAATCACCTAGGCACTTATGTCCCTCCCGGCACTCTTGACCTTATTTATCTTCTTCTTACTCTTTTGGGTCTCTTTTACTTCTTGGTCACCTTTTAAAACTTTGGGTTGACCTTTCAGTTGTCAATTATGAAATTCAAATAATAGAATCATGGACTTGACAAATAGGTGAGCTTAGAAATGATGATTCAAAGTGTATCTCCCAGCGTATCTCTCTTATCCTATATTCTCTATTACATACTCTCCAAGTGAAATGTTTCACTAGTCTCACCCCCTCCCCCATCCTTGAACTATCTCATCTTCTCTATATGGTCTCTCTTCATCATGCCTCATTCATTTACTCATACCCATATATTGATATTGATATTTATATTGATATTGGTGCTCATAAAGCTCCACACCCACTCCCCATCATGATCATCTCGCACAGATAGTGGTTGAGTAAAGTGGGTAGTCGGTTCTCTCTTGGCTTCCCCTCCCAAGGAAAGGGCCTTTTCAACAGGTAGGTGTAGGTTGCTAGGTCACAGAAAGCCCCTATTGATATGATAGTTAGAGTACACGACCTCATATATAGATAGGGTGCATGCCTTAAAGCCGTGGATGCACCTCTACAGAGAGTTAGTCAAAAATTTGAATATATACTTAGTTATTTCTCTCAAATAAGGGGCCAAACACTAGCATTATCTATCATCACCTAAGCTTGCATCAAAGGCACAAGGGAACTATAAAGCATATATCTAGCACACTCATACTGAGGAAAAAGATGCATTATTTTGCATACACAACACAGGATGGGATTTCATTCTTTCATTTTCTCGGGGTTTCATATATTTGAATGCTTATTGCTTGTCCATTACTATATTTTAGTACCATAATATAATTTATTAAAATAGTTACTCTAAAATGATATTTAATTCAATTTAGATTAAATCATTTGGTGAACCCATTCGCTTGAACCCTACCTTTCTTCAAGGCCTTCTTTTTATGCCCATCACTCGTAGTGGTCGTTTTGGTCCTCTTACGCACATTGAGCTTCCTCCATCTACCCGTAGGCTTTCTAAACCAATGGCTACCTCTAATAATCATTTGATTAACTCAACCCATATTCCTCTTGAAAACATTGAAGCTTCTGATAGTGAACACTCATACGATGAAGACACCAATGTTGATCAAGAGCAACTTGACAAGCTCACTAACTTCTGTTTTGATTTATGCGATCACCCCACACTAATTTCACATGTTCTTAATTCTTTACTAGATGCTAAAAGATCTAGAGATGCTACCACTCTCCCTCTCATATGTTCCTCCTCAGCACCACCATGACATCTACCCCACCTTCTACCATTCCTATTTCTATTTCTAAAACTACACGCTCCTCTTCTCCCTCCCAATACTTCCCATACACAACCTAACTCCTCTTTAGGCACTCATGATATATCCTCATTATACCATGACTTGAAAACCTAAATTCACTAACTACAACAAGCCTCTTCATCATTCTCTTTATCTCTAGAATCTTCACTCCTCCTTCATAGCCCTTTTACACCCACCATCTCCTCTTATCCACTACCTCTTAACTTCATTGCACCTAAGCTTCCCACCTTCAATGACAATGATGACCCTCGGGTTACCTTTGATCCTTCTATGTTGCATGTCTCAACTATGTTGATGACCTTACACTATTGGCTAAATCGTTTCCTCAAAGCTTAAATGAATATGTTATGCATTGGTTCTATGATCTACCTATCTATTTGGTAACGTCTTTTACATCTTTAGTCGATGCATTCCTTGCACACTTCTCTATTAATATCGGTAATAAGATATCAAATGCACAATTAGCTAAAATAAAACAAAGATCTAATGAACATCTTACGAACTATGTCTTACACTACAAGAAAAACCTTGCTAAAATGACCAATGTGCTAGCTGATTCAAAATTACAAGATCTATTCATTCAAAGTCTTCTACCTCCACTCTAAGAGAGTGTTATTTTCAAAAATTCTCATTCACGAAAGTTAGTTACTACTCGATGGGAAAATTGAAGTATTATGAGAATTCCTCCACCTCATCCTCTAACAAGTTTCAAGATAAATCCATATTCAAACCATCTCCAGAGCCTACCGATCCTACGGTTTACATTAATGTTGTTTCTCCACAAGCTAATATTTAATTGTAATACATGAGGTGCACCTTCACTAAGCTACCCTACGCTCCTTAGTTCATATTACCATAACACACTAAAAGTAATCTGATTACTCTCCCTCCACCACTCAATCTAGATCCTTCTCAACCATGCAGCCATAATTATGATGAAAACACACACAATGATTGCCACCAATGCAATGGCTACTCTCTTGATCGGTCTTTTAATCTCGGACATATCACTCAAGATCTTATCGATAACAATGTAGTCAAGATCCTAGAGCCATCTACTTCCAAACCGGTTAATGATAATCAAAACTTAAAATCATTAATGACCCATTACCAAAACATGAAAAGCCAACTATTGATTCCTCTACTAACCATACATACCATGAAGCACCTCCTCCTTCATCAAGGCTGGTTGATTTCCTCATTCTTCTTTGTTGACATGTCACAACCAATTATCACCTTCTCGGATCATGATTACCATGCTACATTTCCTTTTATTCACTGCATATTAATGCTTCTATTGGTGCTCATACAATTAATAATACTATGGTCCATCCCTCAACCCTTTCTAATGCATGCTTTGTAGCACTTTTTCTAGCTATCAACTTTCCCACTTCCCAAATCACATTTCTAGTCCCTAATTATTACGATCGTGTCATTCTTCCCATTACTATTGGGTCTCTTACCATACCTACACCATTCCTCATTACATCTAAAATAAAGGGTTATGACATGGTCTTAGGTCTCCTTTGGCTCTAAGCTACCCATGTTATCCCTTCCATGCTTTACTTATGTCTTAAATTCATTCACAACAAACAAGTTGTCACCATTAAAGGTATTCCACCATGTACATCATTACCTCAACCCATTCTCACCTCTATTTCAGCACCGGTCATGACATCTAGGCCTTATGCACCTACAAGTCTAAATATATCTCTCGCACCTAGCTCCCCCATTCATACATGGCCTACCTCACAACCATGTCATCCTTGTAGATCCATTAGTCCACCTCATCGGCCTAAGTCCCCTACTCGAGAAGCCCATTCCTATAGTTTCTTTCCATTTCCTTGACACATCAATCTCCCTCACATACACATAAATACTCTCCTACACCACTAGTCTTCACTCTTCACTATTTTCGGATAGCTTTCCATCACTCACACACTTGGGGGCATCACACTTACTTCCTTCTCCATCACTATCAGGTTGTCTCTATTATCTACTTTACTTCATGCTCCGTGCTTTACAATACATCTTCCCAGCATCTAATCTCAAACACATACAACACACTCATTACTTGATGACACACTCTTGTTCTTTTGTTCATGCTTGACTGTTGAGTGTGTAATTCCTCCATGAACCCCACTTGTTGCATCTTGACTACTCATGCTCCGTGGTTCATGTTTATCTCTTTGAGTATCACCACATCTTTGGTAAACATACTTTACCTTCATTACCCGATGACACACTCTTGTTCTATGGTTCATACTTGACTATTGAGGGAGCATTCCTAAATGAACCATATCTCATGCACATCCACTAGGGGAAAACATGGCCCCTCTCATCTACACATTTTACATATCACAACACACCATTACATGCACACGACATCACGCACATCTTGGTTGTATTTACTCTTGTTAGCTTATATTATTTACATGTTACACTTTGTTTCCCATGCTAGTTGGATACTTAGTATGCCATTATATTTTCTATACACATATGCGCATTCACGTGGTCTCTTAAAGTGAATTCAATAATTTTCATATTTTCACACGATGCATGATGCTCGACACTACTCTTTACTAGTCCGATTGAGGCTCTTGAGGGCATCTACCTTTTACTACTATCATACTCTACACATCACAAGTTCTATCATTTCAGTACTTACTACTTCTTGACATTATCATTTAATTATTTCTATTACGTACATGCTTTGACATACTATTTATCTTTCTAACATGTTAATGAGTGCTTCAAGTGCAACATTTTCCTTGTAGGATTCTATACAACTATGGTTATCTGATGCTTATGTTTTTCCATTGTTTTCTATTGTTTACGGGTTATGCCCTATGTCTTGCTTGATCATTGTTTTCTTATGGTTGTTTCACCCTTGATTGTCTTGTGACATTGTGAGCGATGTCCCATGTCTGCAACCCACTTTTTGTAGTCCCTCTTGTCTTCATATTTGATTGCTACATTATCTTCTATTTACATGCTAGTTATTTTACACTAACACATGTTTCTAGCCTACTTTATTTGCATGTTTCTTGGTTTCTACCATGCACATCCCCTACCCCATGTAGGTATCCCATACATGATATGCATATTAGCCATAGGTCATCTCCTTTAGGCCACATCCTCCTACATTCATCGTATGCACCCCAAATGGGGGCGTCATTGGGTGGAAAAATGATCCTTCCAATAGCTCGAGCTGCAAAAAAACATAATAACATAGAATTGGCACATGAACATAGTCACACATTGGTCCAAAATCGACTTGGACCAAAAAAATAGAGCAAACACTAGCGCCCAATATCAAATAGTAACAATTTTTGCCATTGTGTTTGTAGTTGTCACTAATGTCAAATGTTATTGATGGAAAAATGTGTGTAGGTGTTATATGAGTCTCCATGAGGTGTCAATCATAGTCAAACATGAATATTTATTGGTAGTGTCCTGATTTGGTGAGTTGTTATGATGTCTTGGTGCATGGTCTAGTAGGCATGGTCATTATATGTGTAATCCAAAGTTGGTATAAGGTATCCATGAGGTATAACATGGTCCATATGACATGTGAGAGGTGTTAATGTGTCTATAATGAGTCATCATGGTCAATTCATGAGTTGGTTGTGTTGAGTCAAGTCATTCTAGGCCTATTCCTAGTCCTAGAGCATGGTGGATGATATGATAACATGAGAAATGGAGTAGGGAAGTATTTTTAAAGAATAGTAGGGGAATTTAGCACTACATATGATGTATATGAGGAGTTTAGTCATTAATAAGAGGTTTGGTGTTGTTTCAAGGACCATTAAAGCAAGTTTCTTGAGAACAAGACATGATTGAATAGGTAAGTCATGGTGGTGAGAGAGTTTCAGATGTATTTGAGAAAGGATGAGACTTGGTAAAATTATAGGAGGTTTTTATGGTGCTTCATGTCAAGTTTCATGTCCAGGTGATGAATATTTTTGAAGATATCGAGTTTTTCCAAAACTGGGTTTTCAAAGGTGTGTTTTTGTGCTAAAAGTTGACCTTCTGATGCTCATTGTGGACTATAATATTTGTATGGAGACCTGATTTATTGGGAATAGATAATTAGGTCATATATGAATATTTTACAATAATAATTAGTTAGTTTTATTGTCACATTTTTATGAACGATCATTAAGAAGGTAAACAAGTTTAAAACCATTCTAAAATCCTAGTTAAGCAAATACTTGGAGGAAATTACTTGTAGTGACCCAGTTTTGATTTTTTTGGAAAAAGTGATGATTAAATTTTGTATAAGAATCCTCTAGCTATATCCAGGTGTGATTTATATATTATTATAGTATGTGGGCCCCACTCAAATATGATTATTTTTGAAAAGTTTCAGTTTGTACAAAAGTTTCCCATTGGACATATTGACTAATCTACCATTTATTGAAGCATGGGAGTTTTTATACATTTACATGATTATTTCAAATCATGGTTAAGTCTCTAAGGTGAAAAGTGTGCCTTATTAATGAAGACCAGTTTTTAGGCAATTTGGAGTAGTTTGGGAAAAGAGAATTTTTGGAGGTGCTGAGATAGAGTTATGACTTGGTTTTAGTTTTTCATGATCCTAGTTCTAAGATATTTCCAATGATATATCACACTTGAGTTTTTCTAAGGTTTATAAGTGATTTGAAAACATTTATAAGGGTGTTACCTACTTTGTAGAGAAAACATTTTTTTGCTCTTTGTTCCTTTTTTTGCTCTTGTTCAACGCTTGTTGACAAGTTTCTTTTTTGAGGCTTTAGGTGATTATGGCGACCTATAGGTGTGTGATATTTTATGATTCTATTATGATGCGGAAATTATTTTGGCACTATGAAGGCTGACCTAGGTTATTTAGTGAAAAGAACCATGTATAAAAGAAAATTAGAATGTTCATTTGTGTTAGTTGAGGGTGTGGATGAAAAGTGTGAACTAGAAGGAATATTGAGGGATGTGATGAAGGTCCTTGTTTCCTTTTACAAAGGAAAATAAGTATGTAATTATGTGCTGAAGAGAGAGAGAAGGAGATGGCGAGCTAGGGAATGTTTGAGGTCAACTAGAATAAGAGGAAGATTTTGAGCAAAGAAGGTGTGTTTTGAGAGAGAGGAGCTGAATTTATGATTACTATTAGTTTTTTTAGCAACATATCTTTAGTGATAATACATTTCTAGGTTCTTGAGTTAGTTCTTAGTAATCTTGGGGGTTGTAGCCTCCTTTTAAGGTTAGTGCTCCTTGTCGGATTGGTTGATGTGTAATATTCTTACAAGTCCTTTCTTATGAGTAATATTACCAGAGGTTTCATTGGTTTTTCTTCCCCTTGAGGGTTTCCCACTTAAATTTGGTGTTATTTTGTTCTCTCTTACATCTTGATCTTGTGTATGATTGTTGAATGGTTAATAAAAACACAATGGCTTATGAATGTTGAATGAATACTTGATATGATGTATGTAAACTAAGTTAAATGTAGTATATGTTTTGAAGGAATGATTAACCTACCCCCTCTTAGTCCATTGTGATTATAAAAATTGGTATCAAAGCTAGGTCCTTTTGAAGCAAGTTTAACTACTTGAAGGTGATCCTAGAAGCACAAGATGGTGAAGAAAACAAGGAAATAAAACTTGGAGTTGAGATCCATGGCCATGAAGGATGAAGAAACAATCAAGAGTCTCAAAAACTAGGAGGATGTAATTAAAAGTTTGAAAACAAAGGAAGAGGAGTATGAAAAATTAAAAAATAGGCCCTTTGAAGTCCGTATACATGACCAAGTTGACCTTAAATATTTTTGGTAGATCTACAAATAGTGTTGTCATTCCATAGAAAGGAGAACATTAGTTTGAAGTCTGAAATCAAAGGTATAACAAAAACACTCAAGACAAAGGAAGAAGATTGTATCAAGCTCAAAAAAGAGATACAAAATCTAAAGGTAAAAGATGATGAGAAGCCTAATCTAGCAAGTCAAGAAGTTGGTCCTTGTTCCAAAGAAGGTGAAAATGAAGGTGTTCATGCCAAGAAGGTCTACTCAAGGCCTAATCCCATCAGGAAGCCAAATGCTATGAGGTATGCAAGGTTATTTCATGGTTATTGTTATTCTTGTAATGGATTTGGTCATAGGGAAAGAGAATGTAGAAGGATATCCCTCAAGAGTGAGCATCCATGGAGCAATGGAGAAATTCATAATCTTCATTCAAGAGGTAAGAATGTCATTTGTTTCAATTTTCATGAAAGAGGTCATATTGCAAGGCATTTTCATCATGCTACTCCAAGACAAGACAAGAATTGTGTTTCCCCCAAGGTCAAGGAAGTGTGGAAACCAAAGGCAATAGAGCATTACAAGAAGTTTTGTCAAGCCAAGACGAATGAACCAAATATGGATAATCCCAATTATGATCTCCATTTCAAGAAAGTAAGGTATGTTTGAGTATTATGTTTGTTTAAGCTGCAATTCAGTCAGCAAGGAAGAAGGAAACTAATGAGATCATCAAGCCCAATACACCCAAGAAGATAAAAATCTTGGATAAGCTTTGTTGGTAACATAAAATTTACATGAAGGATTCAAAAGTGTGTTTACACCATTGTTATGTTGGTTCTTGTGATCTAGGGTCTATGTATGGAGGTATAACAATAGGGTATGATTTTATTTGTGTTCAGTCTTTTAGAGTCAATTATTAGACTATATCTCTATATGGAGTCCTTGTTGACCTTGAATTTCATGGTAGAGAACTTGAAGAGTTTTTAGTCCCAATTATGGTATCTACCTTCCATCATATTCCATAAGTCATGATTGCATATAAAAGTGTCTTAATCATAGTGTTATTTATGTCTTGAATAGTCCTACTATAGATATGTAGGTTATGAAGAGTTGATTTCGACGGTATGTGACCATCATTGAATATAATACTGGTATGAAGCTTACAGTTCAATATTTGAAAGTATTCTAGAAGGAATCAACATTTTCTTTATTATAAGTCTTTTAGAAGTTTAAAAAACCCATGTTTGTAAAAAGCTTGATACATGTGTGTTTTTTTGTAAGATTTTGGAGTTTCTTTGTTATATGCCTAACAATGAATGCTCATATTTTAGAAAGGAATGGGACAAAGACATCGACCAAGTTTCAAGTCATGAAATAAAGGCATTTACATTTTATGAAGTTTTCACCCTACCCGGGTTGTTACTGAGAACACTTATAGGTCTTTCTTTAGCTCATTTTCTTGGTTGAGAATCCAAATGGAGGTGTTGATGGTTAAAATTGGTAATATATCATCGAGAAAGAAATGTTCTCATAGGTTTAGAAGGACCGAGTTCATAAAAATCTTCTATAAATATGATAAATATGACAGGTCCTTTGTCATGATCAAGATTTCTACCGGTGACTTAATGTACCAAAGACTATTTGCAAAAATGGAAGCTTATTATAAGAAGTTGACTATATAACTCCATATATAGGTGTAAGAAGGTAATGGGTGTTCAAAAAGTCCTTCATTAAGGTCTATTGATCATTGAAATAAAATTTAGATAAAAAAGCATTCAAATAGGGCTATAAAGAAATGTGGAAGTTGAAGAAGAAGAGTCATGTAAAAATTAGTTTTTGGTCCATTTGTGTGTGGATGAAAAAAATTGGAGTGTTCTTGTGGTAGCACAAAAGAAATGATGATCTAATAAGACATATAAGATACTTGAATGCTAATGTTGGTGTGCTCTGTGTCTGCTTCAAGTATAGTTGAGCATGTATCTTTGCCGACTTAGAAATATTAGGAGACTCTGTTGGGTTGAAGTGTCTTTGGGCATCAACATTGAAAGTTCAGTTTGTTCCTTAAAATATCTTGATGTTTGAAGTAACCCTTGTATGAATGGTGAATGAGTGCTTATAAAAGTGTGTAATTGGTCTTAAAGGGAACTATGAGAAGATGTAGAGCTGATGTCAAGATGGTCTAAGCCGACCCAGGATCAAGAAAAACTAACAATATTGCAGGTATAGGTTGAAGGTGTCTTAAATATGTGTATTTCCATGAAAGTGACAAAAGAAGGCAAATGTTTTGCTAAAATAGGTACAATTCATAAAGAAATATGGTGTAAGGTTTGTAAGCTTGAAAGTTCTAAACATCTCAAAGTCAAGTTTGATGTCAATCATGAAGTAACTCATACTAACTAACATATCTTGTGATTTAATTAAAGCTGAATTAAATCTTATTGCAGAGTAATTATTGTTCCTAATGAAGTATAAAATGATAATATACAATAAGATCCAAGCAAATAAGCAAGAAATAATGTAAAACCCAGAGAGAGAGAGAGAGAGAGAGAGAGAGAGAGAGAGAGAGAGAGAGAGAGTGAGAGTTAACTAATTTATGAATGAACATGAAGTGATATGGGCATGTGCGAGTCTTTGAATAAACTGTAGAAGGATCGTAACTAATTACAATAAAATATGGAACTTGGGAATAGATTTGGACGGGGCACCCAAAGGTGGAGGATAGAGAGGTGCCTCGGGTGCTTTGGTGACTAGATCTGGCAGCACTTGGTGACTCATGCGAAGCTTAGAATGTGCTTTCTTCTATGTCACGAGGTCTTCACTTTGTTAATTCATGTTGGTCACATGACATTCATTACTTAATCGCTGAAGGTACTGTAACTCTGCAAAAGAGAAGTTCACTTGCACATACCCACAAACCACATCAAACATAAAAAGGAAAATGTAGAATGGGAGTCGATTTACCCCGGTGGTCACACCGAGAGTGAACTTATGATTGAAAACTATACTGCATCTCAAAATCCATGTAGTTCTGGCGTGTGTGTGTAGAAATGGTGCCCTAGGATGCCCTTGTGCAAGTTGCACTTGATAGCGGGTTGTAGCTAAAATGTAGAAATGTAATAGTATGTGTGGATGGAATAGAATAGAATTCCCCTTCTTATGATGTGTATGCAAAATTATGAATCACTTTTCCCTTAAATGGATGCCTTTGGAGTGCTTTAGTTCCTTTGGAATGTAAGCTTAGGTGATGATAGTAATGCTTAGTGTTTGGTCCCTTATTTTGAAATCATAAATATGTATTTATATGATTCCCTTGTTTGAATTTCATAATTTACAACTGGAAGGCCGACCCATAAGTGAAAAAGATTCCCAAAAGATAAAAGAGACCCAAAAAGAGAGAATAAGGTAAGAAAGTGTTAGGGGCGTCCAAGACGGACATGAGTGCCTAGGTCTTTGTTTTCCTGGTTGGGTGTTGGTGTGCGAATCCATGTAAGATGAACAAGTAAAATTTTGAATGGGTCAGTAGGGTGTGTAAGACAAAATAGAAAACAACAGAGAAAAATAAAAGAGGCCAAAGATAGTTGTCAATAAATAGTTTTCTTGCTTAGGAATCATGTAAATGCTAGCATGCTTTTAGGACTTAAAAGTTTACCTAAGTGTGTGATTTTGTGTTTACACATACCCCCACTTTATGTTGTTGATTGAATACTTGATAAAATAAAGTAGATAAGATATGTGTACCTTATGATCTTGTAGAGAGTGTGGCAAGTAGCATCTTTGAGTGGACAAGTGAAGCGTGGAATGATTGCAACATGAAGCATGGAGACTAGGAAAGGAAAGTGACCCTAGGGGTGAAGTGTATGCGTTACATATACTTGTTGTTGTTCCTATATTTTCTATTGTAGGTTGCTTCTTGTTATGTTTTTAAGGATGTACCTATAAAAGAAGAGAAAAAGATTGGTTAAAGTCCTATATATTATAAATTTAAGAAAAGTATGCAAAAATATGTAAGTGTGTAAAAATAGAAGTAAAGGAAATTGTGCACATGATGTAAAAGAGTGTAAAGGATATAAAGGTGTCTTGAAATTTTGTGAAGAGTGAGTTTTTGGGTGATCTCACACCAAGTACAAGGTTTGTGGTGATCTCATGCTAAGTGTGAGGTTTTTGGGTGATCTCACACCAAGTGCGAGTTTTTTGGGCGATCTCACGCCAAAGAGAAAGTGTCGGGGAGAGAGGTCTATTTTTACTCTCCTTTCATGACCCAACCCAATAAGCACCATTGCGAGATGACGTGTCTCGATTTGTTCCTTTTGTTCTAATTATTTCAAATTAGTTATGAATTGTTACGATTGTATCAATTGAAGGAGATAGAATGCATTCAGAATCAAGGTCTGTGCTTTATAACTGTAAAATGCTCTATGAATTGTTGTAGACTATGTTGTATGCTGGAATTATCTATAATTCCCCCAAAAAAATTAGTGCCTGTGGGGGCAGGAGTGCCCAAATGCTAGTGTGTTTGGTTATGGGCACTAGTGTTTGACTTGTGTCCGAGGTCCAAGTCGGTTTCTAGATCATTCGTGACTATGTTCTTGTGATGTTCCTATCTTGTGTTGACTTAAAATGTAACTTTGATCTACCGTAGGGGTGATTTGTTCACCCAATGTATGCCCACCCTCATTTGGGGTGTATGTGTCGATAGTAAAAGAATGCAACCAAAAGGAGATGACCTAATGCTAATTTGAAGTGTAGACCTACAAGGGGGGCAGGGGATGTGTATGGTAAAAACCAAGGCACATTCAAAAAAAGTGCTCTAGTACAATCATGTTAGCAGTAAAAAGTAGCTAACATGAAAAAAGACAATGTAACAAGCACATAATAAGACAAGATGGACGGTGAAAAGTGGGTTTCATACATGGGATATCACACACAATGTCACAAGAAAATCGAGCCAAGTGGCCAAAAGCATACAATAAACATATACAAAATAGGGAAAAGTCTACAAATAATAGCATTTAGTAAAGAAACAATGTCAAGCAAAGTCTATCAAATAACCATGGCTATAGATAGTCCTACAAGAGTAAGTGCTACACATGAAGCACCTGTTAGCATGTTAGAAAGATAAATAGTATGTCAAGGCATGTATAAATCAACGAAAAGTAGAGTAAATGTAATGAGAAGTAGTGAAAATGTAAAGCGTAGAGAATATGTGTAGTATTTGATAGTAGAGAAAGTAGATGCCCCTAGGAGAGTTAGTGGGACTGGTAAAAGGTATAATGAGAAGCATAATTGTAGAGTGTAAGAACCTGTAAGAGATCTACATTTATCGTAAAAGACCAAGTGAATGCTCATGTGTATATATAGAAAGACGATGACATACTAAGAATCCGTCTAACATGGAAAAACAAAGTGTAACATGTAAATAAATAAGCTAACAAGAGTATATGAAACCAAGATATGCAAATGCAGTATGAAAATGATGGAATGAAATGCAAAGTGTGAAAATAAGAGGAGCAATGTGCTTTCCAATAGATGTGTATGAGATGAGGTTCATTTATGAGAACCCTCAATAGTCAAGAATGAACCATAAAACAAGAGTGTGTCATTAGGTAATGTATTGTGTGAGAGTAGATGCTAGAAAGATGTATCGTGAAGCACATAACGTGAAGTGTAGTGGATGTGAGGTTCATTTCGTAGATATACCTCAGCAATTGAGTATGAACCATCAACTAGAGTGCATCATAGGGTAACAATGATATATTGCGTGTATAAAAGAGTATGAGAGTATGTAAAAGTTATGATGCACGAAGCACAAAGTGTCATAGTAGACATTAGAGAAAAGTGATAGTAATTAGAGAGGGGTGGGAAGAAAGCGTGATGCCCCCAAGTGGGTAGGTAATAGAAATATATTTGGGATGATAGTGAAGGTCAAGGGCCTTCAGTAGACACTAAATTTGTGTCTTACGACCCCCTGTGCCCCGCATCTCATTTTGCAACCTAACCTCATCACCTAAACCTTACACAATTATTTATTAATTACCTTATAATTAATAAATCCACATCGCCATACCTGCCACCTCATTTTGCCACCTCATCATGACCTAGTCTTAACCCTAAACTAACCTAATTAAGACCTATAACTTGGTCTACATCCACACCTATGACTAATTACTCCTCACCCGCACCCAAAACCGACCTCATAATGACTTGACCAAGCCCGCAACTAATCCCTCGGGAGAAAAGGAGGGAAAGCTGGCTATTTTACCAAAAATAGCCCGCTTTGACCTGACCGATACCGGTTCCTACTCGACTCGGCCGCCGTCGATTGCATGTGAATCGCCATCGGTTCCCTGTAAATGACCACTCCCAACCAAAACAAAGGATCGGATTTTCATTTGATCGAAAGGAGGAGAAATCATTGAAAGGATCCGGATTTGCTTGGCCGAGCAGAGACAAGTGAAGAAAAGAGAGAAGTTTGCAGAGAAGGACATCAAGCCCAAGATCGCAACTAAATAACTAGAGCCCAGTGACACTCATCCGAGCATCAGAAGAGGAGATAGCTCATCTTGGATTGTCAGATCATCCTACTTGAGCCCTGTCTTCATCATCACGGTCCCTAACCTGCATTTTCCATCGTGAACTAGTAAGTCTTATACGTTCTTTTAGTAATATTTCTTGATTTCGAATCATAGTAATTAGAAGTTTACCCCGTGTCCACTACCCAAGAACACTCTCCACCTAACTTACATTCCTCTACCCCTAATTTGCCCCAAGAACAGCCTCCATCACTCTCTTAGTCTTCCCCATTATCTTAGTATTCCCCTCACCATCCACCGGTCCTTAAAACCCCACAAAATCACCCCGCAACCAACCTCTATCCGTAAGCACCTAGATTGCTAACCCTACCGGTGTCGGTTATCCCGCCATGCAGCGGTTCTCTAACTGCATGTCAGATTATCCAGTGACCGGCATCGGCACATCGTGACTTATACCCAAAACCTTCCTCTCACCTATTTGTCTCCTAATAACCTCAGATCCAGTTTGGTTTATCTCTCAGAAACTCGAGCTGAACGTATCAACGACCATTGACCAAACAAACAACATGACGTTTTATTATTGATAGTTTAGTCTCTATTGCTTTGTAACGAGGTACCTAAATCGTGATTTCACAATAGCTTCTTTGTTATCATTTGTGTTAATTCATATTAGCAGGGAACCGACCACCTTCGAAAGGAAGTTTTATATTTCCCGGGCTAAGGCAGCTCCCTCATTTATTGTCTAATTAAAATCGGGTGGTCTTGTATTCTTACTTGCAGTAGTCCTTCCAAGACAAAAGGAGTTCTTCGCAGTCGATCTGATCTTTCTCTACGGTACGCGTACACCATCTCAACATTCAACAGTATTCCTCCTAGCCCTAACCCTTATCTCTGCTTTCTCAAAGGAATGAAAGGATATAAGCAACTCTGTCCCAAAAGTCAAACATTCCGTGCGAAACACCTTCCACCAAAATCCAAGGAGACAAAGGCATGTGACAATGCTCTAATATCGGTGGTGTGGGAGAGTAATTGTGCGCATGTGAAGGAGACCTATGTGGTGAAGGAGGTGGTGAACACCTATGTGAAGGGGCTACCCAAGTAGGGGACTTAGGCCGACGAGGTGGACTAGTGGACCAATGAGGATGACAAGGTTGTGAAGTAGGTCATGTACAAATAGGATAACTAGGTGTAGAGTGTGCTTTAAGTTTGAGAGGTAGTGGAAGCCTAGATGATATGATTGGTGTATTTGAAAAAGTGGGTTGAGTGAAATGCCTTTGATAATAACCAATTGTTTGTTGTGAATGAATTTGAGGCACAATTGATTCATGGATGGGATATCTTGGGAAACACAGAGCCAAGAGATACCTAAGAGCATGTCGAACCTTTGATTGAAAATGCAATGATGAATGATACGAGCATAGTAAGAGGACCAATTGTGTTAGGAAACTTGACATAGCCAAAATAATTAGGGAGTGGAAATGTGAAATTAGATAGTGGATAATTAATAGATAGAAGGAGTGCATTAGAGCACACGTTTATCGGAGATGATGGATGGATTATAGTGTTATTGATGATATGAACCGATAAAAGCATTGATGTGCAAGGAATTAGAAGTAAATATAACATGATAATCGTGATATGAGAATGTAATGACCGGCAGTGATGCATCAACATAAGCAACAAGGAAGTCAAGGGGCCCCGATGAAGGAGGAGGCATAACTCGATATGTATGATTAACAGAAGAATTAGGAGCTTGAGTGTCATGCTTGGAAAAGGGTCATTAAATATTTTTAGCTTTTTATTATCATTGACCGACTTAGAAGTGGATGGCTTAGGGAGCTCTAGTGAATTGTTGTTAATGAGATCTTTAATAATATGCTTGAGTTTGAAACAATGATCAATAGAATTCCCAACACATTGATGATAATCACATCGTGCATTTTCATCATAATTACGGCCATGGGGTGGAGAGATTGAGATTGAGTGGTGGTGGAAGAGTGATAAGGTTACTTTTGATAAGTTAGGGCAATAAAAATTGAGGTGCGTAGGGTAATTTGGTAAAATTATGATGTGGATCTTGCACTTACAATGTGGGGGATGCATAAATAGTATTGATAGTGGATTTAACATAAGTGGGATTTGGAGATGACTTGAATGCAAATTTATCTTGAAACCTATTAGAAGAGGATGAAGGAGTATCATGATATTTTAATTTTCCCATAGATAGGAGTTTGAATTTGTGCATTTTGAGTTTATGAAACAATTGATCAAAAGATGGAGAAGTCTTGAAAATAACACTCTCTTGTAGTGGAGGTAAGAGACTTTGAAAAAAATAATCTTGTAATTCGGAATCAACATGTTGGCTAGATTTTCTGCACAACTAAAAACCTAGGCAATCATGAGATAAATCTCCCTCATTTACTGGTGAGGCTCCCATGTAATATGTTTATCAATCTAGTATGTATGAAACTTAATAACTATTTTTGGGGGTTTTACTTTAATCACAAAGCTCATGAACCATAGCTTAGAAATTTTGCAGCTATTTATGAAGTATTTTCAGAAGGGGGAAATAATGGAATTTGGGAAAGAAGAAAGGAAGATATGTAATTCAACCAATAGTTTTCAGAGTTGGCCTCATACACAAATAAAATAAACAAATAGATCTCACAATAATCACAGGTAAAGGAAATGAATAGCTCCTAACCTAAATTTTAGATAACACAAAGTTTATCTAAAAATTAAAATAGAGAAAGAAGCAAAGCACCGTAGATGCAAAGTTCTCTAGAAATCTGCCTTTTATTCAATTCTCCAACTCTCACAGAAATACCATCAAGGGTTACAACACAAAGTCTGAAAACTCTAAAATGTTCTAGCAATTTGTGATTATTTAACCCGTAGGTTCTTCCTCTATTTATAGTGTATAGAGGGCAATTACAAATAGGAAACTTTCAATGAATTGCCACATGTGGAAGCCGTAAAGGAAACAGTTGGTAGTATTTCCCCTAGAATTCCTCTTTGCATGACATACATGCCTTACAACTGAAAATAGAACCTTCTATTTTGCATGTCTACCACCTATTTCCAAGTAATTGACTTCTTCCAGTAACTTGAAGTAACAGCTTTTAAACCAATCACTTAAGTTTTACAATTTAATTGATTACTCAATTACTTTGTTGGAGAAAATAAGAGAAAGAAGAAGAAAGAGGAGAAGAAATTAGAAGAAAGTTGTTGTAACACTCCCAGTCTTGTTCTTCTTCCATACTCGTATGCTAATTCAACCTGTATTGCACCTCTGCCTCATGAATGATCTAAATGATATCTCTGCCTTGAATCTGAGATGTTTTTTCTCCCATATGTTGTTGAATCCTTTCCTTTGATTCTCACCAAATTGGATATGGAGGTAGTTGACTGAGATTTTCTTGTGGGTGCCACCTCGACTGCCTTCCCTCTTATTCTTGAAGCTTTTACGCTTCTTCTCCAATACATGCACCGGTGTAATGTTTTCCGTAAACAATTTAGACAAAACTCATCACCCTTTATCGTTCTTGAATCAACCTTTGTTTGAGATTTTTTTAAATTTCTGCTAGAAGACCTTGCAAATATGAGAGCTGGATCTATTTGTGCAGAACCTGCAATTTCTCCTTCTGATTCTGAAGATATATTCAATGTATCTGACATTGAATTTTCCTTCTTTTCACCAATATGAGCACCAGTGAAGTATTCCTGCAAATAATTCAGACAAGTATGTAGTCCATAGCATGAATATCTAATTTCTTCACCAAGATCTGATTATAAAGCCTAGCTGCCCTCTATTTTTAGAATTTGCTTGCATGCCAAGCAAGCTAAAAATATTATTTTATTCACATGTGCACTCACATCAACATGCGAGATAGCTTAATAATAAAAATGAAGCCTTTCCAACTCTAGGCGCTAAAATGGATGCTTCCCATCAATTAAAATAATTCAACTTTTAGGCATTTAGTTATGCTAGAATGGGTCACACTTTTTGGCTAATGCTTGCGTGAAATACATGAAGGAAGGGCAACGTTAAACTTCAACCTAACGGGAAGCTCCTTTTTTACGTTTTTCAACCTCATTGTTGAAGCTCCTTTTACGTTTTTCACTTAAGTGAAAACGTAAAAAACATGAAGGAAGGGAAGTGTTAAATTTCAACTTGTTGGAAGCTCTTTATTTTATGTTTTTCACTTAAGTGAAAACGTAAAATTCCATCTTGTTGGGCAGCTCCAATTTCAATGACTTGCACAAGGACTTGCTTCTATGTTCTGCATGGATATTCAAATGGAAGGGAAACTTTGAAAATTATGACTGACATGAAGACTGCATTTCTTTCCATTTTTGGATTTTTGGTGAAGAAAACACAAGCATAGAATAAAATTTGCCATTTTTGGAAAGGGTCTGGGAAGATGTAGCAATAAAAACTTGCAAGTGCCATAACTTTCACTTCGTGGCTCTGTTTTAGGTGCCATTTTTTCCAAAAGTGCATATTTTCTCAAGCTCTACGCATTGGTGGCAATATTTTCCTTATTTTCATAAAATCCATTATTGCACCTTTTTGAATCAAGCAACCTCTTGCAATCTCCTGAAGGAATCCTGAGTTTTGGTCACCTATAGACAAATTAGTTAGCAATTAAAAACACTGGATAGCTTTTCAAAACCCTACGCTTTGGAAGAGGTCCTTGAAGAATAATAGGCTCTGGGATTTCCAGACAAAAATGGAGAAAAAAACCCAAAAGAAGCTACAGTAATTTCTCGAAAGATTTATCCAATTAGCCGATCTCGAAAAATTCTTCCCCCCGGGTGAATGTTTTGTGGTAATAATGATGGGGTGAAGTGATTTATATAACCCAAATCTTCCAATTTTAGCTCAATCTATTTTTAAAATAACTTTATTTAATTAATATATAAAAAATAAAATGCTTTCGGAAAAATCCCGAAAGGAATTGAGTGAGCTTCAACATGTGGGTATTTGGCGATTGTGGCTCTTATGACTCTCTGGGGATACCTTACAGCAATGCAAGAAACTCCAGGAAAAACAAAACACAAAACATGACCCATTACTTAAAAAGAATGAAAAATTTGAAAGGGTAGTCTCATATCTCGGGGTGAATTCTTGGGGACACCACAATGAGTACATTGGTCATCTTAGCTAGATTGTTCTTGTAATGCAACACATAGTCAACTAGATGCTCATTAGATCCTTGTTTGATTTGAGCAAGTTGTGCATAGGATATTTTGGTACTGATATTGATAGAAAAATGTGCAAGAAAAACATCAGATAAATATGTAAAAGAAGTTACCGAATGAACATGTAGATCATAAAACTAACACATGGCATAATCTTGTAAACTTATAGGAAATAACTTAGCTAGTATTATATGATCATCCACATAATCCAGACATGCCACATGGAAAGATCAAGATGATATTGAGGGTTACCATGGCCATTAAAGGTAGGTAGCTTAGGTGTAATGAGATTGGGAGGAATGGGATAAGAAAAAATGCAAAGTGCGAAAGGGGTGTGAAGGAGTAAGGAGGAATCAAGAGATGGAGAGGAATGTGAAGTAGATTTATGTAACTAATGAATTTGAATTTGTAGATCCTGATATAAAGAAGCTATGTCATGAGTGTCAAAATTGGAACCAAGTTGTGTATTAGAGGTATTGGGAGTGATGAAAGGAGTGGTAGTGGCGGCACGATTGACGATGGAAGTAGGAATGTTAAGGGGTTAGGTGGAGGCCATGGTAGCTGAGGAGGAGCCTATAAGAGGGACAAAAGAAACATCTCAAGAATGTTTAATAGTAAGTAAAGCATTGAGAACATGTGGAATATGAAAAGGGTTGGCATGTAATGCTTGATGGAAATTGGTGAGCTTGTCTAGTTGTTCTTGATCAACATTGGTATCCTCATCATATGAGTGTTCACTATCGAAGCTTCAATGTTCTCAAGAGGGACATTGTTTGAGTTAAAAAAAGGGTTGGAAGATTTAACCATTGATTTAGAGGACTTATGGACAGATGGAGGAAGCTCAATGTACTCAAAGGAACCAAAATAACCTCTATGGGTGACGAGCATAAAAGGAAATCCCTAAAAGGAAGGTTGAATTCAAGCGACAGTTCACCAAATGCTTTAATTAAATCTAAATTAAATCTCATTATAGAGTAACTATTGGTTCTAATGATGTATAAAAGACAATACACAATAAGATCTAAGTAAATAAGCAAGCAATAATGTAAATCCCTAAGCAAGAGAGAGAGATCGAAGACTTAGTTGATTTCTAAGTGAACAAGAAGTGATCTAGGTAGGTGTGAGTGTTGAGCATACTATAGTAGGGGTCAGAATACTTACTATAAAATATGGAACTTGGGAACATAGTCAAACAGGGGGCCCAATGTATGACAGATGTGTAAGGGCGCTAGTGATTGTGCAAGATCTCGGAATCTATTTTTTTCTCGTATCATGAGGGGTTCACTATTTATTCCTATTAGTCACATGATATTTGTTGCTTGATCACCGAAGGTACCTGTAACCTATAAAAGAGAAGTTCACCTACACATATCCACAAAAATCAAACATAAAGAGGAAAATGCACAATGGGGAGTTAGACTAACCCCGATACACCCCCAATAGTGACCTTATGATCTAAGAGCTGCACTACATCTCGAATCCATGTAGTTTTGGTGTGTGTGTTGTGTATAAATGGTGCCCTATGATGCCCTTATGCAAGTTGCACTTGATAATGGGCAGTAGCTAAACCGTAGTAATGTAATAATATGTGTGGATGGAATAGAATAGACTCCCCCTTCCTATGATGTGTATGCAAAAGTATGCAGCCCTTGTCCCTTGCATGGATGTTAGATGGATTCCTTCGGAGTAATTTAGTGCCTTTGGAATGTAAGCTTAGGTGATGATAGTAATTCTTAGTACTTGCTTCCTTAGTTTGAAAGCATAACTATGTATTTATATGAATTCCTTGTTTGAATTTTGTAATTGACAACTGAAAGGCTGACCCATAATTGAAAAATATGCCCAAAAGATAAAAGAGACCCAAAAAGAGCAAGTAAGGTAAGAAAGGGGTAGGGGCATCCAGGAGGGACATGAGCACTTGGGAATTGATGTCCTAGGTGGGCGGTGGTGTCTAAAGTCATGAAAGATAAAAAATAAAATTTCAAGCTGGGCTATAGGGTGTGTAAGACCAAATAGAAAACAAGAGACAAAGAAAATATGCCAAAGATAGTTGTTAATCACTAGTTTTCTTGCTTAGGAATCATGTAAATGCTAGCATGCTTTTAAGACCTAGAAATGTACCCAAGTGTATGCTTTTGTATCTACATATTGAAGACAACACACCTCTATGGTCACGATGAATGGTGTGTTTAGTTGTATGAAAGTTTAATTGTAGGGAGAAAACAATATAACCTATAAGTTGTAATATCATGAAATAGGGCACAAAATACTAACAAAATGTTTCAGACGTGGAATTTGTTGTGATATTTCCTCGTGACTTGTGATTAAGGTATGAAATCTTAATTTTGCATTGAAAGTTAGTGTATTATAGTATGATGTTAGGGGAGTCATTAAAGGATGTTTCATGAGTTGCATTTTCTCCTGTAGTAAGGAGAAGTTTGACATTTTGACCTGAAAGTATGCTTTAGGGATCATGGTCATGAATGGTGACATGCTAATGTTTGAGAGCGAGATATTGTATTTTCTAGCATGGTACAACCTAGAAGGTGATGTGTAGAAAATATGAAGACAAAGAAAAGTGAATATACTCTCACGAGAGCTGTGTGGATGATTATACCGGGTCTATTGATCTTTATTGTTCTTTGAAGAAGACAAGAAAACAAAGTATAGTCAAAGGGGGAGTCATGAGAACAAGTAAGTTTGAGTGCATGCATTATTTCCATTATATCTTGTTATTTTTCATGTTAAGTTTTCATTATAGCCTTTATCATAGATGTCAAAGGGGAGAGTAGGCTTAGAAACATGAAAAAGAGGTCTTGTAGGTGTGTTTGCATTCATGGTTACCATCAATGTTTTTGAATGTGGTTGTCATCAATGACAATGGGGGGGATTATTGGCCATTGTGTTTGTAGTTGTCATTAATGTCAAATTTTATTGATGGCAAAGGGTGTTTAGGTGTTATACGAGTCTCCATGAGGTGTCAATCATATTCAAACATGAAGATTGATTGGTAGTGTCCGATTTGATGAGTTTTTATGATGTCTTGGTGCATGGTCTAGTAGGCATGGTCATGGTATGTGTACTTCAAAGTTGGTATAAGGTTTCTATGAGGTCTAAGCATGGTCCATATGACATGTGAGAGGTGTTAATGTGTTTATAATGAGTCATCATGGTCAGTTCATGAGTTGGTTGTGTTGACTTGAGTCATTCTACGCATAATCCTAGTCCTAGAACATGGTGGATGATATGGTAACATGAAAATGGAGTAGGAAGTATTGCTGAATCATGGAAGGAGAATTATGACATTGCATATGATGTGCATGAGGAGTTTTAGGTCATTACTCGGAGGTTTGATGTTGTTTCAAGGACCATTGAAGCAAGTTTCTTAAGAAGAAGACAAGATTGCATAGTTAAGTCATGGTGGTGAGAGAGTTTCAGATATATTTAAGAAAGGAAGAAACTTAAGATAATTAGAGAAGGTTACTTATGGTGCTTCATGTAAAGTTTTAGGTCTATGAGATGAATATTTTTTTAGGATATTGAGTTTTTTCCAAATTGGTTTTTCAAAGGTGTGTTTTTGTGCTAAAAGTTGACCTTTTGATGCTCTTTGTGGAATGTATGATTTGCACGGGACCTAAGATCCTCGAAAGAGATAACTAGGTTAGATATGAATATTTTCTAAGAATAATAAGGTAATTTGATTGTCACTTTTATGAACAATCGTTAAGAAGGTAAACAAGTTTGAAACCCTCTAAAACCCTAGTTAAGCAACGACTTGGAGGAAATTTCTTGTAGTGACCCATTTTTGATTTTTTTGAAAAAGTGATGATTGAATTTTGTATAGGAATCCTCCAACTATCTCCAGTGTGTGATTTATATATTTGGCGATGTAAGCCCCACTCAAATATGCTTTTTTTTGAAAGTTTCAGTTTGTGCAAAAGTTTCCCATTGGAAATATTGACTCATTTATTGAATTAGGGAGTTTTATTACATGTACATGATGATTTAAGATCATTTTTATGCCTCTATAGTGAAAAGTGTGCCCTATTTATGAAGACTGGTTTTAGGTAGTTTGGAGCATCTGTAAAAGAGAATTTTTAGAGCTGCTATGGTAGAGTTATGAATTGGTTTTAATTTTTTCATGATCCTAGTTCTAATATATTTCCAATGATATATCACACTTGAGTTTTTGCTAAGGTATGAGAAAGTTATGACCTGTTCTTTGAAGGTCAATTTTGAGGGTGCTTGGTTTAGCATGGTCTCAAGTGAGTTTCATGGTGTGATGATTTTTATGAGTTTTTTCATTCTTACTGTAGGTTATAAGTGCTTAGATAACATGTCTAAGGGTTCTCCATAACTTGATGATGTTTTTTTCTTTGTTCACTCCTTTGTTGGCAAGTTATTTGTTTTGGGGTTTCATGACTTGTTGTGTCCCAAAGGTGGTCTTGGAGGCTTTAGGTGATTGTGGTGACCTAAATGGACCTTTGTGTGATATTTTTATGATGATCCTATGATGTGGAAATTATTTTTTCACTATGAAGGATGATCCGGTGATTTGGTGAAAAGAAACAAGTATAAAAGAAAATTAGAAAGTTCATTTGTGCTAGTTTTTGGTGTGGATGAAAAGTGTGACCTAGGAGGCATATTGAGGGATGTGATGAAGGTAATTGTAACCTTATTGAGAGGGAAATACATATGTGATGTTATTATAGAGAGAGATAAGGAGACAGAGAGCTAGGACATGTTTGAGATCAGCTTGAAGAAGAGGAAGATTTTGAACAAAGAAGAAGGTGTGTTTGAGAGGGGTTTTGAGAGAGAGAGAGGAGGTAAATTTATGATCACCATTAGTTTTTGTAACAACATATATTCAGTGATCATCCATTTTTAGGTGGTTGAGTTGGTGCTCAGTCATCTTGGGGGTTGTATTCTCCTCATAGGGTGGGTTCTCCTTGTGGGATTGGTGTCTCACTAAACAAATCTTTCTTGAGGTGTAATATTATTGTAAGTTAATTTTTATGAGTAATATTAGCAGAGGTTTTAGTGGGTTTTCTTCCCCTTGAGGGTTTCACACTTAAATTTTGTGTTCTTGTGTTCTCTTTTGTATTTTAATCTTGTGTATGATTGTTGAATGGTTAATAACCACACAATGGTTTATGAATGTTGAATGAATACTTGATATGATGTATGCAAACTAAGTTAAAAATGAAGTAAATATTTTGAAGGATGGATTCTCCCCTCCTCAGTCCATTGCGCTTCTAAAAATGGTGGGAACTTGTGTCCCACCCGGGAAATTGTGTCATAGGGGCAAAAACATATAGTTTCTCGATTCTACACATTTTCAGTAGTTTACGACATATCTACAATATTAGGTACTTGCCTTCAGTTAGAGAATTCATTCATTTGACTACAATTTAGTTATAATTTAGTTACAATTGATTATAATCAATTATAAAATTAGGGACATGTCATTTATAGTGGCACTTATTTGAGAAGCATTATGGAGGAGAGAAAATAGACCTCTCTCCTCAACACTCTTCTCTTAGCGTGATATCACCCAAAAACTCACTCTTGGCATGAGATCACCCAAAAAAATCACTCTTTAAGTGAGATCAGCCAAAAACCTCACCCTTGGCAATAAGACACTCAAATCCAACAACATCTCCAAATCAAAACAAGACAAATTTCTATCCTTTACTCTCTCATACATCAGGTGCACTCTTTCCTTAGCTCTTTACTTACTTATACATACATTACTTTGATTTTTCACATAGGGGACTTTGGCTACTCTTTTAATTTTTTTGTAGGTTTTTCCTTACAAGAAGAAACTCACATCTACAAGCACAAGCTCCAACAACAAGCTACTATGCATACACTCCACCCCTAGGGTCCACTCCCTTTCCTAGTTTCCATGCTTCACATTATGATCACTTCATTCTTCACTTGTCCACTTAACAAGCTATCAACTACATTCTTCTATAGATTACAAGGTACACACCTTCTATCTACTTTATTCTATAGAGTATTCACTCAACAATATAAAGTGGGGGCAAATGTAGACACAAAATCTATGCACTTAATGTATACATGATTCTTAAAAAAGAAAACTAGTGGTTGACAACTTCTTTTGGGCCTTTTGCTTTATCTCTTACACTTTTAATGGCCTTACATACCTTACAACTTTACTAGAACTTGATTGATTTATCTTTTATGGCCTTGGACACTAGCATCTAGTTAGGATAGAAACACCCAACCACTCTTGTCCCTCCTGGGTGCTCTCTACCTTCTTTATCTTCTTCTTACTCTTTTGGGTCTCTTTTACTTCTTGGTCACCTTTTAAAACTTTGGGCCTGCATTTCAATTTTGAATTACAAAATTCAAACAAGGCAATAATATATATACTTAGTTATAGATCTCAAATAAGGATCCAAGCATTATAAGCATTATCTATCATCACATAAGATTGCATCAAAGGCACAAGAACACTACAAAACATACATCTAGCACACTCATTTAAGGGAAAAGGGCTGCATTATTCTACATAAACAACATAGAAGGGGAGTTCATTCTATTCCATCACACACATTCTACATACTTGGTGTAATCTAGATCTAGCCCACTATCATCGTGCAACTTGCACAAGGGAAACCTAGGGCATCATTACACACACAAACACAAAGAACTACATGTAGTATGAGATGTAGTGCAACACTCGGTCACAAGTTCACTCTTCGGGTAACTTCTAGGTCAGTTCGACTCCCCATTCTACATATTTATTGGACTTGATGTGGTTTGTGGACATGCACGTAGATATCTATTTTTTAGGTTATAGGTACGACCAACGATCTAAGAGAAAAACCAAAGAAAAAAAAGAGAGACTAGTAGCAAAGATCCTCCAACCTAGAAAAGACCCAAACCCAAGCATCTAAATGGACATAAGCACCTAATTCAGCCACTAGTGCTTGGGGTGCTCTTGTCCTCGGGTGGGTGCTTCTTTCGTGTGCATTTTTAGGATTCTAAACCCTCATCAAGCCTTGATGACATTGTTTCCAGTCTATACCATTAGTTACTCGACCAAGACCACTCCCAAATTACATGAAATCAACTAAGTCATCTTCCTTTTTCATTTACTTAGGGTTTCATATCTTTGAATGCTTATTACTTATCCATTACTATATTTTATAACCATAATATCATTTGTTATAGTAGTTACTTTGAAATTAAATTAAATTAAATTTAGTTTAAATCACTAGGTTGTGGGTGACTAGTACATTGGAGTGAGTCTTTAGAGAGGTTCGGTTCTCCTAAATAAGCAACACCTAAACTATTTTTATCTCCTAAGGCTAACTTTACTCTACCAAAACCAAAAAGGAAAAGGTAGAAGGAAGGAAAAAGGAAAACTCAAAAGGGGTGGTGATACACCAAAATGTTTTGAGGATATCAAACTTATTTGGATCACACATTTGAAGCATGGGATCCACACACACCTTACACTAACAAAAATGATTGTATCAACACAAAAATGATTCACAGAAGGGTTTGGAATGAATTTTCACAAGACAATAAGGGGTAGCAGATGACCACAAAATAATCCTACAAACAATATGTTAAACACAATCCATGACTTGTAAATTGACACAAAACCATGTGAATGCATGAAGTTAAACTGATAAACCAAGGATAAACATGTATCACAAAGATAAAATCACTTTAAAATATAGTACGTACTAAACACAACTTGTAGAAAGGTAAAAACTTCTTTATTGCTCCAATAAGTGGAATAATGTATCACCCATGTTATGCTTCAAAAACTAAGGAAATTTTTATTTTATTTTTATAAACCATTAACTACCTTTATGCCTTCAATGATTATTAGCATGTAGAAAAATAAACCCAACATATTAATAAGTTTACAAATTCCCTTAGTTCCTTTTTTATGCATGTCATGAATAACATGTTTACTTAGTTTTATACTAAGTAATCCAACATCATAATATTTTCGAGTCCATCTAAATAACATACGATAACTATGTGTAACTGCAAAGGGTTCCAGATCCTTATCAATCACCCTTCAACACTCTTTACAAGCTAGTATACATTGTATACCTTTGGTTAAGCCTTATTATAGGCTAAGAGAACTTGCAAAATATTCTTAAAGTCAACCGGAAATTCAGTGAAGTAACCTCCATCCGACTCCAAACACTACTAATAAGAAGACATGATGAACATACAATGCAATCATCATTTGTACTACAATGACCATAGTTATTTGGCATTGTGTTAGCATGATGGTTTTGAGATCGCACACAAACTTATGAAACCCGTCTTCCCTTTACCGCATAACCATCTCAACAAAGTTATCTGGATTATTTTCCATTGATTAAGTATCACATTTACAGTTAATCATTTTAATTATTCATTTACAATAAGTAATTGGATTTAATTCCAAAGTTACAGTATCATGAATCGATATTTGGGAAACATGAATCCTATGAGTACTACCTTAGGATCCATATATGAAAGGATACACTCACGTAATGACCTAAGTCATTGCACATTCATTTCTCTCCCCGTAGCCATCCCGAGGTGGTACATACAAGGTTCATACAACATGAATGTCATCTTGTGATGCATGCCCTTCATTTACAATTTTTATGCTCTTATCCTAATGAAAGGTTATTCGAGTTTCATTATGTTATCCATTTCACGATATAGGTGTACAATAATCTCATCGAATCATTGATAGTGTATGTACCTCTTACCAAATGTAAGTTTAATAGAAACTTGGTCAATTTAGTTTACTTAAGTCAGTTGTGTTCATCGGTATTATTTTATATGATTATAATGTAATTTCTTACTTTGTTCCATATCATCGTAATTGTTTCACCGCTAGAGTACAATAGAAACAAATATGATATTGTAAAATGAATATATTTAATCATAAACATGTAAGTTGCTGTTATCAAAAGAAAAAAATATCTTTCCCAATGTTTCATACTTATAAACCGATATATCGCCTTGTTTATCTATAATGAACAGATATATCATATCGATATACTTTTCTTCTTTATGTACTATGTTATATTTCTTGTTTTGTCTTACTGTTTTGTTATAGAATAATTTAATCATAATGACATATCAAAGCGGTTGTATTATCATATTATTAAACGATTCACAATGAAAGATTACTATTAAACAATGACATAAGTATAACTCAATCATAATGATCTCGAGCAATATTCATTAATTTCATGATTAATAACATCAATACATATTCCCAAAGTAATTATCAATGATAATCATTTAATACATCAAGCCCATTTGCCTTATACAATTGCAAAGTAATACTTTCACATAAATCAAGTAAAAGTACATTCATATGAATCAATACAATAATAATCAACGTATGAACCGTTATCCAGTTCTTTAGTCAATTTGTAATTTTGTTTAGTCTTGCAAGTTGTAAGATAGATCAATTATATTCATGGTCGGTTCATCGACCGACATGAATAATCTACACAAAACCATATCATGAAATACATAATATTAAAAGGTTATTTATCCTCCAACTTTTAATCAATAATTAACAATGAACAACAATTCATGTAATGAGTTATGTTCCAACAGCTTATAAACATATGCTTTATTGATTATTAGTCCAATATAAATTAAATAAGCCTTTATATTAGATATCAAGTTAAATCTACCCATAATCAATTTTTTTTTATCTTGTTACAATTCAAAAGGATCAAACATCATTACAATATTGCAGTTGAATACCGTTTCGAAATTGCATTCGCAAGAAATAGTGATCTTATTCAACATCACTTTTAAACTTATTTCACACAAGGATCCCTCTAATTGAATAAATACAACTCATATCAAGAAGGTAAGATTTTTGGATGACACTAATATCTTGGGTACATTAAACAATTTTTTTGATCCCGTAGAGGAGTTTAACATACTTGAAGCACACACCAAACTATCACGAATATAAAGTCTATGATAACTTAGTAAGTACTTTAATAAGAGTCGATTAAAGGGATAGATGACACCTATCAAAATGATTACCTATGTAACATAAAAATTAATACTTTTAAAAGCAATGTCCAATCCTTATAAGATTTTTAGTCATCTAGTCATAATTGAACAATTTATATACTTTCTCCATTAATCGAAATACTTCTTACTTGGTTCGAGTGAGTCGTTTAACCTTATCTCGATTTCTGGTGAGAGCCGATGAGATCTACTTGTTTTAACGAAAGGACCCATGGATACAATACGAATTCACTATTTTTGTAGAAAATAGATAAGGTTATAAAAGTTAATCCCAACTCAACCCATATCCAAAATGATGGGTCAAATAGTTTCTATCTAAAATAAATCGAGTAGAATTTAGACTGCCACTTGAATACAATTTGATTTACTAATATATATATATATATATATATATATATATATATATATATATATATATATATCTCAAAAGGTCATCTACTCGGGCTTAATTAACAACCATATCTAAGATTTTATAAAACTCGGACAATCAAAGCAATCATTGTCACAAACCATACGCACTTTGAGAATAGAAGACCACAATCCCTAACCATGTTTATTTTAAGAACTCGTGATAATTATAAATTTATATTTTCAGTTTATATCTGAATAAAAAAGTGGAAAACAAATAAGAATACAACATAAAATTTACACCTAGTTCGCACATGATAAAGACAAATCGATTAGTGTGATTGCATAACATGGAGCTTCTCCCAAAGTGTGGGACTTTGTGAATCGGGAAAAGATCTCCAGATGAAGGCCGGTTCCTATTCCTCTGTTCAGGTGCACACATTCATATTGCAGAGGATCTACTCTAAAACCTACTCTAACTTTCCAAGGAGACAAGGTTAAGGAGATGCAATAAATAAAACCTAAACTAACAAGGTGATGCACTAAAGGAATGTTGAACACCTGCTTTTCCATTAAACACAAACCATAAAAATGTAATACAACCACCATGCACAAATAACCAAGATTGCAATGAGAGATCAGAAGATACAATAAACATAAGAGAGGGTTGAAATCATCCACAAGACTTATACTTATTGCTCCAAAATTTGATACAGTCATTACAATGGCCAAGAGGCAAAATTGCATTACAATTTGAATGGGAGGTTTGAGCTCCACAAATCCACTTTCGACAAGAGAAGAAGGGAGGGTGCAAAGAAAAAATGTCCAACCTCTAGAAAAATGCCCCTCCTTACAATATATAGGAAGAATGAGAGAGGAGAAGAATTTGAAATCCTACTGCTTCAACCACCCAAAAAAGCATTGAATTCACCTCACTAATGTGGTAGGTGAGAATCCATGCCTAACATTTAAAAAAAAGAAGGATTGTATTATTCCAGTCATAGTTGAGATCATTTGAAGATCAGGGTCGGGCATTCCACACGGGCTCTCACAATATCTTAAAATATCTAAGTATTTAAAATTCTTGGTGGGCTTCATGATTCATCTTTGAATTGATCTTCCGCCAAATATTTTCCAAACTACTTTGGGTTTGGAGTCTATCCATGCACGAGATCTACATGGAGCCCCACACATTCTTAATATTTTTCTACCTCCTTTCACTCCTAAGTTGACATTGGACACTTGGCATCATGGGCAGCCTACTTTTTTTTTTTACTTTTTGCTAAGTCCCTTTTGTTTGGTAAAGATACTATGTCTGACCCTAGGCATGTGGAGGGCCAGCGCATGTTTGGGACCTACCTTTGTATTTTACCCTTGAAGTTGCATGCTGAGTGACACATGGAGGCTTCCGCTAGCTCTTGCTTCTGCTTGGAATTTTTAATAAGCGGTGTGACTTTCTTGGACCCTGACCATGTGGAGGCACTACGCTCATTTGGGGACCTCCTTTTTGGATTTGCCTTTGAAGTTACGCCGATGAGACACATGGAGGCTTCCACTTTTGCCCTTTTATACTTAGAATTTTCAATGGCCATTGAGTTGGTTAACTTTCTCGGGCCCTAGACATGTGGAGATCTCCTGCGCTTGTTTTGGGTTATCTTTGCTTTTAAACATCATCCTTTGAAGTTGCCGATGAGAGACACGAGGAGGCTTCCATGCCTTTTTTACTTAGCTTTTGATTTTGGGCCTCGAGTGAACACTTGACTTCCATTTTATCAGAGCTTACATTTCGCTTTCTTTAACATTGTTTGGCCATCATTTTCTGATTTCTTCTCCATTTTGATCCCCACAACTTGATTTTTTGGGATCGAATGTGACATTTCCTAAACCACCTTCTCCATTTTTCTCCTGTGCAAGGTCATGTTTGATCAATTTTTCCCGAGGGAAAAATTGGATAACAATTTGGTGACTCACGGGATCACCTGCCTACTAGGTGAAAAGATTAGTTGCCTTGAAGTATCCATTGGGCATGGAGTCATGAATGATAGCCTGGTATTGATCTTGTTCCTGAAACCTCGAGCCCGACTGCTTGCAACTTGTTGGCCCTTAACCTACTCCACTGCTTGCACTCTCAATTTTCATAAGAAAATCTTGAAGGTGAGATTTCTGAGAGTAGAAAATTGTCTTGACCTAGAGCATTCACCTGCTTCTAGAAATGGATTATAGGCACACATTCACTTAGAGGCACATTGAATGCACAATGATACAACCTTGGAGCAATAAAACCTGTGCCGAAGCACTTAGGGAAATTGAAACCTACACTACAACACAAGACAATGTGCACACACACACTTAGAGGAATTAAAATCCTAGGCTAATATTTACAAGGGTGAAACCTTTTCCTTTTAGTAACAATGTTTAAGATAGATTCCATTAACTAGAATCGAAGCTCCTCTCCATCCAATGTAGAAAATTGGAAGGCATTGCTACTTTTACATCCCGTGACCATGTAGGGGCCACTCCAAATGGCATCAAACTTAGAATGCCTTCCTAGATTTTCCCGATCTACATCCCACTTCAGAACTAGGTCCCCTTCTGAAAGGTCCTTGCTCTTACTTTCTTATCAAACCATCTCTTTTAAAGGCTTGATCTTTCTCCATCATTTGAACTACATGTTCTATTTCTTCCAATTCCATCAGTTCTGCATACCTAGCCTCCATTGGTTCAAACTCAAAGAAACTCCAACTACTTCATGAGCTCCAATGCAGGTAGCTCTAATGATATAGGCAACACTGCCTCTTTCCCATAGACTAACTTGTAAGGGAGAATTACCTGTAGACCTCTTTGGTGTGATTCTATCAGCCCATAATGCTGATTTGAGCTTGGTATGCCATGTCCTTTGATTTTCATCTAGAGTCCTTCTGATGATCCTTAGAAAATTCTTATTTGTGGACTCTTGCCTACCCATTACCTGTGGGTAATAATTTGAAGAGGTGCTCAAGTAGATTCCATTCTTGACAGCCCATTCTGTGATCTTGGAACCTAGGAATGCTAATGCATTGTTTGATATGATAGTGGCGGTACTTTACCAAACCTAGTCACTATCCCTTCATAAAAGTCTAGTATGCTAGACTCATTTGCTTCTTTGAGTGCTACCACCTCGGTCCACTTGGTGAAATAGTCTGTTGCTGTGAGAATCCACTTGTGGCCTTGGCTTGAGTTTGGATTGATGACCCCAATGAAGTCCAATCCCCATTGCATGAATGGTTGGTCAACTAAATTGGGTGCAATGGAAGTGTTGCTAATCTTTCTTTTCTTGTGAAGAATGCACATTTTTACACTTTTTGATCCATGTGTAGCAGTCACTGAACACCGTGGGCCAATAATAACCTACCTTCATTATCTTGAGAGTTGTTACCCATGGGGAAAAATGACCTCTGGCTTCTCCATCATGAAACTCTTAACACCTTCTCAATTTGACCTATTCCAATGCATCTCAATAGAACACCATTGATGTCCCTTTTGAACAAAACACCATCAACAAGCACATATGGAATGGCTTGTAATCTGAAGTATCTCCTCTTTTCTTTGCTCATTTCTAGAGGGCATAGGCCTATTTGTAGGAAGTGTATCATATTTTGAGTCCAACAAGGATAGGAACATTATCATTTACTTGTTCTTGACCATCTTGTAGTACCAGACAACTTCATTTCATTACTTGCATCAACTTGTTGACTCGAGGCTAGTTGTTCACATAGTCCCTTTCCACATGGACCAGCTTAGTGACCTTAATTTCAATGTCATATTCCATGACATGAGTGATCCATCTTGCATGTTTCTCATTCACATCCTTGTTCAAAAGGAAGTCCTTGACTCCCGCATGAGAAACTAACAATTGGATCTTGTTGTTTGAGACTAGGTGTTTGAACTTCTTTAAGCTCCTGATCACTACAAGGACATGTTTCTCGATGAAGGAGTACCTCACTTCATAGTCCTCCAAACCTTGATTGAAGAAGGAAACTAGTTGGTTGTTCAGATCCCTCTTTGTTTTTTGTTGCACTAGGATTGCAGAAATTGTGTCCCCACCACCAAAGGCATAAAGCATGAAGTCCTTGGAGAAGTCTGGATTGACGAGAGTTGGAGCTTGGGATATGGCTTCTTTGATGGCTTCAAAACTTTATTTTCCTCATATCCCTAAATTCCATGCTCTTCTTCAACATCAGTGTTATTGGCTTCACAAGAGTGAAAAAATTTGGCACAAACCTGTGGAAAAAATTGATTCTTCCTAGAAAGCTCTGAAGAGCCTTCTTATGACTTGGAAAGGGCAATGCTCGAATTGCTTCAACTCTTTCTAGGTCGATCATTCAATCCTTCCTTTGACACAATATGGCCTAGGAGCTTGCCTTCATGTGAGCCAGAGAATATGCATTTTTGGGATTTAATGATACCCCAAATCTCCTACATCTTTGAAATACCTGTCTCAGATGAAAGAGGTGATCCACTACGTTTTTGGAGAACACAATGATATCATCAAGATATATTAGCACTATTTTGTTGATCAACCCCTTGAATGCCATGTCCATCACCCTTTGAAAAGTGGCTCCGACATTAGACAATCCAAATGGCATCTTCTTGTAGGCATAGGTGCCCCACTTAGTGGTGAAAGCCATTTTGAACTGGTCATCTTCTTTCACCATTATCTGATTATACCCCGAGTATCCATCTAGGAGAGAAAATATTTTTGAGCCGGATACTACCTGTAAGATTTGTTCCATTGAAGGAAGTGGGTAATGGTCTTTGAGAGATGCCTTGTTCAAGTCTCGAAAGTCCATGCACAACCTTATTTCTCCATTCTTCTTCTGACTACCAAGTTTGCAACCCAGCTTGAATGTTTGATTGGAAATATAATGCTTTCCTCTATTAGCTTGTTTAGCTCTTTCTTCATTAGAGGCTCAATGTGTGGGTTGACTGGTCTTTGCTTCTTCCTGATGGGCTTAGCATCTGGATCCAGTTCTATGGTATGTTGTGCCAACTTTGGATTGAATCCTCACAGGTCCTCATAACTCCAAGTGAAGACATCTGGAAACTTCTTGGAAAAGTTGTATGAACTCATATCTCTCTTGTTCAGTGGCCACTTTTCCAATTTGGAGTGTTTTTCTTCCCAACAAAAATAGGTTCTGAATCATCTCCCTTGACCTTAATGTTTTCTTTCTCTTTATGAAATTGGTCATTAGGATTGAATATTGACTCCAATGTCACTAAACCTTTGGGAAGCTTGTTTTCCATAGCTACACTACTTGATCCCCGTATTGCTTGCTCTAATTTGTCTTGATTCCTAGCTGAGAATTCAACCTCTTCTTGCAAGAAATTAATGATCTGTTGATCATTCTCAAACACTTTCCAACTTGTGTTATTGTTTGGAACTGTTGGCCTTATAATCACATGGATATGTGGTTGTGTTTTGTCTCTTTTGATACTATCAACCACATCAAATGTTTCTCCAACTATTGCAAGCCTATCTGTAGCTTCATTCTTCTTCCTGGGTATGGACACAATGTTGAAAGCTTCAAAGTCTTCAATTAGGTCCCATACCCTATTTTTGTAGCTCTTGAGTAGGTCATTCTTTGCAGCATGTTGTCCCTCGACTTGATTGATGATTAGCTCACTATCACCAAATACTGCAAATTCTTTATGCCTCTTTTCCTGGCCCAATGAAGTCCATGAATCAAGGCCTCATATTCAATGTGTTGTTTGAACAAGAAAATGAAATGAAAAGCTTGAATAATACTTGATGTTTGGTGAAATGAACATAGTTCACCTCCTCCTCAACACCTTGTTTTCTTCTTGAACCATCAAAATATAGTTTCCATACTTCATTTTCATCTTTTTTCTATGGCTTGGTGATGTTAGGAATGGGTGAATTTTCTTCATGTACACAATATACACCCAATTCAGATTCTTCCATTTCCTTAAATGGGTCAAATGCATGCCTTTTGTTTTCCCATTCATCCAGAGTTAAATCTGGAATACCCTCAACCTTAGTACTTGTTTCTAGATCAGTTGAACACTCCTCTGATCAAAGGCTGAGCAATTTGCATTGATAGGACTTGGCACATGAGGCTCAATGTGAAAGTTTGCAATTGGTTCTGACTTGATGGTTTCCTTGGCTCCATACCTTGTTTTGAATAGCATGTGTGACCAATCTCTGATAGATATCCACCAATTTTGGCAGTGAAGTCTCTTGACAAACACAATGCAAAGAGTGGTGGGAGGTCAATTATAGACACATCTTGCAAGATATGTGACATTTGGACAGGCATGTAGTGTTAGGCTTAAACCCTTTGATGACCCCAACCATTCCTACTATTGTTCCATCTAGTTGCACTACTCCTCTTAGCATTGGCTCATACTTTAGACCCAATTGATCTATATTTGTTTGGCATCACTGAGCTACTTGCACCCGAATCGATCATGTAGTTATGTACCAAATGGTTCCCGATAATCAATGACACATAGAATGGTGGAGGCTTCAAATTTTTCTTTGATGACCTCCCACCATTTCTTCTTGATGAGATGCATTGAGTAAATTTTTCTCTGTTGATTGGGTGGTTGATTTGATGTAGACCAATTTTCCATTGTACATTTGCAAATAAATCTCATTGTCCTGGGATTGCCAATGACTCCCACATGGAAATGTTCACATGTGTTTTCTTCATCTGATCAATAATGTTGAAGGGGATGAATTATCCTTTTTTTTCCCCTTACTTGGTGTGACCTTTTCTGGTGCTTGAATAGGCACATGTGTTGACAATGGTGCCTTAGGCTGATTTTGCACATTGGGGCTGCATTTGGTCTACTAACTCCTTGTTGTGTAGGAGTGGGCTGAGAAACAACTGGATTAGATGGTTTCCCTCCTCTATGTTCCTCTTCTTTGACCATGTGTTAGCAGCTACACCTTGAAAAGGAGGTTGATTAACTCCACAGAAGTCTTCTGTGTGCCAATTGACCAACGTGGTTTCCATTGGAGGTGCCTCTTGCGGAGTTTTGTGCTATTGATTTCCCTCTTGACTTGGTTCTTGGGACACACCAATGGTCTATGCACCATCAAGGCCTAGTTTAGTGCACCATTGAAACACATTGATTGATTGTGAGGTAGATTGCAGGGGTAACACCAGTCATACTCTTGTGCCATGTTGTTTTTATGTTGGAACCAAGGCTCTTGATGTTGAAGCCACATTTGGATCATATGGTCAGAATGGCCTAGGCAGCCTTGAGGTTGTCCTTGGTTCTGGTTTTGATTTTTGACCTGATTTGGTGGTCTATTTTGCTTGATATGGGGGCCTAGCTTGATATTGATTTGGAGGTTGATATGGTCTAGAACTCTGAGCTTGTTGTCTCTTGATAGTCACTAGCTCATTTCCTAGGTTTTGTAGTTGTTTCATAACCTCTCTGTAATTCTTTTGAAGTGCTTGAAGAAGTAGAAGCCTCACTATTGCTTTGATTTCTAGGGGCTGGAATGGGATTCAATCTGGTGTTTAACTAGTTGTAGGAGCTCCTAGTTCTTGGATATAGAGGCATAGGTGGCCTAGGTGTGAGTTTACCAGCTTGGATCAAGCAATTTTCAGCTCTAATAGCAATGTTATAGGATGTGGTAAAGTTATACCTCCCATGGATTGAATCATCATAGCAATATCAGAATTTAAAGCTTTAAGGAAGTATAGAAAAGCACCTTCAGCTGTTGGTCTCACGGCCAATGGAATCCTATCCCACGTCCTCTAGAATCTAAAGTTGAAATTAGTTAACTACTTCATTAGGATCCCTCTTGATTGTTGTCAGTTGTTCCAATAAAGACATGTTATCCCCCTTTTCTCCAAATTGATTGTGGAGAGTTGTGCATAAATGGTCCCAATTCTAGATGGATCCCGTGGTTAGACTTCTAACCATTGCAATGCTTTTCCCTTGAATGAAGATGCCAATAATTTAATAACAATGTCCATTTCAGTAATTTCATGGATTGCACAGAAATTTGCAATGTCTTGGATGTGGTCAATCGGAGTTTTCTTGGTTCTCTCTCTCTAGTGAAATATGGAATGTTTTTCAATGTTGCAACTGGAACTAGATTTTGTGCATTGAGAGCAAGTGGGTTGCTACTAGTGAAGTTGACATAGGGGTTGGGTTGTGCCATCTTGATTGGTCAAAGAACTCTAGTTGATTGAATGAAAGGCCTTTCCAGGGGAGGTGTTGACAATGTCCTATGTTTGGTGGAGATGGAGACCTTTGAGCTCTTCTTCCCCTTCTTTCTCTATCTGGGGATAAATGTAGATAGACAAATAGCCCCTCTTCTCTAGTTCTTGACCTTGTTTGTATTCTTCTCATGAACTTGATAAACTTGGGCTACTGAAACCACTAGATTTGAGTGACGGAGTCACTAGATGTGTTGCTCCAAAGCCTCTAAAGGCTAGGAAATTTACCAAGACACACACCCAATCTTGATAACACTAAAATATTGACCTCTTGTGTCCCACCGCATGCCAAAAATGTTGATGTGTAATCACAACACCCCTGAATGTCTGCAACTCGATGGGTTGAGACTCTCAGTGTGATTGCATAACATGGAGCTTCTCCCAAAGTGTGGGACTTTGTGAATCGGGAGAGCTCTCCGGATGAAGGTCGGTTCCTATTCCTCTATTCAGGTGCACACATTCATATTGCAGAGGATCTACTCTAAAACCTACTCTAACTTGCCAAGGAGACAGGGTTAAGGAGATGCAAGAAATAAAACCTAAACTAACAAGGGTGATGCACCAAAGGAATGTTGAACACCTGCTTTGCATTAAACACAAACCATAAAAATGTAATACAATCACCATGCACAAATAACCAAGATTGCAATGAGAGATCAGAAGAAGATACAATGAACATAAGAGAGGGTTGAAATCATCCACAAACTTATACTTATTGCTCCAAAAATTTGATATAATCATTACAATGGCCAAGAGGCAAAAACTTGCATTACAATTTGAATGGGAGGTTGACTCCACAAATCCACTTACAGACAAGAGAAGAAGGGAGGGTGCAAAGAAAAAATGTCCAACCTCTAGAAAAATGCCCTCCTTACAATATATAGGAAGAATGAGAGAGAAGGAGAAGAATTTGAATCATGATACCACCCAAAAAAGAGCATTGAATTCACCTCATTAATGTGGTAGGTGAGAAGCCTAATAGCCTCAAAAAATGGCAGACTGTATTTATTCTAGTCGTAGTTGAGATCATCTGAAGATCAGAGTCAGGCATTCCACATGGGCTCTCACAATATCTTAAAAGATCTAAGCATTTAAAATTCTTGGTGGGCTTCATGATTCATCTTTGAATTGATCCTTCCACCAAATATTTTCCAAACTACTTTGGGTTGGCTTCTGCTTGGCCCTTTCCATGCTTGGAATTTTCAACGGTGACTTTTCCTTTTAGGACTATAACCACGTGGAGGGCGTGCATTGGCTTGGGACCCTACTTTTGTCGCGCCTTTGAAGTTGTGCCTTTGAGACACGTGGAGGATTCCACTGGCCCTTTTATACATAGAATTTTCAATAGCTGGTTATATTTTCTCGGGCCCTAGACACGTGGAGATCCCCGCTTGTTTGGGGTCTCCACTTTTAAATTCATACCGAAAGTGTGCCAAGAGACACTTGGAGGCTTCTATTGGCCCTTTTATACTTAGCCACTTCAGGCCTCAAGTGAACACTACCTTCCACCGCCATTTTCGAGCCTTCCTGTAACCTGATTGTTAGATTTAAAATGTGGGCTCGCATGACTGAACCGACCCTTCAACTTTCTCCTATGTAAGGTTGTGTTTGATCAATTTTTCCTGAGGGGAAAAATTGGATAACAATTAATATTCTATATTTCATAATAAAGCAACAAATTTTGGTAGCAAATACTTATGTAATTTTTTCACAAATCTCTCCTACAAAATCTTTGAGCAAGTTGACCTCGTTAATCCTAGATTTCAACCGTAAAACCCAATTTTTTTTTCCGTTTTATATGGTTTTGGATGACATTAAATCCTTTAATACTTACTTGTTATTTTTAGAAAAGGTAACTATGAAAATAACTTCAACAGAACTCCACATTGAAACCCCATGCACAACTTGCAAAAACAAAGCTCTACAAAAATGCCAAAAATAAACCTTCATCGCATGCATAGTAGCTTCCTAAGAAGATTCAAGTTTATTGAGAGAATTTAATGCTCTTTATTTCTTAGATACCATGTAGTGGTTTGGTAATCTCACCACCACCCTTCCATATTTCCCTCCAAAGGAGCTATGAGCAGTCAAAGATTATCCCAAACCTTTATCTATTTTTTAAAACATTTGCATGGTAATAATTACAATCAAACACTCTAATGTATATGAATATAGTCGAGGTAATTTTTTTGCATGGTGGTCTACTTGTTCTGGTCGAAGACTTCATTTTATAAACTAATTTCTATTCTTGCATGGGTTGATCAACAACCATTCCAAAACCTTTGAAATCATACTTTATGGTCATCGACCATAATTAAAACATTAAAAATGTATATGCCTTGAGGTCTTATACTTATGTCACCACAATAATATTTTCCAACTTGAATGGTCCAAGACCATAAAGAATAAACACTAGACCCTACAATTTACATGTGGTCTAAGATCTTCAATCAAACAATACTTTTAATAATTAAAACTATTTAAAATCAACACTAACCTTACCAAGTTTGCTCATGGTCTATGACTAGAAAAAATCAAGAAATCTGACTATACCACATTATATGCTAAACATCAAAGAGGTGATTATTAACTACATCACGCATGGTCAATGAATAAATGATAAATCATACCTTAACTTTCCTTGTTGTTGTCTTGTGAAAAATAACTTTGCACTATAGTCTAAGACCAACACAATCATCATTAACAACTACTAAGCAAGATAATTTAAATAAGTAACTCTTATCTTGACAACACTTCAAAACCCCATTTTGAGTAGCGAAGGAAATTATTACAATGTTTTGTGGATGAAAACCAATATTATATCAACAAGAAGATTAGTCCCACATTAGGATAATAATAATTATTTCCAAGCACCATCTTATGAAAAGTACAACCATGTAAAATATCCGTCTACATTACGAATCATCCCTTATAGCAGTAAAACATGACCATCCAAGATAGGTACAATATTAAATAGGTCTATCACCATTATAAAATAATTGCATATAACAATGAGATGAATAAAAAGCGTACTAACAAGTAGAACAAGAATGAGTTGTGAGTTAATAAATAGTCAACGCTTGTAAGGTGAGAAGTACAAGTGCGGTGTTGGGTATGCACCTACACACATGTATATACTTCTTTGAAAAAGTATGTGTGTGTGTGTATAATCGCATACAAATCCTCACATCGACACTACCAACTTGCTCCCATAGAAATTTATCAAGTAATACCAAAATGAAAAAGTAGAATGTGACATATAAGTGTAGAAGATCACTTATGATCCTTACTTTTGTAGACACAAAATAACACACTTACTACTATTTACTATACCACCAAGTATGTTGTTTTATATATGGATATTGTGTAAGAAAAATATTCACTAATGACCCATTCCATAGTATATATGCTTGTCTTGTTAGTTTTTATTTCTTTTATCTCTCATATTTGTCACCGATAAACCAGCTTTAGTCAGGTCATAGGAATCCCTGTCTGTCAGTTCTAACTCATTTTTCATCACTTGTCTCTGGACACTAGCACCTGTGACTAGACACTACCGTCAGTGCCCCTGTCCATACCGGGTACCTATGTCTTCTTTATGTTTGATCTTATTTTTGACATTTGAGGTTGGTCATTTTGGTTTTCCCTCTCATATCCTAAGGTACTAGTTGACATGTTGGGTCATTAGTGTTGAAATTCAAACAAGAGATCCCTATATAAACACACCATACATACCATTATAAGGGAAATAAATTCTTATCAAGGGTTAGCTATCTACATAGAGAAAGGGACTACATTTAGGTGCATTACTCTACATACACAAAGGTGCATATGAAGAAGAGTTCATTCTATTCCATCCACACATTTGTATTTTATTTAGCTACCACCCGCTTATCTTGGAGTCATTGGGCAATGAGGGCAACTTGGGAGCACTATTGCACACACAAGCACACAAAAATACATTGGGTATGAGATGTAGTGAAATGCTCAAATAAGTTCACCATTGTGACAATTGAGGACATCCACCTCTCATTTTGGATATTTATTTTTAGGATTTGATGTCTATTTGAGGGTTTTACAGGTCTATACTTCATTGCAGGTTTACAGGTACCTCGGTGATCCAAGTTCATCATAAAGGAGACAAAAAGAAAGAAAGTGTGAAGCCCTAAGGACCATATTGAAAATAGGTTCCAACCTTTTCTATAGACCCAGTGCCCGAAACAAGCCTAGGGTGCCCATGGGTGCCCCTGTCCCTCTTCAAGTGCCCTAGTCCAAAAATTTCCACTTCTACTTTATTTTTCTATAGTTCATTGCGATAGTATGTGCTTATTTTTCATCATATTATCCACCCAAACTTATTATCATGGATAAGAGAAATTCAGATAAGTACCTTACCCCTCACATTTTATTTCATAAATAAAATTAAATAATATCATTTACAAATGATCTTTGTATTCAGATTTTAATAAAATAATTATATTTTATTGAATCATTTTGGTGAACCCATAGTTTATTAAATTTTTCCTAGGATCGACTAAAAGCCTAATGGCTAAGGATAGCTCTTCTCCTTTTCAGCTAGTCATATCTCATGTGAGTGTCAATCCTATCTATGATGAAGCAACCATAACTGAGCTTTCCACTTTATATCGCAATGTAGTTCTTCCGGATGATACTCAAAGACAAATCTTAGCTCATGAATGCAATGTGCCTACTAGCTTTGATCATTCCACCATTACCATCCTTTCGATCTAGAAATATTTTCTCGTATTACACCTTGTTATACAATCCTTCTATTATTTCTAATGAGAACTTAGATGATGTTATTCTTAGTTTCATGCTCAATCTTGATGATAATGCTCTAGCTAATAAACAAGAAGACAATAAACATGTGCATGATTCTGTTTCTCATACTAGTTCGATGATTCTTTAGTTGCATCTCATACTCCTTCCACTTCTGAAAATGTTTCTCATGATGCATCACATACTATTCCTCCTCCTCCTTCATTATATGTTGATGATACACTTAATGAAATCCTTGCATCTAGAATCTTTTTTGATTTTGATGAGACACCTGATAGTCATGATTCTACTTCTTTACATACTGCTGAGTGTGAATCCCTACTCTAGTTTCATCTTCCTCTCGAGACCTGTCTCTAATACCACACATGATTCATCTCCTAATGATGTTTTTGATGCTATTCCTACTGCTTCTATTGACGTTCCATGTTCTTCACCACCTATTACTTCTTCAACACCCATATCTAGTGTGCCCTTAGCATCAACATCTTCTATGTCTCCTCTTGACATTCCTATGGTCACTCATAATGGCAAATTACAACCACTCAATACACTATTTCCATCCTCTACAGGACATCTTATCACTCATGCATATTGTTGGCCACTTACAATCTCAAGTCTAATCTCTCACACTTGAAAGCAAGGCCTATTATGCTTCTATTGATAATAATTATTTACATGGCAATCCTATTCCAAAAATTCATAATTTGGTATTTCCTCCGATTTCATTATGCCTACATTTTCATGCTTTGATGGTACTAGAAATCCCTATTTGCATCTCAACATTACCGTATGGTTATGAATTCATACTCTAATGATCAATTGTTGCTTAAAGCCTTTTTCTATAGTCTTAAAATGATGTTCTCCAATGGTACACACATCTACCCTTCGGATATATTAGTACCTATTGTGAAATGGAAGAATCTTTTCTTCGTTGTTTCATACTCAACAACAACCCTATAGTCACATATGATCATCTACCTAGCCTACACAAAGGAAAAACATAACCTATCATTGATTACCTTTTGTGATTCAATGCTTTCTTGCATCGCTTAGTATTCTAGGCCATTAACTTAGAGAAGCAATTCATCTTTTGTCGGTTGTCCGATTCCCTCTTTAAAGAAGCGATTGCAATATTCCACATGTGAGTCCTTCACACTTTTATGCTATACGGTCATTGATCTAGAACAAGATCTTATTGCACGCACATGTTATAGATCCTCCTCCTATCATTGCTACTACCGCATCATATAGTTCTTCTCCACTCTCATATGTTGAATGACATCCACGGTCTCCATCTCCTCCACCTTGCAAGCAAGTTCGGTCTCCTCCATTACATAAGCGTCTTTCATCTCATCCTCTCGCTTCTTGAGACTACACCTCGACTTCTACACCTATTTTATGGGAGACATTACACTTTTCTCATCATGATAGACCTCATGATTTGATACGTGCTTTTCTTGACAAGCATTTGATCCACTTACCTTATAATCAATATCATCCACCTCGTCCACTTGCAACGCCAATGTGATAGACCTTCTTGTAACTATCATTGTATACATGACCATCGTGACAATGATTGTTATGCCCTTCATCATGATCACTTGTAACAATTAGAAGATAAAGGTGTCATTTCCTTTGAATCTCAATCTCATTAGCGTTTTATGTCTCCCCTCCCATGTAGGCATGATGTTACTCTGGTTGATTTATCTCCCGCATCTAGGGCTAAGGTTGTTGTTCATCCACCACCACAAGTTATTGCTCATGCACACTCTCCATCTCATCCATCCACCGCTGCACCATCTCATCCAAAGTGCATCATGTTACTACTTCACATTAGATTCCATAACCTTCGACATCTCCACTTCCTAGTTTTGTATCACCCATCATCGACACCACTCCACATGATATTCGGTTCGCTCCTACACTCATGCTACTTTCATTCCACATGCTTCCACCGCTCCACGCCGACTTGGTCTTTGGTAGATTATTTCTATCACGTTACCCCCTGATGATGCATTCATTTTCTTATAATTCTTACATTAATGTTGAGGGATCTCATTACAATAATAACCTCACTTCATCTCTTGCGCTATATGCCTTATCGATCGATCTATCTTGTGCACACTATCATATTACTTTCTCGATGATGCAATCTTGCTTTATGGTTCATTCTTGACTACTGAGGGGTCTCATATAAATGAACCTTATCGTCCATACAATAGAGGGAATCACCATTCTCCTCCCCCTCTTCATCATACCGACATTTGCTTCACTACAATATTACGACCATCTTATATTCTTACACATTATTCATTTTTACTTTATCATTCATCAAAACTTTATTCATACATACAATAACATTACATACATCATTTATCACCACATACGCTATATCATCATTTATTTATCTATAATCACATTACTAAATCTTTGAGCTACGCATCGCAAATCAATCCAAAAATTCAACACACAATGCATTGCATATAAAGCAACAATAATAATTGAATAATACATCATCATCAATAAACAATAAACATCACACACACACACACACATATGCACATAAATCCACACACACACACACACACATATCATCAATCATAGATACAAACATATCATCACCGGGGAAACTCCCCTACATCAACACATTAGTACATATCATATCTCTTCATAACTTTCACTATCTCGCCACCGCAAGAGCTCTAGAACTAGAAGCTTCCTCGCTCACTCTGTGCCGTTGGTCAGGGCCCCTATATAACTCTACTTACCTACACAATAGAGTAATCTCAATCGAATGCTCTGTGAAATGACCTCAGTAACTTGATGAACCATGTAAATACATCTTGTGCTAGGGGACTGCCACTCGACCACCTCTCTAGCTCATCATGTCTCATCGCTTGCCTCATCCCTCTCAACCAATAGCACAATGCATGTCAAGCTGCTGCTATCGCCACTGGCTCAAATAAATGGGCATGCTCACTCGCAATAACATCCACACACTCTAGCATACCTCCACCTACAAGTACATAAGTGGGCATGTTCTCGCATCAATGTACGGATGGATGTGTCCACAATGAATGACCAATACGCATCACCTACATCCATAACATGACAAATTAGACAAAATGAAAATTACATAGCCGATAAAAATCATCAAACATGACTACACAAATACTCATGCTCGCTATCGCCATCGCTATGCTATCGAGGCATGTGCTTGCCCCTCTCGCTCCTCTACCTAGCGGTGCTCCCACCACATATACAAAATATATGGAAATAAAAACACCCATCGATGTGAAGCATATCATGCAGGTAGGCCTCTATATACCCCACGTCATTGTCAAATTATCCTTGTATGGCCTTGGAGGTACTAGCCGCACTCCTCTGTGGGCCTTGGTGTAGCTCCATCCATCCTCGATTCCCTAATAGTTCTCAACCATATATGGCTCTGGGGCACATCTTGGGCCATACCAAACTATCGTGATATGTGCTCCACCTGAAATAACTCAACCACCCTTGAAACTAATCCTCTAAACATATAGTCCGTCGAATACATCATAGCTCCATTACATCCTTTGGGCATCCCCTATTGTCTCGGTATGGCCTCCATATCACGGCCTCTGGGCCCATATAATCTAACATAGCTCTATAGGTATATGTATCCATCTTCCTACCATGAACACCTATCCATCTCCCTGTAAATATATTTGGCCTAGCCCACTCTCCTCGTGGTCCACCAATTGGCCACAGTACTGTAATATGCTCATAGGCCCATACATGTAAAGCAACATGGTGGCTCCAATAACGCCCCTATGCTCCTCCTATATAAATATGTATAGATCACCGTACATGTGGGCCAATACACACCATGCCCAGGCATACCTCATACTCTCCTCATCTATCCAACAAAATATGTCATGTATCTTATACAAGATACCTACCCCACCACCCTCCATTGCAATCGATGAAGCAATCACAAAGATTAATAAACTTCCACAATCACAAAACGCTCCGATCTCATAATAACATCCAAGCTAATATGGACCTCTATATGAATTTGAGTCCTTGTAAAATACCACCTAGCCCTCATCTCCTCTCGAGCATCATCCATGACCATAATCTAAACCCTCTCACCAACGATAGGAAATCACAAAGATGTGATACACATACTCTAGAGTAATTGTCATCTCCACTGTAGGTAACCAAAAGTTGCAAGTATCCGTACACCACCGCTTACAAAAAGATGTGATCATAGGAATATTATGGGGCACATCCCCCGTACTCACTATGTGCCATAGGCCAACATAGTCTAGAACATCCCACTCCTCATCCGACAATCCCAATATTAGGATTTGAATTTATATGTCATGATATAAGGAAGATAGGTATTGAGTGCCATAAGAAGAGACTTGTCGTGTGAGAAATAAGTGATGGAGGGAAATGGTCAGGTAGGAGTAGGAACATACATAGGAATAATAGAAGTAGGTGGAAGGGTATAAGAAGTAGTTATGTTATAATAGGAATGTAAGAAATATTAGAGGTGGGAGGGTAAAGATAAGATTTATTGGTGGCCTCCTAACGATAAATGAATAAAAAGATATATAAATCTCACGTATGTTCAACAATATGAGAATTGAGATCACGAAGGTCTTCATCAGTAAAGGGTGGATAAATTTTAGCCATGTTAAGAAGATGATAAAATTCCTATAGACAAGGTGGGGTTTGAGTGATGGGTTCATCAAATGATTTAATAAAAATAAATTTATTAAACCCTATTGTGAAGTAACTAATGCAAACTATGATATACAATTGCTAAGTAAAACATGATATAAGAAAATAAGAAAGTAAGTATGAAACCCTAAGCAAGGAAGAAGGATAGAGGACTTAGATGATTTACTTGCAACCCGGAAATAGTTTGAGTAGGGAAGAGTGATGAACAGATCGGGTAGAGAGTGTCCTAAAATGATCGAATAAATTTTGGATCTGCAATAATAAGGCCATACATAGGTGCCCACAGTAGGACAGGACAGGGTGCATGGGCACCGAAGACATCTTCTAGATGCTTGTGACTATGCACAAGCTTCATATCTGATCTCTGATGTTTCATATAAGTGTCACAAATATTCCCTATTGATTGCTTGTGTTTCACTCTTTGATCGCCGATGCTACTATTAACTTGGAAAATAGATATCATTTCAAAATCCCACAAACCACATCAAATACAAAAATAAAGATACGTAATGGGAGTCACATCTGACCCCTGTGGTCACCCCAAGAACAAAATTATGATCAAGCGTTGCACTACATCTTAGAATCCATGTATTTTTGGTGAGTGTGTGTAAAAATTATGCCCTAGGATGCCCTTGTGGAAGTTACACTTGATAGAGGGATTTAGCTAAATGTAGCAATGCAAAGAGAATGTGTGGATGGAAAAATGAAATTCCCCTTCATGTGCTAAGTATATAGAGTTGTTGTAGCCCTTATCCCTTGAGTGAATGATAGATGAATGCTTTAGAGTGCTTTAGGTGCCTTTTGGATGCAAGATTAGGTGATGTTAGTAATGCTTAGTGCTTGGTCCCTTATTTTGAACACATAACTATGTATTTATATGATTCCCTTGTTTGAATTTTGTAATTGAAAATTGGAATGCCAACCCATAAGTGAAAAAGATGCCTAAAAGATAAAAGAGACCTAAAAGGAGTGAGTAAGATAAGAAAGGGTTAGGAGCGCCTAGAGGGGACATGAGCACTTGGGCTCTCTCGTCCCTGTTGGGTGGTGGTTTCGAGCCATAAAAGATAACTAAGTAAAATATTGATTGGGTTGTAGGGTGTGTAAGACAAAATAGAAAACAATAAACATAGCAAAGAGGCCAAGGAAAGTCATCAAATATTAGTTTTCTTGCTTAAGAATTATATGAATGCTAAGATGTGTTTAGGACTTAGAAATGTACCCAAGTGTGTGATTTTGTGTCTACACACACACACATAGTGAATCCATGATTTCATATGCTATTGTACATATGATTACATATAATATATTTCTTTAAATTTAAAATTTTTATATCCTCACCTCAAACATCAAATTTGGGATATATATTATATTTATTATATTGAAAGTAACATACTTATGGTGCATGTGTGTCATCAAATTTATTTTTATACTCAAATATTATTCATAATTTAACCAAATTCTATTTAAACTAAGTCCAATGCAACATTTAACTCCTTTCCATGTTCATGTATTTTTATTAGAATGATGATTTTTAATTTGAAATTTAAAATATTCATATTATTACTATTTCAATAAGTTTTTGGGTTTTAAAATACATTACATTCAATTTTAAATATTTAAATGTGCAATGATACATTTCAAAGTTGGTAAAATGTAAATATCTCTAAAATAATATTTTTTAGTTTTATTTTATATTAATTTAATAAATTTAATTATATATGAATAATTTGACTCGAATGGTATAATGTGACTATTATTGACTCTCACCTTTTAAAATATGTTTTGCGCATATTCATTTTGTATTTTTATATCATTAACTTACCTTGTAATTTATGCCTCTTTTAAGTGAAACACATTGCCCCCAATTTTTCCAATTTTTAAGTCTAACACAAATGTAAAATTGGACATGAACATTAATATTATTTTGTGTGAATTCAAATGTCACATAAAAATAAACAAGTATTGCTTTTCACTTCACACATTAAATGAATAACACTAAACGAACTATTAATACTTATGATTTGATCAAACAAACAATCATTTAAACACTCTTTCTTATCTAAAGCTATCATTTTACCAATATTTATCATTTGATCAAACAAACAATCATTAAAACGCTCATAATTGTTTAAATTTATCAATTTGCCTCGAAGAACTTTTAGCATACAACTACAGCTTCAACTATATTTTTAATTTGTGGTACTAAATTATATTCTACTTCACATTATTTAATGGCCTATAAATTAGACGTAACTTCATATTATTCACTAGTTATAACATTTTCACCTATAGTAATCTATTTTCATTATTACATATATGTTGAATTTATTTTAAGAAAAGAAAAGAAAGTAGTTAAGAATCTACTTTTTTTTCTTGTTCTAAATGTTCGTAAAAAATGTTGATAGGTGTTTTAAAATGACGATAAAGGGGTGAGATATTTTTTATATAAAGGGTAAAAAGAGGGTTTTTCGAGGCCCCTACCCTATTACAAAACATGATCTAAAAATCGATATAAAAATAAACATATCAAGAAACAAAACAAGAGCTAAAACAAAAACAATCAAGAAAACAACCCTAAGCATCCCAAATACAACCAAAGTGCAGCCAAAACCTAGCCATGAAATACCAATACAACCATATATCATTTCTAATTCTTCACTTGATTGGAAACAATTCTCTCTCTCTCTTCCTTTCTCCTAGCTTCCTCATTTATGTTTTCCTTGTTTCCCTTGTTTATCTCTTTCATGATAGATCTTATGATAACATTTTGAATAATGAATCCATCTTCCAAGATGTTACATTTTTTTCCACTCCCTCTCCAATTTGAATTCCACCTCTCTTCAGCTTCTAGATGTCCTCACAAATCACTTTATTGAAATTAAGATCCTTAAAATCCCCCTAATAGCTCGAGTATCATTTTGAATCAACTTGATTACATCTTTGTGGAGCTCCAAGTCATCGGACAAAATATTTTCTATTCTTTTAAATGTTGTTGCCAATGATAAGAAGGCACCAATCGTAAAAATCCCCCTCTTGTTGAGTGTTATCCTCAAAATACTAGACCCTTCAATATTTTTACCTTTATTGGTGTTACTTTTGAGCACCCATAATGGGATGATTTCCTTTCCTACCTTTTATTATTCTTACATGCAGAGGTGGAGGGAAGAGAGGGGGTGAGGTTATGCCTAGGATTGAGACTCATGAAATGAGTGTATATGACGAGGATTCCAACATGGTGGTGGGGATAAATATTTTTTTCCCCATGGAACTCATTAGTGAAAACTACAACACCTCCCGATTTGTTGTCACGTGTGTGGGGCAATCATTGCGCATTTTTCTATCATTGGACCATCTCTCAAGTTGTGGACTTGCGAACTTGAGATGGTCCTCATGAGAAGGTTGACATCCTCTACCTAATCCTACTACTACAACTACTCCTAATGTAGAAAAGACACCTATCTAAACCTATCCTAACAATTCCAAGGAGACAGGAGAGAGAGTGCATAAAAAGAGAAATCCTACACTAAGGGGGTGGTGATAGCACCAAGAAAAGGGACGAGATATTCCGCCGAGGGAGAAAAAGAAAGAAAATGTAGTAGGGAGAGGCCAAACAACTGTGACACAAACCCTAATCTCCATTCGCCATCAAATCTCCATGAAACACAACAACCTCGAACTCGCAAATGAGAAATACATGCACAAAAGAAAACAATAATAGTGGAGAGGCAAGGAGATATAATAAAACATGAGAAAGGGTTAAAAACACCACAAAAACATGAATTTATTTCTCTTTGAATATACCTACCCATTACATTGATACAATAACGGAAAAATACATTCACCAAACCCATGTGAAGGCTTATAGCTCATTGGAGTTGAGGAAAAAACTTGCAATAGTTTCCCTAGCTCCTAATCTCTCCCTTAAAATGTGGTGAATTTTACAATATATAGAGGAAAGAGTGTTGGAATTGCTTCACCAACCGACATGCTACATTAAATAGGTATGGGAAGCCATTCGAATTCACCTCCCAAGGGTACTTTTTTGGGCAGAGGAAAACATGGGTGCCATACTTCATTAAAACTAGTTGTTGAGCTATCTTTTCGCCCACATACCTCACCTAATCCAAGGCCCGTTGTTGATATTCCCGCATTGTCTGATGGTAACACATTTATTGTTGCTGATCGGTAACATTTTGGCCTCAAAAGTGTTATCAACTGGTGACATGTTCCATGTTTTCGTTGAACTAGCTTTTATTACCGCCTAACACCTTCTTTGTTGTTGCCAACCCGCTTATGGCCATACGATATCACGGCGAGGTCGATCACCACCGTGGTCCTACTACCGCCGATTAGTAACACTTTGATTATTACTAGCTAGTAATGACCGTACATGTGTTAATGGCCGATAATGGTCATACATGTGTTGTCATTGGTCGATAATAGCCGTACATGTGTTATCGGATGACAATACCTTCTTTGTTGTTATAACCAAATGCCCGAGTTCTTCGCTACAACGAGTAAGACCAACTGCCAACTAAAACATGGGCTATCTTTCTCTTTTGATGGGGTTGAATTTGATGGTCATCCGCATGTCTTAGAATTTGAAAGGTTAAGTGCATTTATAATGAGTTATCCAGATTAACTGGGTGGGTGAATTTGGGATAAGGTCAGTTTGGCGACTTCTCGTGACATCTGCTTTCAGATCCGTGACTAGTTGCTTGAAGCATCCATTAGGCATGTTGTCAACATGATACACATGTGAAATGATCTTTCTTTTGTAAACTTGGCCTTAGACTCATGTGAACTTAGCATATGAATTAAAACCTCTTTGGCTTGCCCTTAAAGATGATTTTGGGATTTTGGATAAAACTTGTACATTGTCTCCCAAAATTGGAAATTTGACCAAGGAAAGGGCACAAAGATCTTTGGACCTGCAACTAATCTGTTGGGGCCAATAGATGCACCTTGAAATCTGCCCCAAAATCTGATTTCCCTCATGAACATGCCTTGGCCAGGATGCTGGAGATAGGAACATCCCTGCAACTGATTTTATGATGCAAGAAGAGGCATAAAATCTCACTATGACTAATCTAGAGAGACATGAGAGATGAAAACATCAAAAATTGTCCCTCAATCTAATTTAGTTGCTCTACATTTGGATTTACTTGAAGATAAAAACTATTTCTTGCAACATTGAACCCCTTACTACAACACATTTCTCTACCAACAATCATGATGAACTATGTAAGAGAAACCACTAGACAAAAACTATGTAGAAAATTGGAAAACATACATGCCCCAAGTGGAAGAATGTAGAGTGTGCATAAGCACTTCTTCTACTGAAAGAAAACCTACCTACTCTATTCTAACTCGGAGGAATGGGAAACTTCACATGAACCTTGACACTGGCAAGGCAAAATAGCTGCCCTTCCTCAAAATTTTAGACCATGCAATTGATTTGAAAATGGGCATGGTCATGGATGAGAGACTGACATAGAGACAATATTCCACCAACTTGCCAAGGTATCAAAAACAAAGAAAATACCTCCTTCGGCTGATTTGTATTCGGTTAGAGGTGTTGTGCCGACCCTTGGTGCATTGAAAATCATCCCCATGCTCAATATTGACCATGGCTGGTGGCAAATCTGATCCCTGCTCCAGTGAAGCTAGGTATTTGATTGGGAAAGGCCTGATTCTTGTGATTTTCCCACTCATTTGTTGCTCGGCCCCACAACTAGGGCTCTCATGCAGACCTTCTTCCTAAATATGGTTGTTTGCAAGTTGATCCATGCTTTGTTGTGCCTCCACAAATAGCTTTGTTTCCACTTTGATGGTTGTTGGAATTCTTGAGGTCTCCCACTACCTACTCTATATTGCTCTTTCGCCAAAATTGCAGCAAGTTCCGCATAAGCAAAGCAATGGGGATCATTACATTCCCACAGAATATCCTACTCACCTTGCAATTGCTCCTCCTCAAGGCCTTGGGTGCCAATAGTGTTTAAAAACACTTTCTCCTCCCTGACCTTTCCAATTTGAGCTTCCTTCTCACCTTCCTACTTCACTTGTTGGTTCAACTCCTTCTTTGGCACATTTTGAATTTCCATCTTTGGTGAGATTGGTTGTGGGAGAGGTGTAAGAAAGAGGCTGATGTTTTATTTCTTATCCGGGCCGAGGTGTTTGATGCTCAAGGGATATGATTTGATCACTTGGGGAAGCCAAATGATCCTCTAGAACACAACCCCTACTCTGCTGATATGTTGCCTCTCCAAATAACCGTATGATTCTGAATGAAGCCTTGTTGTTTGGGACACTACATGGGCATATCCCTCTCTCCGACGGCTTAGTAGGTCTCTCTTTCTTCTAGCCTTATAGGATAACATGGTTTAGTGATAGCTAGGTAGAAGGTAGGGATAACATATGAAATACCACAACTTCTAGGCACATTGGTGTATGGCTTAGGGAAGTTCTCAGAATGCGTCAAAGTGGAGATGGGAGGGATCTTTGTGAAGCTTGGGGAATTCTCTGGGCATAACAAACTTATGGGGCATCAAATGAAGGATAAGGAAGCAAAGGGGCTTCCTTATTTTGGCAAGGAATGATGGATTTTTCTATATTTGCACAAGGGGAAGGAAGAACTTGAGGTGGTGAGGGAGGGATTGTAGCAACATGGATGGGTTTTCTTCTACCGACATGAATGAGTATCTTCTCAACTTGTGATACAATGGAAAATCTTGAGGAAGATTGTTTCCCCATAGAGACTAAATAAATACAACTGCAGTCAATAATACTAGAGCATCAAAGGATCTCAAATAGTACAAGAATGCCATACCTTGTGGGGGTCTGTATTCTTGTGGGATTCAGTTGAAGACAAAAGTCGTGTCCTTGTGAATATGAGGTTAAAATATGGGATGGATTCTCACATTGTATTTTGTTGAGGTGTTTCATGAGGAAAATAACATCCGCATCCTCCTTGAACCTCCAGGTAGTTGTTCCCCAAATGATTCCATGTGGAAGTGGATTGTGGAGCCAAACTGTTATGCAGTACCAATCTTTTACTTTGCCTTTTGAGAGAGATGCAACTGTAAGTCTAAGGAAAACATTCTCATTTATGATGATGTGGATGAAACAAAGGTTGACAACATCTTGGAGGTGATCAATAAGGACCGATCTCCATTTCCATGAAAGAGAGGCAAATTTTTCAGGGCCACCTTGGGGATGACATCAAAATGCTAGATTAAGCCGAGGGGGTGAAGGGGACTGAACTCGAAATGAGAGAATGGAAAAGATCCTTAGAGAGCCATGCCTGGAGTGAAAATATCAAATTGAATGGAAGAATACATGAGAAAATTTTGCTCAACAAAGATAATGGGCTACTTGAATCAAAGGAGTCGCTTAAATATGCTTGAAAGTTGTCTCCAAAGGCTAGAACCTTTACCAAGAGAACATCAAAATTGATGAAGTGAAGTGGTAAGGTGCTTCAAACTTGTCCCACAAAGACGGTGTGCCAAAATGTTAGTGCAAAATTACAACACCCCAATTTGGTGTCACATGTGTGGGGAAATCAACACAATTCTGCTACATTGGGATATTGGACCATCTCTCAAGTTGTGGGACTTGCAACCTGAGATGGTCCTTCAAGAAGGCCGGATTCCTCTACCTAATCCAACTACTAAAACTACTAATGTAGAAAAGACTCCTATCTAAACCTATCTTAACAATCCAAGGGAACAAGGAGAGAGAGAGAGAGTGCATAAAAAGAAAATCCTACACTAAGGGGGTGGTGATAGGACCAAGAAAAGGGGTGAGATGTTCTTTTTGTAGTTTTTGGTGGAGAAAAAGAAGGAAAATGTAGTAGGGAGAGGCCAAACAAATGACATGCACCACTAATCTCCATTCGTCATCAAGTCTTCATGAAACACAACAACCCGAACTTGCAAAACGAGACATACATGCACAAAATAGAACAATAATACTAGAGAGCGAGGAGATACAATAAAACATGAGAAAGGGTCGAAAACACCACAAAAACATGAATTTATTGCTCTTGTTCCAGGTTTTAATGCTTGCTCTTTGAATATACATAGTCCATTAAATTGATACAATAGAGGCACAAATACATTCGCTAGACCTATGTGAAGTCTTATAACTCATTGGAGTTGAAGACAAAACTTGCAAGAGTTTCCCTAACTCCCGCAATCTCTCCCTTAAAATGAGGCAAATTTTACAATATATAGAGCAAAGAGCCTTGGAATTGCTTTACCAACCGACATAATGCATTAAATAGGTATGGGAAGCCATTCAAATTCTCACTCTCGAGGGTACCTTTTTGGGCAGAGGAAGACATGGGCACCATAATTCATTAAAACCAGCTTCTTTAAGAGCTATCTTTTTGCCCACCTACCTCACCTAATCCAAGGTATGTCGTTGATATTCTTGGGTTGTTGGTCCATATCTATATGTAACACATTTATTGTTATTGCGGTGTCGGTAACATTTTGGCCTCAAACATTTTTTCGGTCAACGATGAGTTCCATGTTGTCGCCGAATCCATGCTTATTATTGGTGGTAACACCATCTTTGTTGTTGTTTCCAACATATTTTGCAATGGTAATGGTATATCACGCATCGTCGGTCACGGTAAACATGCATCACGGTGTGGTCTTCACTTTTCTTTGTTCGACTAGTAACACTTTGATTGTTACCAGATGGTAACGACCATACATGTGTTATCGATTGGTAACAATCGATATGTGTTACCGATCGTCTACAATAATGGTCGTACATGTGTTACAACAAAGAGCACATCACATGTAGTACCCTACATGTGTTATTGGCTCAATCAATTTGTATATTAAAACGTATATGTGTTCTAACCGCAATACTTTCTTTCTTTGTTATAACCAATTTCCTCATACCTTTGTTTTGGCAAGCCAACTCGCCACGAGTTAAGACCAACCACCAACTAAAACATGAGTTTTCTTTCTCCTCGATGGGGTTGAATTTGACGATCGTCAAATGTCTCAAAATTTGAATGGTTAAGTCCATTTATAACGAGTTATCTAGATTAAGCCGAGGGAGGTGAATTTGGGATAACAAAATCTCCTTAACATAATTTTCCAAAGACATGAGAATATAGAAATGGAGGCTTACCAAGTTTTTTTCTTTTATTTCCTTTAACATAAGTAATGAAAATATTCTAAAGTGATTTAAGAGCACCAAGTGATAATTGTTGATGCGATGGAAGCTCCCTTAGAGAGTCAAGTATTTGATGATAATTTTAGCCACCTCATCAAAAGGACTAGGAAGTGCAAAGGAAGCCCTCAGAATGGGCTGCAATTGCTCCCCCCTTCCAAAAAAAATCCATCTTGCTCATCTTTGCTACACTTTAACTTTTATAGAACTTGGTACCCATTGTGCTCATCCCAGTGATATCAGCTATAAGGCCCTAAAAATACACCATCTCTGCCTTATCTTGAACTGCATAACCTTTTCCTTCCTAGCGGCAACAAAATCTTTTAAAATATGCGGGTTGTGGCCTCAAATTCTTGTAAGAAAGGTGGAGAAATTTCCAGCGCTTGTATAACTGTCCATGTAGCTCCTCGTTGTTCCTCCATTTTCTATTAAAGGGAGATTTGACATTGCAAGAATCTCCACCAATTTTTCCTGCAAAACTCAAAGATAAGAAACAAAAATGAAAAGCAAGGTAACCCTACAATAACGTAGATTCTCCAAAAACAAAGACACAATGAATGGGATGTTGTCACGTGAGAGATAAGTATGTCAAAATAAAATTGTATCTTGGGAAAGATACGTGATAGAGTTATGATGGCCTTTTTACACTTTCATGATCAACCAAATTCATCACTTCCAAAGGGATGGAAATATTCCCTATCCAATGTCGCAGTGAAGAGTAATTAACTCCAATGTTTGCACATCTGTCTGCAACTTTATTACCCTCCTATAAGAGTGAGTAATGTTGATTTGGGAGAAAGAGCTAATGATATGAATTGAATCCTTAATCATCTTACTTATAGTCCAACTAGGTAGGGAATTGTTGAGAAGACATTTGATGATGTTAAGAGAGTCTCCTTCCACTCATAGGTTTCTTATGTCTAGTTGCTTAGCAAGTTGGATCCTCCAAAGAGTAGCCATAGCTTCGGCAAAATGATTAGTTTGGAGATCCAAATTACCAAAAGACAGCATAAACAACAATTAAATCACCATTATCTCACCATAGAAGGGTGAGATATAATATTATGATTACTCTTACTTTTTGATCTTAAATCTGCCTTAAATTTGATGTTTATTTCAAGAAAAAGAATCTAATTTATTTAAGTGATGATCAAATAGAAGTCAAATTTATGAATGAACTGTCACATGACGTTCAAATAAATGTCAAATTTAATTCGGGATAAAATTAAATAACACACTCCATTACAGCCTTGCCAATCATTATAGAACACCTCTTGACTTAATAATTCATTAATACCATTTAGTAGTGAAAAATTATTGAAAAATATATGTTATTTAAAAAAATAATTTTTTTGTGAATAACATGTTAGTGCATGCATCCACCAACTCTCAAGTATATAATTCATTTGACTTTTCAATTAATCATACATGAGTAATAAGTAATGATATATTTTGTTTAGAAAATAGCCAATTCTAATTATCGACTAATACTAAATGTAAATTTTTCAAATAAAAATTGAAAAAGACTTGATCCAAGGTAAGTGGACTTAGTGGGCCCCTTACCCGTAGCTGCTTAGCTGAAGGTGCTCACTGGATTATATGTTTTCGGAACTTGAGGAGAGATGCCATTAAACTATGTAATCCAGTGCCCAATTAAACACTTTTTTAAAAAATAGGTAAAAACTAAATCACAACTATTAAATTTTTATTGTAAAAGCAAATTCCAAATCCTTCACATTGTGACAGAGTAGAAATACATACATGCCAGGGACACAATCATAAGATGAAAAGCTGATATTCAACCGAGCAAACAGTGCTGCAATCCCACCAAGGTAGAAGTACCTTTTAATGCAGGAAAATATCAAATCCTAAGCAAAAAATACTAAGTTCTGGGCCACTGCCATCTGGGTTCATCATGTAAAACGCCTCAGAATCCTTAGATCCAACAACTCTCTCAAACCTGGCTCTCATATACATCATTTCCCCTTCTGTTCCTTCCCCATCACTGGGAAGCACACCCGCTCCCATGGAAACCGCCTGCACAGTGTTTAATACCTTCATATCCACTTCGAAAACCCCTTTTTCATGCCATACCCTGTCTTCCTCCCATTACAATACATTTCCCACACGGGTTCCTGAAATAATTTCCCCCTCTCGGAAGATTTCTCGCATTCCAGCGCAATCCTGACCATTCCGGAAGCCATTTCTTTGATGAGAGTGCTGGTGGGAGTTGCCAATTCCAGAAGCAGAAATGGAGGCAATTTGGGATTTTCCTGCACTGCCAAGTGAACATGACCCTTCCTGTAACCAAACAGGGTGCCCGTCACACAGTTTCCTGCAGATGGAAACTCCGAGGGCCTGACGGCAGAGACATTAATCTACAGCCCGAGCTTCGGACCATTAAAACACGGATAATAGATCTTAATCCGGCGAAGAACTTCTTAGGCTTATCCCATTTTCCATCAGCCGAAACCAAGGCAAACTCGCTTTTCACTGTATCTGCGGGCCTCGCCATGGAAATCACTGAATTCTTTGACATCCCCGTGGCTCAAAGCATTACTCTCTCCTCTCACAAAGCCTAAATCAACCAAAACAATGCAAGATCTTAATTCTTCTATCCATTTCAAAATTATCAAAACAGAAAACTGCAAGTTTTTTTACAAAAATTACTTCTGCATGACTCACTGGTTTGCGGAGGTAGAAATGCAGAGACCAATTTGGCCAAAACGCACTGAAATTCATGTCATCTGTACAGAAATTTTGTTAATTATAAATGTTATATATAAAAAATTCATGCTTTACATTAGGTCCGTGCAAAAATCGATACAATTAGACACTGGATCCTATCTGGTCATTACAACAGATAAACTCATAGACTACCCAAGTTACATGTTTCAAAAGATGGTTTTTTAATTTATCAAAGGGATTGCTGTTGGATTTGTAAGGTACCAAGTTTCCTGTAAATACCGTTCCTATTTATAAAAATAACAGTAGTGCTGAAAATTTGAGGTATATTGGATTCATAGAAAAATACTATTTCTGTAAAACCAGTATAATATAGAAATTCAGACCTACCATGAACAATCTTTGAGATTTTCAGTAGCTGGACTTTCGGAATTTAATACTGTTTTAAACCACCCTATTTTGTAACTACGAAGAAATAAATTTCATGTGAATTCCGCGGAATGAATATATTTTTATGATTGATTTTACGAAAAAAATTAGATTTAGAGTTCATAAAAACGGTAATCGTGATTAGATTTTAGCTAAAAACTAAATTTTGAGTTCATAAAAATGGTGACCGTGATTAAAGACAAATGAATTTAAGAAATTAGCAGGGATGAATTCTTCATAACAAGCAAACAAATAGATACCCTTTATTTAAATTGAACTCAATATAATGAATACCCATCAATCCCTAACATCACCATTAAAAAGATGAACTAAAATTGAAATTTGTATCCTCCAACGAAAGAGAAAAACTAAGAAAATTATCAGCTTGTACATAATAATCATATCACAAAGGCGAAAGACAACTTACCGGACTGTCACAGCTAATCTGATCCAGATGAGCCGAGCAGTCCTGCGATTTGGACAGAAAAAAATAAAATTACATATGATATGTTTTAAAACTGCTGAAGCGCCGACTTTTCCTAGGAAATTAATTGTGCCAGATAATATGTTCGGATATAGGATCCTGACTGAAGTGAAGCGTGTATGTGGCTATGCATGAATGACTATCTCCTCCTATTCGGTGCCGCCATTAAATAATACTCCCACCTGGAATTTCTACGAGTTCCAGATTCCGATTAAGAAGGAAAACATATCCCATCAAATCTCGGACGATGCCTAGATTTACTTGAATTGGAATCCATAAAAATGCGACTTTTTCAATCCCCACACCTGCCATACATTATCATTTCATTCTCTACTGTTAACTGTTTTTCATGAATATAGTAATCTGGGCAACCCTGTTTAATGGACCTCTCCTTTAAAGGCTAATCATGAACGGCAAACTGGATATTCGTGTGCAGGTGAGAAAGCTAAAGGCAAACCTTTGCAGGCGTAATATATTTAGGCGGGTTATGAATAAATAAATGGAAGGATGATGACCCGTGGAACCATCTCCCCACGGTATAACAAAAACAATTACAACGGTATCGAACCGTCGGTGTCATTAACACACAGCTTTTAACAAAATATTATTATTGGGAAAATTGCATTGCTCAGCGTCGGCGTGCTATGCGACGAAACAGTGGGATGATGATTGCATGACAATTATATTTTACTGAGAGTTGAGACACTTTGCACTGCATGTCGACACTGTTTCACTTGGGGATTATCGACTTTTACATGTAATCTTCACTAATTCTCATTTTTATATATAAACATACACGTTTGATCGAGAATCACTTCACACTTTGATGGCATCTTTCTTTTGGGAGGAGGGCCATTGCCAAATGTTTCCTTTATCAGCCGTATCTTCGACTAAAAATAATTTATTAGTTCTTATTTTTTAATAGCAAAAGATGGAGGAATTAGCACTTCACCTACCCTCCTCTACTGATTCCAACAAACAAATAATAATAACGACAAAGTCTATTGGGAGAATATGAATGGTTTAGGGTATTGATCATGATTTATGTGTGTATATGTAAACACGTGTGTATATATTTGTGTATGGGTATATATTTAGTGAGCAGCATTAAACATTTATGTTTAATAAACATGTATGGTGACTAAATATATACAAGGAGGATTGAACAATTGTGTTTAATGAAGAAGTATAGTGATTTATGTACACTCCGAGAAAAATGAGATACAAAATAAAACAACATAGTATAAGAGATTTGATGATTTATGTGTAGTCATGGTCTTTGGGTCATATGATACCAATTCTGTTGCTACATCATGGTCTTTGGGTCATGTGATACCAATTGTATATGTATCGTGATGATTTTGTTTGTCAGTCACATGTGTGTTGGATTTATGCCTATGACATAATTGTTGGAAATTCTTCGTTATGTGGACTACTTGTTTGTCTTTCCATGGTGGAATTAGAGGTCTTGTGATGTGATACAATCGTGAAAGTATGTAGCAAGATGTCTCGTGGGTTGTTTGTGTTGTGTTGAGTTTTGTGTGACATCTTGAGGCCAATTACTGTTGGGCACCCACAACATAAGACAATTGAAATTCTAAACAATGAATATTAAGAGCTTGAGATTAAGAAATACTTTTGTAAAGGAAAAAGACAAATTAAGTAATAAAGTAAAAGATAACTAACTACCAATCTTCACATAACATTAAAATTTAAGATATTGCCAAAATTAGTTTGCTTCCTTGTGGTCGTGTTGTATCGACAAGTTATTTTGTTAAACTACATGTGTCATTATTGACTTTCTTGCCTATGTATCCTTCAAGCTTGAGTTGTGTCGCATCGAGGATGATGCTCTTATAAGGGGAGGAAGATGTAATGCCCCCTCGACATACAGTCATTGATCCACCTTTGTCGGGTGGCGGTGTGTAAGGGCTTGCTTGACTTTTCATTTTCCTTGCACAATAATCCAAACACTTTATTCGAGACTTGAGGCTTTAACCACTTTCAAACCCAAGTTAACGTTGTAGAGTTAGTAGTTATTGGATGGTCGCAGAAGGCCAGACAATCAAAACATTAGAGGAGACTGTCCTATACGGAGCTCTCAAAATGGCCACCCTAAAATGTGTACATTATGGGTTAAATTAGCTCTGTCTTTGAGATAAAACTCGACCCAAATATCCCCATTTTACTCGTATACAAATTGATTGGCATGTATCAATATTTGCATCTAAAGCCGGTTCAATATATTTGAGAGGAAGAAACTATTTCCCGCTATGCTTTATTTTGTTTGTTTTAGGTAGAAGAAGAAGAAAAGGCGTGAGGTTTGGGAGGCGTTTCATGCATGCGTGGCATCTAGCTTTAGAATTTTGGCTTCTTCTATTGCTAACCCGTGCTACGTGTAGTGTAACCTGGTAGCACCATCCTCCAACAAAAATTCCTTTTCCTCGCTATCTTGTTTTTTTTTTTTTGTGAGTGGTTGTTGTATTGATTAAGGCAGAGAAAATGCCCTTTCCTGCTATTCCATGTAGGTCTCTGCAGTTTTGTCTCTTTCACTCTTCCTCCACGTGAGACCCTCTTTGTTTCCTTCCTCTATCCTCCACAACCCACCAACATCTTTCTTCTCCACGCAAGCCAAAACAAGAGCTTGGAACAGGGTGTGGATATCCATCACAACATAATGAAAAGGGGGTTTTTTTTCGATGTTGTAATTGCAAGTTCTTTGGTTGACATGGATGTAAAATGTGGGAGCATACACATGGCACGTGAATCTGTTTGACAGAGTGCCCCAAAGAAATGTGTTTCATGGAATGCATTGATTTCAGGGTATGCACCAAATGGTTTTGTTGAAAAGGCTTTAGAAACTTCCAAACAATGCAAAGCAACATGATGACATGAAACTCGATTTATGTGCACTTTTCAATGAAGTGTTTTACTTGTTTTGGGGTAGAAAATGAATGAGGTGAACTAGGTTGTAGTTTTGTTCCTTCTTATTTCAGTGACTCTAAGAGAACAACAACCAGGGATGTGGGATGCATTGTTGTGTGGGAAGTTCCGAGCATTATTAATGAACCTACTTCGCTCCATTGGCATATGGATTTACAAGAAAGAATGATGAAACCATACATGTTTTGACCTTGTTGGTGACGCAAAGCAAAGAAGCGTGAGTGAGCCACAAACTATTACCAAAATGCCTGAATTTGATGCGGTCTCGTCAAATGCGGGAATCACGAGTTTCGCGAAAAGGTATGGTTTTCCCCTTTTCACTTGCACTAAATTTCGCTTCATCATTTCCAACTTTTTAAAATTAAATGTTGAATGATAGAGAATGTAATCCCAACAATTGACAAAATCTTACCTTGACATGAACTGTTAAAACAAACATAATAAAACAAAAACAAAAATAAAAATGATCTCGAAAGTCATGCGCATGGAGTGCCACACCCAAACGTATCGCAAAACCGAAACTCTTTGCATGACCCCTAGTAACATGAAACACCTTAGGGGACCTTAACCAATTTGTTTGAAATTATTTAACGCTCTTGGAAGTCATATTCCTAAACCCTCTTAGCTTATCAGTCACTTATAGTGACAAGGTCATTTTAATAAAACACGATCAATTCGACTTACGGTTGTCGCTTAGCTTGAGAGAAACTGAAAACCACTACATCCTACCTCTAGACTACCAACAAGAGGATCATAACCCACCTTCATTTCAATAAAATAAATTTTGGGAAATATGTTTTCAATTGGGTTTTGGGACCCTTTGGTCGTTGTGCGACAAGAGTTCTTTGAAAGCAATTACGATAACTAGCCCCGAATTTCCCTTGTAACTTGAGCTCTGCTCGTCATAATCAACTTCCGTTAGACACAATGAATTCTCTATATATGGGGAATAAGTAGGAATCATCAAACTTTTTGAATGAACTTGAAATGAGTGTGTTCGAGACCTAGTTTGTAAGCACTTTTGTTGTTTTGGACAGTTTTCTCAACCTTAGCTAGAATCTCCTTTTTGAGTCTCGTTTGACTTCTAGCCACGTGTGTGACCTCATAATACCATTGCAATGTTATGTATAATTTTATTCTATATTTTATCTTGTATAAATGAATTTTGAAATGTATGGTGTTTTTCTCTTTCCACCCTCTTCTCTCTAGAAACGACTATGATACTTTGGTTGATTTGAAAATGTAAATGAATTGGGAAATGTAAATTGGTTTGAAATGAAATGAAAATGGACATGAAACGCAAATGGTTGTGACATTGTGAATGGAAAATAATATGTCTTTTATCTCTCATCCTTACTCTCTTTCTAGTACCAAAACGTTAAGTGCAAAATGAATGTGACAATGCGAATACATGAGAAACGAACTCTCTCTTCTTCCCTCTCCCTCTCCCTCTCTCTCTCTTCTATTTAATTGAAATTGTTCGAAATGATGAATGTGTGGATTTATGATTGAGTGTAGGGGATCTCCATACTAGTTCTAGGACTGATGCAACGTTGGTTGCAAGTACTTTGAACAAGAAGGATTAGAGTGTGATATGTTGTAATCAGTGAGATGACATTAAGATATTGTATATTGATATAAATTACGAATGTTAAATGAAATTGAATTAAAGAGAATTGCATTATCAAAAGTAGTGTGTTGAAGACTATTGTTCCTCTTGGACTCTTATATTTCAAGCATTGTACATGGAAAACTATGTTGTTTGTATCTGCCTTGTGTTAAAGCTAACCTTACAACACTAGTAGGAGTGACACATAATTAATGTAGGAACAACTATGTTAGCTAGATAAACGAGGAAGATAGTTGAATTTTGTAAATGGGTAAAAATCATACCGTTCACTTCATAGGTGTTAATCCCATTTGAATTTAAATATGGATATCATGGTTTAGATGATTGAAAAATCACCTGCCTAATAGTTATTGTGGTTCATATATAAAATCAATTTTTAAAATTACCTTATCATTTTAAAACTATATAAATGCATCAAGTATTCAACCTTTTCGTACCCTCCCTCTCAATCATGTAACACCCACAATTATCACACACAAATACAACAATAAAAATACCAGGATAAATTTATTTATTTTTGACTTACATTGCTCACTACACAACACCACAAGGGCTCCAAGTAGAGAAATTCAACTATGCATTAGTCACTTACATAAGTCATCGACTCACATAGACACATGACAACACCATATACATGTTGATGCCACACTTTCCCCACTGAACGAATGCTAGTAATGACCCAACCACAAGAAAGGGACTCAAGGATTGAAAAACCCACAACACATCATTACCATGATTACATCTTAGTTACGATAAACATTTCAAGAACATTATTGTACAAGGATAATTTTATTGATTTTCCACCTACAGATTCTTAAATTCATTTCACATTCAACTTACAATTCAACCATTTAAGTTGGTTCTTTATCTCTTACGACAATCTCTATAACTTACGTAATTATTTGGCATATTTCAAATTCATACAAAGTTCTTAATTCAAATCGTTCTTATGTTAAGATTATGTTTCTCACACGTTTATTTAGTGTTTAAGTTTTACCCTTACTATAATAGTGAATTTGACGTGATGTCAAGACAGTAACTATTAGTATTTGAAGTAGATTTAGATTCAAGATACCTTTTCCCAAAACATTTTTTTATCACGGTATCCTTATTTCCCATCGTAGTTAAAATAGTTCAAAAACTTGTTGAATCCATTCAACATTTCCACATCAAGAAATTTTATTTAGATTTATATATATCTTTTGTTTTCTCGAAGTTTGATCACACCAAGGCAATTCATATTCTTTTTAACACAAGTAAATGTCTAATTGAGTTACAAGGACTCTAAGAGTGACATTATTCCTAACCTTGAATCTCGTTTTACTCTTATATGCTTTACTCTAACATTGCACTATGGTCTCATTATTGGCATCACTTTATAACAAAAGAGTTATGAAAGTACTTGTCTAATATCTTAAAGAAGTACATGATTGGAAGCATTAGAACCATACATGAACCACAAGTGATTTGTTTTCAAAGTGAGATCCCATGTTTTCTACATTTCACGATTCTCGCATGAGAAATTTATTTTATTCTTAATGTCATAAGTGACATAACAAGGAATTACGAAACAAGTTTTCAGTTTCCTGGTTTCTCTTAAGTCAACATCTTTCAAATCAATTTCATTTGCAAAGAGTTACTTACAATTTTCTACCCACTAGTTAACCTCCAAATCAACTATGGTTTAGTTTAATTCGATTTACACTCAGGGATACATACCCTAAAAATAGACTAGATTAAGGTATAAAAACATATTTACCCTATAAAGCCTCTGCAAAGGACCCATGCGCTATACTTTCACTAGCCAAGGTAACACATTTAGCTGAGAGGATCTAAAGAGGTCATTAACAAGAGTTTAAGTAATAGTACAACTATTTCACTAGCTCCATTGTGTCATCTGGATCCCACAAGAAATTCATTCGATGAAGAAATTTAATTCTAAATCTAACTTCGTAAGACAAGGTAGTCCACTAGGATACTAAGGAAGTGTTAGTTCTACTTACTCCAGATAAAGTTTGACCATGTCGTTCCTAACCGTCAGTTTACGATGATGTCGCTAAACATACAAGCTATGATGAAAACTCAAAAAATTTGGGCTCTTATTTACTTAAACTAGAAGGTGCCATAGAGTGCAAAGTTTTAGTTCATTATACGGTTTCAATTTCTTTTGAGCTAAGAAAGATCATGCGAGAAGGTTAGATATGCACTAGTTTTAAACTAAGGTTGTCTGTTGTGATTAGATTTCTTTATTACATTTTCAAGGTAAAGAATACAACACACCAATTATTTATTGCACACTGGAAATGCACTACAAGATATTAAATTCAAATTCATTATATATATAAAACCTTTTTTTTACCATACGTAAATTTGAATTAAAATGCACATTTCCCAAGGTATCCCTAACACTAACATCTCATACATATCACCAAATTTCAAATATAAACTTTTCTGTAACATGGAAATACATTATGCATATATACATTCTACAATGACCTATATAAATTTCGATAATAAACAATGAATTACACCACACCCTTTCACCATCTTTCTTGCATCCTGCAAAACCAAGTGAGCATGAAATCAATGATAAATCGCTAGCATGACATCCACCTAGATCTAGCATAATTAACATTTTTAGTTTTCCATTTACATAATATTAATAATTTGCATTCGAAAAGGGGGTTAGAGACACATGTTTATATCATTTCATTTCACCTTATTTCGTAACCAATGAGAGAGAAAGAGATAGGGAAGAGAGAGAAACACTATTTTGCCAAAAGTTCAAATTCACACAATAAGTCACATGATATATTTTCAAACAGTTATTTACAAGTGTCAACAAGTTTCCATGATGGTTTGGTTACTTGATGGAGGTCCTACAACTTTCTTTTTACATTTTTCTTGTTAGTTGCAACAATGCCCAATTTAGGCTCGATGGCTAAGAAACGCATTCAAAAGATACCTTCTATTAGGCGATGCATAATGGGTAACTTCCTACATGTCCTCATATATACCAATAATTCACGAGTGATGGAATTCAAAACTGGTGAATGGTTTCGAATGGATACTAGATTTCCGGGTCATCAATTGTAATCGGTCTAATTTAATTTCGTCAACAACGACTAGAGGCCTACAAAACCCCTTGAAAAACTAGCCAGATATGTGTTTATTCCAAAACTGAAGGATCCAGGTAGTTTTCTAGTAAAAATACTAGAGGGTCAGAAAGGCGGAAATCATTTCACATTTTAGGATTCAAATGGCGAGCCGAAATGAAACCCAATTTTTAGTTTTAGCAACTTCTTACAAGTGCAAAACGGAAAGACAAGGCTCCTAGAAGGCGGTGAAGAGAGAGCACATACAATCAATCGTGGTTGATCTAAGGTTTAATACGACTCCCAAATAACAAGGAACATGGGCGGAAGTTGACATCTCTTTTCCGGGTTCAAAAGGTTATTTTGTGAGTCTCTCAAAATTACATTTTTCTAACTTTGCGAGGTAGGCAGAAATGGTTGTTTTATTTGATGACATCAGCTAACTCTCACTAATATCGGTGGACACAAGTTCCCAATTATGAAACCCTGGTTAACAATGTATGAGGTTGTGGGAAAAATCTCGGTTAATGGTTGAGGTGCAACTTGGTTACGTAAATCAAAAGGTGGAGTTTTGTTGTTTTAAACTATCTAGGTTGGTTAAATATCCAAATGTATAATTATTCACTAATTTACTATTTTTGTTATATTGCAAATGAAACAACCAAAATATGAAAATTATAAAAGATTTCGGTAAGGAGACCATGCCTGACAATATTAATGTCCATAGGGAAAGAGTTTCTCCAAGAGGGTTCATTCGCATTCCACAAGGCCCCAATTCTCTTTTAGCATTCTGCCACACAGTTCACGTTCTTCTGCAACCTCTCCATTTTGTACCATTCATGGAAACATCTAAGGCCACGTATGAGCGATACCAAGAAAACGATTAGCTCCACTAAACCAATGAAATTTCCATAAAATCAACTCACCACATAATACATGTTGTCATTCCAACACATTATCCCCCACCAACATCAGGCTTGCTATAATCAAAATCCAATACACCTTGCCAACAAATCAAATCCAACATGGCCGCAACAACTTAACAAGCTATTATCCTTCCTAAAAAACTTTTGAGGTGTGATCGAAGCCCCAAATTACCAACTTAAGTGCTTAAGCGGTCCCATGATAATGAAGTGGCTAAACAACCATTAGATCACATGCTTATGTGGTCCTTTGACCTATTCCAACGTCCCCCATTTGACACAAAATAGGAAGGATATTGGAAATAACTATGGAAAATGGCTTACCCCTACCAGTTACCTTTTCTTGAAAGTTTCTAAGCCTTCTCAACAAACCCATTTCGTGCATAACTAGCAGTCAATGTTGTTCACAAAACCACGTCCTTTTAAGACATTCTGATAAACAGTTCATGTACCTGTCTACACTACAACATTTTGCATATATGCCTACCAGGACCATAGCAACAACAACATCTGACAAAATTCCTCTATCATTTATGATTTGAAGGACATCCATAGACTTCTCCAGAGCTCATGTTTTGAACAACTCACCGTCATTACTAAGTTGTAAAATAACAAAAGAGCAGTGGTGCTCTTCCAGCTTGCACAAATACCGAGAAAAATATCTATTAGCAGAAATCAAAATGAACATCTTCTTAGGGGTTCTTGGCCTTACAAATCGGTATATATGACACAAAATGGACCTAAAAACCCATTCTTAATCAAGGTCGATGATAAGCCAAAATTCCTTACTAACCTCCTTAAGTTGGGGAGTAGACATCATTCTGTATGCACTGATATCTGTGATGGTGCCATCCATTCCACGAGTGAGAAGATATTTGACGATGTTTTGATAAACTAGTGAGGGAGGAGGAGGAAGGGCTACACCGTAGTTGTGCACATCCCAGAAAATTGTCACCATCCTTTGGGTTTTGGGTTTTCACTGTCTACCATTAGAGATAATTTGGTTGATTAACGGTCCATGTTCACTTTCCTTTCCCTTGGAGTTCACTTGATTAGCTGAAACTTTCTCTCTCACTCCCGTAATAATGCACCTATTCACCAAGAGCTTGTTAGCACTTGCCAAAAATGTGGTTACGCCAGACATTTGTAATTTCCCTTCCCTTATCATCAAACTATTGTTCCTATTAGCTGTAGCATTAGGAGGAGAAAGCCTTGTAATTGTTGGGATTCCTTTTGGTTCTTCGTAGGTTAACAGAGATGAAAGTCCCATACGATTTCCTTGGGCATCAAGTAAAGCACCTGTATTAAATGTGAGGAAGTGACATGTCTGAAGCTCATGGAGGACGCCCATGCCACAAAAAGGTTGCACCTCCTGACATACTCCTTCCCCCCACGTCTCTATCTCACCTACACCTATTTAATTTATTCCATCTCCATTCTCTTTTATTTTATCCCTTTTTAAAAATAAATATATTTCATTTTCTAATATTTTATTTTATTTTTGTTTTATTACTGGAAAGCGAAAGGGCATTACAAATCATGTCACATCTAGGTTTGCAAAACCCTAATGTCTTAAGAAATAATTTAATCCTCATAATTAGACTTCTTGTCCTACACTTAAGAAAATTCTTCAAAGACCATTTCTATAACTTAAGTGTCCTTGCACGAAGCAAAAAATCAGTTGAGTAACCTTTTCATTCATAGGGTAAATAAGACTAACACTTCTTGGTGTCATAGGTCTACTCATCTTCATGGACGAGTTAGAGTTCAATGCTCGTGTTGGACCTTGGTGTCCTAGTGGTCAACCATATTCTTAAGAAGATAGTTTGGGATACCTTCATCATTGAATGAACCCTTCGTAAGATCCTGATGACACAAGTGGAGTTAGTGCACTAGATGCACTATGCATTAAACTCAAGGAAAATTCGAAGGAACCCGCATGAAAAAAACTTATAGAAATCATGGTGATTATACCTGTAACCATTTTCATGGTTTAGGTGAATATCTCTCAAATCTGTTTCGTTATTTCGGTGAAAATGGTAAAAATATTAAAAATAGTTGGAAATCGAATGGTGAACCTCCTGTAACTTGTTTGGAAAATACCCTCTATCAAATTTCTTACCAGTAATGCTGCCCAAAAATTTCATTTATTTTGCATGCCTTACCTTTACACTCAAGTGTCTGAAATGTGTGACACTTGGCCACTCGGAGGAACAGGAAAATGACATGTGGTATCTTTTCATTGCTCACTGTCACTCTACCTTGCTCTCACCGACACCACGAACCCGAAACTTTATCAATCGGTTCATTTCGTGAGCTTGGAGTCCGAGAAATTCCTTTGACTTAGGAGGTTCGGAATCTTGCCACATGTTTTTTTGATGGGCGGTAAGGATTGATAAATTTAATAATAAAGAAAAAATAACTTATATTTAATAATCAAAGATACGTCGTTGTTGCTATTATTATTTTATGTCCTGTATGTGCGTAGTAAGAATGTGTTTTTTTAATAACAGTATGGGGTAAATGTAATGACATGAAGACGTAGTGCTATTCCCATAGGCGTAAGAAAAATTATCACGCCTTAGGCTCATGTCATTTAAATTTTGTGATTGATTATTTCTTTGGTGCTATTCCCATAGTTTATTACAAGTTCTTCTACTTAAAAAATACAATTCAATAATTACTCTTACTTAATACTTATAAGCTTTGGAAAAGACAAATAGAAAGCTTGATATATATTTATATATCGATATATAGTATGAGCCAAGTAGTTGTCTCAAATCAGCTCCGAGCTCAAAGACAATGCCACCGTTAAAACACATGTCGATGTGTTTATATATTCTAAAATATGACTAAGACCCTTGCTTTAAATGAAAACAAAGGATGAGGATATTTCTGAAAAGCACCTTTCTAAACACAAGAACTCTCCCACCGTGGTGCAACTAAATAAGAAAATAATTTTCCTCGCAAAAACACCGGCACATTGTGTGGGGGCATCATTGCGATTTCTTTCCAAGACCAAACATTGTCTCTCCTCCTTCCAAACTAAAGCTCAAGCTCAAACACATTTATGTCCTTCAAATTGTCCCCATCTACAATTGGTGCTGCAAGTAGCACCCTTTCTTCGATTACACCAACCTTGGTTTGTAGTGAGGGAAATGATCTCTCCATATCTTACAGGTGTAACAAAAAAATACATGGTAGTATAATCTTAACTGTTATAAATTCACACACCCAATATAGGTTCATATGACATTAAGAAGAAAAAATTATTGCTGAAGACAATGGGTCCATAGAAGAAACAATCTCTCAATCATGCCACAATCCTCCAAGTCCCCATAGAAGAATCATAAATTTTTATAGTACCATTTCCTGCATTAACTCTAGATATATTAGTCCCTCGCTTGAACCATTTTATACCCCTTGTTGTCATATGTAACTAGAATGCCCTATGCATAAATATAAAAGTACCATTCATTAGGCTGAGTTGATAACATCTGAGGAAGCTTGAAGGAGGTTCTAGCCTTCAGTGGATTATATACCCTTAAAACATGACTCGAACAAAATAAGGTTATCCCTCGATGTGAATCTTCAAACAAGACTCCAATCAAAGTATGATAACTATGAAAAGTTGAGAATGGTCCATGTTCTATTGTAAAACTCGTATCTTAGCCAATGATGACCATGATCATGATTTACAAGTATCCATGGATGTTTGTTCCTTGTTTCGTTGTAACACCTAAAGAATCTACTGGAATTCGTGAGTGATTTCCATTCCTTTGAAACTAGAGAGAACTCGCCTATGGATTCTAATGGAAGCCAACGAAGTACATTTTCCTAAACATCTTGAGGTAGTGAATGATGCCACGAACATAATTTCCATGTTGTTGCTCATTCTTTAACACTAAATCATCGTCTATTTCAAGGATTTATTTTTTTCCTTTTCTCGGTGATAGTTGGAAAGAAAAGGCAAAGAAAATTCAACGACAATTGATGATGCTAAAGGGAAGTACAAAACAAGCACATAACACAAGCATACATGTCACATATGGAAATATATTGCAATTTATATAGATTTTATCACAATTACCAAATACGGTCGATTTTTACAAATTTACCGTATTTTTTCATTTTCTTCCCTTTACCGAATGAAATTCTGAAAATTTCAAGATTTGGTAGTTTAAAAATCATAAAAAGTAAAACCCAGTCTCGTAATGGTAAATAATAAAATTTTTACCAAATCATTTCCCAAAAAAGCCAAAAAAGTCACTAGAAATAATATAAAATCCACTAATTTTTTTGGATGTTGGTATATTTATAATAGCCCATTGGTATTAATTATTAAAATTACTATATTTTTTTATATATACAATTTACCGTATTTATCGTATTTTTTCGTGGACCATTTTTTTCATATTTTGTGTCCATCGTTTAATACTCTTTGTACGAAAGTTGCTACTATGGATTTTATCTATATTTTAAGTAATTACGTATCCATTCATTATTTACCTTATATAGAATCTCTTAGACTATGAGTTATTAACTTATTAAATAAATGAATCCTTTTACTATTGAACTTGCCATTTATATTAAATAATCAATCCTTTTTGAAATATAAAACATCTAAAAATAATTTCATAACTTATAACATATATTTCCAAATTATAACTTATTAAATTATTTTTAGATGTTATTAATTTTGACATTTATTAATTATCTATCCATTTATTATATATTTGTTAGTTCTTACTTAAGTTGTTTTAACTAATAGAAAACATGAGTATGAAGGAAACATTGAGGAATATCTAATTTAAATATTATTGTTCTCAAACTAGATTGTACCTTCCTCCGGAAAAATACAACATTTGCGTTAAATTCAGACATACCTCTCATATATTTGTTGAAACATAAACATTACATTACAAAAACATTACATATCATAACATAAACATTTACATATCATAACATAGGCATAATAAAAATATATAACTATATTATAACATAAATATTACATATAATTATATATTTCTTAGTTCTTAGTGCGCTTTCCTAGCTTCATCAATATTGATCTTCTTTGCTAGAGTGTTGGCTAGGGTTAGTATCCCGACGCATTCTTTATCAATGATAGCTTTGCTAGTGTCTGATTAATTATTTCTAGGTTTTAAGCAATTCAAAAGCTCACTATAGCTTTGCAAGGATGTAAGACACCATTTCAATTGACATGTCCATTTGAGGGGTTTCTACTGTGATTGATTGCCATCAATTTCCATATCCACATCATTTATAGCATCATGTGGAGAATCCGTAGGTTCCGGGTTTGTGGATTCTGGATAAAGAATAGAGAGTTCCAAAAATACTTGGGGATTGGCTACTCGGACAGGGAATTAAGTTGGAGCTCTGCAGAGAAGTTCCAAGAGAATGAAGGGGAACAATGGTAGCAATTGATTAGCTAGGAGGGGGTGGAAGCAGCATCGAAGTAGAACTAGAAGCGAGAGAGGGTGAAGGATTTCCCAACAATAATCTCGTATGAGTCTCGTATAAGACCTCGAAGAAATCATGACGTATTCATGGCTTGATATTGGTTTGATGCGTTCAATTTGGTCCCCTCTGATTGTGTAAAAGAAAGTAAGTTTTAAAATGACCATGGGCCTTGAATTTATAATTTCCAAGTGAGTTCTTTAACTGGACCTTTACACGTGTCCACCAAACCTAGGTATGAATTGATTGTTAATATTAAATGTAAATAGTGGTGAAAAATTCACCTTTAACCGACATCACTATCCCACGTGCCTCCACATTTTAAATTTAAACATCCTTTTATCATCATGAATATGATATCATTAAGGATAGACATATCGATATTCGAGTAATATATTAAGGGAGAGGAGCTAATTGTCGAGCATGTACCAATAAATTATAATGGTATTGGTGAGGGTAGATGTAAAAACTAAAGATATGGACTATTATTTGCCAATTTATCACTTGGAATTTGATACAAAAGTAGGCGATAAAATGTGTCTCATCAAAAATAATAAAAATTAAATGCATCACTTTAAAGACTAAAGTTATGGAAAAAATCTTTTCCATATTTATTAAATATGTTGCTTTTATGAAAAAAGTTTGTTGGGCCTCAGAATATTGACTAAGTCTCCAAGGGCATGTGTGCACACATGACCAATATGAAGAAGGGCACATGGGGAAAAGCACGCAGGACAAGGGTTTTAGAAGGGTTTTGTAGAAACCATGGTGCACACACAAGACAAAACAAAGGGTCTTAGGACTTAGCCATATTCGACATTCCAAGAAGCACACGAGGAAAGCGTGACCTGACCAAGCATGCGGAGTGGATAAGGTGCCAACTTGACGACTTGGTGACCAAGAAAGGAATATTCCATGAGATGGAAGGATCCAGAAAGACATCATTGCAGAAAGTGGAGAGCTCGGATCAGAGTAAGCATGCTCCATTGGAGGACCACATGGACACTTGGCAAGTGATCTACTCCTAAAGGAAGGCATGGTGGTGGATGCTAAAGCTATATATAGAGATGCTCGGGTAGAAGAAGAAGCATGCTATCAAGGGAGAGAAGAGGGATCAACATAGAGGGAATGAAGGGCGAAGCTCTGCAGAAATAATAGGAGGTTCCAGAGGGTTGGGGTTCTCATTAAGAGGACTATAGGAGTGATAACATACCTAGGGGGATGGGTCTGTGACAATTTTTGTAATATGGAAAGCATAGCTAGGGATTCTGATGCATGAGTCTTATCTAGCATTGATGCATTGGCTGTTATGGCCTTGGTGAATGTAATGTGGCTACTGAACTATGATCAATATGAATATATGGTTCTATTCTAAGAATATAATGTTCATGGATGTAAACCCTAGTGCCATTTCTTTATGTTATGGATCAAATCATTATCTGTATGATGTTTCTTTTGATTCGAATGAATGTATTGATATAATAACTCATCCTAGGCTCTTAGAATGAATGCATGGTCCTTTACCTTTTTGCATCTAAGTTTCTGTCCTTAAGTAATGTATTCTCACAAAAATCACATAAAGGAGGGGCTTAGTGTCCATGTGCACCTCGGGTGAGCACCCAAAGGCTCCTGTGGGTGATAAGTCGATGTGCATGGGATTAGAAGGTTATTCTAAGGGCATAAAAATGACTACATCTTGGTTCCATTACCGGGACCTCTTTTTGAAGTTGTGAGAAATGGCTACATCTTGGTCCCTTTGATGCGTGATGACAGAGCGCTTGACCCTAGAAAGTGTCGAAGTGTGGTTTAAGAGCACAGAGGATGAGTTTTCTCAAAGATTTAGTATTGGACTTGAGTTTGATGCACACATATGGGTAGAAGAAAACCTATATCATGAGTTGTATGAGACCTTCTTTTTTTTTTTTCTAGTAGAATTGTATGAATGGATTTCAACATATGCATCCAGATCGAGATGGTACTATAGATCACACGTGTGGACCCTAGATGATTACTAGAGGCTATAGGACACAAATCTAGCTTAGACATGTGCTATTGATCACTAGTGGAGAGGAGTGCTGACCAGTTATACCCTAGAATACACCATTTCTACATATTCTTGTCTGGAGATTGTTAAGTTTGAGTTCCTAAGGGAACCTAGAGGATCATTTTTATGTGCTATCCCATTGGCTATGAATATCTTGGTCATTACATTAAGTTTGGAGGCATTCCCTATGGTGGCTAATCTTCTATGAGGTTTGGCTTAGGAAGCTAGGGTGGAGGAAGATGATAGACATTGTGGTTGAAAAGGAGAGGGAAGAGAGATGACTCAAGTATGGTGAATCTCATGAAAGGGAAATGGCTAGACAATGTGAGGTTGCAGGAGTGATGGATTTATGGAGGCAGACGTTACGAGAAGGAGTTGAGGTTCACGTAGAGGACGTGGAACCTAAGCAGTTTGTGCTACCCCATCTCGGAAAGCTTGAGAGAGAACCATTCAGATTCTTATGAGACTTCGTTGCATGAAGAAAGGAGAGCTGTTGGCACGCATCTGAACCCACATGGTGACCAACCCCGATGCTTATTTTTCCAGATCAAGAGATAAGAATTGCTAACCCAGTTAGTATCGGAGGAAGTAACCGATATGTGGCTAGAGATATAACTTCTCATTTGGGACATCTATGGTTGCACAAACCATTCTTGTGTTTGGAGGAATTTTTGGGCAAGGTGCAAGTACACGAAGTTTGGGTATCACAAGTGGCATGGGACACACGTCTAATAGTGGGGAAATATCACAAACCATCGGTATGTAGTTCAATGGGATGTTGGGAACTCTAGGCGTGACCACTTCAAGCCCTTTGTTCGGCTACAGGAAGTGGATCTGGTGGTGTAGGAGCCGGAGGACTTGGTGGGCCTAGCGGATCCGGTGGGTCGGGAGGGACAAGACCTAGTGGTTCGGTGGAGGAGGAAACACTTGGAGGAAACCAAGGTTCCGGGGCGGCAGAAAGAGCCATAATGAACTTCGCAAGTATTTTTTGAGATGTCATTGTACTTACCATACTACAGAGGTATTGAGGATACTGCAAAGCATGTGCATAAGTGTGAATTTCTATGATGCCCAAAGGGGATCACTACCCCATAGTGGAAGGTGAGTTAATTTGTAGCAAAATTGCAAGGGTGTGCGCATAGTTGGTACTACAAGTATGACCCCCATCAGATGGTGGTGGATTACACTGCATTGAAAAGCACCTTCCTAATAGAGTTCCATATCCCTAAATTTGAGCGGAAGAGCATCAACGCTATGAAATAAATCCAATAAGGAATGACATAGAGTGTGCGGGAGTATGATGCACAATTTAATAATCTCGTGTCAAAACTATCCTATGACATTCACCCTTCTCAACATGCTCAATGGTTTATTGGGGGATTGATAACACTATTCAAAAGAGCACTATCACACAAGAATTTCATATACCCGCACGAGGCCTTGAGGTGGCCCCCGTGCATGCCGAGGTCATTGGAAGTGTAGATACCAAGTGTTATCCCTTTCTTTGAGGCTCAAATTGCTGCAATGGTGAAGCAATTGGAGAAACTATTCACAAACTCAACGCATGAGGCTCATAGTGGTCTTTGGTGCACAAATTGCAAAGTAGAAGGGCATACAAAAGATAGGATCCCCCTAAGTCGGTATGCACCATGACAAAAATCATGAAATTTTCCATGGGGACCATGATACAAGTAGGTGTCCTCATCAGTAGCGTGTGATCCATAAGAATGTGTCTTGCTATTGTAATATCTATACCTCTACGACCCATGAAACTAAGGATTGTAGGATGATTGACCAGATTCATGATGCCATTGATCGCGATGTGTGCCAAACTAGCCTTGCAAGTAGTTTTAAGGATGATGATCGCTGCTATGAAGAACGTGGATGGAGGTGCACATAGAAGAGGTTTTTGTGGAGGATTTTTTGGTCGCAGTAACCACGGCGGAGGAAGAAGTGAGTTCCCGTGTGGAACCTGTTATAACTATGGGTCAACAAAGCATTATAAACGTGAGTGTATTGATCTGTTGCAATGCTCATTATATGGAAAGAAACATAAGTATGAGGAGTCTCCTGGGCTATTTGAGCACATGAGCTAGCATCACCGAAAGACAAGGGCAATAGGATGGTAAACATAAAGAATTCCGGCCCATAATGGATACCAAGAGTGGTGCATGAGTCAAGATTAGAACCTATACTAGTGACAACGCGAGGAGAGGTCGCACGCTCTAGGGAGATACCAAGGCAAAGAACACTAGTTACGAGAGAAGAAGTGGTACATGGAAAGTATCCAGACCCTGCTCATTAGAAAGAGGTATATCAAGAGACTATGGATGTGATTCAAAGTTTACAAGGAGAGATCCAATGTCTGAAGGAGTAGTCAAGGTAGTTGGAATAAAGGAAGAATGTTGAGGCTCCGTAGAAGGATCTGGATGAGGTCATGGAAGTATGCAAGATGTTAAGGCAAGAGAATATCATTCCCTTGCTAGGAGAGTGGTTACGGGAGAAGGTACCACACGCTGGAGGAGAGCATGAGAGGAAAGTGCTGCATGCTAATCTTCCTCCCCATAGCCTTGACTATGAAAAAGAGATAACCTTGAATGTTGTTGTAGATGGATGGCTTCGAGAAATATTTTGATCAACATGGGCGTAGAGGTCAATGTTCTCACCTTAGATACATGGCATCAAATGGGAAGGCCCACACTATAGCCATCCTTAAATGTGTTGTATATGGTAAACAAGACAAAATCAATGCCCATTGGTGTCTTGAAAGATGCAGTTATCACTATTCAAGGGGCCAAGTTCACTGGGGACTTTGAGGTCCTGGCACTAGCCGAGGTAGATAACTTTCTAGCATTACTTGGGCACCCCTGGTGTTATAAAAACAACGCCGACCTATGGTTTAATAAGGGGTATATCAGTTTCGAGAACAAGGAAGAACGGGTCATCATCCCTTTAACATATGGGAATTCAACACCCTATACTGAGCCCTTAGGAGAAGAATTCCTTGATGAATCTATGTGTGCTCTATTAGAGACCTTGAGGTAATTCATCCTACACAAGGAATTATCCAGTTTAAATACACTCGATCCTATGAGTGATACAACCAGCATAACATGTGAAAATTGGGCGCACAAGACCTATGAGTTAATTGGGTGATAGTTAAGAGGATCTGTAACAAGGGTGACAAAGGCGTGCTCAATCAAGCACTTGGGAAGGAAGAAGCTACCAAGTTACTCTGGAGGAGCAAGCCCTAATGATTTCTTACAAGAGATGGAGGCTTAATGGAGAAATGAGGACGAAAGGAGAATTATGCTCAGTTATAACTTGCTCGGGACTATAGTGCGTTAGTGGGAAACACATCATGAGAGTCTTCTAGAGTGGCATGAGGTAAGAATCACATTCTCTGTTAGGTTCTCCAGAAGCAACACACTCAATGTTATCCAAGACTACCATGAAAAAGACCCCACCTCTTCCCATATCCAAGAATGTGAGAAGGCATGGATGGAAGGCACAAAAGCTTTACCACCTTCACTATGGATGTTTAAGTTATATTCCACCTTACAAGGTTGTGTGAGTGCATGGTACATTGACTCGTAGATGTTCCGCCGCAGAGGGAATTGGCGTGAGTCAAGGCGGTTGATCTCATTCAATCATTCAAGTATCAAAGTACAAAGCTATCAGTGGATAAGGCATTGCAGGTGGTCAAACACCTTGCAATGGGAGATAGTGCCATGATAGAAGATAGGATACTGGAGTTATTGGGTGAACCTAGTTTGGAGATGCATTTTTATGAAGATGAATATGAAGAGATACAACTTGAGTGCGTGTGTATTGAAAAAGAAAAAGGAAAAATGGTCTATGTGATAGATGGAGAATCTAGATGTTAACCATTCAGAGGGTACATGCGAAGTCATGGATAATGCTGATGAGAAGGCACGTGCCTACCATGAGCCCTTAAAAATGAAGAAGGTTAAAATTTTTCTCAAGCATAACCTAAGGAAGTGTTGTCGTGAGAATGTGCAATAGGGAAATTGACAATTTCTGAGCACGACAACTATACCCCTATGCTAATTTTTTCATGTTTTATCATTCCTAAGAAACCCCGGACTGTTCAGTCAGTCCAAATGAATTCCCAACCAATGTCATGATATTATCCTAGGTGATTTAGGAAATTCCGTTCATTCCCCCTAGGTGATTTTAGGAGTTCATTGAAAATGTTATCTTTTGGCAGTATAGGGAAGGGCTATCGTTGGCCTTCCCGGGATTGGATCAACCCCTAGAGCAGAGAAAAAGGGAAAAATTCAACATGAAGGTGAATGGAAGACCTTATAACATCATGGAAATGATTTTGGAAGGCTTTGGGAAGTTCTGAAAGACTTGGAGCAGTCTGAGTGAAAATAGGGTTCACAAGCCTAGGCAGTACACAGGCCTAAAACAACTGTTGAGCTTCAAACGAAGATTCTAGGAGCTCCGGATGGAGTTGGAAGTAAAAAGAAAACATCTTTGGAAAGATTATTCCAAGACCTACATGATGGTGAAATAATATTTTTCACAACACCTTGGCGCATATGATTGGAAGACAGTTTTTCTCAGGTACAAGTGGAGTCCCAGATCAAAACTCTGATTTTTCAGGGATCATATGATCAAATCAAGACATGAGACCCACATCATTGGATTCAAAATTCCATTTCCAGTTAGGATCATATAAATTTTCACCAAGAAATTCCACCGAAGCTCAAGTTATCTGCATTCCAAGTTACCCTCTCAAAGGCAGTTCAGACTTAGTCATTTTTTTCGAGAGGACACGTGTCAGCACCAGGAGCCTGATGGGATTTCATGTCCCCCAAATCCCTGAGGTCAGGTACATCACCCTTGGAAAATTTTCCCAGCCCTCATGTGACCCTTGGGACCCTCATATGACCTCCGACTGCGCTTCACCCTCAAGTGCTTATTTGAAGCATGCATTCCCCGCCGTCGGATCGGTCACCATTTGTCACCGTAGGACCACCATGGAATTTGATGTACCTTATGCACCTGAGGTGGGGGACATCAAACCTTGAAAAATGTTCCCAGCCCCTATGGGGAGTCATTTGGACACCCACATGACCGCCGTTCAGCCCCCAAGTGCAATTTTGGAGCATCCATTCCCTGCCATTGGATCGGGTGCCACGTGTCACCTCCAGGACCACCGTGGAAACTGATGTACCTTATGTACCTGATGTGGGGAAATAAGACATGGAAAAATGTGCCCATCCCCTAGGAGGAGTCTTTTGGACACCCACGTGACCTCCTTTAAGCTCCCAGTGCTTCAAATCAACTTTTTCCTCCTTCATTCCCTGCCGTTGGATCTAGTGCCACGTGTCACCGTATTGCTCATTATGGAAATTGATGTCCCTCACATCCCTGAGGTCAGGGACATAAAGCATGGAAAAATTCACCCAAGCCTTACCTGTGCACATCTTTTTAAAATTTCCAAGTGCTTTGCACTCCTTTCCTCCATTCTTCCTCTACAACATTCTACCATCACTCCGCCATTGCAAATGCTTAGACCAGATCAAAAAAGGAACTGAAATACCTTTCCCATGGTGATGCATAGGTCTCAAAAGGAATCCTCATCAAGCTAAGGAGAAATGAAGAACAACAAAGAAGAGAACAACAAAATCCCCATAGCTAAAAAATGGAAATCTAAACAAAGCTTGCAAACCAGTGCACGAATCAATGAACCGTTTATTTCTGTTCATTCCTCTATCCAAGACCATCAAGAAGACACCTTCAAACTCCCCCCATGTGTGACAAAGCATCCACAATGAAGAAATCTCCTTTCCGGCTCAACGAAGAAAGAAGTGGGATTTCCCGTCAAACCAGTTGCGGATCGAAGTAAGATTACACGTGAAGCACCAGAAGAAAAAAACCACATCAAAAATACAATTTTATTCACAAACAGAGGAGAAAACCAGACCTACAATTTTGAGGTCCATTAATGGTCACAGTACCCGGAAGCCTTTGCGCCTGGTCCAAAAATTAAAACTTTAAAATCTCTTGGATTATTAAGCGAGCAAGCCCAAAATTTCAAAGGGATGATATTGGGCAAAAACCCATATCAAAAACTTCGCTCCACGTCAATTCGACTCCCAGAGCCAAATTTCCAAAAATAGTAGGTCTATTATATAGAACTGCTATTTTGGGAAAGTCATTAACAATGTAAGAACCCATGAAGGAGATGAAGATATCAGAGGTGCACTACAACTGAGAATCCACCAGAATGGACATTTTTGGCACTTACTAACAATAGTAAGTGGGCCCTCGAGCACCTACTAAAAATAGAAATTTGATCCAAAGGAGTGAGGAACGCAGGGAAAAAGGGGAATCAAGGTCATAACACTCAAAGAAAGGATTGAGAGAGTTGCCTTTTTCACACTTACTAAAAATAGTAAGTTACACTCAAAGAGAAGTTCTCGCACAATGGGATGTACATGGATAATCATTCAGGGGGACATCATTGTTCAGGAGCATCCTAGTCATTTTTTCATAGGGCATTTAAGATCCACCTTAGCTCATTCAACTTAGCAAGCGTTCATGAGATAATTTGGAGGAATTTCACAGTGTGCAAGGAGTTCGAAGATTCAAAGTTTCACTGCATTTGGAGCTTTCCATCAACGAGGATCAACAGACTTCATCAGGAATGACATCTCCTCTTCTTCTTCTCCCCCTCTTTCTCTCTCCTCTTCCCCCAACTTTCTCTCACTTTCCAATATTCTAATTTCACGTTGGGGTTTGCACTTTTAATATGACTTAAGAGACTTTAGAAACATAATGTAAATTAAGTCGCCTTGCTATTATAAAAGGGACTTAAATATTTGAAGTGGAATATGAATAGTCTTAAGTCATATTAAGGTATTCGAAAGGTCATGAGGAAGATGAAGAGTCATATTCTATTCTATAAATTGTAAAGCCATTCCCATTTCAAAGGGTTGGCGATTGATCTTGTAGACTCAAGAGTGCATTCTACCTTGAGAGAAAGCAAAGGAGATAGCCATTTTCTTCTACTCTCTTCCCCTCTCAAATTTCTTCCATTCCTACACTATGTACAACTTTTGTTCAAGCATCAATACAAGAAGGAGTTTCTAGCTTTCTTTGACCAAGGGATTTCATGACACTTTGTTCTCATCAAATTCTATTTGGTCTTGTTGTCATTTACAGGGTTGTTTCTTCTCATAAATGCATGTGATGAAGTTTCTAACTAGTGTGTGTGTGTAGGAATTTAATTTTCTACCTGCAGCATTAGTTCTCCTACCTCCATTCTCACTCCCTTTCCCACTTTCTAGACAAATTCATCTCTTGCAGGTATATGCAAGCATTTGCCACAAGGTCAGTGGAGTGCCCCTGTTGGATCCCCGGTCAAAGGCCACCACAAAAATCCACCTTTTCATGCTCATGCACATACGACACCAGTGCATCTTGTTTAAGTAGAGGGACTTAGATTCCTAGAGCATTGGCAAGAAATCCACAAGTTTGTCCACCTGAAAAATTTTCTCACCAACAGAAGCTATCATTGGGGATTATTGGTCGAGAAAGAGGTTTATAAGATCATTGACCTTTTGTGTGAGTTTCAGGATTTGTTCCCATGTGGGTACCATGAGCTCAAAGGCGTTCACCACTCCTTGGGGGAAATATAGATCAAGTTGAAGGAAGGTGTGCGCTTGGTTTGAAAGAGACCGTATTAGATGAATCTAAACTTGCGTGTATGGGTCAAGGAGGAGATAGACAAGATGATAACATCAAGCATCATTGAGGCTATAGAGGAATCATAATGGGTGAGTCTAATGGTCATAAGCATTAAGAAGGACGGAAGGATAAGGATCTGTGTTGATTATAGGGACTTGAATGTAGTGTGTGTCATTGACCCTTTTCCAACCCCTTCACCAAGAGGTTTTGGAAAGAGTAGTTGGGCACGAGGTCTATTCTTTTACAGATGGGTTCTCAGGGTATCACCAAGTTAGAATTGCAAAGGAAGACTAGGAGAAGAAAAATTTCACCACTAAATGGGGAATTTTTCCTACACGTCATGCCTTTTGGGCTAAAGAATGCGTCTGTTGTGTTCTCGCGCATCATGGTATAAGCCTTCTAGGACTTCATCCATAAATTTCTTTAGGTCTACCTAGATGAATAGACTGTGTATGGGATAGTAAAAGAACATTGTGACAATTTAAGGCTGATGTTTGAGAGATGTAGGCAATTGAGGATATCCCTCAAAATTAAGAAATGTGTCTTTACTACTCCATTTAGAACCCTATTGGGGCATATTATATGTAAGGAAGGCTTGTTGGTGGATCCCGCTAAGGTTGAAATTATTACGAGATTGGGGGAGCCTACCTATCAGAGCGCTATGCGTGGATTCCTTGGGCATACAGGGTACTACAAGAAGTTTATTAAGGGGTATGCCAAGATTGCCACGCCCTTGGAAAAATTACTTAAACATAAGAGTGCCTTTCACTGGGGAGAGGCGCAGCAGAAGGCATTTGACACATTGAAGGATAGGCTTGTCACTGCACCCATATTACGCTTTCCCTCTTGGGATAAGCCCTTCCATGTGCATGTTGATGCCTCGGGACAACCATTGAGCAAAGAATAAGCACAACCTGGTGAGGGGATTATTGATCACCCTTTGTGTTTTGCCAGTAGGAAGTTGACACCAATAGAACAAAATTACACAACTACTGAGTGCGAGGCATTGTCAATGATCTACGCACTGTATAATTTTAGGTAGTATCTGCTGAAAACACTATTTATATTCTACACAGATCACATGGTGTTGAAATATTTAGTAAATAATCCCATTTTGTAAGGGCACATATGTTGTTGGGTCCTGTTGTTTCAAGAATTCAAGTTTTTAGTTGTGGTAAAACTAGGAAAAAGTAACTCATGAGCTGATCACTTATCAAGAATGGAATCATCAGAGGACACACAGAGCATTGAGGATACCATGCCAGACGTGCCAACGTTTAGGTTGCAACGCCACCCTCTAACTTGGAGGATATTGTAGTATTTCTTAAAATAGGTGTGGCACCAAAAGGAATGAAGGATTTGGAGAGGAAGTAGTTGGCTATACGTGTCTGTACCCTACATGTTGATTAGTGGAGATTTGTACAAGTTAGGATGTGATGAGGTTTTGTGCCGATGCGTGTTAGAACATGAGCGCGTTGTAATTATGGAGGAAGTGCATGGTGGGATTGCAGGAGGACACTATGCAAGGAATTCCATCGCGCAAAAGATTCTAATGGTAGGGATTTGGTGGGAAATTATCTACCAGGAGTTTTTTAAGGCTTGACCATTTCAAAGTGCCTTGGAAAACTTGGAAAGATGGATGAAATGCCCTTGTGATGATAGCCAACACTAAACCATTTAAAAAATTGGCAATTAAATTTGTAGGACCAATTTCACCGCCATGCGAAGGACTGGCTCACATTACATCATCACTTGCACTGATTACTTGAAAAGATGGGCAGAGGCAGCGCCTACAAAGGATTGCATAACAACAACATGAGCAAGATTATTATGGGAAAACATAATCAACAAATATGGATGTCCGTTGAGTTTAACTAGTGATAGGGAACATATTTTCTGAATGAAATGATCAGGATCTTGTTGGCGAGTTTATGGTGGCCCATCACAAGACTACCCCTTATCACCCTCAAGTGAATGGAACAACTGAGGTGTTTAACAAGATACTAAGTCATACATTGAATAAAATTTGTGATGTTGGAAGGCAAGACTGGGATGACAAGGTATCAACCATTCTATGTGCATATAGGACAACCTACAAGAGGTTGAACAAGGCCACACCGTTTCAATTGGTGTTTGGCATGGATGCTATTTTTCTAGTTGAATTCATATTACCATTATCGCGTATAGCACATGTAGGAGGATTGGCTAATGAGAAAGCACTTAAGGAAAGGATTGAAAAGTTAATGCAGTTCGACAACTGCTGATCATTTGCTAGATGGAGTCAGAAGACTCAAAATTCCAGAAAAAAGGCATGGCATGATCATCATATCAAAAATAAGCAGTTTGAGGTTGAGTAGATGGTTTTGTTGTATGATTCCAAGTTTCTACGCCATCTAGGGAAGTTGAAGGTTTTGTTGTATGATTCCAAGTTTCTGCGCCATCCAAGGAAGTTGAAAGTCCATTGGTTGGGCCCATACATCATCTCGTACATCCTTGAGTCAGTGCATGCTAGTTACAAGTCTTTGGATGGGACGAAATTACCTGGCCATTTCAATGGGAGTAGGCTGAATCCCTACTATAAATAAACCTTCCTTGTGTTTGTAAATAAGGCAATATTGCCAGTTAGCTTAGGATTTCTCTTTATGCTTTCCCTTTCCTTGTGTTTCCCTTTCTCATTGTTTGTTCCCTTCGTTTGTGTTGTTTTGCACCACATGTGCAGTAACCACATTACTTTCAAAAGGTTGTGTATGTGCAGAGGACTGCACATCTTTTTAGTGTGGGGTGGAGTAGTGCAAAGTGAAATACAAGCTGGTAGTGAAAGTTGTATGGCTGGATTGAAGGATTAAATGCGTAAAAGATAGAAGAACGCACATGAAATGGTGGAAAATAATTTTTGGTGTCAAGATAGCTTAACAAATACCACGTATAAAGGATAAGAAGCACATGAACAACATGAGGTAGGTGAGGGAAAAATCAGGTCAAGGACAAAAGAAGTGCCTTCGGTCAGAAACGCGCGTGTGTAAGAGTCTTCATTCAAGAATGATTTTTACACGCTTAAGGTTGTAGAAGGTTTTTCACACAAGATTGGGTGCATGGGTAAGGGTGCTTAAGGATGAATTTAGTGGAAAAATTCACATTTAATGCTAAGTAGATCGGTGGGTGGCATAGCATTTATTTCCGTGAGAAGAGCAAAAAACTATAAGTATGAAGTCGGGAACATTATTATTTTACCTTTCCATTACGAGATTGAAGAAGCTCTTGCAAACTAGGGCATCCATGAAGAAAGATTTGTGTGAAGGGAGAATCATAGAGATATGAGTATGTGACTAGGCTGATCTGCAAACCAGAGTGGAAGGAGTACATGGGCACAAGGAAGAAAGTTTTAGAGGAGAACACTATTTATGGAATAATTTTTCCAGTTTAGAATTCGTAGCTAGGGCACCAAAGTAGAAGGATTGTTTTATGGAGTTGAGCCACAAGATTGATCAGAGAAAGGAAGATAATAAAAAGAGTTTAGATTTTAATCCAACAAGTAAAATGGCACCAAATAAGGAAGCCGTTTCACCGGAAACGGGCAAGGGAAAAGGAAAACAAACTACACCCCAAGTTTTAATGAGGAGTGGTACACGTAGATGCAATACCCATATGGAGTGTTGTTGGGGAAAGAATGGGTATCCCATGTGAGGAAGATGGCCATGAGTGACTACAATCATTGCACAAGCATCATGGAGAAAGAGATGGTGTTGGAAGTGGTTCATCCAACTGGACAAGAAGACACCAGAGGGAATGTCGATCTACAATGATGAGGTAAAGGTGAAGTTGGGAAAGGCTAGGTTACTGCAACTTTATGAGTTGCCCTATTTTGGCAAGCCCAAGTGGTTATACTAGTGGTTGATGTCACACGTGCACGAGGACCACTTCTATTTTATGGGCCACAAAATGCGCATAACTCCTCAACTCATATCAAATTTTACTAGCTGGTTTACAAAGGGGACTCCATAGATGATGACTTGGAGGATAAGGAGGCCATCAAGGAGATTATGGAGGCCTATGATTACAAAAAGGGTTTGTGCTACTTTGATATCACAGATATCCCTAACCCTATAATGAGGATGGCCACGCACTTGGTTACCAAGCTAAATGGTCAAGAGAGGTGGATGCAGGTAAATAAGGCATGGTTGAATGTATGCCGAAAGATTTTAGAAGGAACCATCTACAACATGTCCACCTATATTACAGATGAGATCATCAACAACACGTAGGAAGGGGATAAGATAATGTTCGAAATGTCCTTCTCACCATTGTCTTCTCAGATATTGGAGTGCCCGATGGGCCATAGAAGTTTGTATGGGAGTATCCAGACAAAGATCCCTCACCCGCAAAAATAGATTTAAAAATTATACTTGTAATACCATGACGACCGCCAATAAGGCACGCTTGGAGAAATGGTACAAGTGAATGCACGAAACATTCATGGTAGAATAGAGAATAACTGAACAATTTCCCATGCTAGTAGATAGAGAGGATGAGTTTTCGTATACCAACACTTCTACATTGGCAGATTCACTCTGACAGATGGGACCGAAAGTCCATGGTGCAAACTACCTTTCTCTTTCACCACGCAATATTTCCAAGCAGGGGTCAACCGCTTCAAGGAATCTAAAAGGCTAAGGTTTGACCTTAGTGAAGTGGACCGATACCACCGCTAGCTATGCAGGAAGCTTGTATACCCAAAGAAGCACACTATGTGAGAAGTATGTCTCCCAAAAAGTACAAATGATGAAACCATTGATGCTACCAATTACTAGGAGGACCACAACGAGGGTGTATTTGTGCATCAAACCTAATTTTTGTAAGGGATCCTACTTAGAGAATGATGTCTCCATCCTTGAGGATCCTACAGGTAGAAAAAAGGTCGCGCCAAAGAAGAGAGAAAGGGAAGAGACCCTAGAAAAGAGGCATTGGAAAAGAAATCACCAAGTGTGTAGATAACACAATTTGTTGACATGTTAGAGTCAGTGCCAAGCCAAACACCTACACGCGCAGGAAGAAGTCTCCCATCAAGGAGAAGGAGAAGACACATGAGGAAGAGGTGCTAGAACAAGAAGAGTCACCTAGAAGGGAATCACCTACTAAGGAAGAGGAAGAATCCCCAGCTAGGAAGAAACAAAAGGTATCGGGAAGGTAGACTGGAGGAGATGGAGAGCTTGGAGACCTATAGGGGTGAGAAGGATGATGATGAGGATGAAGTTCAAATCATCTCATGTATGATATACATGATTCGAAGAAGAAGGAAATGAAGAGAAGAATGGAGATGAGGAGGATGCCCAAGGCAAGGGGTTAGCAAGGAGGTGAACACTAAGGATCAGAGGACCCCTAGCCTCACCAAGGAGTAGGTAGAAGAGGCTGCACAGAGAGAGAGTAGCGGGCATAATCAAGAAGTTAGTAGAGAAAGAGGTGGAGTGGAGTGTGGATGAGATACTCAAGGAAATAGAAGATGAGAGCATTGGAAAGGAGTACAAAAGCATGGGAGGGGATCCCAACCTAGCGGTGAGCTTTTTGAAGGGCACACACACAGGAGGGAAGAGTATGGTTGTAGCACAAGGGAAGGGAATGGGCTATATCAATGATCCCAATAAGGTGCTACGTGCATGCTTCCAAAGCATCGTGCCAACAGAATAAATCCTAGTGATGTCTTCATTTGATGAGGAAGGCGCGTACTGCGAACTAGGAAGATGTTATCTTGGGCATTCGAGTCCCACGTTGATGAGCCTGAATTCGAAGTAAGCCAAGGGGCACTGATGAAGATGCTAGAGGCAAAAGGGATAAACCCACTGGTAAATTCTCAACAATTATCTAATGAACAAGTCTGTAATGTGCTCAACAAGGTTTCAGTGGAAGTTGAGGCAAGAATTTTCGGAAGGAATGACCGGGTGAGATTCCTAGAAGGGGAATTAGAGAAGAAAAAGGAGGAGCTCATTGAAAATAACAAGGACCTAAAGTAAGAAGAGTTGATCAGTGCAAAAATAAGGTGCGATCTCAGTGGGAGGAGAAGAAAAAGGTGCGAGAGGTCTACAAGAAGGTATAAATTATTATAGATGTTATTATCTTAAAGCATCCAAACCTATCACCACTCGAGAAGAAGTATGAGTCAACCTTGCAATTCTTGGAAGACCTAACTTGCATCCTCACCATGGAGAGGCAGCCTCTCACTTTGGAATCAATAGAAGAATTGTTAGCATACTAGGAGAAAGAGGAGAAGATGAAGGTGATGGAGATAGTTTCTTGGTACACTAAGCTCCTTGTCGATGTGAAGGCTGCCACACAAATAGATGAAGCTGATTATGACAATTGTGTGGACAGAGATAAAGTGGCAAGAATTTTAGTTGCCACCCATGAAGCAGATCTCAAGGAGTTTCAAGAGAAGAATAAGGGGAATAGAATAGAACAAGATAAGATCCTAGCTAAGGTGGAGAAGAATTTTGAATCCATCGAGACCCTGAGAGGATCGATCAAAACCAGTGAAGGATTTATATCCCCAGATCACCTGTAAGATGGATGCATGGGACGACCTTGACAAACAACTGGAACATTTTATTGATACAATGGGTGCTAAGGGGGATGAGATGAGTTCCAACGAGGTAAGACCTTTGGTGGGTGACCTACTCAGGAAGCGCAGAATGAAGTAGATGCCTGGGAGAATATTGAGGCAGATATAAGGAAGGATTTCCCACTCCTCCTTCAACAATAAACATATTCTTCTTCTTTCCTCCATTCTTTAATTCTTCCATTCTTCATTCCTTCATTCTTTGTTCCAACTATTTAGAGTCCCGCCATTATTTATTCTTTGAAGTATGTTTCGAGGACAAAGAAAAAGCTTAGTGTGGGGTGATGTTGGACCTCGAATATTGACTAAGTCTCTAAGGGTGCATGCATATGTGGGACCAATATGAAGAAGGATGCACATGAAAAGTGCGCGAGGACAAGTGTTTTAGAAAGGTTTTGTAGAAACCATAGCGTGTCTGCGCAAGACAAAAAAAGAGTCTCAAGACTTAGCCATATTCGAATTCCAAGAAGCACATAAGGAAAGCATGACCCGATGTTGGGCCCCTAATGTAGCTACCAAATGTTAAAGGCACGTAGGCATGCATGGTCGGAGGGTGCACGTAAGTGAAGGTGCATAAGGAAGAATTCAAAAGGGGTTATTGGAGAACCAAGGACGTGTGCGCATGCGAAGAACAATTAAGGACTTAGCCGTTTCCGACCTTTTAAAAAAACACATGAAGAACGTGTTCCGTTTGGATAAGGTTCCAGCCTGACGACATGGTGTCCTGGAAGGAATATACCTTGCGATAGGAAGATCCAAAAGTAATCATGACATGGAGAGGCATGCACCTAGGGCAACCCACACCTTGACACTTGGGGCCAGATCTGAGGTTACATAAGAGTTTGTTAGAGCTCAGATGCCTATTTATACGTGTGCCCTTGGCAAAGAATAGAGACACAAGTGAGGTAGCAAAGCTCTATCAAATTACTGCAAGAACTATGGGATAAAATGGGTAAATGATTCTAGTAAGGATGTAATGGGGAAATGGGGAATGAAAATTTTATTTTGTGAGCATACATGTATGGATCCAGATATGGTGCATGACTGTGGTCTACCACTCTGATGTTTTGGAGTAATACTATGAATGAATGTGATAAGGTTACCACTATGTTTATGTTAAGATCTCCTTCCTGTATTATCTGCATGTTTTCACTATGCTTTTGATCTTGTATAATCATGAACCTTACTTGAATGTTAAGTCTTATTATGGATTTACAACTTCCTAGTTCTAGTTAATTCTGTTGCGCACTTTGTTACTATTATGACTGAAGGGGTGTAGAAGCCGTCCTAAGCTCTATAGCTTCTTCATGTCTATTAAATCACTAAGTCAGAATCATGAATTATGCCTTCCACTAAACTCACATAAAAGAGAGACTCAGCTCCCTCTCGCATGCCTTAGGTGAGTGCCCAACGCCCACTAGGTGATAGGCCGACGCGCATGAGGTTCCCTTGTTCTTGGTGGGGTGTAAAAATGACTACATCTTGGTTCCGTTGCCGAGACTTGAATCATATTGAAATGATGCAAGTAGGTGCCCCCTGTTGCAGTGCGCGATCCATAAAAATGTGTCTTGTTATTGCAAGATATGTACCTCAACCACACATGACACCAAGGATTGTAGATTGATTGACCAGATTCATGAGGCAATTGATCTTGGTGTGCGCTAGACTGGCATTGCCAGTAGTTCCAAAGGAGATGAATGTCGGTATGAAGAGCGGAGATGGAGGTGCACGTGGAAGAGGGTTTCATGGAGGATTTCATGGTCATGGTAACCATGGGGGAAGGAGTGAGTTCCGCAGATGGGACGTGCTTTAATTGTGGGACCACAGACCATTATAAGTGTGAATGTCTAGATCTTCTACAATGCTCATGGTGTGGAAAAAACATAAGTACGAAGAGTTCCTAGAGTTATATGAACATATGAGTCAGTAGTACCGAGAAGGATAAGGGTGCTGTCATGGTGAGTATTAAGAAGGATGACGTATAATGGCTCCCGCGAGTAATACGTGAATCATAACTAGAGCCTGTTATGGTAACAACAAGGGTGAAGTCCTCACGCGCAAGAGAAGCACCTAGGCGAGACCTCTCGGTTTCTAGGGAAGAAGTAGTACATGGGAAGTATCCAAACCCGGCTCACCAGAAAGAAGTCTACCAGAAACCATGGACGTAATTTGGAGTTTACAAGGGGAGATCCAATGTTTAAAAGAGCAAGCTAGAAAAGATGAGAAAAGAAGACCGGTAGAAGCACCAAAGGATGACTTGGATGAGGTTAAGGAGGTGTGTAAACTGCTGAGACAGAGAATGTTATTCCCTTGCTAGGAGCATGGTTGAGAGAAAAGGTGCCACACACCGGGAAGAGCACGAAAGGCAGATCCTACATGCAAACCTCCCACCTCACAACCTTGATTATGACAAAGAGATCACCTTGAATGCAGTAGTGGATGGATGGTTGCTTAGCAACATCCTCATTGACATAGGTGTGGAGGTTAATGTTCTCACTCTGGATGCCTGGCATCAAATGGGAAGACCTGCATTACACCATCTTCAAATGTGCTATATATGGAAAATAAAACAAAGGCAATGCCCATAGGTGTCTTGAAGGATGCGACCATTACCATTCAAGGGACTAAGTTCACTGGGGATTTTGAAGTCTTGGTACTTGCCGAGGCAGATAATTTCCCAACGATTACTTGGGTGCCCATGGTGTTATAAGAATAATGTAGATCTCCAGTTTAACAAGGGGTACATAAGCTTTGAAAACAAGGAAGAGAGGGTGATTATACCACTTGCTGATGGAAAGTACACACCCTATACTGAACCCCTTGGAGAAGAGGTCCTGGATAGAATATATGTGTGCTCTATAAGAGATCCGAGAGACCATCCATCCAACGAAGGAGTCATCTAGTTTGATGATGCTTAATCTTTAGTGATACTACCAGTATAGCATGTGATAATTAGGTGCATGGGAATTATGAATTGATTGGGTGACATCTGAAAGGATCGGTGACCAAGGTAACCACGGTGCATACAAATTTGGCACCTAGGATTCACGGTGTGAGGAATGTTGTGAAAGAGCACCGTGATCGAAGGAGGAAAATCAAAGATTAGGGTTTGTGCTCTAGGGCATGGGGCACGTGAAGAAAACTCTCAGATAACTTGAAAGTAACTAGGGAATGAAAGCAAAGGGTACAATGACGGCCATAAAACTAGTAGGTAAACCTATAGAAAAATCCAAGAAGGGAAAGGGTAAAGGAAAAGGGAAGAAGAAACAAGAGGAAATACCCTTAGATACGAATGAAGAATGGTATTCAGAGATGCAATACCTGGATGGGGTTCTGCCAGGACAAGAGCGGGAGTCCCACATAAGACAGATGACCATGATCGACTATAATCACCGATCAAGCATAATCACGAAGGAAATGGTGCTTGGAGCTGGTGTGCCCCACAAATAAATGAACACCTGACGGGTTGCCAATCTATAGTGACGTGGTCAAGGTGAAAATGGAGAAGGCAGGGCTTCTCTAACTTTACGAGTTGCCATATTTTAGGAAGCCCGAGTGCTTGTACCAATGGCTGATGATGCACGTACATGAAGACTTCTTCTACTTCACAGGGCAAGAAATGCACATAACTCCTTAGTTAATTTCACACTTCACAGGCCTAAACTATGTGGGGCGTGCTCATAGATGACCTCCAGGATGAGGAGGTAATTAGGAAAACCATAGCATCCCAGGAATTGAAGAAGGGATCAAGATACTATGACGTCTCGGATATCAGTGATCTGGTGATGAAGATGGCCGCACACCTTGTCTCCAAGCTAAATGGACAAGAGAGGTGGACCCAGGTGAGCAAGCCCTGGCTGAATGTCTGCAAGAAGGTCATGGAGGGCACTGTATACAACATCTCCCAGTACATAGTAGATGAAATCATAAGAAACACAAAGAACAGAGGAAAAATCCTTTTTGGCAATGCTATGTTAACAATTGTGTTCTCAGAAATTGGGGTGCCAGATGCATATGAAAAATTCATGTGGAGTACCTGTCAAGACCCTTCGCCTGACGTATTTAATCCAAAAATACACATGTGAATTAATGATAGGGGTACACAAGGCACACTTAGACAAATGGTATAAGCACCTTAGAAATGCATTCGTGGTGAATGGCAGATCCTCGAACAACTCCCGTGGTAATCGAAGGAGAAGCAGAGTTTGCGGTCTACCAAAACTTCTGCATCAGAAGGTTCATCTTGGTGGATGGTAGTTAGAGTCCATGGTGCAAACTCCCATTCTTGTTTACCACCCAATTTTTCCAAGCGGGGTAAACATATACAAGGAATCAAAGAAATTAAATCTGGAGTTGTCCACCCTTGACAGAGAGCACAAGGAGATGAGAAAGAAGCTGGTCTACCCGAGAGAAGCGCGTGTACGTTGAAAGGTACGTGTCATAGGATGTGCACATTGTAAGGTCGTTGACCTTACCTATTGTTGGGAGCAATGTTTGTGAGGATCTACCTGCACATAAGGCCAAAATTTGAAAAGGGCGTGTACATGGAGAATGAGATATCCATCCTAGATGACCCCATGGGAAGAAAGAAGCCCACGCCAAAGTGCAAGGAGAGGGAAGAGGAAGAAGAACAAAGGGTGGTGGAGAAGCAGAATGTAGATCTCGGGGCCAAGTACTTATATCCGTAAGAAGAGAGAGAATGGTGGTCGGGAAGACCCCGAGCCTAAAAGCCACCATCCTTGAAGAACCCTTAGATGAAGAGAGGACAACATCCCCAACTCTGGATTTTTCTACAAAGGAAGAAGAAGAACAAGGGATGGAGGAACAAGGGTCTGAAGATACAGACGACCCGAACGCCTATATAGGTGAAAAGGATGATGATGAAGGGGAAGAGTTGGAGGTGAATCAGGAACCTATTGATGTCCATGATTCGAGAGGGAGAGGGAGTAGAGGATACAAATGATGCTTTCATCTTTGTAAGGAGGAAGGGCACCCAAGGGGAGGAAGGTGTGTGGAGCAAAGAAAGGAGTGAAGGGGCAAGTACTAAGGGGTCGATATGCCCAAGCTCACTCAGGAGGAAGTAGATGAGAAAGTGACAAGGGAGGCAGAGAAGATAATTAACACCTTGGTCAAAGAGGAGTTGGAGCGCAGTGTGGAGCTCATGCTCGGTGAATTCAAAGAAGAGCAAAGGGAGAAGAGTGTGGGTAGCACAAAAGGCCCAACTCTTTCAGTAACTATTCCCAAGGGTGTGCACATGGGAAGTAAACATGCGGAAGGGGGAAGAACAATGATGGGATACATTGATGACCCCAACAAAGTTTTACATGCACATTTCTAGAGTACCATGCCCACCAAGGAGCTCACCGCCATGGAATCCTTTGACCTCGAGGGTGGGTACCCACACACGAGGAAGATGCTATCATGGGCGTTTGACTCCCACCTTGACAAGTCTGAGTTTGAGGTTAACCAAGGAGTGGTATTAGCGCTATCTGAAGGGGAAAACCCCATTGTAAACACACAACAACTATCAGATGAGAAAGTGTGTAACACGCTCAACAAAGTCTCTGTGGAAATTGAGGCTAGGATCTTTTGTAGAAATGATAGGGTTAAGGTCTTGGAGGACCTGTTGGAAAAGAGGAAGGATGAAGTAGTCAAGCTAACGAAGGATTTCAGCCTTGAGAAATCAATCAACGCAGAGAACTTTAGGAGGAAAAGGCCAGGGTACATAAATTTTCCAAGAAGGTGGAGCTCATCTCCCAAGCTATTATCATGAAGCACCTAGACCTTAACCCTCCCACGCAAAAGTATGGATCCTCCTTGGAATGCCTAGAGGACTTGACTCAGATCCTCACCATGGAAAGGCAGCCTTTGGCCTTGGAGTCAGCTGAGGAGGTAGTTGCGCGCTTGGAGAAGGAGGACAAGCTAAAGGTCGTCGTGCTCGTGGCTAAATACAACAAGGTGCTCGTTGACGTAAAAATAGCTGCATAAACCGTGGGGGTCGCCTATGACCATTGTGTGGATCAAGACAAGGTGACAGGCATGCTGCTTGCCAGTGACGAGGCCGAGTTGAAGGACTTCAGGGAAAATAATAAGGGCAATAGAGCCGAGCGAGAAAATATCCTAGCCGAAGTGGAAAAGAAGTCTGAAGCTATTGAGAACCGGTGAGTCTCAATCAAAACCCAGCTAAAAGAGCTCTATAAGGTCATCATGAGGAAGATGGATGCCCTGGAGGATCACGCCAAGGAGCTAGAGACTGTGGTGGAGACCATTAACATGAAGGGGGAAGGGTTAACCTTTGATGAGGTGAGCACCTTGGTTGGTGATATCTGCACTAAAGTGCAGGATGAAGTCAATGCTTGGAGTACACTGGAGGCTGACCTGCGGCAAAATTTTCCCCTTCTTCTTCTTTAAGCAGTTTTCCTTCTATTCTTTCTCTCCCCATTCTTTATTCTTTCCCCATTCTTTTCCAAGGTAAGGCCTTGCATTCTTTTTGTACTTCATTCTTTGAAAAGGTTCTCGAGGGTGGAGAATAGGTGAAGTGCGGGATAATGTTGGGCTCCTAATGTAGCTACCAAATCTTAAAGGTGCGTAGGCGCGCATGACCGGAGGAGCGCACAAGTGAATGCGCGTAAGGAAAAATTAAAAAGGGGTTCTTAGAGAACCAAGGATGCACGCGCATGCGAAAGAATAATTCAGGACTTAGTCGTTTCGACCTTTTGGATAAAACACATGAAGAATGTGTTCCATTTGGATGAGGTTCCAGCCTAGCAATAGGGTGTCCTGGAAGGAATATACCTTGCGATAGGCCGACCGAAAAGTTAATCATGACATGGAGAGGCATGCACTGGGCAACCCACACCTTGACGATTAGGGCCATATTTGAGGTTGTAAAAGAGTTTGTTAGAGCTCAGATGCCTATTTATACATGTGCCCTTGGAAAAGAACAGAGACAAAAGTGAGGTAGCGGAGCTCTGTAGAATTACTGCGAGAACTATGGGATAAAATGGGTAAATGATTCTAGTAAGGATGTAATGGGGAAATGGGGAATGCAAATTTTTGTTTTGTGAGCATACATGTATAGATCCAGATATGGTGTATGACTGTGGTCTGCCACTTTGTGATGTTTTAGAGTAATACTATGAATGAATGTGATAAGGTTACCACTATGTTTATATTAAGATCTCCTTCCTGTATTATCTACATGTTTCCACTATGCTTTTGATCTTGTATAATCATGAACCTTACTTGAATGTTAAGTCTTATTGTGGATTTATAACTTCCTAGTTCTATTAATTCTATTGCGCACTTTGTTACTGTTATGACTGAAGGGGTGTAGAAGCCATCCTGAGCTCTATAGCTTCTTCATGTCTGTTAAATCACTAAGTCAGAATCATGAATTGTGCCTTCCACTAAACTCGCATAAAGAGAGACTCGACTCCCTCTTGCATGCCTCGGGTGAGCGCTGCTAGCACCCGGCCGGGTGATAGGCCGACGCACATGAGGTTCCCTTGTTCTTGGTGGGGTGCAAAAATGACTACACCCGACCAAGCATGCGGAGTGGATAAGGTGCTAGCATGGCGACTTGGTGACCAAGAAAGGAATATTCCATGTGATGGAAGGATCCAAAAAGACATCATTGTAGAAAGTGGAGAGTTTGGATCAGAGTAAGCATGCTCCATTGAAGGACCACATGGAAACTTGGAAAGCAATCTACTCTTGAAGAAAGGCATGGCGGTGGATGCTAAATCTATATATAGAGATGCTCGGGTAGAAGAAGAAGCACACTATCAAGGGAGAGAAGAGGGATCAACATAGAGGGAATGAAGGGTAAAGATTTGCAGAAATAATAGGAGGTTCCAGAGGGTTGGGGTTCTCATTAAGAGGACTGTAGGAGTGATAACATACTTAGGGGGATGGGTTTGTGATTTTTTTGTAATATGGAAAGCATAGCTAGGGCTTCTGATGCATGAGTCTTATCTGCATTGATGCATTGGCCTATTATGGCCTTGGTGAATGTAATGTGGCTACTAAAATATGATCAATATGAATATATGGTTCTGTTATAAGAATATAATGTTCATGGATGTAAACCCTAGTGCCATTTCCTTATGTTATGGATCAGATATGTTATCTGTATGATGTTTCTTTTGATTCTGAATGAATGTATTGATATAATAACTCATCATAGGCTCTTAGAATGAATGCATGGTCCTTTACCTTTTTGCATCTAAGTTTATGTCTTTAAGTAATTTATTCTCACAAAAATCACATAAAGGAGGGGTTCGGTGCTCACGCGTGCCTCGGGTGAGTGCCCAATGCTATTGGATGATAGGACAAAACACATGGGATTATATGGTTATTGTAAGGGCATAAAAAGTACTACAAAGTCTTTTCCATATTTTTAAAATATCTTGTTTCTTGGACCTTCATGCTAGATAACATAATGTGACCAAGAATTGAATTTGATAAGACATTTCTTAATCATGCGAGGGTTTTGAGTAAATCTCTTGCGGCACACTTTACATGAATAGGTAATTAATTTTAATTAAAATTCAGGTCGAGGGCCAAGGTTATCGATTTTGGGAGGATATGGGATTGATGGAAAAATGATTTCTCCCTCACACATCAGCTCAAAAGACATGCTTATTTAAACCTAGTGATGACATGTTACCAAATTACCACATAAATTTTCCAAGTGTCCTCGCCCATCTGCTTTCAATCAATCGTCCCGTGTCTATGTCTTCTTCATCTACAAAATTGAATCCTCTTAATGTAAAACTCACCCATTTGGGTGAATGTTTCCAATGATAGGGCCGAATGAGGCCCTCGTCCACCAAATTCTCAATATACCGGACACTAGGGCCGACTATCCCAATATTTCCTCTCCAAAGGACATGCTTTTATCTTTCTTACATTGCTTGTCTAAATTATGTCCTTCATTTCTTGTTTTTCAAGCTCTCCATTTCCACATGATTCACCCAAATTATCACATGAACACCAAACAATTAAAGAACCACTGGATATGCCACTGCCCCCATGTCTTAGGCAATCAGTGGGGTTTCAACCTATATTTTTACAAAGCTCATTTATTGACCACATATCTCTCAATACCAAGCTCACTACCTATTCAACATGGAGAAGAGAAACCCCAAATTTACTAGAGAATCGAGTTGACAACATTAGAAACCACCCTCACCGAAGTACGGTCCATGGTAAGCACCCACACCTTTCCTCTCAAGAAAATAAGGATCTTAAGGGAGGGCTCTTCGATACTAATATAATTCATCAATTCCCTATAGCTATAATTTCTTCAAGGAAGAAAACCAAATCAAACATAAGAGGGGGAGAGTCTCTTTACGTGTGGGTAAACTCACATAAAGAAAAGATAATTCACCAAAATACTGAATGGGCCTCAAGTGGGAGTCTAGTAGATACTAAATATGGGCATATCACACAATTTAGTGGAGATATCCAGTTCATTTTCAATGTAGTGTACAAATACATGTTTATCCAATGTAGGGACAAGCTTCTAAAACATGCTCCAGTGTTTCAAGATGAATCTATGTCTTCAAAAGAATGACCATTATATTTTATATTTATAAAGAAATATGTAATATGTATTTTGTAATATCGTGTATGTATGTATATTTATATGCTTTCAAGGGTAGGGGCCCCTAAAATAGAACCCCATTTTTTTCCTCGATAATATTGTTGAATAATTGCTCACAATTGTAGTAGCATTTGATTGATGTATTTTTTAGATTTGTTTAGATTTCATTACATATATGAGGAGACACGTTTGGAAAAATAAATAAACTAACTACATATATAAAATATAAGAAACAATATTTTAGAAATTTGGAAGTGACATATTTCAGCTTTCATGTATATTCAAAAATTACTAAACTTTATGAAAAGGGAACTTTCTTGCAAAATATATTAAAACAACCATCATTGCATTAAGTGATCAAATTTGAATGGCTCCCATCCTTTAATTTGGTAGCTAGGTTAAGCTTTATCCTTCGTAAATGAGATATTTGAAAACACATTACCCTTCAACAAACAAAATGAAAATGTTAATTTTCTTTCATTATATATATGATTAATTTGAATAAAATAAATATGAAAACATGTCCAAATTATGAGATATATAACATCTAAAAATAATTTTGAAAACACTATATAAATGTGAAAACATTATATTTCATTAGTAATGATATCAACAATTCTGAATTCTATTTAAAAACAACAATTTTGTTAGTTACTTCAATTCAAATAGTAAATAATATTAAGCAACATTTGATTTTATTCATATTCATTTTCTTTAGAAAGACTTCCTTTGATCTATTCTCATCAATGGATATTTGGTTTTGTATTTTGAAAATTGAACTTGTGATAGCTATTTAATTTTTGAAAACTTTAAATTAATTTAAGAAAGAAAGAATATAATTTAATAAATCAATAATGTAAATACTATATATAATATATGTATATATATATATATAAATAAATAAATAAATAATATATATAAATATATAAAATGTTGGGGCCCATCATATATTCCAATTCCAATGTCCATGAACAATAATGAACAAATAAACTTGGACCCGAAATTATAATTCATCCCACCTAAATTTGGGAGGTTCACGTCCATGGGGAAAGGTGAAAATAAATCCACGAATTCTTCCACGTGGCATGGGAAAAAGCAAAGTGGTTTAAAATATTTCAATGGCCCATAAAATTTCAATGACCAAGTCATTAAATGCCCACATCACCACCACGGACCCAAAAATTTATTGAATCGGTTTATTCAACGGGATTGGAGTCCGAGGAATGCCTTTGCCTTGAGGAGGCTCGGAATCCCGCCACATGGCAATCTAATAAGGAGGCTAAATTTGATGTCTACAAAGTACATTGAAAGACGTAATCATTTATAGTGATTTGGACCGAGGTGATATTAAACATCCACTGATGATTGAATTTTTTTTTTGGAAAGCATACTAGAATAGAAGGTAAAATAGATTCATAGAAGTTACAGACCATGTAAGACTCAACATTTTCATATTTCCAAGTAAGTGTCATCCCGCATTTGAATCTTGATTATTTAAATATTGTCTTTTTATATGTAGCACTGTATAAGCCTTCTCTTTGAAATATTTCAATATAAGGGTTCATAAAGTAGGGTTGAGGGTTTACAGAATCCAAAATTCCAAAATGTCTACTTCCATAGGATCCCAAAGTAAAAGTAAAACCCAAATCCCATACGCCAAACTACTTAAAAGTAAAACTCATGGTAGTGGGTTTACTTGATGAATATCATGATATTTATGATTACGTAATTAACACAAAAGCTTCATAGCTTAGATATACGTCTAAGATGAAGATAAGAGTGGACGCTCGGACCCATCAACTAAAGATAAAGGTTGGGTAACATGGGGGTCCTGGATTGGGATGCATGATGCTCCATGAGGTTTTACCCTACCTTGAATTTGTCAATATATGTGTCTAAAATTACGATCGGAAAAAATCAATTGTTGTAAAGGGAAACAAACCAGAAGTTTTGTCCATTATGGAGGTAAATCTTGGCCATGCGTCTGGGTTTGAAAGCAAAGATTTAGGAATCGTCAAGCATTAACCTAGAAAAAATGTCAGCGATTATCATGCCACTAGTAAAAATACGAGAGATGAGTTTTTAGAAAAATTAACAATTTATGCAACTATACCAAAAGGAAGCCTCCACATGCAATTGAGATGTTTAAAACATGGGTCAAGGATACCATTTCTATGCTAATATTTTTCCTTGGCTTTGATTGCGATGAAAAAGTGGATGACACCCTCTCGGAAATGGTATACAATATCTTTTTCATTTCTTCACCTTATCAATACTGATTTGTTGGGTACATTCAGAATCTATGCATACAAATATCAACAATCAAAGAAGGCTCCGACACTAAGACATTTAGGTTCACTACCAAATTGTGCTATTTAATTCTATGGTGGTTTACAGGATGGTTTGAAAAAGAAAAACTTGCAATTAAGCCCCATAATGTTGAGGTCCATCCAAAAGTGATGCGTCCATTAACTGACTGGACCCCAAGATAAGGATGTATGATAATAGAAGGGACTACAATCAATTTGTGGATTATTTTTAGGCTCCAATTTATGAAGCAATTACAAAAATTACATTGGCTAGATTAACTATGAAATATAGAGATTGCATTCAACCGGGCTTAGAAATACGCTTAGCAAATTGGTACTTCATGGAGGAATATATTGTGCTAAGGTTTTATGGATTAGGAGTACAACCTTACAAATTTCCAATACATGTGACAAAGATTTTTTTCCTTGGAATATATACGATAGATGGAAAGCACATATAATCTCTATTTTGTTACTCAGTAAAAGAAGAGCATATTTCCTTCCTTATTATTCTCATGTGGAGGGTTCACATTTGAAAGAAAATAATTCTATGTGGCACATGAAATCTTATAGATTTTTAAGTTTGATGTTGACTCTCACTAGGTGTATGACCCATGTGAGGTGATTAAAGCAAGGGTAGTGGCAAACAAGAACTCTGCCACTAAAATTCAACATGAAAGAAAACCCTTGCTAGAAAATTTGGAAAACAAGAAATCTTGGGATGAAGTACAAATAACAATGAATGAATTTTTGTTGAGAAAGGAATTAGTTCTCAAGAGTTGTCAAAACAATTTTTTGATTTCCTGAGCCTCCACAAAAAAGGTAGAGGATTTTCAATTTGTAAAATTTTATGAAAAACTCCGATAAATAGTCCTCTTACTGAACTCCAAAGGTATTACATCAAGAATTGCAAGATAAAATTGGACAAGGTCGAAAATTGATTCCTTTTGGTCTATGAGGCAAGACGTAGGCCATCCAAAATCTATAGAATACTATGATTCTATTCCGTAAGATGCAAATTTTAACAAATTGTGGAATTAAGAGCATCCTAGAGAGGAAAGTAGTAGTGATGATGACACTACCCTCTCGAGGAATTACACACTCCCCTTAGCACATATAAAACCAAGTCTCGATGAAGGCTTGAAACAAAAATATTCTACAAGAGCGAGCTTATTGTTGAAAAGTTGGGTTTTAGTGGTGGTGGTTTGGGTTCAACAGGGCAAGGAATTTGACTTCCACTAGAGGAATAATCTAGAAAGTTTTCGATAGGCCGTGCCTTGGAGATTCACCTCTAGAGAAAGTACCACTACATAATACAACATCTACAAGTGCTAATCTAGTAAAATTTACTCGGATTCATATCATGAGAAAATAGTTCACCCACACATTGAAACTCCTAGAGGAGAAGTTAGCCAAGAATCTTACTATTACTAATGTTGGCGTTCTATTGATGATGGTAGTAGTCAACAGAGTGTTAGAAACTTAATGAGGCCAATAGAGATGGTTGAATTTGCTAGGGCTATTTTTCCAACAAGGAACTGAGAAGAGGCAAAAGGCAAAGGTAGAAATAGTTATAGTTACTCTTGGCTAAAGGCAACTATTTATAGAAGGCGGTGCCACTGCCACCCCTTAACAAACTACCACTCCATAGGGAAATTCTCCACAAACTTCAATTACTCCTTCTCTATTCAAGGTGCAATAGTTCATTCCTATGAACACCTTACGTTTTGATTACCTAGCTAAGTTTGCCAATAAATCAAAAAGAGATTAAAGAAACAAGAAGAAAATTCTATAGGCTACTGGAACTTGATTCAACCACGATGAGGGTATTTCCTACATATAACCTTTGTTGGGCCACTAGTTTATTGGCTAAGTATAGAGAGGCGCGTGGGCGCGCAAGGCCTATTTGAAGAAGGGTGTGCAAGGAGAAAGCACGTAGGACATGGTTCTAGGAGGGTTTAGTAGAATAAGTGGCACACGCGTAAGGTAGAGAAAAGGTTTTAGGACTTAGCCATATTTGGCGTATTAGATAGAACACGAGAAAATCATGACCTGACTGCACATGTGGAGTGGATAAGGTGCTAAGCCTAGCAACAGGGTGGCCTAGGAAGGAATATACCTTGTGATGGAAGATTCTATAAGGCCATCATTGTAAAGAGTGGAGAGCTCGAGCTTGAAGAAGCATGCTCCCTTAGAGGACCACCTTGGACACTTGGCAATGGATCTACAAATCCTATGAAGGCTTGAAGAAATCTAGAAAGGCTATAAATACAAAGCGCCGCCCAGAAAGGAAAAATAGGGAGGGAGATCGGAAGAGATTAGAGAGAGTAGATGAGAGGTGAATCTTTGCAGAAATACATGGAGAACTTTACAGGTTGGGATAGGATATCTATAGGAAGAATGATGTATCAAGGGATGGGTACATGTTTTTCTTTTGCATTATAAGGGACATAAGTCCAGTCTTGCTACATGGTTCTAATCTGCACTATCATTTTGGTTTGTAATGACCCTAATAGATGTAATGTGATTACTGGACATGTTCAATTATGAATATATGTGGTTCGTGGCTCATACATATCTCTTTTTTATGTTCAATGTGTTTCATATGAATGAGTATAATCATTATGCATCCTCTTTCCCTCATGGTTCAGATCTATCTTTTGTCAATATGCTTCTTGTCTGAATGAATATATTAGTGTAACATTTTACTCGAAGTTATCAATTGAATGAGGAGTTTATGTAGTCTTTCTATTACACATCTATGCTATAATCTTGCACAACTCACATAAAAGAGGACTCAACACCCGTGTGTGCCTCAGGTGAGCACCCAACACCCACTAGGTGATAGGTTGATGCGCATGGGATTGTCCTTATTTATTAAGGGGTATAAAAATTGACTACATCTTGGTTCCATTTCCAGGACCTCCTTTTGAAGTTGTTGTAAGAAATGGTATGCATCTTTGTATCTATATTGTGTGATGATAGAGTGTTTAACCTTGGAAAATGTTAAAACATGGTTCAAGAGCATAGAGGATGAATTTTCTCAGAGATTCAACACTAGACCTGATTTTGATGCATGTATATGGGTAGAAGAAAACCTCTACCATGAGTTATATGAAACTTTCTTCATTGCTTCCCAAAGAGAGCTATACGAATGGCTCTCAACATATGCATCCAGATCAAGATGGTACTATAGAGCATGCGTATGGACCTAAGATGATTACTAGAGGTTGGAAGATGTAGATATGACATGGACTTATGTTGTGGATTATTGGTGGAAGGGAGTGTTGGCTAGCTACACTTTGGAATATGCCATTTCTACATACTCTTGTCCGGAAGTTGCTGAGTTCAATTTTCTGAGGGAGCCTAGAGGATCATTTCTACGTGCTATTCCTTTTGTGATGAAGATCTTGATCATTACTTTGAGTTTAGAGGCATTTCTAATGGCCGGATAAACCCTTTTGAGTGCTGGGCGAGGAAGCTAGGGTGGAGGAGGATGGAAGACATTGACTGAGAAAGAAAGGGAGGAGAGGTGACTCAAGTATAGTGAATCACATGAAAGGGAGATTTATAGATAATGCGAGGTTACAAGTGTGATGGATCTATGGAGGCAGATGTTGCGGGAAGGAATTGAGGTTCATGTAGAGGATGTGGAACTCCGAGCGGTTTGTGCTACCTCATATTGGTAAAAATGGGAGGGAGATCCCTTTGGCTTCGAATGAGAGTTCGTCACGTGGGGAAAAAAGATTCGTTAGCATGCATATGAACTTACCTAGTAAACTAGACCTTCACACTTGGTTTTCCGTGATCAAGGAGAAGTATTTTTAACCCAGTTTGTATCGGTGGAAGTGACCGATCTGTGCCCAGGAGATATAATTTCTCATTTGGGACTTCTATGGCTGCACATACCATTCTAGTGTTTGGAGGAATTTTTGGGAAAGGGAAAATACACAAGGTTTAGGCAACGCGTTGGGGAGTGGCGCAGGACACACATCTGGTAGTGGAACAATATCATAGACAATTGGCATGCAGTTTAGTGGGACATTAGGGACACTAGGCACGACCACTTCAGGCCCATTACTGACCGTAGGAGGATTTGGAGGTGGAACTGGTGGATTGGGAGGCACAGGGCCTAGTGGATCCAATGGATCTAGTGGAGGGAACACCGAAGGAAACCAAGGATCTGGTTAGGAGGACAAGGGCCTCAGCCACCTCCTTAGGTAATCTTTGAAATGTCTTTGCACTTGCCAGATTACCAGGTATAGAGGATCTGCGGAGCATGTGCACAAGTGTGAGTCTATGGCGCACGAAGGGTACCATAACCATGGAATTTTTATCCCGTAAAATTGGCAAGGGAAATTTTACAGATAACCATACCGAAATTTTGTTCCGATCCCTCGTTAGGGACTCCTTGCGTTCGGAACGTTGCAAAATCCCTTCCCGGGAAATCTGGTTTTTCGAACTTAGTCATTTTTTGGTCTTTTTGGCCGGGCGCATAGAATGACTATGCAACATCAACTTTTGATGCGCCCCCTTTAAAACCTTTGGCGCATGTTTTCTTGTGTCAGCAGGCTTTTTGGTGTGCCTCTGCCTGTTAAGGCTTCCCTGCGTGCGCCGAGGCGCATGCGCCTTCCTGTCGACAGATCATTTGTTGCGCCTCTTTTTGGTGCGCCAAAGGCACACATTTTCCTCTGTCAACACCACTTCCGGTGCGCCATAGGCACACATATCTTCATGTTGACAAGTCTTTTGGTGCGCCAAAGGGTGCGTGTTTTCTCATGTCGATAGCTCTTTTGGTGCGCCATTTGTAAAGGTTGGTGGCGCATTTATTGCTACCTCGCCTATATATAGGCGCGTCTGCGCTGTCATTGTCACCGATGCAAAACACGTGATTTTTCTCTGAGCTTGTCAGCGCACCAGCCCCATCACTTTCGAATTGCTTTGTGGACCCCTTTCGTGCATTTCTTCGTTATAAAAGCCGGGTAAGAGGTCCTCTTTCCTTTCTGCTTCATGTTTGTGGTTTTTGGTTGTTTGTGGGTGATTTGGATTGAAAAGAATAAAATCATGTGTTCCCCCCCTTGCTGTCTTTTCCATATTTTCTTCCCCCTCTTTCCAGATCTGCTGGTAGAGGAAGCTCTGTCCTAAAAAAGTGATGGTCTGAAACCTCTTTGTTTAAACCTTTTCATCACCTCAATGAGCCTTGCAGAAGGAACTAAGCCATATGCGGAAACCCTCTGAAGAATTAAAGCCTTGAAAAGGAACCCGCATTTTCTTTTCTCTTTGGCGCATTGGCACACCATGCATTATCAAAAACAGTCGCGCCCTTGGTGCACCTGTCACCCCCGTTACATCATGAAAATCCGCGCCAATGGCGCACTTCTCTCACTTGCTGCAAATGCTTTCCATGCGCCCTCTTAGTGCATCAAACTTGGATGCAACATTGCTTATTCCTGCACCCTTTGGCGCACCCAAAGATCTCAGGCAACAATGCTTTTCCCATGCGCCAAGTTCAAAGCTATAAAGGCACAGGGCGTTCTTTTCGCAGCAACATCATGTTGTGCAGACCATGCGCCGCACCAAGTTCCCTTAAGCGCGCCAAAAGCATATATTACACAAAATCTATATGCACCTTTGGCACACCACAGTTCTATGCAACATGAAAGATCCATGCGCGACGGGCGCATCCTGTTCCCTTGCAACACCCTTTTCCTGTGTGCCTTACCTATTTAGCTCTGCAATCTGCAATATCATGCACCATGTGCCCCAAGGCCTCAAAATTGCTAACTCTTTCTTCTGTCAGCATTTCAATGGAAAATCAAGCAGCTGACATGACTTTCTTCGATTGGGTTTCACGTCTTATTCTTGCAGATCAGCAATTAAACTCAGAAGAACATATGTCAACATCAAGCAAGAGGCCTACCAAATCCAAAGAGTATTCCAAACTCCCAGAGAAGCTCATAGACGAGCGGGAGACTTGCGAGGCGATCAGTGAGCGACACAAGGATCCTTCCCAGGATCAACTAGGGCCCATGATCAGCAAGTTCATGGAATACCGCGCTCAATTCCACATCTCGTCACCTGAGCAGCAAAAGCAGGCTACTCCCTTTCGGCCGCAGGATGACGATGATGAATAGTGGCTTCTTCTTCTTCTCTCTCTTCTTCGACTTTCTTTTTGTAAATATCTGAAGTATGTTGGCACAAATGATGACATCATCCATGTTGCACCATGAGATGATGTCATCCATCAAGTTGTCAAAAGTCAACATGACTTTAAGATATTTTGTATCTCCTTGTAGATATTTTGTAAATATCTTTGTAAATAGGTGGTTGGCTCCTTTTTGCCTTCCTTTCTCTCCTTCTTCTATAAATACCCCAATACTTGTTGTGGTGTGGAGGGGTGAATATCTTTCAGATGAAAAAATAGAAGTAAGGAGAAAAGACTTTGAGCTTTTTGTAACAGAAAGAATTATTAATACAATATTTAGACTTTGTGCTGAATACATGTGTTATTTACATTGGATCTTTCTTACATTAGATTTGTGTGTTTGTTCTGTTGAATTTACTTCTGTTTTATTGTCATTTATTCATCAGTATTGCTTTGCTCATTTATGTAAGTAGGTTTGGCTCTGTTTACTACCAATCCCAAAACATAAACCCTCTGACCTTTCTACTTTGGAATTCATTTCTTTTCTCCCTTCGGACCTGCTCTTCCTTTGTCCTCTCTTTCATTCCTTTCTTTTCGCAGTTGGAAACACCCTACTGGGATGAGATCCCAAACCCCGAAGGCGGAATATTGTGAGACTTGCACGATTCCTGCTCTGGTAGAATAGCAATAAACCGTTTCACTTTGCTTGACTCAAAGAGGGGCTATGCCCTGCGCACTGTTGGCTCGTTTATCCATAGATCTACCCAAGCGATAGATTTTCGGACCAAAAGGAATGGAAGCCAATCAATTTGTAATAACATTGCAAGGGTACACGCATAGCTGGTATATGAAGTATGACCCCCATTAGATGGTGGTAGATTACACCACGTTGAAAAACACCTTCTTAGCAAAATTCCACATCACCGAGTTTGAGCGTAAGAGCATCAACACTTTAAAGGAGATTCAACAGGAATGAAAGAGAGTGTGCGAGAGTATGATGCATGGGTTAAAACTCTCCTATCAAAATTTTCATATGACATCCACCCTTCACAAAGATGCTCAATGATTTTTGGAGGGTTGATAACACAATTTAGAAGGGCATTATCACATAAGACTTTCATAGACCAAAGCAAGGCATTGGAAGTTGTTCTATGCGGTGAAGCTGTTGGAAGTGTTGATACTAGTGTTAATCCATTTCTAAAAGCTCAAATCTCCGCCATGGCTAAACAGATTGGAGAAGCTATGTGCAAACTCTACACATGAGACTCATAGTGGTATTTAGTGCGTGGATTGTGAAGTAGAGGGGCATGCCAAGGATAGTTTCCCCTAGAAAATCAATACACGCCATTGTGGTAGATTGTGAAATTTGTCACGGGGACCATGATGTGAGTAGATGCCCCTTGTTGCAGCGTGCAATTCAGAAGAATGTGTCTTGCTATTATAATATCTACACCTCTACGACCCATGATACTAAGGATTGTAGGCTTATTGACTAGATCCATGAGGCCATTGATCATGGTGTGTGCCAGACCAGCCTTACCAGTGGATCCAAGGAAGATGATCATAATTATAAAGGATGCGTAGATGGAAGGGTGCGTGGGAGAGGTTCTCACAGATTTCGATTCCATGGGTGGATCTACTGAGAACACTACAAGTGTGAGTGCCTAGAATTATTGTAGTGCTCGTGGTGTGGAAAGAAGTAGAATTATGAGGAGTGCCTTGAGTTGTTTGAGAACATGAGCCAACAACACCAGAAAGACAAGGGTGTCGTGATGGTGAGTGTAAAGAAGGCTAACACCCAAAGGATACCACAGTGACGCGTGAGTCGAGGATTGGAGTTTGTTTTGGTGACAACATGAGTAGAAGTAACACATGCCAAGGAAATACCAAGGAAAAGGACCTTGTTTCAAGGGAAGAAGTGGTACATGGGAAATACCTAGACCCTTCTCATCGAAGGAGGTGTATCAAGAGACAATGGATGTCATTCAAAGTTTATAGGAGAAATCCAGTGTCTAAAGGAGCAATTCTAGGCAAAGCAGGAGAAAAGAAGGAATGTTGAGGCTCCACAGAAGGACCTGGATGAGGTCAAGGAAGTATGCAAAATGTTAAGGAAAGATAATATTATTCCCTTGCTAGGAGAATGGCTATGAGAAAATATGCCATGCGCGAGCAGAGCATGAAAGGAAGGTGTTGCATGCAAACCTCCCTCCCCATAGCCTTGATTATGACAAAGAAATCACACTGAACGCAATTGTGGATGGTTGGATTCTAAGCAACATATTAATTGACATGAGAGCAAAATTCAATGTTCTTACATTGGATGCTTGACATCAAATGAAAAGTAACACATTGCAACCATCTTTGAATGTGCTGTATATGGCAAAAAAACTAAGGCAATGCCCATTGGGGTATTAAAGGATGCAGTAATTACCATTCAGGGGGCCAAGTTTACTAGAGACTTGAAGTCTTGGTGCTCGCCAAGGCAGAAAATTTTCCATCTTTTCTTGTGCGCCCATGGTGCTATAAGAACAACGCTAACCTGAGGTTCAACAAATGATATATCTATTTCAAAAAAGGAAGAATGGGTCATCATCCCTCTGACAGATGGGAAGTTGACACCTTACACTGAAACTTTGGGAGAAGAGGTCCTTGATAGAATTTATGTGTGCTCCATTAGAGACCCGAAGATAATTCACCCTATAGAAGGAGTTATCCAATTTGAGGATGCCCAGTCATGAGTGATACCAAAAGCATGGCATGTGACAATTGGGTGCATGGGACCTATGAGTTAATTGGGTGACAACTGAAAGGGTCTCAGTAATAAAAGTGACCAAGGCATGCTCACTTAGGCATCTAGGAGGAAATAAGTTACTAAGTTACTCTAGAGGGGAACACCCTGAAGTTTTCTTATGGGACATGGAAGCTCAATGGAAAAATGAGGATGAATGAAGAGGGATGCTTAGTTACAGCCTACTCGGGACTACAAAGGCGCTCATGGGATACATATTGGGAGAGCCTCTTGGAGTGGCACGAGGTAAGAATTGCATTCTCTATAAGGTTTTCCAAAAGCAACGCATCCATAGTCATTCAAGACTACCATGGTAAAGTGACTACTTCATCCCATATCCAAGCGTGTGAGAAGGCCTGGATAGGAGGCACAGAAGCCTTGCCACCATCATTATGGGTACATAAGCTATATTCCACACTACAAGGTTGTGCGTGTGTGTGGTATATCCATTCAGAAACACGCCACCAGAATGGTAATTGGAAATAATTGATGGCTGATCTCATTCAAGCGTTCAAGTATTGGAGTACAAAGCCATCAGTGGATAAGGTGTTACAGGTTGTCAAGTGCTTTACAATAGGGGATAGTGCTATGGTGGAGGATAGAATACAAGAGTTGCTAGGTGAACCTAGCTTGGAGGCATGCTTTGAGGAAGAAGAATCAGAAGAGATACAACTTGAGTGTGCGTGCATAGAAAAGAAAAAGGGAAGATGGTGTATGTAATTGATGGGAGGAAGTAGAAATCTTGGATGTTAACCATTCTGTAGGGATGCACAAAGTGATAGATAGTGCTGATGAATGGGCACACGCCTACCATGAACCATTAAAGACAAAAAGGTTAACATTGGTATAGAAGAGGAACCTAAGGAGGCCATCATCGGGGATTATTGGTCGAGAGAAGGAGGTCTCTAAGATCATTGATCTGTTACGTGAGTTCCAGGATTTATTCCCTCGCGGGTATCATGAAATCAAAGGTGTTCACCATTCCTTGGGAGAAATGAGGATCAAGTTGAAGGAGGGTGTGTGCCCGGTTCGAAGAGGCCATACCAAATGAATCCTAACCTACACATGAAGGTCAAGGAAGAAATAGATAAGATGATAGTATTAGGCATCATTGAAGCTATTGAAGAGTCAGAGTGGGTAAGTCTAATGGTCATTAGTATAAAAAGGATGGAAGGATAAGGATCTATGTAGAGTATAGGGAGTTGAATGAAATTTGTGTCATCGATCCTTTTCCAAACCCCTTCACTAAAGAAATTTTTTTGGAAGGAGTGGCTGGACGTGAAGTCTATTCCTTTATGGATGGATTTTCAGGGTACTACTAGGTTCAGATTAAAGGAGGACGAGGAAAAGACAACTTTCACCACTGAGTGGGGAATTTTTTTCCTATATGGTCATGCCCTTTGGGTTGAAGAATGTTCCTGCGGTGTTCTTGTGCATTATGGTGTAAGCCTTTTAGGACTTCATCCATAAATATCTTCAAGTCTATCTAGATGATTGGACAAAGGTACGGGCTAGTGTAGGACCATTGTGATAACTTAAGATTAATACTTGAGAGATTGGTAGTTGAGAATATCCCTCAACATTAATAAATGTGTCTTTGCTACCCCATTTGGAACATTTTTGGGTACATCATATGTAGGGAGGGATTACTAGTAGATCTCACCAAAGTTGCTATCATTGTGGGGTTGAGGGAGCCTACTAGCCAAAGAACAGTGCACAGATTCCTTGGGCATACAGGGTATTATAGGAATTTCATCAAGGGATATGCTAGGATAGCCGCACCCTTAGAATAGTTGCTTAAACACAAGAGTGCCTTTCTTTGGGGAGAGACGCAACAGAAGGCATTTAATACTTTAAAGGATAAATTTGTCACCATGCCAATACTACGATTCCCTTCTTGTGATAAGCCTTTCCATGTTCATGTTGATGCCTCAGGCACAACCATTGGAGCAAAGATCTGACACAACACAACCAGGTGAAGGGATTGTTGATCATACCTTGTGTTTTGCCAATAGAAAGTTAACACCAACGAGAGAAAAATTACACAACTACTAAGTGTGAACCTTATCCATGATCTACGTGCTGCATAAGTTTAGGTAGTATCTGTTGGCAACACCCTTTATATTCTACATGGACCACATGACACTAAAATACTTAGTCAATAAGACTATTCTTTAAGGTCACATATGTCGGTGGGTCCTATTATTTCAAGAATTTGAGTTCACCGTGGTTGTGAAGCTAGGAAAGAGTAATTCTGGACCCGATCATCTATCTAGGATTGACTTAGGGGAGGATGCACAAATCATTGAGGAGACTATGCCAGAAACACAACTATTTAGGTTGTGGCGTGTGCCCTCGCATTTGGAGGACATTGTAGTATTCCTTAAGACAGGGGTGGCACCAGAAGGAGTGAAGGCCTTGAAGAGGAAATAATTAGCCATACGCGCCGCACCTTACATGCCGATTACCAGAGATCTATTAAAATTGGGACATGATGAGGTTCTACACCGATACATGCTTGAACATAAGCTCACCTACAATTATGAAGAAGCACATGGTGGGATCGCAGGAGGACACTATGTGGGAAATGAATCCGCATGGAAGATTTTTCTCTTAGGGATTTGGTGGGAAACCATTTACCAAGATTGTATTGAGTTTTGCAAGGCCTGTAACCCTTTCCAAAGTGCCTTGGAAAATATAAAAGAGGGATGAAATACCCTTATGACCAATAGCCATGGTGAAACCATTTGAGAAATGGGTTATCGACTTTGTAGGGCCAATCTCTTGAAAGGGCGTAAAAAGGACTGGTTCATGGTATATCATCACGTGTACACGAATATTTGACATGGTGGGCAAAGGAAGTAGCTACATTCACCATATTTTTATGGGAAAATATAATTAGCAGGTATGGATTCCCATTGAGTTTGACAAGTGATAGAGGTATGCACTTTCTCAATGAGACGGTCAGATTATGTTATCATAATTTATGGTGGCCCATCACAAGACTACCCCCTATCACCCTCAAGAAAATGGAACTCATTGAGGCATTTAACAAAATACTTAGTCACATGTTGACTAAGATCTGTGATGTTGGTAGACAAGATTAGGATGACAAAGTATCAACCATTCTTTAGGCATACAGACAACCTACAAGAGGTTAAAAATACCCCACTGTTTCAATTAGTGTTTGGTGTGGAGGCAGTCCTACAAGTTGAATTCATGTTACCTTCGTTGTGTATAAGCGCGTGCACTAGGAGGATTATCCGATGAACAAGTGCTGGAAGAAAGGATTGACAAATTAATGCAGTTGGACGAAAGATGGTCACTCTCCAGGTGGATCCAAAAGACTGAAAAAGAAAAAAAATGCATGACATGATCATCAAATCAAGGACAAGAAGTTTTTGGTTGGGAAGATGGTTTTGCTATATGATTCCAAGTTTCTGTGCCATCCGGGGAAGCTAAAAGTCCATTGGTTGGGTCCTTACATCATCTCGTACATCCTCGATTCAGGTGCATTCCACTTGTAAGCACTTGGATGGGATGAGATTACCAGGATACTTAAATGGGAATAGGCTAAAGCCCTAATATAAATAAGCTTTCTTGGTGTTTGTAAATAAGGTAATGTTTCTAGTTAGAATAGACTTTCCTTTATTTTCATTTCTTGTGTTTCCCTTTCTCGTTGTTCATTCCTTTATGTTTTTTTGTTTTATGTCATGTGCACCAGTAACCACATTAATTTTTGAAGGTTGTGCATGTGCAGAGGACCGCACATCTATTTAGTGTGGGGTGGAGTGATGTGAAGTATGGGCCGTAAGAATACAAGCATGCGTTGGTAGTAGAAGTTATGGTGAATGGATCGGTTAAAGGACTAAAGGTGTGTAAGGTTAATAGGCACATAGAGAAGAGATGGACGTAAATGGTTGATGTTAATAAATCCTTGAAGAAACCACGATATAGGAAAAAGGAAGAGTGTAGGAACAACATGAGGTAGGCAAGGGAAAAAATAGGGAAAATGATGGAAGAAGTACTTTCAACGCTATGAACACGCATGCGTAAGAGTCTTCAATCGGGTTGATTTTTGGTTATAAAAAGGTTGTAAAGGGGTTTGTGCACAAGATGTGGCACATGGGAAAAGGAACTTAAGACCGATTAGTGGAAAAATTTACATTTAAGGTCAAAGTATGGTGGTAAGGTGAGAGCATTTAATGCTAGGAAAATAGAAAAACTATAAATAAAGGTTGAGCACTTCATTATTTGCATTGTGATTACGAAGGAAAGAAAAATATCTGCGAACTAGGGCATCCAAAGCAAGATATTTGTGACAAAAGGAAGAATTTGAGAGATCTAAAGTGCATAGCTAGGGTAAATTCACAAACTAGTAGGAAAGGAGTACACGGGTGTGGAGAAGTTAAGTAAGCAAGTGTCGTCTTGTGGAAGGGTTTTTCCAGTTAGGGTTTGGTGACTAGGGCATGGAGTTAGAAGGAGTTTTTATGAAGATTGAGCTTGGGCTGGATAGAGGGGTAAAGTAGAGCAAGAGGGAGAATTTCTAAGTACTAAACTAGTCAGAAAGATGGCACCCAAAAAACCAACCACCTCACCAAAGAAGTAAAAACAAAAGGGCAAGGGAAAACAAACAACAACCATCGAGAGCACAAATGAAGAATGGTACGCAGAGATGCAGTACCCAGATGGGGTGTTGCTGGGAAATAATGGGAATCACACCTAAGGAAGATGATGGTGAGTGATTATAACCATTATATAACTATAATAGAGAAGGAGATGGCCTTGGAATTGGTGTGCGCCCAACCAACAAGAGAACACTAAAGGCATGCCCATTTACAATGACAAGGTAAAGGTTAAGTTGAGAAGGTAGGGTTGCTGCAACTTTATGAACTGCCATACTTTGGAAAACCTGAGTGCCTCTACTAATGGATAATGGCACGCATTCATGAAGACCACTTTTATTTCATGGGGCGCAAGATGTACATAACTCCCTAGTTAATTTCCAAGTTCACATGCCTTATCTACGAAGGGGATAACATTGATGATGACCTAAGTGATAAGGAGGCCATCAAGGAAACAATTGTTGCATATGACTATAAGAAAGGATCACGATACTTTGACATCATAGAGATCCCAGACCCCATGATGAGGATGGTCACATGCTTGGTAACCAAGCTCAATGACCAAGAGAGATGGACTCAAGTGAACAAGGCATGATGAACATGTGCCGAAAAATATCTGAGGGGACCATCTACAACTTGTCTACTTTCATCGTGGATGAAATCATCAGCAATGCATAAGAAGGTGAGAAGATACTATTTGGTAATGTCCTCCTCACAATTATCTTCTCAGAAATCGAGTGCCCGATGGGCCAAAAATGTTTGTTTGGGAGTACCTAGAAGAGGATCCCTCGCCCATGAAAGCGATTCACAAAATATACTTGTGAGACAATGACAACCACTCACAAGGCACGTTTATAAAAATGGTACAAGCACATGAGGGATGTGTTTGGGGTGGAATGGAGAATTCCAGAGTAGTTACTTGTGCTCGTGTGCAAGGAGAAGAAGAATTCATGATATATCAACACTTCTGCATTGGAAGATTTAGGTTGACAGATGAAACAATGAGCCCATGGTGTAAGCTTCCCTTCTCCTTCACCACACTATACTTCCAAGAGGGGTGAATAGATTCAAAGAGGCAAAGAGACTAAGGTTCAACCTTAGCGAGGTGGATCAAGACCATAGGAATTGCACAGAAGCTAGTTTACCCCAAGAAGCATGCCTATGTGGAAAGATATGTCTCCCATGAGATACAAATGATGAAACCAATGACTTTGCCAATCGTTGGAAGGGATGCAACAAGGATATACCTTCACATCCAGGCCAAAATTTGAAAAGGGCACATACTTGAAAATGATGTATCCATCCCTGAGGACCCCACAGGTAGAAGAATCCCACACCAAAGAAGAGGGAAAGGGAAGAGGTGCAAAAAGCACCAAGTGTTTAGGCTACACAAGCGGTAAGTGCACCGAGGACGAGTGCTAAGCCCAACACTTATACATGGAGAAATAAGTCCCCAGTGAAAGAAAGGACTCTAGAGGAAGAAGTGCCGAGCATGAGGAACCCATCACCTAGAAAGGTCACCAGAGGAGGAGGAGAAGGAAGCAAAATCATCTACTACCAGAAGAAGTAAAAGGTGACAAAGAAAATGATTCAGAGGATACAAAATCTTGGAGGCCTATATAGGTGAGAGAGATGATGATGATGAAGATGAACTAGGAGGCGAGGACCATCCTATCTATGAGGTTCATGACTCAGAGGAGGAAGGAGAGGAAGAAGAAAATGAATACATCTTTTCCAAGAGGGAGAATAACAAGGAAGAAGAAGATACTCAAAAAGGGGGGTAAGTGAGGAAGTCACCAAAGAACAAAGGACCCCAAGCCTCACTAAGGAACAAATAGATGAGGCCATGGAGAAGGAAGTCACCAAGATCATTGAAGACCTAGTAGAGCAAGAGATGGAGTGTAACGCGGACCTAGTAATGAAGGAAGCAAAGGAGGGAAGCATAGAAAAGGAATATGGCAGCATGGGAGGGGATCCTAGTTTGGTTGTGAGATTTCTTAAGGCCATGCACACAGGAGAAAACACTTAGAGGCATCACAGGTTCATAGGATGGGCTATATTGATGACCCAAACAAGGTGTTGTGCACATGCTTTCAAAGCACCATACCAATGGAGCAAATCTTGGCTATGGCATCATTTGATGAGGAAGGTGCATACCCTCGACAAGGAAAATGATTTCTTGGGAATTTGAGTCCCACATCGATGAACTAGAATTTGAAGTGAGCCAAGGGGAAATAATGAAGGTACCAGAGTCAAAAGGTGACAACCCCTTGGTAAACACTCAACGGCTATTAGACAAACAAATTTGCAACATGCTGAATAAAGTTTTATGAAGTAGAGGCTAGACTCTTCGGGAGGAATGACAAAGTGAAGTTTCTAGAGGCAGAGCTAGAGAAGAAGGAAGAGGAGCTAGAGAAAAGAACTAAGGAGTTAAAACATGAGGAACTAGTTAGCGCTCAGCTAAGGTGTGAATTAAAGGAAGAGAAGGAAAGGGTACACAAAGTCTCCAAGAAGGTGGAGATGATCACAAGTGCCATTATCTTGAAGCATCCAGACTTGACACCACCCGCGTAGAAATATGAATCAAGCCTACAATGCCTAGAAGACTTAACTCACGTTCTCACAATGGAAAGACGACCACTGGCCTTGAGTCTATAGAGGAGGCATCAACACACAAAGAAAAAGAGGACAAGATGAAGGTCAGGCCATTGTGGCTAATAAGAAAAAGTCCTCATGATGTAAAGGTCACTCAGCCGATAATAGAGAGGCTTCCTATGACAACTGCACTACGATAGAGATAGAGTGGCAAGCATTCTGGTCACCACCCATGAAGTAGAGCTCAAGGAATTCTAGGAGAAGAACAAGGGGAATAGGGTGGAACGTGACAAAATTCTAGCTGAGGTTGAGAAGAAATCAAAGGCTATTGAGACCTTGCATGGGGCTCAATTAAGAACCGGCTTAAAGAATTATATCCCCAGATCACTCGTAGGATGGACGCACTTGAGGATATGGGAAAGAAATTAGAAGAGGTTGTGGAAACCATGAGTGCCAAGGGAGAAGGGCTAAGCTTTGAAGAGGTGAGTGCCCTAGTCGGTGACCTTTGTCAACAAGCACAAAGTGAAGTCGATACCTGGAATAAGTTGAGGCATACTTGATGAAAGATTTCCCCTCTCTTGCAGAAATAATCATAGTTCCCCATTCTTTCATTCTTCCCCAAAATTCTTCATTCCTTTATTCTTTCTCCAAACTATTCAAGGATGGTCATTCTTTATTCTTTGAGAAAATTTCCCATGGATGGAGAACAAGCATAGTGTGGGGTGATGTTGGGCCCCTAATTTATTGGCTAAGTACAGAGAGGTGCATGGGCATGCAAGGCCTATTTGAAGAAGGGCGTGCAAGGAGAAAGCACATAAGACAAGGTTCTAGGAGGGTTTAGTAGAACAAGTGACACGTGTGTACGCAGGTAGAGAAAAGGTTTTGGGACTTATCCATATTTGGCATATCAGATAGAACATGAGAAAAGCATGACCCGACTACGCATGTGGAGTGGATAAGGTGTCATCCTGCAACATGGTGGCCTAGAAGGAATATACCTTGCGATGGAAGATTCTAGAAGGCCATCATTACAAAGAGTGGAGAGTGCGAGCTCAAGAAGCATGCTCCCATGAGGACCACCTTGAAACTTGGCAATGGATCTAAACTCCCATGAAGGCTTGAAGAAATTGAGAAAGGCTATAAATACAAGTGCCCGGTAAAGGAAAAAGGGAGGGAGATCAAAAGAGATTAGAGAGAGAAGATGAGAGGTGAAGCTCTGTAAATACATGGAGAAATTTATGGGTTGGGCTAGGATATTTGTAGGAAGAATGATGTATCAAGGGATGGGTACATGTTTTTATTTTGCATTGTAAGGGACGTAAGTCCAGTCTTGCTACATGGTTCTAATCTGCACTATCATTTTGGTCTGTAATGACCTTGATAGATGTAATGTGATTACTGGACATGTTCAATTATGAATATATGTGGTTCATGGCTCATACATATCTCTTTTTGTTATGTTCAATGTGTTTCATATGAATGAGTATAATCATTATGCATCCTCTTTCCCTCATGGTTTAGATCTATCTTTTGTCAATATGCTTCTTGTCTGAATGAATATATTAGTGTAGCATTTACTTGAAGTTCTCAGTTGAATAAGGAGTTTATTTTGTCTTTCTATTATGCATCTATGCTACATTCTTGCACAAATCACATAAAAGAGGGGCTTGACACCCGCGCATGCCTCGGGTGAGCACCCAACACCCGCTGGGTGATAGGCCGATGCGCATGGGATTGTCCTTATTTGTTAAGGGGTATAAAAATTGACTACATTAAACACTAATACCTGGATTACATGTATGATGTGCCCAAATTTGTACTAGAAGAGGTGAAGGAAAAGCTACATGAAACAATGAGTAAGAATGATAGATTACAAAAACATTGGGAGAATTGAAAGAGGATGTGAAGGAAGAGAAAGAAAAGGTAAAAAATGGGAACATAGCTTAATGATGAGAAAAACAAAATGAAATATTGCAACAGAATTGGCGAAAGACAAAAGGAAATACAATCTTTCAACATCAAACTATCTGGATTTCATAAAAGGAATTGATTAATATGACGAATAATGTTTGGGGGCAAATAAACTAAAAAAAATTGATGATTTGATTAGATTGTTTGAATTTGTGATTGATCTACAGAGAATCTATGATAAGCTCCATGACTATGTAATAGTAGTAGAAAATTGATGGCTTTAGAGGATACAAAAAGAAAAATTTGGAAGTTATCTACAAATTTGGTAACACAATTGAATTGACAACCATAGGAATTCGAACTAGTTTGATGCCTCAATAAAGGTATCATCTATCATTCGGAAGTGTGTGATGTTGGGAGAAGCACATGAATTTCTGAATAAGTGTTAAAGAATGTTACAAGATCTGCATGGAAAGGTACATGAGTTCACTTGGTTTGCCAATGTCTTTTGACAAAACAAGCCAATTCATTAAGAAGAATGCATTATAGAAGAAGATGAAAGAAAAAATGACTCAAGAGAAGACCGTATTCCCGAGAAGCCGATGAGACAATTTTTTTACTATGTTAAATTATTGATAACCTTGTTAGTAAGTTTGAATACAACATTAGAAGAAATTTCCACTATCAACTACAAATTGCTAATAAAGTTACATGTCAGTCACTTTGATTTAGAACAAATTGCAATTCCAATGTAGATGAAGAGTGGAGCATGTTACGAAGATGATATAATTTTTAAAGTTTTGGAGCTTGATTCCAAGTTGAAGTTGCACTTTAGTTTTTTTGTTTCAATTATTTGGGAGGAAATCATGGTCATGGATAAAAATAGTAAAATGGCTTATTAATAGACTAGAGTTATCTTTATGTTTATTTTATTAATAAACATGTGATATCTAGGTTGCTTATGGTTGATGCAAACTTTTACAAAGAGGTGCACAAGCTATATATATGTGCATGGATTTACTCTTTAGTGTATTTAGATCCATTTTGAAAATTGTTCCATTTTTTGCAATGAAAATCTTCAATTTTTCATACAAGGCATGTCTCAAGCAAGTTGAATGAGGAATAATTTTATTTTTAAATTTTCATTTCAAAAAGATTCAAGAAAAGTCCCTTATTATTTCTAAGAATCAAGCACCACAACTCTTATATGCCTAAAGTATATAATAATGTAAATGCATTGTGATTTAATAGCCAACCAACCATGATGTATGCTTTCTATAAAAGAGATCAAGAACATTGTATGTGAAATATATTAAATACTCATTAAAACATGACTTTGTAATGTTTCGCAATCAAAATGGAAATGGAATCAATATGATTACCTTTAGGCACATGTAATTTTGGGTGAGTGATAATCCTTTTTGAGATTCAAAACAATGTAATGAATATTTTAATATATTAATTATTATATGAACATCTATATCATGGGTTATCCAAAATGGAAGATTCCAATTTGATGGACCTAGATCATCTCTATCATTTGATTCATCGATCTTGAGACCGATTCTCTCTTTCTTGACAAATAACTCATTGTAATAGGGTTTATCACTATATTTGTGCCATTTTTTTAGCCCATCTCCTTTCATTAATCGAATTCCATAATGCTACATCCCTATCATAGGGAAAGTTATCCACATCCTACTGTGATGTATAAATTATCAAACAATTTTCCAAATTTTTGTAAATCATGTTTCAACATTTTGACTTTATTAAGGCCAAGGCACTGAAAATTCTCTCATATTCAATCAAACCCAAAATCATTTTTTGACATAGATCAACCAATGAGAAAAACTTGGACATGATTTGTTGTAAAATAATACTCACCTTGATTTTTTCCATAGCCATGTTATTGCTCCATACTCCAAGGATTATCCAAATCTTTTAATTACTCAATCATTGTAGTAGAAAATTCATGAGATTGAGAAATCAAACCGTCCTTCTTAAAATACCTGAATACTCATTCCATTGATATCAACAAGCTTACAAAAATGTTGAATCAATGTAGTCAACCTCTTGAAGTAGTCTTCCCGCATATGTCTTTCATTTTGGACATGATTCTAAAAGGTGGGATTTACTACAACCATTTCTTAAAGTAAATTATCCCTTCTAAATCGCTCCTTATTTCTTCTAGTAGGAAACTACAATTTCTCTTAACCTCGTCCTTGATGATACAATATTATCAAACAATGAACCCGTGACTTTTACCTCCTCAACCTTACATCGACTACTACTTTAAACATGTACATCGATATCTCATATCCACGTATGAAGCACATACTTCCCCAAAAAAGTTGAGATTCAAAAGCTAATTGCATTTCCAATCTATATCAAATCATTCCAGCCATCAAACTTTGGACTGTAAAGGAGTTTCATTGAGAAACAAATATTCTATTATGTCATACACACTCGCTTTCCTCAAACTAGAAAAATAAAAAATATAGATAGTTAGTTCTTGTGCTTGTTTAATTAAATGATGCATTTATTCCAACATGGGAAGGAGACCATAAAATTTCAGTAATGAATCTATATCACTCAAATGATGTATAAAATCCTAGACCTTGTCCAATTCCATGCGATTCTCGCCACATCACTCCTAATAAGGATCGATACTCTTTGTACACCATACGAACTAATTGGGTACAATGAGATCCACCTAGTGTCGACATATTTTAAAAGTTTATACCCATTTTTAGTCCTCCCGCAAATATTTGGAGTTCTATGAAACTTGTAGGACTACAACAGTAAATAAGCATATACCTCTCGAACAAGGTCTTCAACTATTGCTACAGTTTTAAATTTGTCAACTATTTTGTAAGCTAGGTTCATTATATGATCCATATAATGAATGAAAATCATATAAGGGAAATGAGATGATTGGAGTCTTACACACAGTACCACTATGATGACATTACATTACAAATTCCCCATCTACCCCTAAGACATACCCGCTTTGATGCAATCAGTAGATCATCCATGTCACCTATCTCCTTCAAACTTTTATCAACAATTCTTAAAGGTTTTCAACATTGAAGTTCTCTCTCATATTGTGAATGGAAATTAAGTGAGGTTGAGTCATATAATTCTCAACGGTATACACATGCATACAGACACTGCAAGATTATCTACTATTATAACCTCATCAATGCACAAAGATATGTATCGTGCAGAGACTTGCTTCTCTTCCAAGTCTTCTTTCTCAACCATATCTAGGCATTTTTCCCAATACCAACCACTAATTTATGACTAGTGAGAATTAGGAAAGTGTGGGACACCAAAAAAAGACAACATCTTCTTTTGTTCAGGAAAATCTATTATAGGATGACCTCTTTTCAAAATGTGAAAACAATAGCTAGCTGAACTATTTTACCCAAAAGACTATTTTGAATGATCTTGTTAAATTGAGAGGTAATTGTCCCTCCATTCGATGCAACTATTATTTAATTTTTCTTGTGATCTTCAAATTATTTTTCATACCTAATATGCAAACAATCATCACCATTTTCCATCTGGTAACATTATTTTCAACGGCATCTACAATTATCTTTTCATATATCTTTCCTACATGCTTCTCAACAAGATATCAAGTTAAGTTGCATTTTCTTCTCCCTTCCTAATTTCCATCTACAGATTGTACATTTGTATTTTTTCAAAGGTTCAACTTTATTCTCATTTTCAATAGGTTTAATAAATGGAAACTTAGAAACCTACTCTAACTTGAAACTCCTTCCCAAGTCCCATTTTCTTTCCTTTCTCTTTACTCCGAAATAAGTGTCTCATGAGTATTTTCTTTGGTGGAATTTATATTTCATTGACTACCACTACTAGAAGTTTCACCTACAAAATTCACTTGGTAACTTGTAGGTGATGCAGTTGTCATCTTCATTCAATTGGGAAGGTGGTACAATGTCAAACTCAACATAATTGAATGGAATGTCTTCAAGGGAAGGCATTTCATTATTGTTGTCATTGACATCATCGAAAAAATAAAAATGAACACATTCTTATTTTAAGTTTCACTTTGAATGTAATCATTATCCCTTGATTATGATGGTCCTACAGAGAAGGATGGGTTTCCTTAGATGGTTTCTTAAAATAAGATGTTATTTTTGAATGCCAAAGTACCACTACTAGGAGGGGTTGGAATAGCGCTTTTCCCGAGGCTAAGCTTCCTTATTAGGTGCCATTTTGTTGAATCAAGAATCATGTAGAAATGAAAGAAAAAGATACAACATGTTAGACTAAATGATATTGATATGTGCACACACATCTTAACATGAGAAATATGTATAAAGATAATTATTACACATGTAAATGCATTAAGATGAATTTATATATGTAGAAAGAAAAAAAGAGATGAAATTCATCGTGAAGAATCTTAAAGGCACTCTCTTTGAATGATTGCTAATGTTAACATTTATTATAAAGAAGTGATTTCAATATCCATATATCATGTTCTCAAAACACTAGATAGTGCATCTCAAGATGTATCATGTAATGGATGTCAATCAACATTGCATCTTACAAGAAATAGAAAAATATGAAATAATAAATTAAAAGAAGAGTTATCATGGAAACCTAGAAGAAGTTTAGATGTAAAAATAAGAAATTGAAGGAGAACATAATGTAACTAATCCCAATGGAATTCTTCAAAGAGATTTGAATTCTTTTCAAGTTGTTTTTGACATGGGCAATATAATATTGTGTCACTTAACATGTACTACTTTTTGTAAGAGTGTTACATTAGTATAAGAATAAATTACAAAAGTTTTTCCACAATTTTTCATGGTTGCTTGATTGATGCGTTACATCAAATTATATAATGATTGCCTACCATTTATTCAGTTTCAATGCACTTGATATAGATTGGTATGATCTACATGTTTTAGTAAAAAAATCACAAGGTTTAACTCTTTTGAAAGAAAAAAATTGATGTAGAAAAAGTGAAATGATGAGGTAATATTTTTAGCTATCTCTCATATAACTTAGTTGGAAGGAATAAATAAATTACTACAATCGAGAATTAGATCATACATGTTGATCAAATAATACTTGTTAGAGATCACACAAGAAGTCCGCATGGGAGAGAAGGCTAGGATCAAGGGCATGGAGGGATAGGAAGAACCCGCACGTGGAGGGAAAGTTCAGCTTTCAGGACTTAGCCAATTTTGAGTATGACGACATATTTTTAGAAGATGGTGTGCAAAACACACCAACGATGTAGAGATGTGCGTGCCACATATTGTCTATCTTTGGAGGATCGAATCGAATCGTTTTGCATGGAGACAAGATAAGAATAGGATTGCCACTTCAATTAACTGTAAGAGGTCTATAGATAACACACTTGCATGTGTGGCTATAAACGGTGCATGGCTATTAATAACATGCATCCTATTTTGGAATAGATAAGAGGTGAAGTAATGTGCGTGTGTGGTGGAGAGATGGATGTATGGAGGTATAAAGATATATGCATATTACTGTAAGGAGCTTCGTGTTTATTAATAGATGGAAGATATTGGCTGAATCTAAGTGTCATTCTTGTGTGTAATTGAGTAGTGCATTTTCTTGATTCAATCATGATTATTATTTAAGCTTGTTCTTTTATAAATCTAAATATGGCATGCATTGTAGAATGTTGGATTAGTTATGGATATATATGTTTCTTCCTTCATCACGCTAACATCCTTCTACAACAACCCTAAAGAGGGACCTGGTACCTTTGCACACTTCGGGTGAGCGCTTAGTCTAGGCTGAGTGATGTGTTAGCATGTCTAGGGTGTTATCTGGTAAATTATAGGCTCCATCATTGGTTCATTGCTGTGACCTCTTTTTCATTGTTTTCGGATGGTTCACGATGAATATGTACCAGCTTAACTTTAGCAAGTATTGAGGAGTGGATACACAATCTAGAGGAAGAATATGCATGGCGGTTCAATAGTGGATCTAAGTTTAACGCACGTACTTGGGTAGAAAAAAATATGTATGACAACCCTATATGAGAGTTTTTTTGCCATCTTTCCAAAGAGAATTATACGAGTGGCTTATCGCTTATGCATCTAAGTGGAATTGGAGGTATCACGCACTTGTCTCTGAAACAAGTAGAATTTTAGGCCCTTTATGATGCTGATATGATCTGGACCTGTGCTGTGAATACGTGGTTTCATGGTTTTCTAAATAGTTATATTTTAGAATATTCAATTTTGACATACTCTTTCCCAGAGGTAGATGAATTCTTTTTTGCGGTATCCAAGAGGAGCATATTTGCAAGGTATTCCACTAGCGATCAAGATCTTGATGGTAACTTTGAACCTGGAGAGTAAACCTATGGCTAACTAAAACTCACCAAGTGTGAGGGTAGGAACAGGTTTGGTGAAAGATGACAGACCTAGTGGTAGAAAGGCAGAGAGAGAGAGGCAACTTAAGTATAATGAGGCACGTGAGAGGGAGATAGAGAAGCAATGTTCATTTGTAGAAAGTATGACATTGAGGAGAGAGATAGCTCATGAAAGATTTGGAGCTCATGTAGAAGACGTGGAGCTAGAGCATCAGAACTCCTTCATCTTAGAAAACATGACAGATCCCCCTTGGCCTCACACGTAAGTGTGCCAATAGAGACTACCCGGGCCACAGCGCGCGCATGTTAATCCACTTAGTGACCTAGCCCTTGTGCTTGGTCTTCTAGTATCCTGGTACGATAAGTAACCAACAAGATAACTTGGGAAGTAGGAGAGTAGGAGTAATTTACTGAGCAAGTACATCAATGGCAGATGATGACTTCAATGATATTTGGAGGAACATTCTTAGGCACATCATCCTCATAGAACGTGAGCACACAAAATGTTGGATTCACCTCTGAAGTGGAACTACCTCATAGAATGTAGGGGTTCAATATAGTACTATTGTCGAGCATAGGGGAGTACATCTATAGGTCATATTCCAACTATAGGTGGAGGATCAGGAGGTATAGGTGGTTCTAGTTCCAGTGGATCTGGTGGTTTTGGAGGTAGAGGGAACACAGGAGGTTCTGGATCAGGTGGTTAAGGCCCGTAACAACCAAAAAATATTTATATGGAGATGTCTCTTCGTCTTCTGGAGTATAGAGGCAATAAGGATGCTGCCGAACATGTGCATATGTGTGAAATCTTATGGCACACTAAAGGGATCACAACTGCTCAATGTAAGGAAAGTTAATTTGCTACTACATTACAGGGACATGCACACAACTAGTACAAGAAGTTTAACCTTGATCAAACTTGCATGTATTATGCATCATTGAAGGATGATTTCTTAAAAGAGTTCCATATCCCTAAGTTTGAGTAGAAGAGTATAAGTGTGCTCAAGGATATCAAGAAAGGCACTACTGAGAGTGTACGTGAGTATGATGCCCGCTTTAACACATTTCTATCAAAGATGTCTTATGATATTCACACCACCAACATGCACAATGGTTTATTGGAGGATTGATTACACCATTTAGAAGGGCATCACACATAAGACATGCACCGATCTCGCACAAAGAACTCGGAAGAAAATTTGTGTGCTAAGGCAATGGGGAGTATTGACACTGGTGTTAGTTCATTCTTAGAGGCACGTATTGCAGCTATGGGCAAAGCAGCTAGAAAAATTAGTGGAAAATTTAGCTCATGAAACATGCTCAGAATTTGGTGTATAGATTGTGAAGTGGAAGGTCACACCAAGGATAGTTTCCCTCGCAAATCTATATGCTCATTACTATTAGATTGTGAGATCTCATTTGAATCATGATCCTAGTCAATGTCCTTTATTACAACATGTGATAAGGAATTATGTATCCCGATTTTATAAAATTTTCCGGTCCATGACCCATGATACTCGAGGATTTTTGGTTGATTAGTCGATCCAATATGCTATAGACATTGGGGTATGAAAGACAAGTGTAACAAATAATTCTAATGGAAAGAATGAGCACCAGATCGAGATCATAATCAAATGCACTATGATAAGAATGAGGGGCATTTTGAATGAGGTCATGGAAGGGGATGTGGATATCGTGGTTGATATGGAGGACAAGGCCATGGTGGAGGAAGAGGTGAGTTTCCTCACTAACATGTTATATGTGTGGATCTCCGACCACTATAGGCGTGAATGTCCTAAGAATATTACATGTTCTTTCTATGAAAAGAACCATAGCTATGAAGAATTCCCAAACTTATATGAGCATCCGAGTAAGCAACATAAGCAATAAAACAAAGGTGCTGGGATGGTTAAAATATAGCACTTGGGTAGAGATCAATGGATGCCCAAGATAACACCAAGACCCAAGGCATTAATTGTGAAGATTACTAAACGAGTTGAAGAGGCGCACATAGGAGAGGCATTACACCGTGAAGCCTACGATAACCAAGGAGGAGGTTTTGCATGCAAGGTACCCAGATCCCGCTTATTAAAAGGAATTTTACCAGATATCATGGAAGTGCTAAGGAATCTTCAGTGGTGAGATATAGTACTCAAGGAGAAGAAGAAAGTAATCGAGATAGTCCAAACTGATATCGATGACTTGAGAGAAGTGTGTAAAATGTTGCGCCAGAGAACATCATTCCACTATTAGGAAGTTGGTTAAAAGGGAACACTCGCACACAAGTATTGAGACCGACATGTAAGATCCTACATGCAAATATCCCCCGATAGCATTAACTATGACAAAGAAATTACTCAATGCTATTACGTATGGATGGTCATGAGCAATATTTTGATTGATACAGTGCAGATAAATGTGCTTACATTAGATGCATGGGTATAAATGGGGAGGTCTCCATCGCAGCCATCATCTAATGTGTTGTTAATGGCAAACAAGACTAAGGCCACTCCCATAGGAGTTTTGAAGGATGCATCTATAACCATACAAGGGGCCAAGTTCACTAAGGATTTTAAGGTATTAGCACTTGCAGAAGTAGAAAATTTTCTAGCCCTGCTTGGACGCCCTTGGTGTTATGCGAATAATGCTGACTTGAGATTCAATAAGGGGTATATCATCTTTGAGAACAAGGAGGAAAGAGTTGTGATACCTCTAACAGATAGGAAGTCTACACCATATGTTAAGCCTCTAAGTGAGGAGGACTTAAACAAAATTTATGTACGTGCTATTCAAGACCCAAAGGTCAATGAGCCATCAAAAGAAGACATCCTACAATGGGAGGATTCTCATTCTATCGTGATATTACGATTATTTTTGTGATAATTGGGCTCATGGTACATATGAACTAGTAGGCTACGAGGTAAAAAGTGCATTGTTGCACAAGAATGGAATTAGTTCGGTTTGACGGATATGTAGCACAATACCTTGGTATACAAGGGAAGAGGATCTTCCTATATTTTTGAAAGCCATGGAAACATAGTGGATAGATCAAATTAAGAGGAGAGATATGTTAGTATATACCTTGCGCAGGACAACAACACGTCACTGGTGGGGGTAGTCAAAAAATATAATTTTATAGAATGGGAAGATATTGAGTCACCTTATCTATTAGGCTTGTAAGGAACAATGCACCTATGCAAATCTGCACTTATCATGGTGATCAACTTGTTCAACATCACATTTAGCAGTGTGAGAGACTCTAGACAACATGACAAGAAGCATTACCACCTTCACTATGGGTGCATAGATTGTACTCTATGCTACAAGGATGTGCACGCGCATGGTATGTATATGTAGAACTACATCGAGAGACTGAAATTGGAAAAATTTGACTACAAGAATGATCCAGACCTTTGACTACTTTTCTTCCCAACCTCCAATAGAAGAGGCATTAAAATTTGTCAAGCACTTAACTATGGGAGATAGTACAAAAGTAGAAGAGCATATTCAGAATTATTTGGTGAGGCAGAGTCTAGAGTGCATTTTGAAAGGGAAGAAGAAATGGACTCTATACTACTTGAACGCGCTTTCCTTGAGAAAGAGAAAGGAAAGATGGTTTATATCGTGGATGATGAGGAAGTTGAGAACATGGATATTGAACATTCACAAGGGGTGCATGAGGTCTTGGACAATGCAAACAAGGATACACATGCCTATCACGAACCCATGAAGACAAAGAAGGTGAATATAGGTTCGGAGGCTGAGGCTAAGGAGGCCATAATTGGAGAATACTGGTAAGAATCAAAGGTGGAAAAGATAATTGAGTTACTCAGGATTATCAATACTTATTCCTCGAGAGTATCATGAACTTAAAGGTGTGCATGAATTACTCAGGGAAATGAAGATAAAAATTAAGGACAGGTGCGTGGCAAGTGTGAAAGAACCTTACATAATGAATCCTAATTTATGTGAAAAGGTAAAAGAAGAAATTTATAAAATGTTGAAATATGGAATTATTAAACCCCTTCATGAGTTAGAATAGGTTATCCCAATGGTGATCAATATCAAGAAGGATGGATGAATTAGAATATGTGTGGACTACATAGAGCTGAATGATGCATGCATCACAGATCCATTCCCTACGCCATTCATTGAGGAAATACTGGAAGGTGTGGTAGGGCACGAAATATATTCTTTCACAGATGGGTTTTCCGGTATCATCAGGTTAGGATTGCTTAGGAGGATCAAGAAAAGACAACTTTTACTATTGAATGGGTAGTTTTGCCTATATTGTGATGCCTTTTGGATTGAAAAATGCACCTATTGTATTCTCATGCATAGTTGTTCAGAATTCAAAGATTTTATTCACAACTTCTTATAGGTTTATCTAGATGATTAGACAATATATGGGCTTGTGAAAGATCATTATGACAATCTGCGCTTAATGTTTGAATGGTGCAAACAATTAAGTATCTCTTTGAACATCAAGAAGTGCATATTTGCTACACCATTTGGAATACTGTTAGGACATATAATCTATAAGGAAGGTTTGCTGGTTGATCCAACTAAGGTTGCAATCATTTTAGGCTTGGAAGCGCCTACCAGTCAAAGTGAGGTGCATGGATTTTTAGGTCATACATGATATTATAGAAAATTCATCAAAGGGTATGCCAAAGTTGCTGCACCCTTAGAAGAGTTACTTAAAGGGAAAGGTACATTTTATTGGGGAGAACTGTAACAACACGTGTTTGAGATATTAAAGGAGAAAATTACTACCGCACCCATTCTATGCTTTCCTTCATGGGATAAACCATTTCATGTGCATGTGGACACCTCTGGCATGGCCATTGGTGCTATGTTAGCTCAACCTGGAGAAGGTATTGTAGATCATCCAATTTGTTTTTCTAGTAGGAAGTTGACTCATGTTGAACATAATTATACAACTATAGAGCGCAAAGCTTTGTCAATGATCTATGCATTGCATAAGTTTTGAAATTACTTGTTAGCAACACCATTTTTGTTTTATACAGATCACATGGCATTAAATTACTTAGTAAACAAGCCCATCTTACAGGGGTGCATATATAGATGGGTACACCTATTTCAGGAGTTTGATTTCATAGTTGTGGTGAAGCCAAGGAAAAGTAATTTTTGATCAGACCACTTGTCTAGAATTCACTCAGGAGAAGAAGCACAGATAATTGAAGAAACCATGCCAGATGCACAATTATATAGGTTACAACGCGTGCCATCAGAATTAGAAGACATTACTGTCTTTCTACGGATTGGTGTGGCACTAGAAGGAATGAAGGCATTAGACAAGAAACAACTTGCTATACACGTGGTACCGTTTATGTTAATTAGTGGTGACCTTTACAAGTTAAGAAAATATGAAGTATCACGCCGTTGTGTATTAGAGCATGAGCGCAAGGATATTATGGAAGAAGCTCATGGTGGTATTGCAAGAGGCCATTATGTAGGTGATGCGACTACCCGGAAGATCCTACTTGCTAGATTATGGTGGGAGACATTGTATAAAGATTGTAAATAATATTATAAGGCATGTGATCATTGTCAGTACCTAGGAAAACTAGGGCAAAGAGATGAGATGCCTTTGAGATAGATTACTAGAGATGAACCATTTGAGAAATGGGCCATTGATTTTGTAGGATCTATTTTTCCAACCATGCGCCAGAATGGATCATGCTATATTATTACTTGCACATATCATCCCACACGGTGGGCGTATAAAGACCTACAAAGGACTATATAATAGCTACAACAACTAGGTTTCTATGGGAGAATGTTCTTACAAGATATGGATGTCCTTTAAGCTTGAAAAGTGATAGGGGTACACACTTTTTGAATGAGACAATTAGGATCCTATTAGATGAATTTATGGTTGCACACCATAAAACTACACCCTACCATCCTTAGGAAAATGGAACTGCTGAGGCTTTCAACTAGATTTTGAGCCAGAATTTTACAAAAATTTGTGATGTTGGAAGAAAGGATTAGGATGACAAAGTGTCAGCTATTCTTTGGGCATATAAAACAACTTACAAGAGATTAAACAAAGCCACACCATTTCAGTTGGTGTTTGGTGCAGTCGTTCTCCCTATAGAATTTATGTTACCTTCTTTGCGCATTACATGCACTAGAGGTCTAGCTGATGAGCAGGATTTAGAAGAGCGTATTGAGAAAATGATTCAACCGAATGAGTGAAGAGCCATAGAATGTTGGAGTCGAAGTAGGAAAAAGCCAGGTAGAAATCATGGCATGACAGAAACATAAGGGATAAGAAGTTTGAGATTAGACAAATGGTACTTCTTTATGACTCTAAGTTCTTGCGCCATCCAGACAAGCTCAAAGTACATTGGTTGGGGCGTATTTCATCACTTATATACTTGAATCAGTGCTTTCAGCTTAGAAGCACTTAATGGAACACAACTACCCAATTACTTTAATGGGAGTAGGCTGAAGCCCTACTATAAATAAGTCTTCTTGGTGTTTGTAATAAGGTAGTATTTCCATTTAGATTAGGTTTTCAATTCTATATTTCCTTCATTGTCGCTTATGCTTTGTCAATTTAGTTGTTTTTTTGTGTAATAAGTACACTTGCGTGCATGAAGCTAATTACTATGTGAAGAATTTTTATGTGTAGAGGAATGCACATACCTTTAGTGTGGGGTGGTTGTAGTTATCCAAGTAAAAGACTGTGGGAATTGAAAGGTGAAAGGAATAAGTTACTATGGGTGTGCTTTAAGTCAAAAGAAGATTGCTTCTCAAAAGTGACCAAGGATGGAGATGAATGAAAGGAAAATATAATGTGAGGTAAGTAGAGGCCATGATAACTACCAGGAGAAGGTACAGTGACGAGGTACTTGGGAAAAAGGGCATGTCTTTGAAGATAAGTCTGTGACCAAAGGGTATGAAGGCGCACTAGAAGGTTTTAGCTGGGGTGAAAAGATGTACCATGCGGAATGAACAAATTTGGTCAATGAATGAGAGAATCTTTGGTAGATGAAGGAGCAATAAATGCATAAAAATTTAAAAAATAATATAAATATGGGATGCAAATTCATTTTTACCATTGTGACTAAGAGAATTTGAGGAAAGAGCTAAGTGTGAAGAGCCGAGTGATCAGGTTAAGGTGTGAAGGGTGTGAAACCAAGCGTGACAAACAAATCTATGCAAAAATAAGCTTGTGTCCCTGGTGGTGAAGGGTTTGAGTGAAGCAAGGAGACAGAGAGGAGTTAGGGCACAAAGTTTCCACCTAGATCACGATTGAATCGAGCTAGGATTTTGAATCGCAAATTGTAGAGTTAAAAAGAGGAGACATTTGCAAGGTAAAAATGGCACCTACGAAGGCAGCTGTTGCAGGAGCAAAAGGAAAGAAGAAGGTGGTCGTCGAGGAGGAAGAGATGGCACCGGAAGTGATTTTTCAAAAATTCAATATACAAAAGGCATCATCTTTGGCCAAGAATGGTATTCACCCATTAGAAATAACAAAGTCAAGAATATAATCATAGGACCTCGAGAGAACAAGAAAGAGCTCAATTTCTAGAATGAACAAGCATACGAAGAATGACATGCCAAAGTGTATGATGATGTAGGCGAGAAGATTCTCAAGAGAATTGGGGTCTACCAATTATATGACTTTCCATATTTTGGAAAGTATGATCCTCAGACGCTGGCTCATGAGCAGAGTGCACGAAGACTTATTCTACTTTGCTTTGGGACGCAGAGTTAGAATCTCATGTGTTTATCTCATCGCTATAGGCTTGAAGGCCACAACAGAGGATATAAAGAATGATCTCACGTATAAATCCGTGATCTTAAAGACCAACAGGATTTGGGGTACCTAAAGTGTCCGCGGTATGGATATAGAAAAATTAAAGAACTGTCTGTTATGGAAGCAACAACACACCTCATTACAAAGTTGAATGATCAAGAGTGGTGGTCATAGGTAAATACTGTGGTTACATGTTGTGTGTAGGATGTTAGAAGGAGAAATCTATAATATTACAGTGCTACATTGCATAATAAATAGTTGAGGAAGCACGCACAGGAGGTAAGATCAGATTTGGGGCTGTTCTACTATCACTAGTATTCATGGAAATTAGAGTACCGCATAACAAGATGAAGGAAAAGGTGTGAGAATACCCCATGGAGAATAAGTCACCGATGAAAGGTTCAACAAGTACCTATGTAAAGGGGCCATAACAGATGACGCCAAGAAAAGGGAGGAGAAATGGTATGATAGGATCCGCACAAACATTTGGAGAAGAGTAGAGCATCCCAAAGGACCTATCATCGATAGTAGGGGAATGTTGGTCCGAAAATCTATCACCTGGACAGATCTATGGATAGGCGAGCCAACAAAAGTGTGCGCTTAGCCCTCTTTGAGTCAAAGAAAGCGAAACTGGTTTATTGTTATTCTACCAAAGCAGAATCTATGCAAGTCTCACAGATTCCGCCTTCGGGGTTTGGGATCTCATCCCAAGAGTAGAGTGTTTTAGGCTACGAAAAGAAAGGAATGAAAGAGGGAAAAGAGAAAGAAAAGATCTGAAGGAAGAAAAGAAAAGAATTCCAAAGCAGAAAGGTCAGAAGATTTATGTTTTTGGGTTGGTAGTAAACAAAGCCAAACCTACTTGCATAAATAAACAAAGCAATACTGATGAGCAAATGACAGAAAAGTAGATATGAATCCAACAGATTAAACACATACAGATCTAACGTAAGGAAGATCTAATACATAACACAGCTATTGAGCACAAAGTCTTAATATTTGTATTACTATTTTCTTCTGTTACAAGAAAGCTCAAAGTCTTTCTCTCCTCACTTCTATTTTCATCTAAAAAATGTTCACCCCGAATACAACAAGTATTCCAGTATTTATAGAAGAGAGGAGAAGGAAAGCAAAAAGGAGCCAACAAATATTTACAAAGATATTTACAAAATATCTAAAAGTCATGTTGAATTTTGACAACTTGATGGATGACATCATCCCATGATGCAACATGGATGATGTCATCATTTGTGCCAACACACTTTAGACATTTCAACAAGAAAGTCGGAGAATAGAGAGAAGAAGAAGAAGAAGAAGAAGAAGAAGAAGAAGCAATACTCGTCATCGTCATCCTGCGGCCGAAAGGGGGTTGCCTGCTTATTAATTTGTCCATCCACGGACTTCTTGTAACCTTCTGAGTCCTAACCCAGAATTCTTCCATGTCAATGTGACCCAACTCTGAGTCCCTGACATCCATACTGCATTCAGCCTGTGATTCGGGCATCCTGACCCTTTGATATTTGTACTTCATCTCTTCCTCTGTAAGCTTAGCCTTTCCTCTTGGTTTGGTGGGTCTCTTGCTGGATGTAGACATATGTTCTTTTGAATTCAGTTGCTGATCTGCATGAAGAAGAAGCGAGACCCAATCCAAAAAGGTTGAATTAGCCATTTGATCTTCCATTGGAATGTTATCAGAAGAAAGAGTTAGAGATTTTAAGGCTCAGGGCGCAGGGCGCATGAAAGATGCAACTTGCAGGCTAAATAGACAAGGCGCACAGAAAAGAGGTGCTGCAGAGGTTAAATTGGCGCCAAAGGCGCATGGCGCATGGATACTGCATATTGCATTTGATATAGGGCACATGAGAAGCGCGTGTTACATTGGGACAGGATGCGCCCAAGGGAGTATGGCGCGGCGCACAAAAAACTCACACAACATGGTGTTATTGCAATCGGGGATGCGCCTGCGCCTTTATAGCTTCATACTTAGCATGGAAAAAAATTTTGTTGCATAGAAGCCGGGCACCATTGGGGGCACGCCAGCAGACTGGAGCACGTGGAAAAGGCGTGCCTTGAGGGCACATGAGCTCATGATGCAAAGAGGTCAAAAGGGTGCGCCATTGGCGCGGATTTTGCTCTTGTAACAGGGCTGGGTAGGTGCGCCATGAGGGCGCAACTGTTCTTAGTGTTGCAGGGGTTACAGACGCGCCAAGGAGAAAAACAGAAAACTAAACTCTTAAAGGGGCTTTTACATGATTCTTAGATTTCTTCTCCTCTCTCCTTTTTTTAACATGCTCAGTGGGCAAACGAAACGGTTAAAACCAAGAGGATTATAACCATGGTTTCAAGAAAATGACCTTCTCCAACAGATCTGGAAAGAGGAAGGATAGCATGGGGGGCAGACAACAAACGGAGGAGGCTAGGCCAATCACATTTACATATAAACAACCACCCAACAAGCAAGAACCAAACCAGGAACACACCAGGAACTGAAAGCACAAAACGCACAAGAGAGAAATAACACCTCTTACCTGGATATATAGCAAAAGTTGCAACGGGTCCATAGGACGATGAAAACGACGGAGCAGAGGCTGACAAGTTCAGAACGATCACGTGCTCAACAAAAGTGAAAATGACATTTGGGCGCGCAAACCATATATATATAGAAAAACTGGACATAAATGCGCCAACCACTTTTTCAAAGGCGCAGGAGATTTGTTGTCGACACGGGAAGGGATGCGCCCTTTGGCGCATCAAAGCATCTGCCAACATGAGATAAAGCACGCCCTTGGCGCACCAAATCTATTGTCGACACGGGATTATGTGCGCCCTTTGGCGCACCAAAGAGTGGCGCAACACAAGTTGTATCAACACAAGCGCATGCGCCTTGGCGCACGCAAAAGAGACTCAACATCCTTTGGCGCACCGAAAGATGTTTTAACATGGAAAACCATGCGCCAAAGGCTTTTAAGGGGGCGCATCAAAAGTTAGTGTTACAAGGATATTTCATGCGCCCAGCCAAAAAGGCTCAGAAAGACTAAGTTCGAAAACTAGATTTCCCGGGAAGGGATTTTACAATGTTTGACGAGGGATCCCTAACGAGGATCGAAACAAAATTTTCTATATGGTTATCGGTAAAATTTCCCTTGTCAATTTTACGGGATAACAGGAACAAGTTCAGATTTGCTATATATCAACATTTCTACATCACACACTTCCCAATGAGAGATGGATTTTGGAGCCCTTGGTGTAAATTGACTTACCTATTCACTGCAAGGTATTTCCAAACATCTCATTTCATGATTTACTGATGACAAGCGCCACTATTATTCAATGCAGATAAGGTAGACTGTGACTACCATACGTTGAGGAAGAAGTATGTGTATCCTGGAAGAAGTTCCTATACCGAGAGGATCATTTCGGAGGTGTTGAATATTAAGCCAATAAGTCTAGCTATAGCAGATGTAGGGGCAACATTGGTGTATCTTCAAGTGAAGCCAAAGATGGAGAATAACAAGTATGTGGAAGGTGAGTTCGCACTTCCAGCACCACCAAAGGGAAAGCATACAATGGAGAACATCCCAACACCTAAGCCCACAAAGCCAATTAAAGTAGAGGAGGAGGAGGAGGAGGAGGAGCATGAAGATAGTGGTGGTTTGGAGCATAGAGGTAGGAGACATCCTATAAATAAGGGTGAAGCTAAGTGCGCCACTACACCACCTCAGCCACAAGAGGGGGATGATGAGGACTTGAATGCAGTCCAAGGGGAGCACAAATTTAAGAGGGTGTTTAGGAGAACAAGGACCCAAGGTGCTACTCCAACCATGGTGTGTAGATCACCCAGACTCTCTCCACAGAAGGAGGCAACCGTGCAAGAAGGAGGAAACTGAAGTTAAATGAGGAGGCGGAAGAGTCAGAGGAAAGCATGCCTAATTATCCTACACTTCTAGAGAACATAGAAGAATAGGGTGAGGAATCAAAGGAAAGAGGAGAGGATGAGAAGGGACTAGAGGAGACAGTTGCAGAGAATGTTCAAGATATGGAGACACAAGTCCTAAATTTGGAAGCTAAGGTCCCTAAGCAAAGCAATTGTCTAGAAGAACAAGTGGAGAGCACATTCCACCAACCATGGGGTATGCAGAGGACGCAGTAAAATTATTCATGCATGCTTCCAGAGCATGATAGCATAGAAGGATTTATTCGGATGGGAGATAATGGATGAGGATATGATGACTGTGCGCACTCAAAAACAACTATCATGGTCAATGCACACCCATATGGATGAGCCTAACTTTGATGTATACGAAGAGTTATGCATTTCGAGATGACTGAAGAAGGCACCCCAAGCTAGACATATGATAGTAAAGCTGATTATCATGTCGATGAATAGGTCAACAACGCATTGGTGAAGGTTTTAGCTGAAGTTTCTAGAAGAAACATGGATAAAACTACAACAATCGAGAGTTGTGTGAGGAGCTAAAGACAAATGATGCGAAGATAGTCCGCATAACACAAGAGAGGGACTTTGTGCAAAAGAAGAATGAAGTATTTATCAACATCACAGAGGAGACTGGGGACAATGTCATAAGAGCTAGGCCATACTTAGAGACTAAGGTACCACAGACCTTTCCCTCAGCGATACATTATGTAGGAAATTTGGTGGACCTGGTACTTGAAGATGAACCTCTGTGCATGACAATGCCAAGGAAGTTAGAGCAAGAGGAAGAACGAGAGAAAGCCTCAGTGATGTGAAATATTGCATCCTATGAAGGGATGTTGCAAGCACTACAAGAAGTATTGAAGAAAGCAGACCAGGATTTGAACATCTGCATAACTCTAGAGGTACTTATCAGCATAAAGACCCTAGAAGAAAACAATGAGGTCCAGAAAGCAATGAAGGATGAGACATTGGGTTGCGCAAAAATATTGTCAATGGTTAAGTAGAAGCGAGGCCACGACAACAACACATGAGCCACACAAGACTTGGTTGGAAGAGCTTAGGAATCTCATTCCGCGAAGATGGATCTTATAGAAGGTATAATGACCTCAATGTCTAGTGTTGTGTTGGTTATATAAAATTAAAAATGGGAGATTGCGAGGATGAATTAGAGTCCATTGCTGTGGACATTCCGAAAAAGTAGAACAAGCACTTGCTTTGAATGGCAGCCTTGGAGGCTAAAATAAAGGAGGAATATCCAGAGTTGATACTTCAAAATGACATAGAGGAGGATGCCTCATAGCCTCATAAAACTTCTTTACTTATCTACATTATTTCATTCTTATTCTTTCCATTATTCTATTCTTTACTTCAATTTTGGAGATACCCATTGTTGGGATGACAATGAGATTAGTGTGGGGTAATGTTGATCAAAGAATACTTGTTAGAGATCACACAAGAAGTTCACATGGGAGAGAAGGCCAAGATCAAGGGTGCAGAGGGACAGGAAGAACCCACATGTGGAGGGCAAGTTTAGCTTTTGGGACTTAGCCAATTTTGAGCATGAAGACCTATTTTTAGAAGATGGCGTGCGAGAATACACCAATGATGCGAGAGATGCATGCCATGCATTGTCTATCTTTGGAGGATCAGATTGAATCATTTTTCATGGAGATGAGCTAAGAATAGGATTGTCACTTCAGTTAACTACAAGAGGTCTATAGATAGCACACTTGCATGTGTGGCTATTAATAGTATGCGGCCTATTTTTGAAATAGATAAGTGGTGAAGGGAAAGTCCCCACCCTATATATATGATATGAATCACATATTAGTAATGTGTGTGTGTGGTGGAGAGATGGATATATGGAAGTATAGAGATATATGCATATGAAAAAATTACTGTATTAGATCCATGCGCGCATTGGTATAAATTGATATTACTGTAAGGAGCTTATGTGTTTATTAATAGATGGAAGATATTTGCTGAATCTAAGTGTCATTCCTATGTGTAATTGAGTAGTGCATGTTCTTGATTCAATCATGATTATTATTTAAGCTTGTTCTTTTATAAATTTGAATATGGCATGCATTGTAGAATGGTGGATTAGTTATGGATATATATGTTTCTTCCTTCATCACGCTAACATCTTGCTATAAGTAACCCTACGAGAGGGACTTGGTACCTTTGTGCACTTGAGTAAGTGCTTATTCTAGGTTGAGTGATGTTCCAACACATCTAGGGTGTTATCTGGTAAATTCTAGGCTGCATTAATACATCAAGCAAACTGAAGATGTATCGTAGGGTTAAGAAGAGAACAATCAATTTAAATGATTTGTTGAGCAATCAAAGACACTCTAGTGATAATAAGTCTCTCATTGAGCTAATCAATCATGAAATATGTGATCTCGGGTGTGTGCTTAGTTTGAAATCAAAGTATAGTATGTATTTTCTCATGAAGGAATATGAGTTTATTTATTAATCTAAGGTATGATCTGTATTTAGTTGATTAATGAAGGAGTCTTGATGACCGAGCTCGGTCATAATGTATAGAGGTTTGTCATGTTGTATAGAGGTTCTAAATGTTGTCATCAAGCCAAATAAGGTGTGCATTTTCTCATGAAGAAATTATTGGTTCATCATAGGTATGAGGTCTGTCATAAGAATATTTAATTACCAAGAGTGTTCATCATTTCAAAGGAGCTGAGATAGAATATACGGTCTTCCATCTATGACTCATTGTGGTATGAGACTCGTGAATTCAAGGTTGAGAATGTATGCGGGGTTCTTTGGCTTGACAATGAAATGTCAATGTGTCAAAGCTAGTTAATGTATCATTATCCTTGAGAGAAGCTTGAATGATTTTATATGATGTTTCACATATTATACATATGAAACTTGAAGGATGTAGGAATTAAAATTATCCTAGGATCTTGATGTTTTTCCTTTATATTAAATATTATAGACATGTTTCTGAACTACAACAAGGACAATAAACGATGTTAAAGAGTGATCCCACTTCTACAATCTTCATGGAGGAAGAAGAGGTGGTGTAAATACTTACATTATTTTTGGAAAATTTTTATTGTGGAGAGATAGATTCCAACTTTTCTCATCATTAATAAAAGTGAATTAGTATTACTATACGAGTTTCGATTGATAAATAACACAATTATTTCCACAAGAAGTATCATAAGTGAATGTGAAGATAAATAAATCATTTTGTCCTCCTCAGATTGTTGAAGGAAATGCATGCTTGAGTACATTCAATACATTATATTTCCATGGTTTAAAGTTTTTGAAGTATATTGCGGTGAGGAAAATTATGGTGACAAGTAAGCATGATATAAAAAGGAAAAGAAAATATGTCGAAGAGTGATCCCACTTTTGTAATCTTCATGAAGGAAGAAGAGGTCGTGTAAACCCTTACATTATTTTTGGAAAATTCTTGTTGTGGAGAGATAGATTCCAAATTTTCCTCAACATTAATAAAAGAGAATTAGTATTACTATACAATTTCGATGGCTTTATAACACAATTATTTTCACACTAGTGTTAGAATTGAATGTGAAGATTAAAAAGCATTTTTGCTCCTCAAATTGTTGAAGGAAATCCATGCTTGGAGTACAATAAATACATTATGTTTCCATGGTTTAAAATTTTTGAAGTACATCGCAGGTGAGAAAATGGTGGTAACAAGTAAGAATGATTGTGACAAGATGTCCGTACTTTTTCCAAAATAGCTATTTTTTTATCTTTTGTTTTTCCAAATGCTAATTATCTGGTTTTTGGTTTATTGTTGTAACTTTTTCCCTTTTGAATTTTTTGAATTTTTCATTTTGGACATCTCTCATGGTATCTATTTCATACATTATTATTTGTCGATTCCTCTAACCTCCCATTCCCAGCCAAATCCTCCCAATGGAAGTGAACCCTTCGGAATGAGCCGTAGTTGATAATTTTTAGGCTCGGAGTAAGTCCCGACTCTCGGGAGGTCTATGCCATGTGTCATCATTCACAATATCCCAAGAAAATTCCCCGAAAAACATGAAACCTGCGAATGTACCACATTTTATATATCCTTCGGGTCCACTTTGTGGATGAGGTAGTGTCAACAGAGACATTGATAAATGGTCATGGTATTGGTCCTAGAATAAATGGAAAGTGAAACCACACGTATATATAAAGGAGAACACTAACAAAAAGATTCAAAGAAGATACATTGATAAAGCAAGGAATATATAGAGCAACAGCTTGTGGAGATGTATGAAGTGCTTTTAAATATTATATATATATATATATATATATATATATATATATATATATATATTTATTTTACGTAGATGTATCTAAGATAGGAAAACTAGTTATGATTCTCTACAAGCGAAGGACTATTCTAGATGACATAAAAATCATAGTGGTTATGAGGATGAGGATGTTCAGATTTGTAATTATATACAAATGTGGAATCACAAATAAAGCAATGTGACATGAAAGAAAATAGGTCTCAAATAGACTAAGGACTCACCTACAGTAAGTGCTTCTAAGATGTAAACTACAATGCACTAGCCAGGCCTTGGCAAGACCTAGATTTATTTGAAATTTTGTAAGCAAATTACAATATGCCAATTTTCCAAATCCCTTTCTAGTCGTTGCAAATATGCAAATTGGAAAATCATGGGAAAACATCACCTCTATGTATATATCGGGAAAATTTTGGGAATTTTTTCTTGGCCAAATAAGGTTTCATAGATTTCTTGGTGAAACATTAATGTTTTCAAATCTGGTGCATCGATTTCTTGGCGAAACATTAATGTTTTCAAATCTCGACACATTGATTTCTTAGTGAAACATTAATGTTTTCAAATCTGGTGGGTCAATTTCTTGGTGACACATTAATGTTTTCAAATCCCGGTGTGATGATCATGCAATGATGTAATATAAAAATATACATTGCGATTGGAAATTCCTTGGCGATTCAGATGGGATAGATTATTGTTTATGGGATTTTCAAGCGAAATGGTCTTGTCGTTCTTAAAAATTTACCAAAATAAAATTCCCATAATTATACTATTCACCAAACTACGAATATTCGCCGCTAATTTTTTGTTGATTAAACTCGTGTTAATGATCTCTTTATTTCCTCACAGATAAATATGTCACCTTGGCTAGTAACAACTTTACACCTTTGTCCCTTACAAAGGTTTAATGGGATAAATATGTTTTCACACCTTAAAATAATCTATAGTTAGGCATAGAGCCCTAAGTGTAGTCTTGGAATACCTCAAGTGGCACGAAGGCTTTGCAAGATAGGGACATTTGATTACTCTAATTTTGTCTTGTGGTAGGGTGTAGAAACCCTTGAGTAGAAATGAATGTAATACATTGAGTGACCTCTTATGATGCTAATGAACAAAGGAGCTATGATGTATTGTTACCAATGATTGTAAATATTACCTTAAAAGGATTTTGAAATGCATAAAATTTTATAACTTTTTCATTTGAACTCCCTTTGTCCCTCTTAGATAATTATGACCCTTAGTAGCAGATTACCATGTGCTTTCTCGTAGGGTGTAGTTTCCCCATCCATGATTTATTTTGAAGTTAATAGATCATGGATCCTCTCTTAAGGGTATTGGTGAAAGAAATGTTGATGCATTTTACTAAATGATTTAAATAGTTCCTTGGAAGAAATTTGAAAAGCATATAGTTGTTGGGTTGTCTTGTTATATGCTTTAATACTTGGGTTTTTAAGAGTGATGAAATGATTTGTTAGGTACAGGGTCACCACTCCTTGTAGTCATGAATCCCTAAGTGTAAATTATGTGTCATTTGAATTACAATTGTTCTAAAAAAATGACAATAAGAGTAATGGAAAACAAGAGTAAATAAGATATTTGTTTAGGAATAAATTTATGCTTGAAGTCTTCATAATTGATTTAGGAATTCTCTTGTTGTTAAGAAAAAAAGAGAATACAAATTGTTCTTGGAGAAATCAATCATTTGAGCCAACAAAAACTCTTATATAACAAAAATAAATTTAAATTTATGACGTGTAAATGTTAAATTGACTTAAACTAACTTGTTGAACTATAACAAATTGTAACAGAAAAATAGGGTACTATGATGGAAGGATGTTTATGGGAAGAGGTATCTTGAATCTAAATCACCCTTAAATCCTAAGAATTTCTTCCTTGACCTCACAATAGTTCCCCTTGTCTAGAAAAGGTAAAATTTAAACATCGAATATACGTCTCAAAAAGTAGAACCTTAACATCTTGTTAGTTCCTTTTTGTAACAAGGATAAAATTTAACGTCAATTAAACATATTTTGAGAAACAAACCTTTAATGTAAGAATGAATATTAGGAGGCTCGTAGGTGTTTAAAATGAATTTAATTAACAAATGAGCTGTGGATAATTAATGGAAATTGAGAAAGGAACCAACAATGCATCCTCTTTTAACGGCTAATGCTATATGAAAAATAAAAGTATTTGAAGTTTTAGAAAAGGAAATTTTACACCCTTACTAGTTTAATTCATTGAAACCTATAAGGTTATATAATGGAAAACTAAATGTAATAAATATGTAAACCATAAAAAGGACATGTTGTGGAGTATGCCTATCCTGTGTGTCTTACCATAGTTGGGTCATTGTCTTGGTTTACGTCATTTGAGTAAGACATTGATGTGTACCCTATGTTATCTATTGTATGAGTGGGTTCATATTTGTGTAAGTTTCCTACGTGATTTTGAGTTTCTTTATTTGGATCCCATGTGGTGTTGTGTAGCATGCAATTAAAGACAAAAAAATATTCTGATAATTTTACTATTGTATTTTGTGTGTCAAATATGTGGGCATTACATATGGTATTAGAGTGGAGGTTCATGCTCTCAAACCTCTAGGAAAAATTAGAGTTGTGATGATTTTGCATGGTGGTGGTGAAGATGGGAAGAGTAATGTGATATATGTTGTGATGTGACCAACATTGTAATTGTGATATTATGAATGCACATGTTATGCATATCACTTAGTGCGTATTTGATATCATATTGATGTACTTGTGAAGAGAGTATTCACGCTCCTTTTCGTGGATTTGATGAGGAGTTAACATGTGAGGTGCCACCTCGTTGTGTGTTAAAATAATGTTATTATGGATTGCAGAGTGTTGGAGTGTTTTGGTTATTCTATGATATGTAGGTGTGTTGATGTGTGGTATGAAAAAATTGGTATATAATGAATTGGATTATATCATGATGTCACCACCATATTGTGATGAATTGTGTGTGTCACCATGTTGTATTAAAATTGACTGTATGTTGTAATTTTAGTATTTATGTTCATCATATGTGTAATTAGTATAATATGTGATTGTTCATGTCATGAATTATGGGCATATGGTGATTATATGACCCCTATTGTTGTAACTCATGCTTTGGGTGCATTATGTGGAAACGTGATTTATTGTAACCCGTGATAGTAATGATTTTGCTATACCCTATATATATACCATGCGTAAGATGATATGGTTAATGTGCGTGAATCACCATTGTGTTAGTAATGTAGTTATGTGTTATGTTGTGAACCTTACACTAACTGACCCTAAGGAGGAAATCGGTAAGAAGTGTATTTTTTTGAGAGAGGAAATGAGTACCGTTGACCAATCACTCGAGCTGAGTATGAGATAAGAGGTGGAGTCTTACATAGACTAAAAATCCACCTCTATTTGTTTGGTATGTATGGAATATTACCTAATGGGCACCATATATATTGTGTTTTGTGAAAACCTTAGGCTCAGTAGATGGCAACTGTACATTTTTCTCTCTCCCTATATGGTTTTCATTTAGATGACCTATGTGTACCTTAGCATTGGTGTACCATTGACTAGTCACTCGAGCCGAGTACGAGATAGGGAGTGGAGTCTTACATAGATTGAAAACCCACTTCTGTTCATTTGGTATGCATGACACTTTCCCAATGGGCACCATGTATATTGTGTTTCACAAACACCTTAGGCTCAGTGAATGAAAACCTATACACCCCCTCGAATATGTTGAGACTATGTTGAGCCTTGTGGGAGTATGGAGGGATGATTTAGGAAGAGATGACAGTTATATTATTTGATATGTTATTTTACGAGATGAGGCTTGATGTCCAAGTGCTAAAGCAACTCGATGAGTACCCCTTTGGTGGCTGTATAAGGCCACATAGTGATTGTGATGTGCTATTTCTCTATACATATTTTATTCATAAATTTAATTTTTTTCTCCCTTCTTTGGAACCAACAAATTGTTTTATTTAAATTTTGGTTGAGTTGTTGTAATTTTGGGCATTTTATTTGGTTGTTGCACTAACATGTGGATTTTTGCACTAACTATGGCTATTTAGCCATTTGTTTTTCTTAGTTTTAAATTTGTTTTTCAAGTTTAAAATTTTTATAGCCTAGCCCAAGGCTTGGGATTTTTTCCACTTGGCATTTGAAATGAGTTGTTATGCTTATTTCTAATGTCGTAATGTGTTGGAATGGAGGCATGGGATTCACCATGGAGTGGTTAGACCTATGGAACCAGTTCTTTGTATGGGGGTACACCTAAGGGGGTCATAGGGCCGTTATGTTTTGAACTACAGTTACTATGCCACTTGGGTGGGGGTGATGGGGCTCTATGTGCCTAGGGCCATAGGGTGACCCGACCTCATTAAATGGAGAAATAAGGAGATGGGGCTCTATGGTTGAGTGACTTGATATTCTTGATGGGGATCTATGGTTGAGTGACTTGATATTATTGATGGGGCTCTATGGTTAAGTGACCCACTTGGTTTTGGCACTATGATTCTTTATCTTTAGGAGGTATATGGAGTTGTTTTGTGATGCTTTGGGAGGTATATGGAGTTGTTTCATGATTTTTTATGATGTGTGGAGTTGGTGTTATGAATTATGTGTTATCTTGTGAGTCTTGTTAGGCATTGTTATGATTGAGGTTTGACGCTCCCCTTGGTTAGTATGTACTATTAGATATTGACTTGGCACTATGTGTCAGTATAGTCATGGTCTTTGGGTCATGTGATACCAATTGTATATGTATCAGCGTGATGATTCTATTTGTCAATCACATGTGTGTGTTGGATTTATGCCTATGACATAATTGTTGGAAATTCTTCATTATGTGGACTAATTTTTTCTTTCCATGGTGGAATTAGAGGTCTTGTGATGTGATACAATCGTGAAAGTATGTAGCAATATGTCTCATGGGTCGTTTGTGTTGTGTTGATTTTTGTGTGACATCTTGAGGTCAATTACTATTGGGAACCCATGAACATAAGATAATTGAAATTATAAACAATGAATATTAAGAGCTTGAGATTAAGAAATACTTGTAAAGGAAAAGACAAATTAAGTAATAAAGTAAAAGATAACTAACTACCAATCTTCACATAACATTAAAATTTAAGATATTACCAAAATTAGTTTGCTTCCTTATGGTCATGTTGTACCGACAAGTTATTTTGTTAAACAACATGCGTGATTACTGAATTTATTACTTATGCATCCTTTGAGCTTTGGTATTGTGTCACATTAAGGACGATGCTCTTATAAGGAGAGGGAAATGTAGTTCCCTCTAGATTACAATCATTTAGTGCCTTTATCGGAGGTGGACAGTGTGTAAGGGCTGCTTTTACTGTCACTTTCCTTACACAATAATCCAAGCACTTTATTTGAGACTTGGGGCATTAACCAATTTCAAACCCAAGTTAAAGTTGTATATTTATTAGTTATTGGATGGTTGCAAAAGAGTAGGCAATCAAAAATTTACAGGGGCATGGATACGGAGCTCTCAAAATGGCCTCCCTAAAATGTGTACATTATGGGTTAAATAAACTCTATCTTTGAGATAAAACTCGACCCAAATATCCCCATTTTATTGTATACAAATTGATTGGTATGTATTAATATTTGCATTTAAATCTGGTTCAATATATCCGAGAGGAAAAATCTATTTCCACTGCTATTGTTTTGTTTGTTTTAGGAAGAAGAAGAAGAAAACGCGTGAGGTTTGGGAGGTGTTTCATGCATGTGTGACATCTAGCTATAGAAATTTGGATTCTTCTATTGCTGACCCATGCTATGTGCGGTGTAACTGTGACAACACCATCCTCTAGCGAAAATGCCTTTTCCTGCTATCTTGTCTTTTTGAGTGGTTGTTATATTGATTAAGGTAGAGAAATGCCCTTTCTTGCTATTCCACGCAAGTATCTATAGTTTTTATATTTCACTCTTTATCCACGTGAGACCCTCTATATTTCCTTCCTTTTTCCTCCACAACCCACCAAAATATTTCTTCTCCACGCAAATCAAAACAAGAGCTTTTAAAAAGGCATGGATATCCGTCACATCATAATGAAAAGGGGTTTTTATCATATTTTGTAATTATAAGTGCTTTGGTTGACATGGATGAAAAATGTGGGAGGATACACATGGCACGTGAATTGTTTAATGGAGTTCCCCAAAGAAATGTGTTTCATGGAATAAATTGATTTTAGGGTATGTACCAAATAGTTTTGTTGAAAAGGCTTTAGAAACTTCCAAACAATGCAAACAACATGATGACATGAAACTGATTTATGTGCACTTTTCAGTGAATTCATTTATTTATTTTAGGGCAGAAAATGAATGAGGTGAACTAAGTTGTAGTTTTGTTCCTTCTTATTTTAGTGACTCTGAGAGAACAACAACTAGGGATGTGGGATGCATTGTTATGTGGGAAGTTTGGAGCATTATTAATGAACCTACTGCTGCTCCATTGGCATATGTATTTGCAAGAAAGAATGATGAAACAATAAATTTTTTTACCTTGTTTGTGACACAAAACAATGAAGCATTAGTGAGCCAAAAATGTTACTAGAATGCTTGAAGTTGATGCGGTCTCATCGAATGCGGGAACCATGAGTTTAGCGAAAAGGAATGGTTTTCCACTTTTTGCTTGCTAAATTTCGATTCATCATTTCCAACACTTCAAAATTTAATTTTGAATGATAGAAATTATAATCCCAACAATTGGAAAAATATTACCTTGACGCAAACCTGTTAAAACAAAAAAACAAAATAAAAATAAAATACAAATAAAAATAAATATAAAAATGATCTCAAAAGTCATGCGCATGGAGCGCCACACCCAAACGTACCACAAAACTAAAACTCTTTGCATGACCCCTGGTAACATAGAACACCTTAGGGGACCTTAAATGAGTTATTCTAAATTATTTAATGCTATTGGAAGTTGTATTCCTAAACCCTCTTAGCTTATCAGTCACTTATAGTGAGAAGGTTGATGTAATAAAATACGATCGGTTTCGAAACTTACAATTGTCGCTTAGCATGAGAAAAAACTGAACACCACTACCTCCTACCTCTAGAATGCCAACAAGAGGATCATAAAACACCTTAATTTCAATGAAAACACCTTTGGGAAATAATATTTAAAGTGTATTTTTGGACCCAATGGTCGCATTTGTGTGCAACAAGAGTTGATGACACAATTACGATAACTAGCCTCGGACTTTAACAAGACCACAAAAAGTAACATCAACACAACAAAAAGAATGCACAATGATAGCCTCAAATCTGAATTCCACTAGCCCGAGATAGATTATTTTTTGGATGATCTTTCAATTGCAGGTGAATCATCGAAAGCGAGGTGAAAAGCACCATATTGGTTGTGCGTGTGTTGAGTCAAAGTATCCAAATTTGTGAAATGGTCATAATCCTCTCTTTCTCATTCCCCCATAAAGTTGCAGGGATTCTAATTAGCATATCAATGCTCCAAACCCGTTGTTCCAAGAAATCACTTATGGATTTAAAGATAGCCACAGTATGCTCATATCTATCTTTTGCTCTTCCCAATCTGGTATCAAGAGAGCTCAACTTCTTGTAAATATCAGAGAACTGTTCCTTATCATTGTCACTCTCTTCCTCAAATTTTCTCTTCCCTTTTTGTTTTCCCAAGCGTTGAAGGTCCTTCTTCATCTGTTTCATCTCAATCTCCAAGGCATCCAATCTAATAGGCACTTGAGAATCTTACGGATGCGAGTGCATTGTTCAGATACTGCATTGCTTATATGAAGCAGGTTTTGGGAAACCTCCAAATCTTTGGAGCTCCTAAGGATCCTGCCAGTGGTAGGGGTGTTAGATTTCATGGGGTTCTTGGATTTAGACTTGGAAGGGGTGACAGGAGTGGGAATGGGAACAAAGGAGGTGGTAATGAGTAGCTCACTAGGAGAATGCAATAGGAAAGCCAGGGAACTTGGTAACATAGAGCTTGTGGAGTAAAAGGATAAGGCCTTGATGTAAGGGAATAGCTTAGGCATGCTTTTGGAAGTCAAGCACAAAGTACTGAAGAGAGTTGAGAAGGTAGTGTGGGAAACAAACGGTGAGATCCCTTCTAAAGTGATTTAAAAAACAAGATGCTTAATGGGGACCATTTTATACCACCCCTCCAATGAAATGTATCGACCATCATGTTAGTCACTTCGTCAAATGGCATGGGGATGGAACTGACCTTTAAAACCACAACAACAAAATCTAGCTCTTCGCTCTCGTTTGTAAATTTCTTGGCCTCGGCGACCTGTCATCACGCTCTTCTATTTAAGAATCGATAGCCCTCCAAATCTAGGCTCGTAGCCTCTGCAATCAGCTCTTCATTGACAATAATGCTTTATGCCCACCATACTTAACCCTCCTATCCTTCCACTTAGTAGAAAATTGGACCGAAATATTCAAGTCTTGCCCCTGAATTTGTTCGATGAAATTAGAAATGCCTCCTTTGTGTAGGAGGTTCTAGAGTATCTCATTCTTCTTCCAGGCTGGGGTCAACTCAGCTCTAAATGACACGGAGCCCCTCCCATATTCTTCTTATTCCTATAAATTCATTAAAAATCCTACTCAAAACCCTCGTAAGGGACTGTAATTTTCCTGTATCTGTCCTATTTTTTGAAATACCTCCCATCTGTGTGAGGCTTGATTTCTTTATAGTTTTCGTAGAGAGGGGGATAAATCACACAAGTGAGATCTTTCACTTCCATTAAGATCTACACCCTGTCATAATTGTAATTATGCCACGTATGTAATTCCATTATTATCCTCATTAATACTGATTTGAACCTCCTTGGGGATGTTTTTGCATTATTCCAAATGGTGAGATTAATATTAATGCCCATTTTGGCCAAAATGTCTGCAGCCTTATTCCCCTCCATATATGTGTGTCTAATAATAATATTCTCAGTATTATTACAAATATTTCTAGCTTCCAAAATAAAGTCCTTGGTGGTCCAACTAGGAGGAGAAGTTTGGTTTAAATGATTGATAATATTAAGAGAGTCTCCTTCCAAGATTAAATTACTGGATATCTAAATCTTTTGCAATCCTAAGCCCCCAAAGAGCAGCCAGGGCTTTATCATAGTTATTCGTCATAATCCCCATTTTACTAGCATAAGAAACAACTAAACAACCTTTTTGATCCCTTATAATTCCTCCCCTAGCAGCCATGCCAGGGTTACCCTTGGAAGCGCCATCAAAATTGAGTTTATACCAGTTTCTCTCAAGAGGAATCCAATGGACCAAAGACCTATCAATATTTGAGGTATTCCTGATCAACCTTCTAGCATCTCCAATCTTCCAATTGGATAAAATGTACTCTTCGTCTACAGGATATTTTTATTTTTGGGGGGTTTAAATCTCCCAATATCAGCTTTAACAACATGCCCAATCTTAGTGAAGCTGGTCTTGTAATGCTGCTTGTTATTTCTAAAGATGATATCATTCCTATCTTTCCATATTCTCCAGATAATATGGGGCATGATCAGTTTCCAAAGTCTTCTCACAATGCAGTGTTTAAAGGGGGGGTTCCATTGGGTCTAAAATTGGATGAAGTCCTTAGGGACCGTCCAGAGGACATTAAACTTGGAAAGGGCATGGCTCCAAATCATGGTAGCATAATCACAGTGGATAAAAAGGTGTTTAATATCTTCATAATCTTTTTGCAAAGATGACATCTATTGGGCATGATGAATCCTTTCTTAATCAGGTTATCATTAGTAAGAATTCTACCTCTGAGAACAAGCCAAAAGAAAATATTTATTTTAGGGGTTAGCTCAGTCATCCATATTTTGCTCCAATTAAATTAGTTGCGGGTATTCTCAAAGTAGGAATTGTACCTGTTGATTTCACTTGAATAGTCCCGATATTTAGAATTGTACCAAAAATTTCATCTTTGACATCCAAATGATTCAAGGAATGAGATTCAAATGTTCTGAAGAGATGATAGCAGAGTTCCCATCCATACCATCCATAGAAAGCTACTTATAAATTACGAAAGTTAAATAAAAGTGAATTAAAGAGAATTGCATTATCAAAAGTAGTGTGTGGAATACTATTGTTCCTCTTAGACTCTTATATTTCAAGCATTGTACATGGAAAACTATGTTGTTTGTATCTACCTTGTGTTAAAGCTAACCTTACAACACTAGTAGGAGTGACACATAATTAATGTAGGAACAACTATGTTAGCTAGATAAACGAGGAAGATAGTTGAATTTTGTAAATGGGTAAAAATAATACCATTCACTTCATAGGTGTTAAGCCCATTTGAATTTAAATATGGATCTCATGGTTTAGACGATTGAAACAATCACCTACCTAATAGTTATTGTGGTTCATAGATAAAATCAAAATGTTTGGAAGTACCTTATCATTTTAAAACCATATAAATGCAGCAAGTATTCAACATTTTTCATACCCTCCCTCTCAATCATGTCACATATAGGTTTGCAAAACCCTAATGTCTTAAGAAATAATTTAATCCTCATAATTAGACTTCTTGTCCTACACTTAAGAAAATTATTCAAAGACCATTTCTATAACTTAAGTGTCCTTACATGAAGAAATAGATCAGTTGAGTAACCTTGTCATTCATAGGGTAAATAGGACTAACACTTCTTGGTGTCATATGTCTACTCATCTTCATGGATGAGTTAGAGTTCAATGTTCGTGTTGGACCTTGGTGTCCTAGTGGTCAACCATATTATTAAGAAGATAGTTTGGGATACCTTCATCATTAAATGAACCCTTCATAAGATCCTGATGACACAAGTGGAGTTAGTGCACTAGTTGTATTATGCATTAAACTCATGTTAATGATCTCTTTAGTTCCTCACAGATAAATATGTCACCTTGGCTAGTAACTTTACACCTTTGTCCCTTACAAAGGTTTAATGGGATAAATATGTTTTCACACCTTAAACTGATCTATAGTCAGTGTAGAGCCTTGAGTGCAATTGGAATTAAAATAAACCTAATGGAACCCTTTATAAGATAAGTGTTAAATGAAAGTGAGAAATTGTAGTCTTGGAATACCTCAAGTGCACAAAGGCTTTGCAAGACAAAGAAATTTGATAAATCTAATTTTGTCTTGTGGTAGGGTGTAGAAACCCTTGAGTAGAAATGAATGTAATACATCGAGTGACCTCTTATGATGCTAATGAACAAAGGATATATGATGTATTGTTACCAATGATTGTAAATATTACCTTAGAAGGATTTTGAAACACATAAAATTTTATAACTTTTTCATTTGAACTCCCTTTGTCCCTCTTAGATAATTGTGACCCTTAGTAGCAGATTACCATGTGTTTTCTCGTAGGGTGTAGTTTTTCCCATCCATGATTGCTTTTGAATTTAATAGATCATGGAGCCTCTCTTAAGGGTATTGGTGAAAGAAATGCTGATGCATTTTACTAAATGATTTAAATAGTTCTTTGGAAGAAATTTGAAAATCATATAGTTGTTGGGTTGTCTTGTTATATGCTTTAATACTTGGGTTTTTAAGAGCAATGAAATGAGTTGTTAGGTACAGGGTCACCACTCCTTGTAGTCATGAATCCCTAAGTGTAAATTATGTGTCATTTGAATTACAATTGTTCTAAAACAATGCCAATAAGAGTCCAAAGTAACCATGTAAGAGTAATGGAAAACAAGAGTAAATAAGATATTTGTTTAGGAATAAAGTTATGATTGAGGTATTTATAATTGATTAAGTAATTCTCTTATTATTAATAAAAAAGAGAATAAAAATTGTTCTTGGAGAAATCAAGCATTTGAGCCAACACAAACTCTTATATTAAAAAAAAGGAATTTTTTTATGACATGTAAATGTTAAATCAACTTAAACTAATCTGTTGAACTATAAAAAAATGTAATAGGAAAAATAGGGTACTATGATGGAAGGATGTTTATGGGAAGATGTATATTGAATCTAAATCACCCTTAAATCCTAATAATTACTTCCTTGACCTCACGATAGTTCCCCTTGTCTAGCAAAGGTAAAATTTAAACATCGAATATATGTCTCGAAAAGTAGAACCTTAACATCTTGTTAGTTCCTTTTCATAATGAGGATAAAATTTAATGTCAATTAAACATATTTTGAGAAGAAAAATTTATGTAAGAATGAATATTAGGAGGCTCATAGGTGTTTAAAATGAATTTAATTAACAAATAAGTTGTGGATAATTAATGGAAATTGAGAAAGGAACCAACAGTGCATCCTCTTTTAAAGGATAATGTTATATGAAAATAAAGTATTTGAAGTTTTAGAAAAAGGAAATTTTACACCCTTACCAGTTAAATTCACTGGAAACCTATAAGGTTATATAATGGAAAACTAAATGTAATAAATATGTAAACCATAAAAAGGCCATGTTGTGGAGTATTCCTATCCTATGTGTCTTACCGTAGTTGGGTCATTATCTTGGTTTACATCATTTGAGTAAGACATTGATGTGTACCCTATGTTATCTATTGTATGAGTGGGTTCATGTTTGTGTAAGTTTCCTACGTGATGTCAAGTTTATTTATTTGGATCCCATGTGGTGTTGTGTAGTGTGCAATTAAAGACAAAGAAATTATTTTGACAATTATTCTATTGTATTTTGTGTGTCAAATATGTGGGCGTTACAATTTCGTAATCCATAAAGATTTGATTAAGTTTTTGGAAGTAACATCCTGCATATTTATAAATTCCATGATCCACCATCATAAATCTCTCCCTCCCTCTCTCTTAATGATGGATCATGGTTGTTTCTTGAAAACGCGTTGAATTAAAAATAGGCCCACAATTTGCTCGAATACATTATTCTAATGGAACAAAAAAGTTATGTTATTGAGATCTTTCTTGTGACAATTCATCACATCCATTGAATGGAATAGTGGGACTACATGTGTCTTTGAAATTGAGTTTGAAGAAAGGAAATTTAAGTTAAGAAATGAATTGTGTTAATGACTATTAAGAAGAGCATACCTATCTTTAGGCCATCTCTATAATTAATAGAGTTACACTTATTTGATCCACATAATGAATAAAATTCCATAAGTACCCTTGATTTTCTCTAAAGAACCATTAAAATTAATCATACATCTCATAATACACTAGAAACCTAAATACAAAAATGCTCCAACATGGCTATGTTTCATTATTACAAAGTTTGCATATACTTTGGTGTCATAGGAGAAATTTCTCTATCTCTCTATGTAAAAATAATGAGGATATACCTGAAAATGATCATCGGGAAGTCTTAAAATGAAATAGAGCATGGTGTACTTGAAATTAATAGTGCACCCACCTTTTATTTGAAGATAATGATCCAAGTAGTGATACATTTTTATTAATAATTGATCTAATAGCTATATCTAAGTTAGTTTTATATAGGATTTTTAGATATCATCCCTAACACCTCTCTGTAAATATCTATTCTCAACATTTGAAAAACATTAATGGAAATAGTTTTAGGACTTAGATGATTCGTATAAATACCAATTCCATGTAGGGAAGATGTATAGTGAGCACACTAAGTAATTTTGATCCCTTATTGACATAAATTAATATATAGTTGGAGAGCATTGAATGGATGTATAAAATGACCAATTGTTGTGTCTTTTATACATTTTAATCTATGAAGTGACATCACTAGATGGAAAATTGTTTTCAAATATGAAGGGAAAGAATTCCAAATTCATAATAATTACTGTGGAACTCAATGATTTCTCTACAAGTATGTAAATAACATGGAAATATGAGCTCCATGAATCTAATCCCAATGGACCATAATGAAAATTCTAGATCTCAAAACTCATAACCATACAATAATATTGGGGATAAAAACTAAATTTTGGAAGATATGTAATATTTCTTTGACATATTGAATTTGAAGCTCCAAATGTTGTTTCTTAGGTGTATTTAGTGCAACATATCCCTTACATAATATCTCTTCTATAGTAGTTAGCCTATCTAAGGGAGGTGAGATGAAAACATTGTATACGTATAAGAGAAAAGTAATTCACAAAATGATAAGTTATTTTCATGGGTTTTCATTTACAAGATGAGTAATCGTCCATGTTTATTATTTTCTACTATTTTACAAGTATGTAAATTTCAATAAAATTATAATAAATACATATCTATACACATATTTAATCAGATTTAAATAGAACATTAAGATATTACATTGGATTTAACTCATTTATTTATAATTAAATAAGAAAGAGGTGACATGTAAGGTTTATGAATATATCTTGAATTTATCATGAGATATAGTGATAATTCATCAAGATATGATGACACTGAAAATGTCCATCTAGATATAAAAGATGTTTAACTTAATTTTTTCCCAAAACAAATAACTTTATCCAAATTGTTTTGTAATCCCCCATAAAAATTTAAGCATCTAGACACATTGAAAAAATTCAACATGTCTAAAAATTTTGACGAATGGACTAGTAAATTCCTATCATCACTTACAAGACATAAAATTGATACTTGCGTTAATTGGGATTGTTAGTGTAGGGTTTTTATTTCATTTCATGGTTTTTATTCCATTGCATGCTTTTTCCTAAACATGTATGTAGCTTTCTTAGGTGTCATTTGGATAGATGAGAATTAAAAATTATCCCCATTTTTAGGTGGTAGTTATACTTCCCCACTTCCTATTTATACACTTCTTGTAAATCTATTTTCTGATGCATTGAATATACAAGCTATCTTTTGGTTCAAGTTTTGTTCCTCTCTCTTGAGAGATTACCCTATTTTTGTAATCATATTTTATCAATGTTTTATCTTTTCCCACATTCTCACATGGTATCGATCTCGTTCTAGTAACTAAACACCATTGTTTTGTTATGTTTATCCTCATAGAATCTTTAATTATTTGAAGATTATTATTACGATCCTATGATATCTAAGTATGTTCTTCTCTTGTGTAAAAGAGATAAGGAAATAGGTAGTTTTTCAAGATAGTATTCATTATATTCATTTTATACATTCTATAGAGAAATGTACTATTCCATTAAGTCCCGATCTTGTCAAAACCCTATGCTAAACAATAAAGTTGAGTATGTTTTGAAGCAGGCCAAATATAGACTTTTAAATGTTTTTTGTGGTTATATTTAGGCTATTTTGTTGTATTTTATGTCACATCAAAGTTTGATTTTTCTATATTTTCCCATAAAATCATTGGGTGTGTTTTTAGTTTGATCGATAAATTAGACAAATTATTTATTGAGGTCTATCATTGTATCTACCTGAGTGTGGTTGTTGGTTGTTATACCTTTCTAGATCATCCTACCTAACATTATGGTACCACTCAATTTTCACCTATGATTTACTTCATCCTTCTATCTAACTATTTGGATAAATCTTTGGTTGTACCTATGTGAGGTGGTTGTATTGGTCACTAACCATGCACTAAGATCGAGGATTCATGTGGTGATTGATTGTTGGGAATTTACTAGTGCATTTGTCAATTTTTTAGATGTATAAGAATCTCTAGTATTTTGGGTGGTATCGAAATGTGCATACTTGTGGAAAAAAGTGTAATATAGATTCCATAGCCCTAGGTTTGATAAGCAAGAGGACAAATTGGTAAAAAGGCATAAAAATCCCCACTAAAGGTGACATCATAGTGCGCTTAAGTTTGGAAAATTTAAACAGGCCATCCTACAACTTTTCCTTTCCTTATCCTTGGTCACATGGTCTTTAGTATTTAGTCACAACCTTCCCAAGGGGACTTAACTTTAGAAGTGTGAATACGTTTTCTTTGGTACATGAGTAAGCCTTGAAATTTGCAGTAAGGAACTTGTAAAATCCATAAATTTCTATTGGAAACTCCATTCAAGAGGTGTCATTTTTGTAAAAAGTGTATTTTTTCAATCTCTTTACAATTATTCTACTCTTATTTCCTTTTCATTCTTCATCAGACACATTTAGTCCTTAAAGAAATATTTTTACTCTAGATTATAAAGTATTATCTTAGGGTAATGTAATAAAGAACTAAGACAATTTTTTTGGGAGGCCTATAGTTTCATCATTTGTTTTGGTATTAAATTCCATAATTTTTTTGTCTAGCTAAATTCATATAACTATTTATCCTAGATATAAGGGATACAAGATCACTGCATATTACAAGATGAAATTCCCTATGTCCTTGGAATTTTTCATGAAACTAATGAATATGAACAAAATATTGAGTGGTTGAACAAAACCGACATGTTCTATGGAATAATTTCTCATTGATCCTATGGATATTCATCATCAATTTGAGTACACAAAGTTTCCTTTCATTTCTTGGACAGAGTCATCGTATAAGTATACATGGAGACCATGATTCTCCATTTGAAAAGTGATTCTTTCTCATAAAACCATTCATATTTGGATGATACTAATGCTACTACTAATCCTACTCCTATTTCAAGCATTCCATCTATAGTTGAGAACATTCTTCTTGTACTTGTTTGTACTTCATATTGTAGAGTTACTTCTTTGATATATTCTAGTGATTCTTTGTAGTAGGATCATGAAATTCCTCTCGTCATTATATTACTTCATAGTCTATTTTTTTTTTTCTTACAAGGTTTCTAGTGATTATTTGTAATAGGATTAAATATGTATTTTTTATTCACCTCATTGGGACACATACCTACAAGGTATTTCTTATTTGTTTGTAGAGTCCAAAATTTTAGTTCTAGATGACTCCCTAAAGAATTTTTTCTCCTCTTTCAAGACATTTCTCCATCAGCTATTATTTCATCAATGTTCATAGTAGTTTCCTTGATGGCTTCTAGTGAATATCTAAAGTAAGGTTCCTCATGTCTCTGAGGCCTGCTTCATTGGGAGGTCTAATTATAAGAAATTTCATATCTATTTAAGGACTCTCATCTTTAAGATCTTGATGGCACTATTGAGGATATTTTTCCCTCGATGTCAACTCTATCCCACTACCGCTTCGTAAATATTTGCACTATATAAATCCTCTTTTTTCACTTTGCCACCTTGATACCTTTCTCATTCTAAATATTTTCTTCTTATACTTCTTTGGATGTATTTTCTCTACCAATGCATACTTACATAGTGACATAACCCGTAATTTATGAATTTTATGATTCACCTCCTTCGTCATTAATGTTAATACCTTCCGCAAGAGTATTTGGTTTTGGTTTAGTTCTTATTTCAATTTTTGGATCCACTCTCAGTCCTATTTAATACCTAATTTCATTCAATTAGCATTTGGCGTTGTTTAGTATTATTTTTGTTAAGAAGCATCTATAGATATTTTCCCTCTACCTTTGATTCACAATATTGTAGTCAAACATATGGAATTCCTTATCAAGGGATGTAATATTCACTGATTCCTTTACTAATAGTAGGGTTATTTATATCACGGGGATCTATTGGGAGTTCATGAGGCATCATTTTTAGGGGCTAGCTATTCTCTCTTATTTTCTTCGTTCTCTATATTTTTTGGGGGATTTTATATTTTCTTCTAGGGAGGCTTATCTACTAAGAGGATTTTCTATACACTTATCTTTTATCTCTTTTGGAGAGGATTTTTTCCTATGGGTATTATTCATTTCTCCACTTTATAAGGGATTAATATATTTTTGGTACCTAGAAATTTTTCTACTCACCTAGGCTAGGCTTAAGGGTGATGTTAATGTAATTTTTTCTTCCATTTCATGTTTTTTTGTACACATGTATTTATCTTTCTTATGTGTCATTAGGATATATGTGAATTACCATTCTCCAATTTTTATGTGATGTTCACAATTCCCCACTTCCTATTTATACTCATTTTATAAATCTATTTCCTTTTATATTGGAAATAAAAACTAAATTTTGGATCATGTTTGGTTTCTCTCTCTCCCAACATACTCTTTTTGTATATTCATATTTTTTGGTGCTCTATCCTAGTCAACATTCTCATAAGGATATGCTATCTAGCTGATTTTAAGGAAAGGAAATATTTTTTAGCCCATGTCTTTTTGGTTGGATAATTTTGTAGGCACCGAATAATCATTAGACCCCTATACATATAATATATAAAAAAATAACAATAAATCATGGATTTGTGTTAGGTAAGAAATTATTTGTTATGCAAAATATGATATTTTCCTTTCAAATGATTTATATAACTAATTTAAACTAAATATGAATTAAACTATTTAAATCCTAATAAGGATATATACATATTTTAGAAATTGATAGATGTAAATGAATGTGTAATCACATTAATAAATAAATGATCCAACAATAATATATGACACTACATGTACAATAATATACAAATTGTGTCCTGAATAGGGGCACTGCTAAATACAACAAAAGACATGAAAATAATTGAGATTTTCTCTTTGACTAGTGTAGAACATGGTTTTTGTGTGATAGAGAAATAAAAGGGCTTAAAATATTATATGGATTCTTGTCTCTTGTTCTAGAACTGCACCATGAAAAGGGATGAAACATTTTTCACATCAGCAAACCATTTTGTAGTTTTATCCTATTAGATAATTTAATCAAAAAAAAAAAAAAACTCTCTATAACTCTTAGGATATTTGTTAATAATTGGTATATTCATTTCTATTAAATATTAGGTATCAACAATGTGTGAAACCCTTTAAATTCAAAAACACGTTCTTGAAACATTAGTATTAGGTGATAACCCATGTAAAAACATTAGTGATTGGATTGAAGTGAAACTTTTACACTACCTACATTGATACTATTATAAAGAGGCATCAAACTACATGTAATTATCTACCTAGAAATGTTGCACTATCTTTGCACATGTAACTATATTTGATAACTCTAACACCTGATAATGCTTTAAAATGACTTGGTCTTCTTTTTCTTGACTTAGATTTTTAGTCTCTTAATTTGTAAATTTTGACCCTTAAACCTAGTTTGGAGTCCTTAAGACATGCATGGTATCTTCTCATAATGTCTCTGCTATTTATTTATGAAGTTTTAGTATATATTTTCTTTCATTTCGAATGATTTATACTTGAGAATGCAAGATGATTAATAAATGTTTCTATGTGAGTAAACAAGTGTATTATACTTGCTTATGTAGGGTTATGTGGATATAATTTTTATATAAGGCTAGCCTATGGTGGATATATCGACTCATAAAATGTATATAAATAGAGAAAATGACCATTTTGTTTCCATAGACAAGATTATTTTCCCTATGACTAAATTTTTGGACTATTTGGTTTTATTTTATTGTTTTCTCCAGAGTACAACCTAGTGTTAAGGATATATATGCATGATAATCAAGAGAAGTGGATTCCTTTCATCGATTTAAGAATTTTTATATGTGGGTGATTCATTCAATGAGTAAAACAAATCTAGAATTAATACTAAGGATGAACAAGGATGTAATAATTATTCTCATAATAGGTACATAACTCATGATTAAAGGTATTAATTCAATAATGACATTATCAGTGATAAATTACCAAATTAAGGTGTTTAGATTTTCCTATCCTTTAAACTAGGAAATGAAATATACTTTCTTATTGGAAAATATAACCAAGTGAGTAAAATTACTTTACCTTTTCTTAATTTATAGATTATGTTAGATGCTTGGAAATTTGCAAAATCTCAATGTGATAACCTCTGACATAGAGTTTAGTGAATGTCCATAAAGAAAGAATTTAAATTTAAATTGAAACTCAAGAATTTAAAGTGTATAAATCATGGAAAAAGTACACCTATTTTCCTTGTGAATGAATGAGATTCCTAGTAAAGCACTTAGAGAAGGGGATTTAAAAATTCACCAATGGAGGATTGGGGATGATCAGTCCCCAATGTTGTAGGAGTAACATTAACCAAGACGGAGATGGATCTCCTAAAAATGAAATAACAATAATATATTGGGGTACAAAATGTACTAAATAACAAAATAATTACTTGTCATTTAGCCCTACTACCTTCAAAAGATAGTGAGAGGAATGGTGCCCTATGGAATAACTAATCCCATCCATAATAAGGGTGTCACTTAATCAAAGTAAAACCATCCACCTGTAGAATCACACTACTACAAATGGATCTAGATTCCAAATATGTAAATTTGTGTAAATTCGAAGGGGATAAAGTAAACTCATGCCCCCATCATGTATTGTGAAAGTAATTTTTAAATATGAAAACTCCCAACTAATGTTGTGCATTCTCATGAAAATTGTTGTGCTAATATGATAATGTAAGTTTGTATGCCAAATCGAAAATTATAACCCAATATCGTATTGAAATTTTCATCATGAACTTGTATTTTTCAATAAAATGCAATGAACTTTATATTGAAATTGTGTATTAAAGACTTGTGAAAAACTTTATTTTATTAAAAATATTAATTTTTTGCCAAAATATGCCCAGAAAATTTCATCACTTTAGAGAATAACACCCGATGGTTTTATCCTCTCTTGGAAAAAAATTCCGTATTGGAATCTTTGTGAGTATTTTATATTTGTAACTTTAAATGTATCCATGTAACCTATTCCAATGTATTTTTTATTTTTAATATTCTTATGGGCCTACATTACATTGACATTATTTTTAATTACCTCACTAAATTCTCTTTCTTTTGAGGTGGGTGATATAGCTTGTAGATATCGTAGATTAATAATAATTTAAGTGTTTCCATGTCATATATAGCATATAATCACGATTGGAATACATAAAGGATAACTATAGATGGCCATCATTTAGAAACCAACCCAACAATAGATTATGTGATAGAAACCATAGCACAAGGAGATAAACTACATAAAAAGCATACAAGTAAAGAATTATATCAGTCCATCGAGATCGGACAATTACAAAAATCAAACATATAATGTCACATAAAATTCCTAGGGTCACATTCAAGGTATAAAATAGTTTCACACACAAACAATTTATGAAAGGGAAAACAAGATAAGGAAAGTAAGACCATAAATAAGGGGCACCTAAGTATCACACATACATGTAGATAATGTTAAGGGATGTTGAGTATTACCATTTATGTCAGTGCATGTTGATGTCATCTTGAAGAGAAAGATATAATTTCAAGACAACGAGAGAGAGGAGAGAGAATTTGAAGACAAAAAGAGAGAATATGAAGATAACTTAAAGGTTTTCATAGTTAGCTTGCAAGATGTAGGACATTTTTAGATAAGCCTATTCAGGTCAAGTGCACAAGAATCCTTGTTACAAATCATGGAGAGAGATGGAAGAAGGAATGGATGTTAACATGCATATGAAGGATGTTTGAGCATTGTTTGAGCATGGTAGTGAGGTGGAAAGTCACTCAGAGTCCTAATGAGTCATGATGATCAATTTTTAGAGAAAGAATACAAAGGTGATCTTGGAAATAGGTAATAAATGTTGTTTTAAGTATGTTGATGAAATTTTAATTCATGGTTTGAAGAATGTTTCATGAAAGTGTAATTTTGGTCTTCTCGAGCTCATAGAATGCATATTCCAAAATGAGAAACACATTTAGGTGTTAATTGGTATGTTAAACCTCTACATGAGAACCTAAGATATTGACAAGATATGGTGAAGGGTCCTAACTAATAGTTCCTAACATCATTTTGATTTTATGTCCTATCCTTTATGAATAATTGTTAACACCAAAACCGGTCAAAAACCATCCTAAAACCTAATAAATACTCGATAGGAAATATTGTGTTCAAATAATCTCAAATGGATTCAAAACTCTAAATAAACTATTAGATCATGTTGTCAAATCTCACTGTACCTCCGGGTGGTGGTGGTTAGTCGGATGGGCGAGAAAATGTAGTGCCCCACATTTTACACACACAAATACAATAGTAAAATACAAGGAAAAATTTTATTTTTATTTTTGACTTACATTACTCACTACACACAACACAGCAAGGGCTCCAAGAACAAAAACTCGACTCACATACAAAAATTACATAAGTCATTGACTCACATAGACACATGAAAACAACATAGGCATGTTGATGCCACACTTTTCCCAATGAATGAATACTAGCAATGCCCAACCACAAAGAAAGACTCAAGGATGGGAAAACCCACAACACATCTTTTCTTTAATTGTATTTTAGTTACGATTAACATTCCAAGAACATTATTGTGCAAGGATAAATTTCTCATTTGTCCACCTACAGATTCTTAAGTTCATTCCACAGTTAAATTACCGTTCGACCCTTTTAAGTTGGCTTCTTATTCTTTACAAAATTTTCCATAACTTGCATACTTATTTGGCATAATTCAAATGCATATAAAATACTTAATTATCTTGTTCTTATGTTAAGAATATTCTTCTCGAACATACATTCAATGTCTACCTTTTTACTCTTACAACTCAAGTGAATGTGACTTGGTGTCCATATAGCGATATTAGGATTTAACGAGAGATTTAGATACAAGATAGATTTTTACCAAAACATTCTTTGATCACGGTATAGTATTTCCCTACCATAGTTATTCTATTTCAATGACTTGTGAAATTCCATTTTGATTTATATATGTATTTTGTTTCTCAAGGTTGATCACACCAAGGCAATTCATATTCTTTGACACAAAAGAATATATTTAATTGAGTTATAAGGTCTCTAAGGTGGCATTATTCCAAACCTCAAATCTCATTTTTACTCTTATATGCTTTATTTTCTATGTCACATTATGGTCTTATTATTTTTAGCATTGTCTTGTAAAAGGAGTTACGAAATGTTTGTCTAACCTCTTGAAGACATATAAGATTAAAAGACTTGAAGCTACACACGAACCCTAAGTTAACATCCAAAACAACTGAGGTTTAGATTAATTCCAACTTCACCTAAGGGTCTACCCCTCAACTATAAATGAGTTTTAAGTGAGAGGACAAATTTATGCTAAACCACCTTCCGAAAGGGACCAAGGTGTTATGTTGAGAGAAACCAAGGTAACACATTTAGCTGAGCGAGCTAAGGAGTTCATTAACAAGAGTTTAAGACCTAGAAAAACTAAGTCACAACCTCCATCTATGTCATCTGGATCCAACAGGGATTTCACTTCGATGAAGAACTTTAATTTTAAATCTATCTTCGGATGACAAGGTAGTCCACTAGGCTACGAAGGAGGAGTTAGCTCTACATACTCCAAGAAAAGTTTGATTGTGTCACTCCTATCTACCGGGTTTATGACAATGTCACTAAACATACTGACTAAGACGATAAACCCATTCTTGGGCTCTTGTTTACTCAAACTAGGAGGTTCCATCGAGTGCAGAGTTTAATTTCATCCTATGGTTTTCAATGTCTTCTACGGTAAGGAGTATCACACATGAAAACAAGTTATGCTCCGATATTGAACAAGGGTAGAGTGTTTCGATTAAATCTCTTTATTACATTTACAAAGTATGAATGCACAAGATGACTCGTTAATCATTTATTGAACACTAAATATGCACTACAAGATATTACTTCAAATTCATTTACCTTATATAAATATCAAACCCTTTTTACCATGTGTACTATGAATCAAATTGAACTATGATTAAATGCACATTTCCTAGATGTCCTTGAAACCAACATCTCATACATATCAACAAATTATCAAATATAATAGTCTGTAACATGAGACAACATTATACATTTATTCATTTAACAATGAACTATATAAATTACAAAGATAAATAAATGAATTACACATCACCTTTTTGTCATCATTCTTTCATCCTGCAAAACCACGTGAGCATGATATCAAATAATTCATTGGCATGGCATCCACCCTAATCTAACATAATTATCATTTTTCAGTTTCCCATTTACATATGATAATAATTATAATTTGCAAATGAAAAAAGGTTTAGAGACATGTATTCAATGCATTTCATTTCACTTCATTTTGTAACCTAGGAGAGAGAAAGAGAAAGGAAGAGAGAGAAAACACCATTTGTTTTTTCAAAAGTTCTATTTCACACAAAAAGTTACACTAGAGTTTTTAAACAGTTATTTACATGTGTCAAAAGTATCTATGGGGGTTTGGAAACCCGACGAGGTCCCACAACTTCCTATTTTTACATTTTCTTACTAGCTACAAAAACATTCAAAACGGCTCGGAGGCTAAGAAACCACTTCCAAAAGTTGTCTTCCGATGAGAACACACACCACAATTAAATTTATACATGTCCCCGATATACCAAGAGTTCATAGCAACTGATGGAATTGGGAAAAAGTGAACGGTTTGCGTTTGGCGGCTAGTTTTCCCGGGCCATTGGTCGTAGTTGGCCCAGTGCAAATTAAACAAAAGTTAGCTCGAGGGCTCAAAAAACCACGTCCAAAATTGACGTTTGATGGATGAATGCATGCAACGAGAACTTCCTACAATTTCCCTATATAAGGAGAATTCAACAGAGTTGGATGAAACTCAGAACTGGAAAATAGTCTTCAAATCGACGACAAGTTTTCTGAAGCCACCGGTCCTAATTGGTCCAGTTTGACCTTGTCAAATTACGACCAGAGGCCTACAAAATGTTATTGTCAAAATATCCAGAAAAGTGTTTTTCCTAAACTAAAAGTTCCATGCAATTGTCTAGTAAAAACACTAGAGGTTTGCGAAGACAGGAAATAATTTCTCTATCTAGGTTTCAAATGGTGGTTCAAAACAAAAGCCAACTTTCTAGATTTAACAACTTTCTACTACTGTAAAAATAGTGTAACAGGGCTCCTATAAGAGCGTCAAAAAGATCACATATGTTTGTTTGGGGTCAATCCAGAGGTCAAGGTGACTCCTCACATAACAAGGTACATGAATGAAGCTTAACATCTCATTTTTAGAGTTACGAAGGGTACTTAATGAGTCTCCAAAAATGTAAAAATTAACTATTTAAACCGGGAGATGATCAACTTTATTACTAGGAAGTCAATTTCATCTTTGGTCGATAAAACAATGTTGTAGTGATCTAGTTGGGTAGGAAGTTTTCTACATCACCTCAGAATGAGGGTGGAAGTTCATGTTTTAATGCAAATGAGTTATTTTGACTTCGTGAGTTACGACACGACATTTCATTGTTTTGCAATGAGTTGAAATAAACAATTAACTGTAATAAAATCCTAATATTTTAAAATTCTATTAAGTTGCAAAAGAGAACTAAAGCACGAGAATTATGAGAGGTAAGGGGAGATGAACCATGCCTAGGAGGAATGGAGTCGGTCAAACCCACTAGGCTTTGGTTCAACATCTCACTTGGGCACTTCATCAACCAGTTCACGAGCCTCGATCTAACCTCCACAACGTCACACAAACTTCCCGAATCACTTGAAGTTTTTCCAACAGAATAAGTTACCCATTATGTTTTAACAATTTTCTAGGGCCTGCACAAGGCTCCATTCTTGCACACAACGGTGAGAGAATGTTGGCAACGGACAACATGAGGCTCTACACCTGTGAGTGTAGTTGCTTGAAAGTTTCTAAAGCCTTTTGACAGATCCATTATGTGCATATCCTGTAATCATGGCATTCCATGAGACAACATTTCTTTGAGGCATTCTATCAAATAGTTCACACGCCTTTTCAACAAATCCATTTTGTGCATATCCTATAATCATGGCACTCTATGAGACCGCATTTCTTTGAGGCATTCTATCAAACAGTTCATGTGCCTTCTCAACAAATCCATTTTGTGCATATCCTACTATCATTGCAGTCCAGGAGAACACATTTTTTTTGGGGTATTTTGTCAAACAATACACGTGCTTTGTCTATTCTTTTGCATTTTGCATACATGTCTACTAGGGAAGTTGTAACTACAACATCTGACAAAATTCCTCTCTCCATTATGCTTTGATGGATATCATACCCTACTCCAAAGCTTCCATTTTGGCATAACCAAATGAACGTTGAAAAATGTAAATTGTTTGAGCCATGTTCACTTGTATACGGTGAAACAATGTGACTCACCCCCTCGTGAGGAAATCCACATCTTCTATACACTGTTTGCCGTAATCTTGTTCCATGAGAAGTTGTCTTGTTCTTTCATTTGATCAAACATTGTAACAACGTCAAGGTCAAGGTCTATGAGATGTCCTTTCCAAGAAATTGCCACTAGGGACAAAAACATAGAGAATATCACCGGGAAAGGCTTCCTCACTGACCTTTTATGCCAGATCTACTGCAGATGCCCACATGGCATGTTCAAAGATCTCCTTTCACACTTTTTAGCATCGATGGGTGCGCAGACAGAATATGGAGTTTCCTCCCCCTCCAATGTGGCGGCTTCTCCCCATTTAATTAAAAACCAAAAAGATGAAACCAAACAAAAAAAACCCTAACAAATAGATCCAAGCCCCCTTTTTCCCTAAACCGCCCCAAATTAATGGGCTTTTAAATTTTAATTATTTTATTTTATTTATTTATTTTTTGTTTGTTTTAACTAAAAAAATAAAACATGAATACCACTTCTACAACAATGGAACCATCAAAAGTGGCAAACGAGCTCTCCTTTTACGTGACTTGAGGAGCGATCGATCGGAAAGATAAAATAAATAACATAAGGATAAATAATATTAATGTTAATAATAATAACATCGATGATAGAATAATAATAACAAAATTGTCGATCGGCATACAAAATAATAATAATAATATCGTTATTATTATTATTTTTACTATACACCAATTTATTAACCATCACTTATAATGATGAACAAAAAATTTTATAAAAAAATGATCGTAAAATAATAATAAGCATCAAATCAACAATTCAATATAATAATTATTATGTAGATGTTCCTTCTAAATGGACACACCAACAACATCAAGACATCATTAAAACCTCTTATAGAATTTGAGAATGAGATTTTACTTAACAAGGAAATTGAAAAGGCAACTGCATGAGGCCCTCTACTAGCAACATCGGCAAAGACACAAAAAATGAAGGCCGGATGGGGAGGAAGGGCACAAATCATTATCGTGACAAAAGGTCAAGTCGACTAATGATAAAAAAAGCACAACACCACCTTACCCACTTCTTATCAATAGGGTTGTTAGAGAAGAGCTGGGAAATATCGAAGCGGGGCATTACATTCTCCTCCCCTTAAGAAAGCATCGTCCTTGATGCGACATACAAAGAAGAAAGAGAAATGGTAAGCAACAAGGAACAAATATGGGTAAAGGTACGCTCTAAGGTTAAGATTTCAGACACAAAATCATGGCCACGGGGTGGCCCTAGGAACATCAGGTAGAAATTTTAACTTTCAAGGTTCTGTGAAGATTGGTAGTTCCATTTTACCTTATTACTTAGTTAGCATTTTCTTTTATAGTATTTCTTATCTCAAGATTATAATATTCATTGTTTAGAATTTTTCAGTTGTCTTAAGTTCGTGGGTGCCCAACAATAACTAACATCAAGATGTCACACAAAACTTAACACAACACAAACAACCCATGAGACATCTTGCTACCTACTTTCATGACTGTATCATATCACAAGGTCTTTTAATTCCTCCATGGAATGACAACAAGTAGTCCACATAGCAAATAATTTCCAACAATTACGTCCTAGACATAGATCTAGTACACACATATGACTGACAAACATAATCATCATACTGATACAAAGGTAACTAGTATCACATGTCTCAAAACCATGACTATACGACATAGTTCCAATCCAATATCCAATAGTCAATACCAATGGAAATGTCAATCCTCAAACATAACAATGTCTAACGAGACTCACAAGAGTACACATAATTCATTATACTAACTCCACACATAACAAGACATCACGACACAATCCCCAGATATCTCCAAAAGCACAAAATAAAACTCCATATATCTCCAAAAAGTATCATAAAACAACTCCATGTACCTTCCCAAACCATCACCAAATAATCTCCATATGCCTCCATAGAGAAAGAATCATAGTGTCAAAACCAAGTCGGGTCACTCAACCATAGAGCCCCATCAAGAATATCAAGTCACTCCACCATAGAGTGCCATAAAGAATAACATGTCACTCAACCATAGAGGCCCGTCTCCTTTCTCCTTTTAATAGGGTCGGGTCGGGTCACCCTATAGCCCTAGGCACATAGAGCCCCGTCACCCCCAACCCAAGTGACATAATAACTCATGGTTCAACAACCCGCTAGTTATCTATAACTCCTTAGGGTGTACCCCATACAATGAAGTGGGTCCATAGATTCAACCACTCCATGGTTAATCCCATGACCCTATTCCAACACATTACGACATTAGAACCAGCATAACAATCCATTCAAATGCCAAGTGGCAAAATCAAAAGCCTTGGGCTAGGATACAAGACTTTTAAATATGAAAAGAAAGTTTTAAAACTAAGAAAAACAAATGGCTAATTAGCCATGGTAAGTGAAAATCCAAATGTTAATGCAACAATCAAATAAATGAAAATATAATAACATGTCAATCAAGAAAACGACTAGTTCTAGCTAAAAGAGATAAAGATTAATTTACGAATAAAATACATAATGAGAAAAATAGTACATTACAATCACTATGTGGCCTCATACTGCCACCAAAGGGGTACTCATCGAGTTGCTAGCACTCGGACATCAAGCCTCATTGTAGACGTATACAATATACATTACATAATTTATATACATGTAACTAGAAGTGAGTATATCAATTGGCTAATGTAACTTTTGTCATCATCTCTTCTGAATCATTCCTCCATACTCCCACAAGGATCAACATAGTCAAAATTACATAGGATTGTTTAATGAACAATCCAATAAGAAAGAGCAGGGAACTCTAGTTGCATAAGTTGAGCCTAAGGTGGTGTGCACCCACAATATACTGAGAAAGCTCAAAGTATACTAAATAGATAGAAGTGGGTTTTCAGTCTATATAAGACTCCAATTCCTCACTCGTGCACTCAGCTCAAGATTATGAAAACTCTTGTCCATGCCTCCTCTCTCACACATACACTCTTGACAATTTATCCCCTTAGGGTCGTCTAGTGTAAGGTTCACAACATACACACAAAAAAGCATTGTCCTCGATGGTGATACAAAAACCATAGCATCTTACGAAAATGGTAAGAAAAAGGAAAAAAATATGGGCAAAGGTATGCTCTAAGGTTAAGATTTTGAGACAAAAGTCATGGCCATGTTCCTACACACGAATAATCCGTACGTGGCCTAGGAACATCAGGTAGAAATTTTAACTTTCAAGGTTTTGTGAAGATTGGTAGTTCCATTTTACCTTATTACTTAGTTAGCATTTTCTTTTACAGTATTTCTTATCTCAAGATTATAATATTCATTGTTTAGAATTTTTCAATTGTCTTAAGTTCGTGGGTGCCCAACAATAACTAACATCAAGATGTCACACAAAACTTAACACAACACAAACAACCCATGATACATCTTGCTACCTACTTTGATTATCATATTACAAGAGTCTTTTAATTCCTCCATGGAATGAAACAAGGGTCCAGTAGTCCACATAGCAAATAATTTTGGGCCTTGCATTACGTCCTAGACATAGATCTAGTACACACATATGACTGACAAACATAATCATCACACTAATAAAAAAGTAACTAGTATCACATGTCTTAAAACCATGATCATGTAAATATAGTTCCAATCGATATCCAAAAGTTAATACCAATGAAAATGTCAATCCTCAACCACCATACAATCCCACGACTTTCCAATTTTCTTTGTATTTTGGCCCCAATGTCTAACGAGACTCACAAGAGTACACATAATTCATTATACTAACTCCACACATAACAAGACATCACGACACAATCCCCGAGATATCTCCAAAAGCACAAAATAAAAATTCATATATCTCTTGAAGTATCATAAAACAACTCCATGTACCTCCTAAACCATCACCAAAATAATCTCCATATACCACCCATAGAAAAGAATCATAGTGTCAAAACCAAGTCGGGTCACTCAACCATAGATCCCATCAAGAATATCAGGTCACTCCACCATAGAGTGCCATAAAGAATAATAGGTCACTCAACCATAGAGGCTCGTCTCCTTTCTCCTTTTAATGAGGTCGGGTCACCCTATGGCCCTAGACACATAGAGCCCCATCACCCCCAACCCAAGTGACATAATAACTCATGGTTCAACAACCTACTAGTTATCTATAACTCCTTGGGGCGTACCCCCATACAACGAAGTGGGTCCATAGGTTCAACCACTCCATGGTTAATCCCATGACCCTATTCCAACACATTATGACATTAGAACCAGCATAACAATCCATTCAAATGCCAAGTGGCAAAATCAAAAGCCTTGGGCTAGGCTACAAAAATTTTAAATATGAAAAGAAAGTTTTAAAACTAAGAAAAACAAATGGCTAATTAGCCATGGTTAGTGCAAAATCCAAATGTTAATGCAACAATCAAATAAATGCCCAAAATATAAGAACATGTCAATCAAGAAAATGGCTGGTTCTAGCTAAAAGAGATAATGATTAATTTACGAATAAAATACGTAATGAGAAAAATAGCACATTACAATCACTATGTGGCCTCATACCGCCACCAAAGGGGTACTCATCGAGTTCTTTGGCACTTCCATCAAGCCTCAGCTCGTAAAATATACATGTAACTAGAAATGAGTATATCAAATAATGTAACTGTCATCATCTCTTCCTGAATCATTCCTCCATACTCCCACAAGGATCAACATAGTCAAAATTACATAGGATTATTTAATGAACAATCCAATAAGAAAGAGCAGGGAACTCTAGTTGCATAAGTTGAGCCTAAGGTGGTGTGCGCACCCACAATATACTGAGCAAGCTCAAGTATACTAAATAGATAGAAGTGGGTTTTCAGTCTATATAAGACTCCACTTCCTCACTCGTACTCGGCTCAAGATTATGAAAACTTGGTCCACACCTCCTCTCTCCACACATACACTCTTGATAGTTTATCCCCTTAGGGTCGTCTAGTGTAAGGTTCACAACATACACATAACTACATCACTAACACAATGGTGATTCATGCACATTAACCATAACATCTTACGCATGGTATATTATACGGGGTATAACACAATCATTACTTTCACGGGTTACGATACATCACATTACCACATCCTACACCCAAAGTGCAATCACTGTACACTAGGGATCATACTCACCATATGCCCCTAAATCATGACATGAACCATCACATATTACATGAATTATACGTATGAGGAACACAATGTCTAACCTTACAACATATAGTCAATTGTAATACAACACGACGATGCACACAACTAATCACAATACGGTGATGACATCACGATAAAATGTGATTCACTTTACATCAATTTTGTCATGCAATACATCAATACACCTTCATATCACATAAAGCCAAAATGTTCTAACCCTCAGCAATCCACAATAACATTCCATTCACAAACAACAAGGCAGTACATTACACACAGAATTCCCCATTGAATCAACAACATAGAGAGTGAATACTCTCATCACAAGCACATCAATATGATAACAAATATGCACTAAGTGACATGCACAACATGTGCGTTCACAATTTCACAATTATGACATAGTTCACATCACAACATATATCACATTACTCTTCCAATATCCACCACCATCATGCAAAATCATCACAACTCCAATCCATCCCAGAGGTTCGAGAGCATGAACCTCTTACTCTGATACCATATGTAGTGCCCACATTTTACACACACAATTACAACAGTAAAATACCAGGATAATTTTTTTTTGACTTACATTGCTCACTACACACAACACAACAAGGGCTCCAAGAATAGAAACTCGACTCACATACAACAATTACATAAGTCATCGACTCACATAGACACATGAAAACAACATAGGCATGTCGATGCCACACTTTTCCCAATGAATGAATACTAGCAATGCCCCAACCACAAAAAAGAAGACTCAAGGATGGGAAAACCCACAACACATCTTTTCTTTAATTGTATTTTAGTTACGATTAACATTCCAAGAACATTATTGTGCAAGGATAAATTTCTCCTTTGTCCACCTACTATTCTTAAAGTTCATTCCATGGTTAATTTAATTTCCGTTTTAAGTTGGCTTCTTATTCTTTACAAAATTTTCCATAACTTGCATACTTATTTGGCATAATTCAAATGCATATAAAATACTTAATTATCTTGTTCTTATGTTAAGAATCTTCTTCTCGAACATACATTCAATGTCTACCTTTTTATTTCTTACAACTCAAGTGAATGTGACTTGGTGTCCATATAGCGATATTAGGTTTTAATGAGATTTAGATGTGAGATAGCTTTTTACCAAAACATTCCTCGATCACGGTTAGTTATTTCCCTACCATAGTTATTCTAATTCAATGACTTGTGAAATTCCATTTTGATTTATATATGTATTTTGTTTTCTCGAAGGTTGATCACACCAAGGCAATTCATATTCTTTGAAACAAAAGAATATATTTAATTGAGTTATAAGGTCTCCAAGAGTGGCATTATTCTCGAACCTCAAATCTCATTTTTACTCTTATATGCTTTATTTTCTATGTCACATTATGGTCTTATTTTTAGCATTGTCTTGTAAAAGGAGTTACGAAGTGTTTGTCTAACCTCTTGAAGACATATAAGATTAGAAGACTTGAAGCTACACACAAACCCTAAGTTAACATCCAAATCAACTGAGGTTTAGATTAATTCCAACTTCACCTAAGGGTCTACCCCTCAACTATATATGAGTTTTAAGCGAGAGGAAAATTTATGCTAAACCACCTTCCAAAAGGGACCAAGGTGTTATGTTGAGAGAAACCAAGGTAACACATTTAACTGAGCGGAGCTAAGGAGTTCATTAACAAGAGTTTAAGACCTAGAACAACTAAGTCACAACCTCCATCTATGTCATCTGGATCCAACAGGGTTTCATTCGATGAAGAACTTTAATTTTAAATCTATCTTTGGATGAAAAGGTAGTCCACTAGGCTACGAAGGAGGAGTTAGCTCTACACACTCCAAGAAAAGTTTGACTGTGTCACTCCTATCTACCAGGTTTATGACAATGTCACTAAACATACTAATGAAAGACGATAAACCCATTCTTGGGCTCTTGTTTACTCAAACTAGGAGGTTCCATTGAGTGCAGAGTTTAAGTTCATCCTACGGTTTTCAATGTCTTCTACGGTAAGGAGTATCACACATGAAAACAAGTTATGCTCCGATATTGAACAAGGGTAGAGTGTTTCGATTAAATCTCTTTATTACATTTACAAAGTATGAATGCACAAGATGACTCATTAATCATTTATTGAACACTAAATATGCACTACAAGATATTACTTCAAATTCATTTACCTTATATAAATATCAAACCCTTTTACCATGTGTACTATGAATCAAATTGAACCTAAGATTAAATGCACATTTCCTAGATGTCCTTGAAACTAACATCTCATACATATCAACAAATTATCAAATATAACCTTCTGTAACATGAGACAACATTATACATTTATTCATTTAACAATGAACTATATAAATTACAAAGATAAATAAATGAATTACACATCACCTTTTTTTCGTCATTCTTTCATCCTACAAAAACCACGTGAGCATGATATCAGTGATAATTCGTTGGCATGGCATCCACCCTAATCTAACATAATTATCATTTTTCAATTTTCCCATTTACATATGATAATAATTACAATTTGCAAATGAAAGAAAAGGTTTAGAGACATGTATTCAATGCATTTCATTTCACTTCATTTTGTAACCTAGGAGAGAGAAAGAGAAGGGAAGAGAGAGAAAACACCATTTTTTCAAAAGTTCTATTTCACACAAAAAGTTACACTATAGAGTTTTAAACAATTATTTACATGTGTTAAAAGTTTCTACGGTGGTTTGGCAACCCGATGAGGGTCCTGCAACTTCTATTTTTACATTTTCTTACTAGCTACAAAAACATTCAAAATGGGCTCGAGGCTAAGAAACCACTTCCAAAAGTTGTCTTCTGATGAGAACACACACAATGATTAAATTTCTACGTGTCCCTAGATATACCAAGAGTTCATAGCAACTGACGGAATTGGGATAAAGTGAATGGTTTGCGTTTGGCGGCTAGTTTTCCGGGCCATTTGTCGTAGTTGGCTCGGTTGTAAATGAAACAAAAGTTAGCTTGAGGGCTCAGAAAACCACGTCCAAAATTGACGTTTTATGCATGACCGCACAACGAGGAACTTCCTACAAATTTCGCTATATAAGGAGAATTCAACAGAGTCGATGAAACTTAGAACTGGAAAAAAGTCTTTGAATAGCGACAAATTTATCAAGCCATCGGTCCTAATCGGTCCAGTCGATTTGACCTTGTCAAACTACACCGAGGCCTACAAAATGCCATTGTCAAACTATCCAGAAAAGTGTTTTCCCTAAACTGAAAGTTCCATGCAATTTTCTAGTAAAAACACTAGAGGTTTGCGAAGACGGGAAATAATTTCTCTATCTAGGTTTTAAATGATAGTTCAAAACGAAAGCCAACTTTCTAGATTTAACAACTTTCTACTGCTATAAACTAGTGTAACAGGCTCCTATAAGAGCGTAAAAAGATCACATATGTTCATTCGGGTCAATCCAGAGGTCAAGGTGACTCCTCACATAACAAGGTACATGAATGAAGCTTAACATCTCATTTTCAGAGTTACGAAGGGTACTTAATGAGTCTCCAAAAATGTAAAAATTAACTATTTAAACCGGGAGATGATCAACTTTATTACTGGGAAGTCAATTTTATCTGGTCGATAAAACAATGTTGTAGCGATCTAGTTGGGTAGGAAGTTTTCTACATCACCTCAGAATGAGGGTGGAAGTTCATGTTTTAATGCAAACGAGTTATTTTGACTTCGTGAGTTACGACACGACATTTCATTGTTTTGCAACGAGTTGAAATAAACATTTAATTATATTAAATCCTAATATTTTAAAATTCTATTAAGTTGCAAAATGAGAACTAAAGCATGAGAATTATGAGAGGTAAGGGGAGATGAACCATGCCAGGAGGAACAGAGTTGGTCAAACCCGCAGGCTTTGGTTCAACATCTCGCTTGGGCACTTCGTCAACCAGTTCACGAGCCTCGATCTAACCTCCACAACGTCACACAAACTTCCCGATCACTTGAAGTTTTTCCAACAGAATAAGTTGCCCATTATGTTCTGACAATTTTCTAGGGCCTGCACAAGGCTCCATTCTTGCACACGGGATGAGAGAATGTTGGCAACGGACAGAGGCTCTACACCTGCGAGTGTAGTTTCTTGAAAGTTTCTAAAGCCTTTTGACATATCCATTATGTGCATATCCTACAATCATGGCATTCCATGAGACAACATTTCTTTGAGGCATTCTACCAAATAGTTCACATGCCTTTTCAACAAATCCATTTTGTGCATATCCTGCAATCATGGCACTCCATGAGACCACATTTCTTTGAGGCATTCTATCAAACAGTTCATGCACCTTCTCAACAAATCCATTTTGTGCATATCCTGCTATCATTGCAGTCTAGGAGAACACATTTTTTTGGGGTATTCTGTCAAACAATACACGTGCTTTGTCTATTCTTCTAGCATTTTTCATACATGTCTACTAGGGCAGTTGCAACTACAACATCTGACAAAATTCCTCTCTCCATTATGCTTTGATGGATATCATACCCTACTCCAAAGCTTCCATTTTGGCACAGGCTGGAAGTACGTTGGCAAATGTAAACTGATTGGGTTGGAGCCCTGTTTGCTGCATATGGTGAAACAACGTGACTGTCCTCGCGAGGAAATCCACGTCTTCTGTACACTACCGTAATCCTATTCCATGAGAAGCTGTCTTGTTCTTTCATTTGGTCAAACATTGTAACAATGTCAAGGTCCTATGAGATGCCCTTGCCAGAAAGTGCCACCGGGGACAAAAACACAGAGAATATCACCGGGAAAGGCTTCCTCACTACCTTTTATGTGCTGCTAGATGCCCATGCAGGTTCAAAGGCTCCCCTCACGCATTCTTCAGCATTTGATGGGTGCGCAGAACAGGTCTGGAGTTTCCTCCCTCCCTCCATGGTGGCGGCTTCTCCCCACATACAAAACCAAAAAAAAAAAATAAAAGAAAAATAACAAATGAAGCTTGAGGAGCCCCTTTTTCCTAAACCACCCCAAATTCATGGGATTTTAAATTTTAATTATTTTATTTTATTTTATTTATTTTTCATTTGTTTTAACTTAAAAAAATACATGAATACCACTTCCGCAACAATGGAACCACCAACAAACAAGCTCTCCTTTTACGCGACTCGAGGATCGATCGATCGGAAAGATAAAATAAATAACATAAGGATAAATAATATTAATGTTGATAACATTCGATGATAGAATAATAATAAAACAAAATCGTCGATCGACATACAAAATAATAATAATAATGTCGTTATTATTATTATTTTTATTCATACACCAATTTATTAACCATACTAATAATGATCGCCCGTCAACAATGAGTAAAATAATAATAAGCACAAATTGACAATTCAATATAATAATTATTATGTAGATGTTCCTTCTAGCTGGACACACCCTAACAACATCAAGACATCATTAAAACCACCTATAGAATTCAAGAACGAGATTTTCCTTAACAAGGTAATCGAAAAGGCACTGCGGAGGCCCTCCACTAGCAACATCGGCAAAGACACGGACAAGGAAGGCCAGATGGGGAGGAAGGGTGCTAATCATTCTCTGTGACACAGTCGAGGTCAACTAACAATCAACAAACTCGGAACCACTACCTACCTGCTTATCGGCGGGTCATCGAAAGAAGAGCATGGGTAATGTCGAGCGGGGCATTACAAAATGTGTAGGTGCAAGTTTTTGTCAAGAAATCGTTATATCTCTCAATAATTACATTGGCCGATATGAAAAAATTGATCACAAAAGGTGTTAGAGATCCATTTCTTGTGTCTATGTTGGTTTTTGTACAAGTTCCAGCCTTTAAGTGATTAAATGAGGCTAGTTTCTCATGTCTAGTTCTTGAGGTGTTTTGAAAAATTATTCTTAAGGTTATTTCATGACATGAAGGAGGTTAATAGGTTCTAAGAATTGTTTTTGAAAGGGTTTTTAGTTTTGGATATCCCATATTGATCCCCCACAAATATCTCCTTGTCCTACCCCTAACTATACCCCTCTCAAGGAGTAATATAGTTCAGTATTTGATAATATCATAGAGGCTCCTCTCATCTAGCTTCCTCCTATTCGCCTTGTTGACAACACACATCTTAAACCTACGTGGTACCGTGAGGACCACTATTGTAAATATCATTAGGTTTATGACCACGAAATTTCACACATTCAAATACCTTGTCCAACACCTCATCAATCAAGGGGAGATCCACTTGGATAATCCTAATGCCCCTCCCAATGAACCTTTGGATGTCTTCAAAAACCATTCCCTAACCACTTCCCAAAAAAAAACTAGAACCATCCATATCCACATCCCAAGAACTCAATACCCATACTATCAAAACCTTGAACCTAGTATCAACGTCATCATCTGATTTACCCACCTCCATTCCTTTGACATATACAATCACAATAGAGCCCACATCCATACAATCATCCATTGAATCCACATCCACTCTATTGACACCAATTACATCCACATTTTTCGAATCAACCCCCTAACCTTTGTCACGACTATATATTCTATACCCATGTCACATATATCCTTACTGCACCTACAACTACATCTTCATATCTTCTATACATGTACCTTTTATTGAATCCACTTCTACACCTATATTTATCCCCATATCTACATCACCCCTTCAAACATCACTTGATATAGCCATAAAATATCTCTCACTCTCATCCTCATGTTCTATGATTACTATCACTTCTATACCCGCATCTTCAAAATAATCTATAACCCCATTTGATTTCATCAAGTGGATAATCCAAACACCTCTCCCATCCTCTATTTCCTCATCTCCAAATCATACACACATATTGAAATCATCATCATCCCTACTAAGGGTAAGACCTCATGTCGAAATATAAAAATTTTGCATTCTCCTCAAAGTCACTTACCCATCCACATAATAAGTTATAACTTCCTCCTTCAAAACCCCAACAATCTAAGTCTCCCTTCATCCAATCATCCATTCTAGGGCCTCATTCTTCCATCTTGGGACCTCTCCTTCTTTCTCAAAATATACCCAAAAGAAATTCAAAGCATATATTCCTCCTTCCACATGAATATTTAAGTGATCCAAATCTACATCCATATCAAAATCATCCATGCCCACTTCCAAACCCACAACTAAATCAACCATCCCACCCCTTCAATCCATATTATAAACATCTAAAGCTAAATATGAACCTAAGGCTCTCACAAAGCCTCATAAAAGCAAACTTCCTCTCCTACCTTCATCACCATCACCTAAACCAAATCCTTCTAGGATCATACCACTTCACTTTCACTTTCCATCATCGGATCTTATACTAAGATCTTTCAGCATCTTCTCCAGGCATATGCAATTACCCTACCTCCCATCAAGCCCTTCAATCCACATAGGACAAAACATGTATGGTTTAACCTCAACACCATATGAACCTATAATCATGCTCCTTAGCATGACACTAAATAATATAAAGACCTATGCACCTCATTGACAACTTTATCAAAGAATATGATCTTCTCCTCAAATAATATCACCTTCTCCCTTGTACCACCAATCTAAATCCACACCCCATATTCCAACCAAATCTACAACATCCAAGGCCTCCTCCTTATCCATAGTATTTATTGTTATCCCTCTTTCCACCTTCACATCTTCTAAGGATGGTCCTCGTCTTTACATTGACATCATTTGTATCACCACTGTTCTCATCCCCACGAGCCACAACCATCTACACAATCCAAATCTATTGTCGTCATTTTTGCTCCATCCTATGAACCCACTTCACCTGTTCATCATCCAAGGTTGAGTTATTTATCCTAGCCACACCATCAACCAAAAATCATCCACCCTTGAATAGAGTGTCATAAGGCATCTCCACCAAGGTTCCGTTAAGATGTTTCTCTACGAGCATATCCAAAGCTTTCCCGATCACTAAAAAGCCCTCATTGAGGCCATACAATGCATTTCCATCTCATTTTAAGACTCCCATCCCTTTGTAGGCCTTTTTGAGGCCCTTACTACTTCCTCTACCATTTCCCTTAATGATTCGAGAGATTCTAGACATCTTACCCAAAGATCACGATATGCCCCTCTTCATCACTTATCATATCAACGACACATTCATTAACCACTCTATTATAGAAAAAAATGCCAAAATTAACATAATATCATCTCAAACATTTTATCAACTTAAACTTACCAAATCTATCATCTCCCGATCACCGTAGTCATACACACTTTTAATGACGTTGTGACCCTGCTTTAGGAATAGGTATCCTTTACATCCGTGTTGGTGGCAAGATCCTACATGAAATCTTCTATATCTTAAAAGGGAGTTTCAATACAATTTCTCGCTAGGGCATCCATGGATTCATACCATACATTTTGTCTCCTCCACCCTCCACATTGCATCAAAATATGAGCACAAAGGAAGATCCATACCCTTCTCGATGACCTTCCTCCCTTCAAAGTATGTAATATGACTTAGTGAACCAATGATGTACTCATCCCAAAACAATAATCATCCTCTAAAGAATCCAACATTTCCTCTATTCTTATATCTAAACTTCCTAATGACGTATCCATTGACAATGTGATGCAACACCTATCTCTAGGGAGTATCGATTCCTCACTCTTAATTCTCTTCCATCATTCAATCAACTTGGTAGACCCGATAAGGCACCCATGTATCAATAAAATATTGGGGATATCATTTCCTTTGGTTTACCCCATCTTAAAACCAATATCATCTATGGAGGATTTGATCATCCTTCATCCCATATTGACAATAAACCTTGTACCAAACCTTACACCATTGGGTTGTATTTCCTCTATAATAAAACCTTTTCCTATACATACCTCCACCGCTATGTGTGGAAAGGATTTGGTTTAGGATGTTATGAACAAGGTATGCATGATATTTTCATTAACCAATCCCGTGAACCTCATGAAAAATTTGGACTTGGTTTCAAGGAAGAATCCACTGACTCCACCACACAACCTTCTTCCACATCCCCCTTGCATATCAATTCATCCCCCTTTCCCCATCCGTCGACGCGTCATTGACCTAGATGACACAATTTTCCTTCACCCTAACATTTTTAGTCTCCACCATCACCTTAGGACCGGTCACTTACCAAAATAGGGGTGAAACTAGGTCCCTTCCTCTTATCTTCCTTGATATGGTAGAGGAGGATTCCCCTACCATCGACATTATTCAGGCACTAATGATGAATCCATCCTCTCATACATAGGGGCAGGAGATTATTATCTTCATAAGACCTTACGTTATGATACATACACTCTCCTCAACAAATCTACTATTGACATCAACATTGGGACTCCTCGGAGAATCACATCCTTAAATTTGGATAATATTTTGACCCACAAGAGATCGAGGCCTTCACCACCTTTCTTTACAAACACAATCGATCCTTTGTACGGTCGTAATATGAAATTATAGGATTCGATCAATCCATTGTCATCCTTAACATTGTCACCATTCCCAACGCTAAGAAGGTTAAGAAGAAGCTCTGCTATATACATCCTCATGTCACTAGCCTTGTCAAAGAGGAGTTGCAATGTCTTTTCTATGCTAACTTCATCCAACCCATCGAATATCCATAATGGGTTTTGAACATCATACCCATTTCAAAATCCTTTAGAAAGCTCCACATCTGTACTAATTTTAGAGATTTAAATACGCTTGCCATAAATATGACTTTCCCCTTCCCAACATATATCAGCTCATCAACCTCACAGCCGGCCATGAAATTCTCTCTCTTTTGCATGGTTTTTACATTATAATCAGATTTTTATCATGCACGAAGACCAACATAATAATTCTTTCATCATTCCTTGAGGGACCTTATTCTATCATGTCATGTCCTTCCATTTGAAAAATGTGGGTGCTACCTATCGTGCTTTATGACCTACATCTACCAAGACCTCATCCATAAGACTTTGGAGGACTATGTCGATGAAATCTTAGGAAAATATAAACGATGACAAGACCACCTCACTATATTTGAAATCTTCTTTGCATGTCTTATCCAATTCTTTCTCCATCTTAATCCCGCTAAGTGTGTGTTTGTAGTTACATTTGGGAAACTCCTTGGCTTCATCATCTCTATCAAGGGCATTGTATTCTACCCTCTCAAAATCAATCCATCTTCAAGATGCCTCCTCCTTCTAACCTTAAACAACTTCTTAGTCTTTAGGGAAGAATTATGTTTGTCTTCCATTTCATCTTGTATCTTTTTGACCGCTTGCCAAACTTTCCATCACCTCCTTTGCAAAGGCACCCAATTTAATTGGGATGCCAATTGTCAGAAGGCCTTCAATGATCTCAACCAATATCTTCTATCCCCACATGTGCTCACACCTCCATACAAGGGGGCCTTTCTATCTCTACATCTTTGCCTTAGATCATGCTCTAGGTGCCATGTTGGTGCACTGAAATGAGAAAGTTAGGGAGAAAGCCATCTAATATATTAGATGCACTCTTCTTGATTACAAAACCCACTACAATAAAGCTAAAAAGTTGTGTTACACTCTCTTCTTTGCCACATCCAAACTTTGCTATTATCTCCTCAATCATAAAACCTTCATCATCACTAACTGGAATCTTCTCAAAGCCATGACTCAATGGCTCATGCTCATGACCAAGTTTGACCAAGAGTTCATTTCTTAGAAATCAATCAAGGGCTAGGCAATCGCCGATCAGCTCATTGAAACCTCTCTTTCAGAAAATCATCTTCCTCATGACAGTTTCCAAATGAATCCATACATACCCTCTCCCCTTATAATGACACTTTTATTTGACGGATCTAAGTGTCAGCAAGGGGGAGGTGCTAGTGTTATCATCATTCCTCCTTGGGATACTCCTATCCCCATCGCTTATAAGCTTGACATCAAATGCACTAACAACATGGATAAGTATGAAGACCTCATTCGGGGTCTCCAAACCACTATCATGCTCAAGTGTTCAAGTCCTTGACATCTAAACCGACACCCAAATCATCATCAATTAATTCAAAGGCACATATCAATGTAAAAATGTTATACTTAAAAATATAAGGATGTTGTTGACTTTATCCTTGAGGCCTTTGATCAGTACACCATCTAATTTATTCCTCACTCATCCAATTTCATTGTAGACACTATGGCTTTTCTCATCCCTCATCTTGTTCAAAATTGAAGAATCTAAGCTATATGTTGTCTTCCATTGGCTTGATCAACCATCTCACACCCATGAAATTCCTCGCATCAATTGAGTTGATATCAACCAATCTAATATATGGTATACCCAGATATTCAAATACCTATCCATATCCAAGATCCCTTCTTACCTATCTAAAAATGGTAGGAGGTCCTTTCTTCAATGTACTAACCATTATGTCATCCTTGGCGGAATCATCTATAAACACGAATTTGATGACATCCTGCTATGTTGCCTTAAATCACATGAATATACCCACACCATCCAATAGGTCCATAACGGTATTTGTGGTGGACATTTCACCGATTTGGCTATCACCAAACACATTCTTCTCTAGGATATTATTGACCTACTCCCAATGAAAACTACTATGAATATGCTTATAAGCATACTAAATGTCAACAACATGTAAAGCCCTATTTTTAAAAAAATGCAAGCACACTTATTTTTCAGATTTTATATGTAGTGCACAATTAAATACTTCAAATTTCAAGTGTATTGCATAACTATATTTTGCATATTTCTAAACAACAATTTCTTCCAAATGAATGACATTGAAATAAATAATGACTCATGGTTTTATTATGATCTCAAATGTCAATCTTACAAGATTCTAAAGAACAATAAAATAAAAGCTTTCTTAGTAGTGACTAATGTTTTTCAAGAAACAATAAGTACAAAAAAATGGGTCTTTACAAAAGTGTGACACTTTACAAAGCCACATTTATTTACAAAGTGAAGGCAATGTCCTCCAAAGATGAGGAAGACCAAGATGGCAAGAGGCTCCACTATCTCCAACTTGAGCTCCAACTCCAATACTCCTACAAGAATCCAACTCCAAGAGAACATGGCTTGTTTACCACCCAACCAATAGGCATCATCACATGCCTTTCCATGGTTGGAAGTCATGCTAGCCTCCCCCAAGCCCATGGGAGAGAGGAACTAGCTTCCACAATGTGCACGAGTATAATGGGGATTTACACACAACAAGAAAAACATAAGACCATTTAACCACTTACTACACATGAAAATAACAACATGAGGATAACAAGGTCAACCTCACAAGGGGGAAGAGAAGAAGTAGGATACCCAAATCAAAGGTGTCCAACCAAAGGATCACCAACAAAACATGTTTACAACACTCCTTATACCTCCTAATCATTCATCCTCCTTATTCCTCCTTTTGTCATAGAAATCCTTCTTGGGAGGATTTTCAAACCCAAAAGGGTTTCCTCACCAAGAATGGGGGAAAGGTTCAAGCTATATGAACATTTCTCCCACCTCAAACCATATGAGGGGATGAGAAGGGACCTTCATGGCTTGACCATCAACCATGAGGTTTGAGAGGGAAATCCCTCTCTCTTCCCCTACATTCTCCAAAAACCATCAATCCAAATGATGGTGGAGAGAAAACAAAGAAAACAACAAGAACAAACAAACAACTACATTAACCATACAACTCACAACACATCATTTCACACACACCATTCCATTGATTAAGCATAGTTAACAAGATAAGCACAACTAAGAAGAAGAAGGTTAAGTATCCTACCTCTATAATGCTTTCCAAGACTCTAAGCTTTTCCCTTTGTCCAAGCTCACCTCCAAGCTCCCAAAATTCTCCAAGTGCTCCAAAAAAAAATGAACCAAGAAGACCCATTCCTTCCACATGAGGAAGAATAAGAAGAGGAACCCAAAAGTTTCCTCACCAATGAGAAAGTGACAAGTGTCACCCCCTCTCCTCTCAAGAGTCAAAGATTCCAAAAACCAAATAAGTAAGAGTAAACTCATCTTTTATCCCTTATCACCCAAAATACCAAAAACTAAAATAAAACAAAGTGGAGCAACTTTTAAAAATTTCACTCAACCCAACCATCTTACATGGATGGTCACTAAAGAGGGAAAAATGGGAGGGAAACTCCCTCCAAACCTTGAAATAAGCCCCCTACCTATTAGGTAGGGTCCAAGGGCCCATTTTCATGCTAAGGTAACTCCCAAACTCAAAAGGGGTCCCTAAAAATGCCAAAAATAACCCAATTTCGGGTTTGGCATGCTTGGGCACAAGAGTAGAGGGTGTGGGGTCCACCCAAGGTTCACATGTGGTCCCCAATCCCTTCTACCAACACACACACACTTTCCCAAAACCAACACTTAACTTAAGATAAGATCATTAAACCCCTAAGCTAGTTTACTTAATAAAACACACCTAAACCTAATTAATTTTACAAAACATAATTAAATTACAATTGAGGGGTTCACCCATGGTGCCCAATTAAATACATCTAATCTAAGGCCTCAAACATTTAGCATGGTTAGGACTCAGCCCATGGGCCGCTTGTGCACAATTGCGTAGCTGCCTTAAAACCCATGCTCTCCTATACCTATCACCTGCACACTCGTTGCACACGGGTTCAAAATTGAGCCCGTCACAGCCCTTCCCAAGGCCTCCAACCCGTCAGAAAAGGTCGAGTAAAAATTTGCATGTCAAAAAAATTAAAATGTAAAAATCATTTGACAATACAGAAGTGCAAGTTACTTTTGAAACTGTCAAAAGAAGGGCTAGTGTGAAATTTTAAAACCTAAAAAAAAATTGATGACTTCTACAAACAACAATCACCTCCATCTTTCCACGATTTGCTCATGACTCGTAGATACGTCAGACAAGGCGTAATAATTGCAATTATCAAAAAAAATAATATAATAAATAGACTAGTACTATTATACTATTAGTGGTTAAACATCGAATGAATTTTTTTATTGAAGTGCTAAGAATCCAAATGGATTTTAATTTTAGCACTAAAATTCAAGCTGAAGCTACAGTTATTTATTTTATTATTTACAAGTTTTCTTTATGATTTTGATAAGAGATCTTAGTGTCCCACACGTAATTTGATGGTATTTATGTGTTTAGTGATATGTGTTTATGTGTTTTTCTTAATTTTTATGACGTGTATACTTGATTTATGCTTGTCATATGAAGTGTAAAATATTCATGCTTCTTTTCATCATGGAAGGGTTGGTCCAATATTTGCCCTTCATAATAAAATTTAGACCAGTCCTTCAAATTTGATCCCTGGTTGCACACATTAACTACATCTGTCCAATATAATAAACATCATCTATACATCACAATATCAATCAAGATTATAATGTCTAAACATAATTTACAATTGATAGTGCAATGCATACAATTATCCACATAGTTTGCCATGAATCATCCACAAATAAAATTGCAACGACATACACTTAGGATAGCATGAAAACTACCATTATTAAATCTAGAAAACTATATAGTTAATCAAATCAACACAAGAAACATCATCTAACCAATAAATCTATCATATAACCCTGTTAGTGTCATCAACATCATAAGAAATATATCAGTATACGAATCTAGTCAATTAGCGCTACTGCGCCCAAAATGCCATAATGTCCATGAAGATAAAATATCATAGTAAAATGTCCAAAGTCTATCAGAGTCTCAATCAAAACATGTCTAGGAATAAAGGAACCAACAGATAGCTGGAGCTATAAAAATGTGGGCACTACACAACATTTTAATCTCATCCACATTCCTAGTCAAGCCTTACAAATGGCCTATGACCTACGACATTTCTCATAGTGGGGCATTGAAATCATTGGTATCATCAACCCACACTCTTCTCAACATCATCATTCCATTATCAAGTTTCTACTTAATACTTCATAAAATGGGTGGAAGTCATTCCACTCACATCTACTATAGCTAATAAAATTTCGACTTCGTGTATCAATACATCATCTGCTTTCTTTGGCATTCCCCATAAAATCATCATGGATAATGGAAAGAACTTTGAAAACAAAGACCTCAAGAATATTTTTGACTCTTTTACTATCAAGCTTATCTTCTCTTCTCCTTACTATCCCCAAGCTAACGACCAATCCAAATCTAGTAACAAAACTCTTCGTAACATCCTTACTAAAACCATTTACATATCAAAACATAATTGGCATATTCACATTCCCTTCGCCCTTTGGGCCTATCAAAATAGCATCCGCACCTCTACGAGTGCACTACTCCTCTCTCTCTCGACTATGTATCTCGAATCCATTCTTCCTCTTTAAGACCAAATCCCATCCTTGCATGTCTCCCTCTGTGACTTCATATCGATGAGGACTATCGTCAAGAACATCTATCCTAGCTTGAGTTGTTAGATGAACATCATTTGATCACCCTTCAAAACCATCATGTCTATCAACAACACATCAAATGTGCTTACAAAAACATCTTAAGGAACACAAATTTAACATCGACAACCTTATCTGAAAATAAAATAAAAATCTCAATACTTTATAAATTCAAAAGTATGCTCGCCACCAATCATATCAAGGTGTTAATCTCCCACTCTACTTCATCATGGGAGAATAAATTAGTGAGAAAAGAGCACGATGGGTGACCAAAATCATGGAATATGATGTGACTATCAAGGCCAAAAATCGGTAAGAAGTAGTGCACTCTGCGGGTAGATTACTCGAGGATGCGCAGAGTGAACCTGAAGCTTCATTATTTATGGATGGAGACCTTCCACATGCATAGAATATAGAACCCGGCACACATGACTAGATGAAGGACATGATCACGTTCCTTTCCAAGCATGCATACCCTCTTGATTTAAATAAGGCAAAGAGAAAACATCGAGGTTACAATCATGTCCCTTATGTGTTGATTGATTGACTTCTCTTCAAAAGGAATATGATGGCGTGTTGTTAAGATGTATCAATAGTGTATAGACTGAAAAAGTGTTAGCATAATTTCATGACGGATTCTCTGGTGGACACTTCTTTGCCAAAAATACAACAATGAAGATCATAATGATAGGTATATTTTGGCCTAACATGTTTGCATGCACATAGGTGGGTCACAAAATACAAGGAACGCGCTTTCTTTACAAGAAAGAAAATACTGCAATGCTTCCTCCAAAAAATCCAAGCGGATCAACCATTGTTATGCAATGGGGTCTTGAATTCATAGGCATGATTAATCTACCTTCAAGCGCTATATATAAATGGGTGTTAATAGCTACAGATTACTTCACCAGATGGACAGAAGTTGTCGCGCTCAAGGAATCAACCAAGGTAGTCATCCTTGACTTTCTCGAAGGAATATTCACAAGGTTTGGCGTTCCTCAAACCATTATCTCTGATAATGCAAAAGGCCTTCCTTAGTGCTAAAATCACTGATTAGGCTCTAAGTCTGGGCATTTACCTAAAGACTTCTTCCAACTATTACCCTCGGGAAACATTCAGCGAATCAACAAACAAGAACCTGATCAGAATCATGAAGCACACAATGAACATTAACCAAAGACAATGGCATACAAAGGTCTTATGCGCTCTCGGGAGGATAGAATCATAGTAAAAAAGGCAATAGGAACTTCACCTTACAAACTTGTCTATGGCAAGGAGGTTACCCTTCCTTTGACACTAGAACCAAATTAATTAGCGCTTACCCAGCAACTGGAATTTGAAGGCGCGGACCAAAGAGAAGTCAGAATGGAAAAGCTGGTTAATCTTGAAGAACTCAGGAACTCTACCATAATCAAGCTAGAACAACATCAACAGTAATAAAGAGATGGTTTGATAGAAAGGCTAGGCCTCAAGATTTCAAAATTTGGGACTTCATTCTAAAATGGGATGCTGAAAGAGATAAGAAAGGGAGCCATTCAAAGTTTGATGCACTTTGGAGTGGCACATACATCATCGATTCCTGCAAAGAAGCTAACTCTTTCGAGTTAACTCATCTTGATGGAGGTGCGTTGCAAATCCCAAGAAACATGATCTATCTCAAACCCTTTCATTAAGTTTTCCACATCATTTTGTATATATTCGAGTAGTTTCAATTCATCCAAGTGTGCTCTGCGTACATTGTTTTTCTATACATAGTTCTTTCCTCTCGCGTGCTTCCTACACACACTCTTTTGTCACTTCCAAAGTGCGAGCTTCTCTTAGCGGTTTGTGTGATTCTCGAAAAGACTACGAAATTATTCTTAGGTGACTACAAGGAAAGTTTCATGATTATGTAATAGACTCCATGCCCAATGGATGCTTCAGGCCACTGATCTCTTTCATCTAGTAGGAAGATGGCCCCGAAAGTTGCCAAAATTGTTATCCAAATATCTCTCTAGCAATTTGGATAACTTACATACACATTCGGTTCTAAATTATTTATTTAAATATTGCACGCGCTCAAGATCACTTGGCACATTCCTTAGGTCACGCTTCCCTGCGCACCCCTTTCATTTTCTCCTTCCACTTCTCCCTTGCACCCACCTTCTGTGCATTTACCTTATTCCTAATCAGTTTCTTCCCTTTCCGTGTGCCTCGCACTTGATTCTAAGTCCTTGGCTCCTCGTGTGCCATGCTCATTACTATTTAATAGTTGCACCTTGACCATGCATTCTCTACTCACCAGTTTGCCTTATTTCCCAGTGTGCATCGCATGTGTGTGCCCCCTCTGCATCTTCCTCTATTTTCTCTGCACCCTTACGTGCCAAGTCATTTTGACATGCTTAAGTGTGTCATGTGCAACTAGTCAAATTACACCAATAGGGTGCCAAATCCTTGCAACCAATCGAGTGGGTGACACATGGTAGAGCGACAAATATTTGCATAGTTGGCCATCATTTCAGCCAATTCGCATGTGCCATGTGTTTTGCGTGCACCGACGACTTTGAAATTTCGATAGTCGTATCTTACACTTTCTATGAGCTTGGATCGGCACGCGCCTAGACTTTTTATAAAAATACGAGACATCAACTACGCTTTTAGAAATTCAAATTCAAATTCTTGGTGGTTTTAGTAGGTGAAAAATGGGAAAATGTCTCTCTGAGAATTGATGAGAAGATCTTATTGCTCCAACCACCAAATTTGATATGATCCACCCTCCTTTCTTCTTCTTGAGATGTCAAACATGCATGGGGAAGCGTATTTCATGATCTCCATATGGATTTGCAAGTTTTGAATGCTTCTTATTGGTGCTTGCATTTGAAATTTAGGTTTTCCCTCCTTCCCTTCTTGGTCGATGGATTCATCTATATATGTAAGAGCAAGGCTCATTTGTTATGTTGGACACTCTGGATCCTTACGTGTTTTGCTAAGGAATTCATATTTTCTATATTTTGAGTTGTAGACCTCTATGTTTGGCTCTTGCATGTGGATATCAACCTCCTTCATCATTGTAATAGCTCTGTGCATTTATGGAAGTAATAGAAGCATATTTTTGTGACTATTCTCTATCCTAACATGCTTGCATTCCTTCTTCTTGCATTTTATTTTATGTTGTGTCTTGGTTGTGCTACTTCATGTAACATCCCCATTTTAGTACATTAGAACAAGATTTTTTTTTTTTTGATAGGTGCATCCTAGTTCTAAATACATAATTTAGAACTCTCGATCATAACAATCATTCTTATAACAGATAACCATATGTAGTTTGTGATGACTCGAATACCTCCGATCTATTCATTCCATGACTCGGTAATCTACCGATCTATTCATGAGTATCAAAGAGTTGGCGTTTTTATTTTAACACATCACTCTTGTGGTTCTCTTCCCTAATCCGGGATTCAGAATGCTCTATCCAAGGAACCTATCTAAATAATTGTTACCATTATTCATCGGCATCTCGTCCCTCGAGACTAGGTGACATAGGACAATGCAATCAGCAGACTTGTGATACTTTGGCCAAAGATTTGAAACATACTACTTATGTCTCATATTTCTTGACGGCATACTCGTCGCCAACTGAATACGTCCTTCACCCCATTCCTATGTTATGTAGAATGTCTTACACGACTCGTCGCCTCCCTGCCCAAGTTATTCACTCGAACGGATTAATAATATGACCATGTTATAAGGATGCTCTCGAGGATTAGGGATACGCCCGACATACTTTGGGTCAACCCTAGTTAACCTTGTGTGTCAAGATACCCCGAGTCTCCGGGGTTGTCTTATAACATGACCATGTTCCTAACCAGTCCCAGAGTAAAAATTGTTCGAGTTTAAGGTGTAAATCTTAACGATCAATGTAAAGGGTGTCGCCATAAGTCACCTGCATTGTTGTATCTTCGAGAAGATCCTAATCTTCTCAAAGGTACAACCCTGCAGTTGACTTGTGCCATCAACCTTCAAATCCACCTCGAAAAGATCTACTTAACTATAAGGTGTTACTTACGTTGAGTTAAATTTATACTTTAAGACGCTCCTTTTAGGGTAGTCTTTTCCCAACCCCCGGGTTCCTCACCTTAGAATTGCCTTTCTTATTAAAACCCATTTCACAAAGAGAAGTTATTAAGATTTGAGGTCTCATCAAGGAGTTCATTGATAAACAGTAATCTAAATCAACAAAATTGGGCAATAGCCCTAAATCTTCTCATAAGGTTGCTAACCATACCCTTTTAGGTTTATATCAGTTCTCATAACTGAAATATATCTTACTTATTAGTATTAAGATATAGTGATTTAAAATCAAATTAAACGTTGTCTTGACTTAGATCAAGACTAGGAAGTAATAATTTATTCAGCCCATTCAGCTTCCTGTTGAGGTTTATTTTAACCTTAGCTTCTTGAAAGACAAAGTGATCTAAATTCCAATTTAGCTTTAGATAGAACATATGAGAACTACTAAACATTCACAAGTATTCGATCACCTAATCTTTGCAAAAGTTTACTTAGAGAATTCCAAATGTCTCCAAGGTATACAATATAATAATGCTCTTAAAATCATTCGAACCGAAGAAGTTCAATCCATCAAGATATGAATGCAAACACATAAGTAACAAATACCTCATTTCATTCATTTCTAAGCTAATCAAATACATTTTATGCATTCAAAGATATTTGATACAATACTCAACAACAAAATAACATCTTTCTTCAAGTAGTAAATTAGAGAATCAAGTTGGAATTCATCATTAAACCAAATTAAACAATCTAAACATCATATCAGATCTACTTGCCTTTACCACTTACGGCAACCATCTGCAAAAATTGTCAACATGGGTCAGTTCGGTGAACTGAGCATGATAAGCACTATTCCTTAAAACAATTGCAATCCACCAATTGTTCTCATTAAACAACCTGTTTAAATGAAATCATTTCTTCAAATTCCAAACATAAATCAGGCTATTCATCTTCTTATATTAGAGACTAAGAACAAATGAATACAACCATTCTAAAGACAGCAAAACTCCTACAAGAATGTTTCTAACAATTACTCAAAGGCAGTTTATAACATTCAACAAGCTCAAATGTTGTAATTTCCTTTTAATCATACATTATTTTAATGGTATTGATGAGTATACCTACTTATACAACAACACACCTTTTATACCAGTCTCTCCATACAATACCACAGTCTATTCTTGTTATGCCATTACCGTAGAGATCGCCTAAGGATACAAGGAGAAAACACATAAAGTTTCTAGACTAGGAGAGAGAGAGTATTTTCTTATTCCTCTTATTACACATCAACATATAATTTACAGCTCAGGAGAAGGAAACAAAGTCAATCAGATTCCCATTTCAATCATGTTCTAGACTGCAACTCCTCTAAAATAACGCAATTACTTTTACGCATGTGATTAAAGTAGTCGAGATCACTAGAAGAAACTACGGTTTCATCTAAATTCATTAATAAAAATCACTGTAGCTATTAAACATTACAAGAGCTCTCGCTACAAAGCAAAATAAAATAATCCAACCATGAAAGACTCGACAAATCTTTTCCATATCATTCATCAACATGAAAATACCCAACGCCATCGCTCGACATGGTACAGCTAAGAGCTCTTTGTTTCAGTCAAACCGAGACAAGATAACATTAAAAACAAATAATGTTTCCATATGCAAATAAAGTGACATTCACACTAATTCGAAACACAAACATGCACAGCTTCATTCAACTTAAACAAATCCCTACGATTATATAGCAAGGACTTATATTAGAAGCCGATTTCAAGAAAAATAATCACAATAAGGTCTTCACAGAATCTGAATTCCATAACAATAATTTCCTCAAAGTTTCATCCAAAATCGAGCTACTACGAAATACAACAGGGTCTCAAACAGAGTCAAGTTTGTAAAGAAAAACCCATCCTTTAATTCCACAGAAGCGAACTGAATATAACACAACAATGTTAAGAAAGAGTCTGTACGATATGCATGCACAGCGAGGACTTAATTTGAGAATTGTGCCAACTCACATCATATCAAGGACTCCAAATGACTCAAAACCAATGAGTATCCACAACAAGCTTCGACGTGTCGATAACATACTATCCATTTCAAGGATTCCAACAAAATTCACAACAAAACTTCTTACCGAAGTCAAAACATTAATTACGTTTCAAGGACTCAAAAGGAGTCGAACCCATATAGTATTCTCAATTAAACTTCTACAGAAGTCAAACATACTATCTATTTCAAGAATTCCAACAATATCATGCTAAAAGTATTCACCGAAAAACTTCAACCGTAAGTCGAAACATATTATCCATTTCAAGAATTCCAACAATATCATGCTAAAAGTATTCACCGAAAAACTTCAACGTAAGTCGAAACATACTATCCATTTCAAGAATTCCAACAATATCATGCTAAAAGTATTCACTCAAAAACTTCAATAGAAGTCGAAACATACTATCCATTTCAAGAATTCCAACAATATCATGCTAAAAGTATTCACTGAAAAACTTCAATAGAAGTCGAAACATACTATCCATTTCAAGAATTCCAACAATATCATGCTAAAAGTATTCACTAAAAACCTTCAACAGAAGTCGAAACATACAAAACATTACAAAGACTCACACTGAGTCATTTTCGTATATAATCCTTACAACTTTCAACAGATTCTAACCCAAAATCGCAAACACAGTAAGGACCTCGACAATAGTCGCATTCAAGTAGTATAATCACAACAAGCATTCCAAACAGAAGAACTTCAAGTATTCTTAGCAAGATTCAACAGGATTCAACAACAATAAAAGCACAGCCGGTCTCAAACGAAATGAATCCAAAAGGAAGAATAAATACGTAAACATTCCAACAAAGTCTTCGAATAATCTGAGATTCCTAATTCCACAGGAAAAGAAGAACCAAAACATTGCTTCAAACCAACTGAACTGAAATCACCTGAACAGAGTTGTTTTAATGAAAGCATTTGGAGTAAAGCAAGATTTTTAAAAGTCAGGGCCTAACATGCCTGGTAATGTTGCTTAAAAATCTGAAGAAGACCTCTGAATGTGCTCGCGCCTTCTCCTCTTCTTCCACGATAGATTCAGCAACAATAATTTGTTACCCTCATGTCTTATAAACTTTCCCCGACAGAGAAAAGAGCTAGATAATCTCATAGTTGCCATGCAACACAAAGTAGACTGGTTCGAAGAACCAGTGATCAAACAAAGAGAAAACCGGAGCGTGTGGAAAACAAAACAACCAACTAGTTTTCCATTTGCATGCCTTCCCAAGCAATCCGTGCTCGGGAACCGAAGTTCATCAATGACATTAACTCCAAGATTCCCACCCAATCTCCATTGCCACCGACCACCAAAGTTGGCGATTGACAAATGAAAACAAACAACCATTCCCAGATTTGGTGACTCTACCACGTCAGTCTCAATAGATGTTTACAACCTCCGCCAAATCCCTTGTCCTTCATGCTTATCCACCCCATTTAATGCCATGGAAACAACCGCCCATGACTCGCACCCCTTCATAGGCCCCCTTCATCCATGATCATTAGTTAGGTTAGAAACATAGGTTAGATCTTACGGTAAGACATTAGTCTTACTTCCATAGTGCTTAGGTAGCTAACCTTAGGAGCATTAAACCTATAGTTTAGGGCTAGGTTAGTTTAGCAATAACTCAACCCATAGGTTATAGTTTAGGTTAAGGTTATTAACCTTAACGAATCCATTCTAGGTCCCACAAGTAGGTTTGATCAGTATTAGAACCAACAGGTATAACATTCCCGAAATGGATTCTATTCAACATTGATAATAAGCTTGCAGTATACACCAGAATTTATTACCTAGCTTAAGGTCTAGGCCTTCCTGATATTACGATATCGGGAACCAATTCATTTAACACAATCAGCCTGAGTTAGACTCTAGAATTTCTTATTCAACACATTCAGACCTTGCAACTTTCGTAAGGTCTATAATTTTTGTTCATCCAGAATAAACTTAAAACATCTCTTGGATCAATGCAACTGATCCAAGGCTGAGTCATAAAGATGGATAAATCCACAATTCCTTTCGAAATCAAATTGAACTCAGGTGCTAAAAATGAAAGAAATAAAAGAGTCCAAGCATATCCTAACTCAGTCAAAGATCTTCAAGAGCAAAGAAGATACAATCCATATCAAGCATGACTTCACAATCAAAGGAACACATCCTTTTGTAAGAAATCATATATCAACACTTGAATGCTTAGGAGGTAGTAACAATAGTTCAGGGTGTTACACTTCAAGTCCCCCGCAGCTCCATATTTAATTGTGTTCCATGAGAACAATCTGTGGATACATGTTTTCACTTGTGCTACTCGTGTCCTAGCCTCTTTTCATGTATTTCCCTTAATTCTCGCTCTGCAATGATAGTGTTCATCCCTCTTTTCTAGTGCTATCACCTTTTAGTGTAGTTTCCTTTCATGTCATCCTTCTATCCTGGTCCCTTGGCATCATTAGCTTAGTTTTCCTTCTAGCACTAGGATTATCAAGATTGATAGAAATAGATAGAGGAACTGGCCTTCTCTAAAGATCTGTCCCAAGCTCACAAGGTCCCACAACTTGGGGATGGTTCCATTGTGGTCTCAAACACCTCGGCCCTTTCTAAGATTTGAGACGTGGGTGTATGTTTAAGAAACCAACAGTTTTTGGCATGCCCGATGGGACAACATTGAAAGCTCAAATTTCATATCTCTAAGTTTTGGTGTGTGGACTTAGTGTTTCAGCCTTTGGAGGCTCATTTCAACACATCTGATGACTCCCAATATTTTAAGATCTTTGTTTTAGCAGTCTTGAGTTCCTTTCATGAGAAGAGTGCATACAAGAAGAAGTGCAACAATTGAAGATTATTTTGAATACCTCCAGCTATCCCCAAGAAGAGTTCATTCCAGAAAGTCCATGTGCACATCTCTATCTCTAGCGCGCCACACCCACTCAACTCCTCCTCAAAATAGACAACCTACACACCCTGTAATGACACATCAGCAACCTCCTCCATTAAGAAAATTTGCAAACTTTGCTAGAGGGAGTCCCTTACTCCTGGCCATGCAACATGATATGCCAAATGGCACGCTCAAGAGTATTCCTTACTTTACTGGTGAGAATCAAGTCACCCCTCAAGAGAATATCCAGGATATAGTGAATGTGTGTTCACTCTATCTGATCACACATGATGATGTAGTAGTTAGGTTGCTTGTAGCCTCTTTCAAAGGTAAAGCACTTCAATGGTACCGAGGCTTGAGACTTAGATCTATCACCACTTGGGATGAGATGGGAACAACTCTTTGTAATTTCAATCCCAAAATCAATTCTCTTCTTGTACCATTTTTTGGTGACTCATCCCATCATTTTGAAACTATAAATTCACCCTTACCCTTCTTTTCAAATCCCCAAAAATTATAGATCTCAGTCATCATTGAACACTTCCCACATTCTTCATCATCCCTAGAATTTCTGCTAACATCTTTGTCCACCTTAACATCCTTTGCATTAATCATTGCATATGCAAGTGCATTGAATATTTTCTTAGATATCTCTTGGTGCCTTGTTTCCTTTTATTTTGTAGGTTTATAGGTTTCTCTGGAGCTCCATCCATCCTTCAGCTATCTTAGATCCATCCCATACCCATCCAACCATCTCATCAATCCATTAAAATCCTATATCCCAAACCGGTCGTTGTTGACCCTACCTAGTCGTCTTCGACTTAGAACTTAATCATCATCGAATCACTTACCCTTTTGCATACCCTCTACCTTATCCCCATAATGATATCAATATAACCACTCTATATCATATTCCATCTTAGTTTTTATACATATCTCTTCGTTCTACACCGGTCTCGTTGACCGAACCAGTTTGATCTAGGTCGTCATCAACCCACTTAGGTTTTTCTTGTTATGAACATCTTATCATTATCAGGTCTTTACTTTATCATATTTAATCTTATATCATATATTTGTTTTAGATTACTATGTGCATAAATTTTCTTATTATCATTTATCATATCTTGTTATCAAAAGAGGGTTGACATCCATCCTAGGATGTTCTCACTTCTTGGGACCGACTTCATTGGGAAAACCTCCATCTCTATCACTAATATTTTTTGTGTGTTAGTTCTCTTTGTTGTGCAAATAATCCAGCTCACAGTAGAGGGATTATCTCTTCTATTGTGCATGCACTATATCCATCTTCATCTACATCAAGAGGTTACCTAAACCCTCCCATATTTCTGAGGTTCCTTGATTTCTTGCATACTTTCACTAATCAAACAGAGCAAGATTTCTCATAAAAAAATAGTTTAAATGGTTTACAAAAGATAAATGGATAAAATGGCTATGAATATCATGCATATTCTTCATTTGTAATTTTAAAACTAAATTCTATAAAAGGATGAAACTATTTTGCATAGGAATAAACCATGTGGCATTTTTTTCTATTGACTAGTTTGTTCTAGATAGAAAATGGTGCTCTGTAACTATTACGATCTTTATAAATGACTGTTATTATCTTGAAGACACGAAATTATACAATTATTACTATTACATCATTCCTCTAATATGTAATTATATGCATGATTCCTAAGCAATAAAACTTGTCACTAACAACACTTGTTTTTCTTTACATTGACATTTTTATCTTTCCATGTTATTTTCCTATATTTTTATGGAATTGTCCATTTAATTTTGAACATCACATTATGTGTTACGTAGCTTAGTACTTTTTGTTTTATATTTGGGGATCTTCGAATATTAGTGCCTAGTAAGGGACAGGATCTCCCAAGTGCCACACTCTCCTTTTGGCGATTATATACATTTCCTTGTTTTCATATATTTAAATTTCCAATCAATTATTATATTTTATTAACTTCTATTCATCACTTTGGGTTGGATTTTAGGGTTGTTAATGATGAAATTCCAAAAAGGAATCACATATATACATGATCTACTAACTATTCTAAGGGGAAGTTGGGAAATTAGGCAATAGGGCTATTACTCTATATCTAATACTTGGATAAAAGAACACTTGATAATTGTATTTGGGATGGATTATTCATTGCATATGAAGGGAAATTTCTTAATTCTATTACACACATTTATCTTACGAGAGGATAAGTTGTAGGCCACTATCTTGTTGTAATTTGTACAAGGGTAACCTATCTTTAAGGGATACAATTCTATCACACACACACACATACCATAACTAGATTGAGTCTGAAATGTAGTGCAATGTTAAATGAAAATCAAATTGGGATGGCTATCAAGGTTAGTCCGAATCAAGTATATGGATATTTTATTTCATCTAATGTGTGTTTGATCCATGTGCAAGTTGATATGGTTTATTTTGTAGGTATATGTGTGACAAGAAAACCTTATAGTGAAGTCGATGTGACATAGAGAAAAGTGAATGTGACATGATAAGACCCCAGAAAGGATTAAATCGACACTCACTAGCACCCAATATAGGTAATATCACCCAAGGAAGTAATATCCCCTTCCGGGTGCTACCATCTAGTATATTTGTAGATCATTGTCTTCTAGAAGAAGCACATACCGTCCACATAAATCATGTTCCATCATCATTTTAGCCCAAATCTAACATAAACAATGAGTTATTAGCGAGTGACTTGTATCCTCTTATTTCTTGTACTTTCTTGCCATTGGATGTTGCATATTACACTTTTGTGATATATATGATTGATGTAATTCCTATGATTAATATTTATTAGAAAATAAATCTTAATAAGAGGATTTAGATCAATCGATATATCGAAACATATAGTATACAACATGCAATAGAAAGGAAGTAAACGAAACAAGAGGATAAGAGTGATTTAGCTAATAACTCACTTTTTGTGCTAAATTTAGGTTGGAATGATGATGGAACCAGCTAGATTTGGATTGTATATGCTTCATCCGGAGGAAAGTGATCTAGAGATATGCGGGATGGTAGTACCCAAAAGGGGATAGTACCACCTTGGTGCTTGAGTGTCTCGTATTGGGAGCTAGTGTCTTGGTAGTGAGTGTGGTTCTAGTTCTTTTAAGGTCTAATCATATCACTTTCACTTCACTCTATGTCGCATCAACATCATTTTATGGTTTTCCTATCGTATTTGAACCTCCAAAATAAACCCTAACTACCTACATAAGGTTGAGGCACACTTTAAATTGAATCAAATATCTATATTCTTTAGTGAGACTTGCCTCGAGACCACACCAATGTGATTTTCACTGAATTCTACACTACATTTTAGACTCAATGTAGTTACGGGGTGCGTGTGATATAATTGTGTCCCTTGAAGCTAGGTTTGTCTTATAAAAATTGGAACAAAATAGTAGGCTACAACTACTTTTCCTCAAGATAAATGTTTGTAATGGAATTCATAATTTTACCTTCCTATTCAATGAGGAATGTAACCCAAATTTAGTCCTTGAGTGTTCCTTTTGTCCAAGTGTTAGAGAGAAAGTAATAGCCCAATTGCCTAGTTTCCCCGACGCACCTTATAATAGTTAGTAGGTCATGTATATATATGATTCCTTTGTTTGAATTTTGACATTAACAACCATAAATTCGTACTTGAAGTGATAATTAGAAGTTAAGAAAAGATAACAATTGATGTGGCATTTTAAACATAATAAAATAAAGGAAATGAATAGAAGCACCCAAAGGGGATAGTAGCTCTATGAACTCATTTCCCTTCTTGGGTGTTAATTTCTAAATATCTCTAAAGATAAAATAGGAAGTACTTGAGTTGGGTAACACATTGTGTGATGTCCAAAAGTAAAGGGATAATTTAGAAAAGTAGAGGAAAAATCATGGAAAGATAAAACAATGTCAATGTAAAGCAAAGAAAGTGTTGTTAATATCTAGCTTTTTCCTTAGGAATCATGCACATAATGACATAATAGAGGTGTGATGTAATAATACTAAGTGTATAATTTCATTTCTACATTTCCCCCACTTTATGTTGGTGAATTCTAGATTATGGCATCATAACTTGCAATAGGTGGTATTCTAGATAAAAACTTAAAATGGAATTATAACTAAGATTTCAATTGTACAATAGATTAAGTATAAATATTTAAGAATAGAATAGTCATATCATAGGAATTCCATAAGTTAATTATAATAAACTAAACTATATCAAAACAAGGATGAAGAATGAACTATATTGAAGTGTTTTCTTATGATCCGAGATTAACATTCTTTTAGATATGATTACATATATTTATACAAAATGATATTACTATTAAGTTACTAAATCCTTTCATCTCTTTCTCATATATTCGAATACCTTTCATATTCTATAATTGCATGCAACATAGATATACATTCTATATTTTGTCTTATATAAACTATATACATACAAAAAGATTACCAAATCATGAACTATATCCATGTCAGCTTCTATTAAATTTTACTATCCAACATTTTCCTAGAATTAATTGTAATCTTGTTCATAAATAAAAATTTATTTTAATTTATATGGGCTTGATTTTGTATTTTCTTATGCCTAGTGATGATTTATGATTTTTCTATGCTATAAATTACTCTGTTTGGAGTCGATACATGGGACGTTGTTTACTAGTTTTCATCCTATGTGTACTACTTAACTGCCCTTGCAGGTTTTCAATTAGGTAAATTCAGCAATAGGATTCCCTTTTAGGTTTCCAATCTAAGGTAACTACCTTATACACTTCCCTTATAGGTTTTCAGATCGCGGGCCTACTTACATATATAATTTTTTTATACATTCAATAGCTTTACGTAATTTTCTTCTACAAAATTACGATGCTCTATATTTATTATTCTTTGCTTGGTCTACTTGTACTAGTCCATTTTATCATTTTGAATGTGAGGGGTGAATATTGGTGGTGGATTTATGAGTTTGGACTTGGCTCTTTGAATAAGTAGATGTGGCAGAATGAACATTGGTGTGTTTTTCATTGTTTGTGCGCTTGGGAGGATGACCTCTAGGTATTCCTTGTATGTATTCCAATATGCAAAGGATTCATTTATTCTTCTCCGTAGTACATATTTAATTTCACTAGTACCTAAATAACCTCATATAATCAATCATATTTGTCTTTATAAGGAGTTTGTTCATGAAATAGAATAGTAGTCTAGATATTATGAATGAGTGTCTCCAGGTTGGTCTCTAATTTTTGTGCTCGACTTCCTACGAAATTATTCTTTGTCACATTTTTTTCTTATTCCCACAATATTTCATTGACATTATCACTGGATTGTAATTATGACTGAAAATCCATTTGAATATATTGATCCTCTATCTCTTTTAGCATTTGTTTGTGTAGTTTCATCTCTACTTAAATATCATTCTTGTTGTCTCTCATGATGACCTACAAGTGTGTATTCCAATCTAGGAGTTTGAATGCTATCTACTTCACCTAAGATTCAACCTCCTTCAACATTATGATATACTCCTTGAGTATCGTTATTTATTTATTTACTTCATGTTTGGCACTTAGAACTTACCTTGTGAGCTTTATCACCGCTTCATTTTCATTCTAGTAGTACAAAAATTTTCGATGAGAAACATTATCTACATTTTTATTAACTCATGACTTGGTTTCCTATGGTGTATATGACCAACTTGGGATGATTTTGTTCACCATGTGACCTCAAATTGTGCACTATATTCTCTAATTTCTCCTTTTGTTGGGCCATATATAGTGTGGATTCTCAAATATTTTCTTGCGGTGTATTTATTGTTGGCATTGTATTGTCATTGATGTCAAAGTGAGATGAATGTGGTGTTATTAATGATTTATGAAGCACCATTGATGTTAAATGGAGTAATAAACATGAAGGCTGATTGGTAGTGTCTTGTTGAGATTACTTGGTCAAGTCGAGGTGTTTAGTCTTGGTGATGTTTCATGGTGTCTTGAGTAGTATAATGGATGGTAGGAATGGTATAGAGGTACATGGATTATGTAGTGATTTCACGAAATGTGTTGAAGGATATTGTAGGTGTGTAAGAGTGGTGTAGTCATGAGAAATTCATTTTGGGTGGTGCAAGCATATTTAAGATGCTTGGTTGTGAGGCCTAGTCGGTTGGATGACATATGTCATGATGGAGTATATGTATGTAGCTGTTGTATAAGCTTGGTGAGAGTATGTGAATAATTTATATGAGTTATAGAGACACAAGTTTCTTAGAGTCTAGGTATAGGTCGGTGTCCAAATGAGATGTGTTAGATAGATTTCAAAAGTGTGATGTAAATGTGAGCATTGGAGAAGGTGTATTAGGTTTTTATAGTGGTATGAGAAATGTTTCATGTTTTGGTTTGTAAATTTGAGCAAGATATTACATTTTCCCCTTACCGAGTTCCTAGAATTGAGAAAGCAAGGTTGATATGGATTGTTTGATGCTCATTGGAACATGTAAACTCTACATGGTGGTCCAAGATATTCATGTTAGTTTGGTAAGGTTCTTAATATGAAATTCAAGGAATTATTTTGTGGTTTGAGGGGAATAATGTTATGAACAATCACTAAGAAGCTAAGGTGGTCTAAAACCCTCCTTAAACCATAGTTCAAAAGCGATGGAGAAGAAAATCTTATTTGTTATAGCCCAAAATGTATAGATTTATCAATTTTGATGATTGGAGGTTTTATTTGAATCCTACATATTTCTCTAGGTGTAATTTAGGTGTCATGGATCTGAGTGGGCCCTACATAAATTTGTATGTTTATGAAGAAGCTAAATTTTATCTAAAGATTTGCACTATACCAGTTGAATAAATTGGTGTTCGAGAAATTATGGAAGTCATTATTCATTTCCATGGTTTTTTTGATCATGTTTTATCCCTCAAAAGGTTTGTTGTAAGTCATTTTTGCAAGACTTGTTTTAGTGTAGTTTTTGGCGCTTTCACGTGAATTGGTTGTAGACGTGTTTTGGTGGTGTTTTAGTCTTATTTAGGGTATACTATACATTTGGTGATGACCCTAATATCATTATTTTTCCATTTATATATACCAATTTCTTCTTTGAGGTGATTTCATGAGGGTTTGAGATTCATCCTTGAAGACTAGTTTTGTAAGTCATAGACCTAGTGAGGTTGGTTGCTCCTATAGGTGATGTCATTGAATGAGATGATGGTGTAGACTCTTGTATAAGGTTGATACAAGGATTATAAAACATTTATAAGTGGTTTTTAAGGTTTGGATATGGTTAGGATGGCTCAATAACATTCATCTTTTGCGAGTGGGAAAATTTATTATTTGAGGCCTTCTTGTGTCCTAATGAGGGATTTGAGTGTGAAGATGATATTTCTGACCTATATGGTCCTTTTTATGATGTTTATAGGATGTTGATTATGTTTTTTAAGGTTATTTGTCCTATTATTTTGGACCTAAGTGGGTTATGATCATGATTCATGTATATGTTGGCTAAATTTTATGATTGGCTACATACACAAACCTAAGAAGTCATGGGATAAATCCCCTTCATTTAATAGTGAAGCTCCCATGCAAGATGTTTATCTAATCTAACTATTCACACTTTGTAAAGTTATAAAATTAATGTGTAAACTAAAATAATTTCCAGTGTATTACTTCAATCACGAAGCTCATGAGCCATAGCTAAGTAACTTTGCAGCAAGTAAACAATTGTGTTTGGGAGTTGTGCGAACAAAAGAGAACATAAAATATAGAAAAGGTAGTAGCGGTGCAAAAACAAGATAATTTACTTTATAATAATTAGATTTTAGAGCTTATTGATATTGTACACAATAGATAAATATTTCAGAAATATCATAATCTTTAGCAAATGAAAAAGAAATAAATTCATATTCAGATTTAAGATAACACAAAGTTTACCATTAAATACTCACGAGAATGCATAACAAGTCCAATTAGACACAAATCTCTTCAGATTATTATTCAATTCCAATCAGTTTACACAATGAACATTCAAGAATATCAACAAAAAGTTTGAAATATTTAATTTCATGCACAAAATGACAAGAACCGATTACCAAAAGTTATGATCCTTTAGCCCATAGGCTCAAGTCCTATATTTATAGTATCTAGAAAGATAGTATAAATAGGAGACATTAATTATGCCTTCCCCACGTGCTTAACTATAAATTTGCAAGTAGTTGAGAATATTTCTCCTTGAATTTCTCTTTTCTTGGCACAAAATCCGAGGTGTGATATTCAAAATTTCTATAATTTAAATCAAAATCAACTACTTCACATGTAGTGCCAACTATTTTTAAGTAATTGAATTTTTCAAACTAAATTCAAGTAATGGATTTCAACCAAATTACCTAAGTTTTACACTTCAGATTGATTACTTAAATTACATTGTTCAGAGAAATAATATAGAAGAGAAGAATAAAAATAAGAAGAAGAAGTTATTCCAACCGATGAACTTGAGTCTTGCTCTTTTCTCGGTACTTAGCATGTTGATCCAACATATATTATATGGCCTTTTCATCTTCTTTAGTAATAACTTGTATTTCTATTTCAAACTTGAGGATTTCCTTTGCTAGGATATTGCTAAACCAGCTTTACTCTTACAAAACCAGGTCTAAGATTCTTAACATTACGGTGAAGCTTTATCAATTTCTCAATTGAATCATATGTGAAAGGAGTAATGGATTCATCTATTTCCTGCTTGAGAAGCTGAAGAAATTCTTCAAGAGTACTTGGTGGCTTGTCAAGGTTGTATCTTGTGATATAAAATACACAATCATCAAGTTTCTCAATAGCTTCATCCACTTCCTCCTCTAGAATTTTCATTTCTTGCATTACTTTCTTGAGTAGCTTAATGTTGAAGGAAATAATTAAATCCTTTTGCTTTCCATTTTTGTTGACCCTTAAGGAAAAATATACTCCTCAACCAATACCTTATCTGGTAGTGAGTTTATTACCTTAAGATTCTCTAACCAAATTTCAGCAATCCCATTCTCATTTTCCATCTCCAATGCTAAATTATTTAGTTAAAGCAACTTGTTTTGAGAATATTTCAATTTTCTTGGTACTTCAAAGTATTCCTCCTTAGAGTTCTCATTGATTTTTTTATCCACTCATCCATAAATTTATCTTTGTCTCCAATTTCTTCAACTTCTATGATGACTTGAGGGTTAAATTTTTCTCCTGATATTACAAGGCTGAGAAGAAGACTTAGAAACCTTTGCAATGATTTCACATAACTTGGAGATTTTCTCATTTAGTTTGTCCTTTTCCACCTTCTCTTTATCTAACTTGAGAAAAAGTGTGTCAATCAAGGTCTGAGTATCTTACTTCAATCCTTCCATAGTGACTTCTCCCAAAGGCACTCTTGTCACAGTTATGTCCTCCTCGGTCAGCTCACCTTTTTATTTCATGACAATGGACAAGATACTTCAAAAAAATTCTTCCCTAATGATTCAATTGCCAAATTTGAAGTTACCTTGGTAGCTTTATATTTCTTTTGTCTCTTATTAAGACTCCTCGGTAGTTATAGGTCCATCTCTTCTACGTTTATCACCTCCTTAGCCTCTAGGATTTTTCAATGCTAACCAAGATGAGAAGTCCTAAATTGTAGAAGTAGTAGCACCTAAATGTACTAAAATCTCCTAATTTTTACTACTTTGCACTATAATGTAATACCATTCCTTGTCTTTCCTCCGCTACAATATATTACAATAGTACCTTTTCAAGATCTGCCATTTTTGAGTTAAAAAATTATTTTCTGTCTCTTATTCATTAGGAGTTCTAATTACCATATCTATTTCAACTGTCTTTCCATTCTCTTCTTCCTCATGCACATGAGTCTCTTTCACAACCTCTGTATGAACTTTAGTTTCTCCCTCTTCGACACTATTTTGTTTTTTTATCTTCCACTTCAGCTTCTCATGTCTCCCATTCTTATAATACTTCATCGATGAAGGTATCTCCAAATTAGTTTCATACCCCTCCAAATATTGGGTGTTAGTTTGATCATCTTCTTATGGAGGATGGGGATTTCTGGTGGAAAGAAATGAGGAGAATAGGGAGGTGTAATCTCTACATTCATTAGGGAGAGTGAAAGAAGAAGGTTTTAGAGGTGGCATACTTATGAATGTCTTAGTAGATGAATCTTGTGAAGTGGAGACCACCAAGGATGAGGAAACAAATTGAGCTGATGAAGGATTATCATCACTAGTAGTAACTCCTGAAGTTGTTGCTTGTGTTGTCACCAAATCACTGCACCCCCCGAATGACTTGAAAATGAATCACAACATTTGGTGTGATTGGGACACATGGGATCACCTCTCAAGTTGTGGGACTTGGGCTCAAGGTGAACCTCCGAGAGAAGGCTGGCTTCCTCTTCCTAAACTAAACACAACACTACTTCTAATGCAAGAAAAATGGCTAACTAGTCCTATGCTAACATTTCATGGGATTAGGGAAAGATATTTGCAAGGAAATAAAACCTATACTAGAAGTGGTGATGCACCAAATTAAGGGATTTTTAACATTTGGAAGGGTTAATGTGGGAGGTATGCTTACATCACTGACCACCTTCACCTATCGCAACTAGAAAGGTACAAAATACCACAAACTAGGGGTGAACATTCCTCTATTAAACTTGAGTGTACATAAGGGTAGATCAAATCAGATTCAACACACAATTAATTCATCAAAAGGAAACCATGCATGTATATATCAAACATCTATTTCTGTAACTAGGGATAATAATGACATAAAATTAACACAAAAGGAAAATAAGATTTTCACAATTGACATAAAAGATAGTAGTATTATTCCTTCACAACATGAAATAGATAACTTGAAATAAAGGTAAGATAATCACTCTCACTAAGGAATTGTAAATTCACAAAGTAAACACCGATTAATCATTCAACACAATAAATTAGATTTTCAACAGCAAGGTGTAACTCTAAATTAAAAGGTTTCTTAGAATCTCTTAGCACTCTTCCAAGCTTGAAGAGAAACTCCTCTCCAAAATAATCTATATCCTCTGTTCTCTCTATTCTATCCTTATACTCAACTATTATAAGCCCTTTAGGTTGATCCATGACAGCATTGTGCCCTTAACTAACACTTAACTAAAAATAGAAATGTCATTAATATTAAGGGAACATGCTCCCATGAAAATAGAAAATTTGTTGTAAAGGTTTTGACCAAGTCAACCTTGTAACTTTGACTGATTCGAGCTTGAATCTATCCTCTCATGGCTGCTCAACTTGATCTGGGTTCAAATCTAGGTTATTACTATCTTCAGAAAATGACTCATCCACTTTAGAAATGGTGGTTCTTGCACCTGTAACTCACTGTATATCTCAATAGCCTACTTCATCTTCTCTTTTCCCCTTGATGTGGAAGTATACATTAAGCTCTGTGTTTTGGAAGCCGAAGTTGGAGAAATTTTGAAAATAAAGTCTTCAAAAACTTGAAAGAAAAATCTCTGAAATTCTGTAGAGGAAATTTCTGAAAGAAATCTCCAAAGTCAAAAGTTCCAAAATTCCGAACCGGAAAGTTCTGAAATTTTTCCCGAAAATTTCTCCAAACATTTTTACCAAAATTTCTCCGAATTTTTTTTTCAGAAATTTTTTTCCTGAAATTTTTTCCAAATTTGTTTCCGATTTTTTTTCGAATTTCGAGTTTTAAGGTTCCGCTTTAGAGTTTTCAACTCACTCAACATTTTTAATCCCAAAAATCTTTGAAATTCCAAAACCAATTTTTCTAAAAGGAATCCCTAAAAATAAACTCTAAAAGCTTGATTCAACTCACTCGCTCCTCGTTCTGAGCTTCTGTCCCGTGATGAATCCATGACCTTCATTGCTCACTGTCCTGATTTCCTGATTTCTGAATGTAGATTCAACCACCGAAATGAGCTTGGTGTAGAGCTTGCTCTACGTAAATCACACTAACACATGCCAACTAACTCAACGAGCAGCTCGACCACTTTTAGCTCGTGCCCATTTGTGATTGGTGTTGACAAATTTTCAAGCCTTACATTGTCCTTTCTTAAACTTCTAAACTTTTCTGTGAACAAATGAGGGTATGAGGGTATGACAAGACACTTGAAAAACATATGCCAATTTTAACTATGTCTTGCTTGAGTTGAGCAAGTATGGGCCCTTCCAAAGGCAATTTTCTCATTCCGAGACCAATTTGAACCTCCAAGATATGAAAAAGAAGGAACAATCCCAGAGGATCCTGAAACCTTCTAGAATAACATACAAGGATTTCAAAGCTTGAAGTTATCCTGATAACCCCAAATATTTATGGAAGAATCTTCGGTCTCAGGGTATTATCATATTGTCCATTTTTTCCCGAGGGGCAAAATTGACAACATTTTTGGCGACCTCTCAGGGATGCTTTCCTACTAAGCATAATTCCAGTAGCCTTAAGTCATCCATTGGGCATGGAGTCAATATTGTAATCCTGAAAGAAATTTGATCCTCTGTGATATATCCCAGAGTCTCCTTGGTATAGGCAATCTGGACCTCCCTGAATGCTAAGCATGAAGTATACCGAATTTGATTAAGACTTGGCATCTATGGAACACTGCATAATTTTTACTAAAGTAGATCATGAAACTCTTATGGAAAATTTGAACCTTCCTTCTCCTTGACAAACCTCCCATGATGAAATAATGTTTAGAACAACACAAGAGTGATAACGGAAAACAAAAACACCCCAAAGTGAAAACCATACATGCCCTAAGTGGAACATGCAGGGTGTGCAAATGCACTTATTCTACTGAAAGAAAACCTATACTACCCTACACTAATCTGGAAGCACGGTTGAGTTAAAAAAACATGCAACTGTTGTACAAAAATAGCTTCCTTATCTCACATGGATTGCCATGAAGATGATGTGATAACGGACATGGCTGGAATTAATAGTGAAATACTGACATAAATCCAACTTTCCACCTGACTTTCCAAGGCATCAATTGTAAAGAGAAAGTATCCTTCTTTTAGTTGCTCTGCATTTGTTTCGTAGAGACATTGCAACTGATCCTCATAATTTTGAAACTCATCCTCACATTTTGAAATGAATGTGACTAGTTCTAGCTTCTCTTTTGGCTTCAATGAAGCCAGGTACCTGATAGGACATGGTCTAAACCATTGAATATTCTTGCTTGTCTGAACTTCAATTTTAACAAGAAAGCCTTGTTGAAGACATCCTTGAAAAGAATGATAATCCATGAGATGATTTCCCTCTTGTTGCCCATTTACAAACAACTCTTCTCCTATATGAATGAATGGTACTGAATTGATGTCCTCTCCATTTATTTTTCCTTCTTTGACAACAAGAAGTTCATCCATGACATGTAGCTGCTTTGGACCACTTACAACCTCAAATGAAGCTATTGGAAAGTCACTGCAAGTGTTTGAAGCATACTTGATCATATAGGAGTTCCACTTTCATCTGCGAAGAAAATTTGTTCAAGAAACTCTAACCTCTTCATCCCACATGAAACCTGCAAGATCAAATCCTTTCACCTATTGTTTTTTGGGACAATTAAGGGAAGCACAAATTCCTTGGTTTTCTTCCACCATCACTTGTTCATCAAACAAATTTGGCCCCACAATTGAGAGTAAGAAACTCTCAATAATATCATCTTCACCCAAAACCTTCAAAGTTGACTTAGTTTCTCCCACATGCTCCTCTCTTTCTTCATTCAATGAATATTGTAGATGATCCAAGTCTTCCAATTCAAGGAGATAACTTGAAACTATAGGTGTTCCAGAAGTGGGTATTTCTATAGGCTCTTCTGCATCCAAATACTCCTCTCGAATCTGATAAAAAATTTGCTTCTTTGTTCTCTCGAATGTGCAAAGGGTTCAACCTCCCTTATGGTGTTTCCTGAATTAGCAATTGATTCCCCATGACCTTCCTCATCTTCAAACATAAAATTTGCAAGATCAAATTCATCTAAGAAAATAGAGTTTTGAAAAGATGAAGAAGGGGAAGAATCTGAAACTTCCTGCATGGTATAATCTATACTTGAAACTTCTAAGTCCATCATGGAAAGAATCTTGCTATGATCAGTTGTTGTATTTGATGATGATATTGGAAAGTTGCTACAATGCTCCATAAGTGATGCAAGTTCTTGACATGCCTGACAAGTAGGATCATTGCATTCATAAAAATCACCTTGTACACTTGAGAGTCTTTCTTCTTCAGACTTTCACATTTTCTTCTCTAATAGACTCTACCACCTTTGGTGATTCAAAATCCTTTGATGGAACTGAGCCAATATGAATATTGCATTTTGAATAAGTAGACTGCTGGTCCTCTTCATTCAACTCTAGATTTATTTCTGGTACAAAACTAGTTTGTTCCACTTGTTCTTGAGCCTCAACTTCTACAAAAGGTTTAGTCAGGAATGAAGTTTTCTTGATGTTAAGTTTTGCAGCCCATTTCCTCAAATTATCTGCATGCTCTCCTTTTCTATTCTCTTCAACCACATACTCCTCCTTTTTTTTTCATTTCTTGACAATGCTCCTCCCAAAATGGATTTGGGACCACAAGAGGAGGGTTGGGTTGGGATTTAACTGATTCCCTCACTGTTTGAGGAAGAGATTCATTATCTTGTCTTGATGGCCCTTGTAGAAAAGAGGGAACTTTAGAAGGATGAGGCATGGAAGATTCATGATGAAATGGAGGAATAGGAAGTGAAGGAAAGGAACTCTTAGTAGGAGTAGAAACTAGAAGATTAGGACTATGGGGTTCAAGTTGAAACTACATAGATGGAAACATAGGAAGAGGGTTGTAAGGTGGTAATGCAGGGGCCTCCCATTGACAGGATTGACTAACACTACGTTCATAAATATCCCTTTTCTTGATCCATTCTCCAACTTGAGTCATCATCTTGATTATGAATTGAAGCTTTTGTTGAGGGCTAAGCTCACATGGTATATGGCCAGTCCATGGGTATGGAATTCTGAAGCCAATCTAGGCTGCCTTCATCATTTCATTGATCCTTATTCGTACCATGTTATGCTCCAACTCTCGAACCTTCTTCTATAAGTGATCCTCTTCAGGTGTGGAATAGATTCCAAAATCTGCATGCCATTGTTCTTCAGTAACCCCCATGTTTGGTGGATAACCAAATTGACCTACATCTTGCTTATGTGAACATGCATGCTCAAACTAATATTCATCATGAAATTGGTTTGGAGGTGAATTGTAATAGCTTGAAGATGGAAAGAACCACCACTGCTGCAAGTGGGAGTCCCACTATGGAAATGAAGCCATGATTGCACAACTTCATGAATGAGAGAAAATGGAAAGATATGGAAGAAAACTAGATGGAAAATGGATAAAATGAAAGTTTGCAACACAAAGAGTAGGGTACTTAGACCAATGGAGTCGCCAGTTGTGCTTGGGTATACCTCCTAAGGCTGAAATTTCACTAAGAGCACAACAACTTAATGAAATGAAATGAACACAATACACACACCTATGAAATATGTGCCTCTTGTCCCACAGGCATGCCAAAAATTGTTGTCACCAAATCACTGCACCCTCGAATGGCCTGAAAATGAATCATGAAATTTAGTGTGATTGGGACACATGGGATCACCTCTCAAGCTGTGGGACTTGGGCTTGAGGTGAACCTCTGGAGAAGGCTGGCTTCCTCTTCCTAAAATAAACACAACACTACTTCTAATGCAAGAAAAATGGCTAACTAGTCCTATGATAACATTTCATGGGATTAGGGAAAGAGATTTGCAAGGAAATAAAACCTATACTAGAAGTGGTGATGTACCAAATTAAGGGATGTTTAACATCTAGAAGGGTTAATGTGGGAGGTATGTTTGCATCACTGACCACCTTCACCTATCGCAACTAGAAAGGGTACAAAATACCACAAACTAGGGGCGGACGTTCCTTTGTTAAACTTGAGTGTACATAAGGGTAGGTCAAATAAGATTTAACACACAATTAATTCATTAAAAGGAAACCACACATGCATATATCAAACATATATTTCTGTAACTAGGGATAATAATGACATAAAATTAACATAGAAGGAAAATAAGATTTTCACAACTGACATAAGAGATAGTAGTATTATTCCTTCACAACATGAAATAGATAACTTGAAATAAAGGTAAGATAATCACTCTCACAAGGAATTGTAAATTCACAAAGTAAACACCGATTAATCATTCAACACAATAAATCAGATTTTCAACAAAGTAAGGTGTAACTCTGAATTAAAAGGTTTTTTAGAATCTCCGAGCACTCTTCCAAGCTTGAAGAGTAACTCCTCTAAAAATAATCTATATCCTTTGTTCTCTCTATTCTCTCAATACTCATACTAAACTATTATAAGCCCTTTAGGATGAGCCATGAAAGTTGGGCCCTTAACTAACACTTAACTAAAAATAGAAATGTCATTAATATTAAGGGAACATGCTCCCATGAAAATAGAATTTTTTTGCAAAAGGTTTTGACCAAGTCAACCCTGTAACTTTGACTGATTTGGAGCTCGAATATGTCCTCTCATGGTTGCTCAACTTGATCTGGGTTCAAATCCAAGTTGTTACTATCTTCTAAAATGACTCATCCACTTTAGAAATGGTGGTTCTTGCACCCTATAACTCACTATATATCTCAACAGCCTACTTCATCTTCTCTTTTCCCCTTGATGTGGAAGTAGACATTAAGCTCTGTGTTTCAAAAGCCGAAGTTGGAGAAATTCTAAAAATAAAGTCTTCAAAAACCCAAAAGAAAAATCTCCAAAATTTTGCAGAGGAAAGTTCGAAAGAAATCTCCAAAGTCAAAAGTTCTGAAATTTTGAATTGGAAAGTTCCAAAAATTTCTCCAAAAATTTTCCCAAAAATTTCTCCGAATTTTTTTTTCCGAAATTTTTTTCACGATTTTTTTTTCAAATTTCAAAGTTTTGGGGTTTCGGGCTTTAGAATTTTCAACTCGCTCAACATTTTTAATCCCAAAAATCTTTGAAATTATGAAATAGAATTTCCCAAAAATAATCCCCGAAATTAAACTCAAAGCTTGATTCAACTCGGCCTGCCTCCTTCTTGAGCTTACGGTCCCGTGATGACTCAATGACCTTAATTTCTCACTGTCCCGATTTCCTAATTTTTAAATGTATATTTAACCACCAAAATGAGCTTGGTGCAAAGCTTTCTCTACATAAATTGCACTAACACATGCCAACTAACTCAATGAGTAGCTCGACCACTTTCAGCTCATGCCCATTTGTGATTGGCGTTGACAAATTTTCAAGCCTTACGTTGTCCTTTCTTAAACTTATGAAATTTTCTATGAACAAATGAGGGTATGGCGTAACACCAAAAACATATGCCAGTTTTAACTGTGTATTGCTTGATTTGAGCAAGTATGGGCCCTTCCAAAGGCAATTTTTTCATTCTGAGATCAATTTGAACCTCCAAGATATGAAAAATAAGGAGCAATCCTAGAGGATCCTAAAACCTTATGGAATAACATACAAGGATTTCAAAGCTTGAATTTATCCTGATAACCCTGAAATATTTATGGAAGAATCTTCGGTCTCAGGGTATTATCATGTTGTCAATTTTTTCCCGAGGGGCAAAAATTGACAACAGAATGTAAATCTCTCCTTTTACTATTATGGGATTTTTCGCACCGGTGGCCTTCTTGGTCCCTTTCTACTTTCACCTTGAGTTCCCTTTTCTTTTGTGCTACCTTGATTAATTGGTTTCATCACCGATTCTTCCAAACAATAACCTCTTCCAAGAAGCCATTTTGAAGTGCATGATAAGACCATTGAAGTTATCTCCTCAATTGTTTTCACATTATTCTTCTTGAAATCAATGGGTGGTAGTGGGGCCTTATCTCCCCCATTTGATTGTAGGAATCAAGAACAACATTCCCATCATTAGGGAGGTCTTCAGAATCTTTTCTAGTCCAAAATCAATAATTTTCCTAACTTTCAACCTATTGTAATCTCTTTTTCTGATCTCAAATTCATCCCTACAATCTATCCAAAAGTCCTCTAATGCAGGGATGTGCATGTATTCCAATAAAACTGATTTTTAGCTAACTTTCTAAAGTAAAAATTGGCCCTAGATTGAAAGAATTTCTGTCTATAGTGATGAAACATCTCCTTCTGAATATTCCTTTCTTTATGAATGTTGGCACAATGATAATTTCCAATTGTAATTGGGAAGCCAACTACTACCCTGTGATACTTTGACTAGAGATCATGCAGTTCCACCAGTTGCCTACATAGTTCCATCAACACCCACTTATCATTTGGGTACCTTGGGAGTTTGAGTGGTGTTCCTGAAGCCACAAATTCTGAGATAGGTGAAATTGGAAAATTGAATAAAAACACATCCATAATGGGAAACTATTTCCCATGCCACATTAGTCACTCTTTTTGCTCATATTTAATTTTTTAACTGGAAAATGATTTCATAAAAGAAACCATCATAACCCTTACATCCTTCTTAAAATATTTAGAAAGTACCATTGTGGATAGTATTCATAAATGGGGTTTGCAACTAAGATTCCTTTATTGTATAACCTAGTAAAAGTTCCATTTGAGGCTACAACATATACCAAATATGAATTCATCTTGAAACTAAAAGTTTTCCTAACCTCTTTGTGTTGATGATCAATATTGTCACTTATCATCTGAGCCCAATTAATCAATGCATTAGTTTTGTTGACATCAATTGTTCTTATGAAGTAGTACATCCATGTGGAGAAGTATTTAGCATTATTTTCCCCATTGATCCTACATAACAATTGAGTTATATCATCAGCTTCTTGAATTAGATCTGACCTTACTATGGTTTTGGGAAACCTGGATGCTTGTTTTGGATTTTTCAAGTAGTTTATATTTATGATTTTAATACAATCAGTTGTATTATTTTCCCATTGACAATAGATTTCTCCATGGCCACCTCTAATACATTTTCTATTGTTGGAATCTTCAAGCAGTAGTTTAAAAACTAGGTTTCTAGTTTTACAACCACATTTCCTGATGTATCTTTTATTGATTTAGAGAGAGGATCAAAAATTTTGGCACATTCCAAGACAAACTTAGGTAACCGAGTAGTACTTGGGAATGCTACTTCTTATATTATCCCACTATTGGTCAGATTTTCCCCCACATGTGTTTTGCTTGATGCTTTTGACCTATCTATCAACTTAATTATAGACACATGTCCCATATCAGTATCACTGATTTCTACAATATTGGATCTGATGCATGAATCAATTGGATATCCCTTGTGTTCATACTTCATCTTTTCCACTTGTGGCTTACTTGACTTGTTTGGCCTTAAATTTTCCATTTCTTTTCTCTCTAGAAGTTGCTACAACTACAAGACTAAGATCTTCTTGAATAATAACTACCTCTCCCAATTCTAATGACTTCTCTTATACTTCAGAAATTTGTTGTATTTTGTATAACAAGACTATGTATGCACACTAATAAGATACCAACACCTCCTACTTAAGATGTAGAATTTTGAGTTAAATCATTGATCTCTATATGTCTTCGATTAATTTTAAGTTGATGTACATTTTGAGTACTTCATCTGTTATTAAAGTTCTCAAAAATATTTTGCAAGTAATGTTTCAAGATTTATATTAAAAAGTAGATATGGCATCCTATTTTCATAGTGTAGTGTGGGTTTCTAGGGTGGAGTTGCTCAAGTTTTAAGCAAGTAAGTAGTAGGGACATGGTTTTACACAATGAACTATGAAGTAAAAGTCTTTAGAAAACCATCTTGGCATAGGATTTGTGATCCGAGAGGACATTATGAAAGAATTTTTTCCCTAAATCTCCTTGGATCACTATAGTATAGAAGATGACTCTGAGATATTTTTGACGACTATTTGAACGTCGAAAATGGAGTTCGTATGCACATTGGGTGGCTGGTCAAAGTTTGGTCAACTAGAAAGTCAACCTTGGTCAACAATCCAATCCGGATGTGACACGTGGAAAAGGTGGCAACTGGCGAAAAGAAAAAAGAGAGTTGTTTTTTTCCGCTTATCGACGTCCTAGTCTTCGTTAGGTGTAAAAATTTGGTGGTTGCAGTAAGAGGCTCAACTTTTGTGATAGAAGGGAGCCTAGCCGCCGTGAGAGCTAGTGGTGTTACCGACATGGTGGGCTCTCAAACCACCATGTCGATGTCGAGTTAGCTTGACAAGTTATTATTTCTGCTTGGTGACATGATCAAATCCCCACCGAGTTGATCACATTGCGATGAGTTTGATTTATCTTGATTTTTCTATCGATAATCGACAAATGCACTATGTGGTGAGTTACATTGATGTTATCTCGGTGAGCTATTTTAATTGATACCGAGTTAATCATAGTCACATTTTTCCACAATTTTCGGAAGTATATCATCCCATTAATCTCTCAGGATCCCAAATGACTTAGGCTTCAAACAAACCTCAATGATATTCAATAACTAATGCTCGACGAAGAGACTCGACACATAGATCGGTGGTAGACTCAACCAACCGCCACACTCAAAAACTCATGTAGAGCTTGCCACATGGCTCAGAGAGCCCCTCAATGCACAACACCACCAACAAACCAAACAACACATAGTGCATGAACCGAGCACAAAGGGGAAGGCGTGACCGCAACCACGTCCACCATGCTTTGGAGAGCCCAATAAAACCGACTCCCCCTACGCCGGTCAATGTGGGATTTCCCACTAAATGAAAAGTGGCCCAAGAAAAATAAAATGCAACCAAGCTATATGGGAGGTGGGATTTGATTCCCCATCTCACCCTTTTGAATGGGCGATCAACCAACTTGCTGCATAGGCGGTTGAGATAAGAGTTGGCCGATATGCCATATAAACAAAAATTTTGGGTCCCTTTGCACTATAAAAGGGACCTCACCTTCATTTGTAAAAGACACACCACAAGCTAAAGGATATCTCTCCCTCTTGAGTCATGTAAATAGCTTAATTGAGCTATAGACACACCTAAACTTAATTATTTATCAAGCCTAATTATGGGTGATATAGTATTAGGGTAATTTTAATATAGTTTTGTGCACTATATTAAAATCCTAAAATTACTATAGGAAAATATTATTTATTGGCCTATTATTTTTAGGCAATAGTAGATGAAATATTTGTGATTGGGAGTATTTTTACACTACCCAATAGGCCTTAAGCCACAATATTTTTCACTTGCAATGTCTAGAGTATCGATCGAAGTAACAAAGGACACAGGGAAGCATTGGGGAGGTCGATCAAGTTCGAAGGAGGTTATACACAGGAATGTGGAGAATGATTTAGACAAATCATCGTAAGTTCTTCAAAGGACTAGCGTACTACTAGGAAAGTGGAAATTCCATTAGGTTTTATTATAAGAAATAACATTGTACTTACAAATTTTACTAGTGGAATGGTTCGAAAGAACCCGGAGATGTAGGATATTGTTGAACTCCATAATCAATCATTGTGTAATTGTCATTATATTCTTGCATTAATTTTAAATTGATTACTTAAAAGGATAAAGTTATTGACAAAATCAAAGGCCTACAGGGGTCTGAGATTAGGTAGATAAAAACTTGATCAATTTTCGGATCAAGTTGGTATCAGAGCTAGTTTTCTAGACACAGGTTTTGAAAATGGATCTATACCTCTTCTTCCTTTTTCCATTTATGCTTGCATTATTGGGCACCATGGTTTGAGTGATGATGAATTGACACCGAGAACATGATCACTAGATTGTGGAGTTACAAACCCACATGGCTACTATTTGAGAGCGTTAACACCAATAACAACAACACATTGTAGAGTTGTAGAGAAGCCTAGATGCTCCACTTGGGAAGGTGGCTGAATCAAGTTAGCTTCCAAAAGTGCCACTTGGAGAGGAAACCTTCACTAGAATCAGTCATGTTTCATCATTGTGGAAAAGGGCACGACACCGAGAAATGCTAGAAATTATATCTAGACAGGAGGCCTAAGTGGATGTAGAAGAAGGGAAAGGCTATTGCAAGACCCAACACTAGCATGTCAGTGGCACCATTGGGATGGAAAGAACCAAGGTGGATCATCTTGATATTATCTACCGCAACATGTGAGTGCTTCGAGACATTGGATTCCATTGATTACATACATGAGGACAATTAGTCACCCTTATTTTCGATTGGACTATCGAGTAGGGTATGCAATTGTCGATTTGGTGCACCAACTGGGACTTCCCATGACACCACTTCCTCGTACCAAGATAGTTGGTACAGAATATGGTACTCTACATGGAGTGTCTACCAACTATTGCACTCTGAGATTCATAGTTGGGAGATGAGTTTCTGACAATATCACTCTCGACATCATCCCTTTGGAGATGGATGAAATGGTATTAGGAAACTTCTACCTAACTTCTCATCAAGGTTATATGACTAATGATAGGAGCGGAGTGGAGCTTCACATTGGGCACAACTGGAGGATCAATTTTGTGATGGGACATGTTGTTCATCTTGCACAAGGTGAAGATAGTGAGATTTTGACTCATATGTACTAGGGGATCATGCAAATCCTAATGCAGAGTCAAGCTCATATGTCCCTATGGATCAATCGATCCTGACACTGAGGTCACATATATCCCAACAGATCATCAGGATCCATATGCAGAGGAGCGAGAGCTTGAGGATCCACATGACACCTATTGAGGTATCCTAGATAGACACCAAGGATTCTACATCTGGTAAGAAATCTAAGGTGCAAATAAAGTTGACTTTGTTCAACTATTGTATTGGTTTTTCTGAGCATTATTTATTTCTCTTATTGTAATAAAACCATAAACTATTGTGTTAGGTAGAATGTATGAATAAGACCCCTATGTGGTCAATTTTTGTATACATCTAACTAATCAGGACACACTAGTAAAGACCCAATTTTGGGCAATGTTTGTACTCTTTTATACTTGCATTAGTAAGACCCCTTAGAGGGAAATTATTTTGGTAAATTGCTAATACCAAGAGATGCAATATGTTTTGGTCCTTGTTGAGTTATTTGTCTAGCAGAAAGAGACAAATAAGGTCAATCCACAATGCGATGCAATGGAGAAGACCAAGTACATAAGCCACAGTAGGAGAATTTTTCATGACATGTTTATCATGTGAAATTTTTTTCCTATAAAATTGGTAACTAAGCTTATTGTACCAAGAATTCAAAAATGGAGCATTTTTACAACTAATTTGCATGATGTATTAGGATATAATTTCCTTACACTTGTATTTAAAAGTTGTATAAGACCATGTTAGGGGCACATATCTCCTAATCAAATTTTGAGTGACCATTATAGTTGGATACTCATATCTATGAGTTTGGAGATTGGTCAACCATTCATGTAGACAATGGAGCTCATATGTATCAGCTCAGATCTTCATTCTGTGTATAGGCATTATGACCATGCATTATAATGGTAGCTAAATCACCGTTAGCATTGACGTTGGGTCAGAACTTTGTTCTTTGAAGAGGCCATCATGGGTAGCTAGCATAATGGTACCTGATATTGTTTGTCAATAAGAGGAGCTCTCAAAGGATTAGCTCGGATAGTCATTCGTATCAGAGGCATTGCATACCACAAATTCGAATGGTAGCTAATCATCGACTTAACATTGTGCATTCGAGGCTTGAGGTCTTGAAAGAGGCTTAACATTGTGTATTGGAGGCGTTGAATTCTAGAAAGGGACGTGACATTAGGTCGCAACTTCATTCTGTGTAGAGTCTCTTATGACCTTGTAGCAGGATGGTACTTGATAAGTCATTGTCCATCACCAAAATTAGATCAATCATAGCTCTAAGTAACATGGAGTTCCTTCAAACTAGTTTAGATTTTACGTAATCAACTAGGAGCCAAGAACTGTGTTATAGAGTCAAAGAAGATCCTTGTTGTCATATATCTGAAGCCTAGCACCACACAATGGAGGCGTGGAGGTCTTCTTTAGATATCAAAGTGGTGCAATAGGAGGTAGTGAGCCCAAGTGCCATAGGTCCTAGAGTTTGAACCATCATTTGTTGAATGTGGAGTTGGTAGAATACTGCGATGATCTCTTCTCAGCAAGGTGATTTGGAGTTCACAAGATTTTTGGGACAAAAACCTTTCCCATTGGGGAGGTGTGATCGGAGGACATTATGGAGGAAAAATGTTCCCTGAATCTATTAGGATCACTACAGTACTGATAAGATGACTCTGAGAGATTTTTGACGATTATTTGAACATCAAAAATAGAGTTCATATGCACATTGGGTGGCTGGTCAAAGTTTGGTCAACTAGAAAGTCAACCCTACTCAATAGTCCAATCTAGACGTGACACATGGAAAAGGTGGCAACTGGTGAAAAGGCAAAAAGAGAGTCATTTTTTTGGTTATTGACCTATGGTATTCGTTAGGCGTAAAACTTGGTGGTTGTAGCAGAAGAGGCTCAACTTTTGTGACAGAAGGGAGCTCGACCGCCATGAGAGCTAGTGGTGCTACCGACATGGTGGGATCTCAAACCACCATGTCGACATCGAGTTAGCTCAATGAGATATTATTTATGGCTTGGTGAGGTGATCAAATCCCCACCGAGTTGATCACATTACGATGAGTTTGATTTAGCTCAATTTTCCTATCGAGAATCGACAAGTGCACTATGTGGTGAGTTGCACTGATGTTAGCTCGGAGAGTTATTTTAATTGATACCAAGTTAATCATAGTCACATATTTCCACAATGTTTGGGAAGTATATTATCCCATTCATCTCAATGGATCCCAAACAACTCGGGCTTCAAACAAACCTTGATTGACATTCAACAACCAATGCTTGACACATAGCTTGGTGGTAGACCCACCGATCCACATTCAACAAACAAACTCACGTAGAGCTCACCACATGGCTCAGACAACCCTCAATGCACAACACCACCAAAAAACCAAACAACACACAATGCACATACCAAGCACAAAGGGGAAGGCGTAATCGTAACCACGTCCACCATGGGTTGGCGAGCCCAATAACAACCGAATCCCCCTCTACACCGGTCAATGTGGGATTTTCCCACTAATTGAAAAGAGGCCCAAGCAAAAAAAAGGTGGTTGAGCTATATGGGAGGTGGGATGTCATTTCTTGACCTCGCCCTTCCAAATGGAGTGATCAACCAACCCACCTACATAGGCAATTGAGATAAGAGGTTGCCGATAGGCCATATAAATAAGGATTTCGGGTCCCTTTGCACTATAAAAGGGACCTCACCTTCATTTGTAAAATACACACCACAAGCTCGAGGAGCTCTCTCCCTCCCGAGTCATGTAAAGAGCTCAATTGAGTTATAGACACACCCAAGCTTAATTGTGGGTGATATAGTATTAAGGTAATTTTAATATAGTTTTGTGCACTATATTAAAATCCTAAAATTACTATAGGAAAATATTATTTATTGGCCTATTATTTTTGGGCAATAGTAGATGAAATATTTGTGATTGGGAGTATTTTTACACTACCCAATAGTCATTAAACCACAATATTCTTCACTTGCGATGTGTGGAGTATCGACCAAAGTAACGAAGGATGCGAGAGAAGTGTTAGGGAGGCCGATTGAGTTCTGAAGGAGGTTGTGCACTAGGAATGTGGAGAACAATTTCAACCGATCATCACAATTTATTACAAGGACTGGAGTACTACTAGGTAAGTGGATATTCCATTAGGTTTTATTTTAAGAAATAACATTGTACTTACAAATTTATACTAGTGAAATGGTTTGAAAGAACCTAGAGATGTAGGCTATTTCCAAAATCCGTAATCAATCATTGTGAAATTGTCTTTATATTCTTGCATTAATCTTAAATTGATTACTTAAAAGGAGCAACTTGTAGGAAAATATCAAAGGCCTACAAGGGTTTGAGATTAGGTAGATAAAAACTTGATCAATTTTCGGATCACTTTGAGTAATGGGAGGTCGATCTCCATAATCTGTTGGGGAAAATGGTGAGTCTAAGAAGTTAGATTTTCCGGCCAAGCAATAACCGTGGAGAATTCCACCAAGTGAGAGGTAAGTAGTGAGAATTAAAATTCCCGAGATGGTCAAAATCATTGGTTCACTTGCTAGGTCAAAAATAGGTTTTTCCACTATTGAGGTTTTGCAAAAACTAACATGTATATAATTTTCCCACACAACTTAGAGGATACCTCAACAATTTTAACCAATTTGAGCATGAATTTGGGGAAAAACCATAGATTTTTAGAAAAATGAAAATCCTAGATGGAAAAATGACTCATCAATAAAGAAAAATATGAAAAAGAAAGGAAAAACTTAAAATAGATAAGGGGAAAATGATCAACATACCTTTTCTCTAGATGGTTTGTTAATAGATTTCCCAAAATTTCTTCAATTGATTGGTTCAATGAAGCTCAAAATTTACATGGTGGATTACTTGTTCGGTCAATCTGGAATGCTAGGTGAAAATGATGTGGAATTATTATTTTTATTTAAACCTTCCACCTCATTAAATGCACTAGCGAAAAGTGGGATAAAATCGTGTCATCATTTTTTTAGGGTCGAGTTTCATGGTTTGCTTTGATAGCTTGAGGTTTCTTGAAGTTAAGTTATATCGAAAATCTGAGTTGTTCGGGATTGAGTAGAAATGCAGGATTTCAATGCGACTTTTCTTGATTACTTAACATTGTGAAGCTACTATAGTAGTTCAAAATGCCGACTAGGTCTAGACTTAGGTTGTGGTATTCGGTTCAACTTTTCTTGATTGCTTTATGAAGTAGAACAATATCAATTTTCCGCAATGTATTGATAGTGGTATGAATCAAGCTCTAGGAATGAATTTACATTATTTATTTTAAGAAGTAAAGTGGTAGTGAAAACCCACCTAGCAATGTGTAGTGCAAATTAGGTTTTCATTGAGGACTTACTACAACTTATGAAGTAAAGTATCCCAAAAAAACCCACATAGGTTTCGGATCGAGTTCCATACTAAGCTTTTATAGATTTTGAGTAATTTTGAGCAAGTGGGTATTTTGAAAATGTGACCAAGCAACCTCTTGTAACCTCCTGAAGGAATCCTAAGCAATCCTACAATCCAAAAAGAGTTAAGGAAAACATTAAATACCAAAGTCTTATTAAAGGGAACACAAACTAGGTGACCTCTAAATTTCATAAGGTAGAAACCAAATTTTTTGAAAGGGTATCCCAAAATTTCTAAGTGAAATATTGGGGACACCATTAGCTCCATCTATGTGTTGGAACTTTTTCATATGTCATATGTGTTGTCATTGATGTCAAGATGAATCAATTAATGTCAAGATACATTGATGGCAAAAGGAGTGAATTGGTAAAGTGAGCAAAAATGATGATGAAGGTTGATTGGTAGTGACAGATCAAGGAGAAATCAACTCAGGAAATAAAGTAGAGAAGGTTGAAGATTGAACTAGGTGATTTCATGAAGATCAGAGCTATAACAGTGATAGTTGCATGCTCAAGAAGATAAGGCTCCAGGATGACTAAGGATAAGTTCTAAGGGACTTAATCAATGTTTGTTCACACCACGAGACAAGGAGATATACGCTGAAGATAGGATACGTTCGACGAATAATAGATATTTCCACGAGAAGAAAAAAATATCCGCCAAGGTATAGAAGAGGTCAAGGAGAAGAGTTAAATGTTGCAAGCAAAGTCACAAGTAAAGAGGCAAGTTTGTGAGCATGATGAATTAGTCATGAAACTCAAAGAAGAACTATTGAAGTCTTGAAGTAGGCATCGATAACTTATAGAAGGACACATAACTCTAGAAAAATATATGGAAGGTATGAGAAAGCTGCATGAAAAGGAATGAATCCGCCAAAGCAAAAACAATCAACAAACAAGTGTAAAAATGAGAAGGATTGAAAGTCGTGGAAGAAAGGATAGGAAAAGGAGAATCCACGAGTAAGGAAGTCAGAAGAAACATGGAGGTAAAGGAAAAATTGTGAGTAAGGAGAAATGTTGTGAAGAACTAAGGAATGGAGATATCCACGAAAGACAAAATAAGACACTAGATAAAGGGAAGTTAGAAAGAAGTTGCGTATAAGGGAAAGCCACACGTAACAAGAAAAGTTTCTAAGGAAGAAAGTCATGGATGAAAGAATGGAGTTGAGGATGCGAAAAACATTTGCTTTGGAAGGTAATGAGAGATGTATACAAGGAACTAGCTGCGTAAAGGCTAAGGAAAAGGAGTATATTCATGAGAAATTGCGGAAGCTGCGAGAAGCATAGAAGAACTAGGGATAACTGAAAAGTTGCCAAAGAAGGAGAAATGTCGAACAAAGAAAAGAGCCACGATACAAGGGAAAAGGTCCAAGAAGCCAAGAGAAGCCACATCTCGATTAAATATGAACTGGAGATGAATCTAGGATAATCAGATAGAGTTTAAATTAGAAGAAGTAATATTTTTCATGTGAATAAATGGTGATTCAATTGTCTGAAGATTGCGGCTGTGTGTACAACTAGAACTCCACATTGAATGATGAAGTCCACTATTCCAGCTGCTAGAATTTAATGCTTGTTGACTTCAAAGTATTTCAATTACACTCTCCATGAAGATTCCTAATTTCAAGGTGAAATAAAATATTGGAGAAGAAAGGAGATCATTTATTCTAGATCACGAGGAAATCCTAAAATACAAGAAATCTATTTTTAGGAGTCATCTCATAAATAATTTCTAGCAGATGCATAGAAGGTGTAATCAAGCCAAATATAGAAAAGAACAATTTGGAGATAGTGGCATGCATTTAATGCACCATATTTTTCAGGTGACTAGGCAGGAGAGATTACACGACATGTAAAAGGAAGTGTGAATAGGTTGATTGACTATATAGAGGAAATTCGACGCCATTGTGAATATTTGCTCAAGGATAAAATAAGAAAATATCAAAAGAAAGAGTAATGAAAGGAAATGATGCTCAACGTAGAAAATGATACATTTGAGTTGAAGGAGTCTAAAAGTTTGATTAGATACATTAAAAACTTATAGATGTAGCAAAAACACTCTCATGAGATGAAGAAATGAAGATTTGAAGATATGAAATGAGAGCGAAGTGCAGTCGAGACAAAGAAAGAAGAGGTAGTTGCATGATGCAAATTTGTTGAAGAGAAGAGCAAGGAGATGAGGAAAAATTTATTGTAGAGAAGAATAAATGAGACGCGATGTAAAGAATAAGGATACAAAGCAAAGAGAAAGAGAAGAACTATGTACAAAAGGAGACAAAACTATCGATGAAGAACTAATGAATAGAGAAAAGAAGAAAATATGATACGTTGGAGAGACCAGAAAAGAGGTAAAGAAAATATTGCACATCTAACTGTGAAGAGTGATTGTAAAATAGTGAAACAACAAGGTGATCATAATCTGTTGTATGTGCAACATGGAATCTAGATGATCAAATTTGTATGAACATAAGTCTAAGTTGTAGCTTAGTAGTCTTAGGGGGTTGTAGCCTCCTTGTAGGTGGGTTCCTGTAGAAGATCAGTTGTAGCTGATTAAATTAGGGGTTGGTGCTCCTTGTGAGGTTGGTGCCTTGCTAAAAAAATATCTTGTGATGTGTTATATTCACTTGAGTCCTTTTTGTGTGTAATATTAGTAGAGGTGTAGGGGTTGGAGCTCCTTGTGGGATTGGTGTCTCACTAAAAAAATCTTGTAAGATGTGTTATATTCTTATGAGTCCTTGCTTTGTGTAATATAAGCAATGATTTTAGTGGGTTTTTGTCCCGAAAGGGTTTCCCACATTATATTTGGTCTCCTCATGTGAATGTGTGTGTATTCTTCTCATTCTTATAGTCTCATGATTAATATTGCATGCTTATAAAAATCAATGATAGTTAACAACAATGATACAAGAAATAAAAAGGAAATTGATTGTAAGTTTTAATCAACACTTGATTTAACCCATCCCTTCTCGGTGGCATGAAATCTCTAATAGTGTGGAAATATTTATTTCAGTTAGAATGTAAGAAATGAAGATGAGATCCCAACATCTCTGGTTTCAAGTATTTTTCATTGGGTTCAGTGCTAAAGTGAAAAAGAAACACGAAAACAAACAAAACAAAAAAACACTGAGATTTTATTTATGTCCATGCATGTTTTACCATGTATCTCAATTTCTCAAAAGATTTAGATGCTACCCATTATATGGCAAGGAAATTCAATTCCATCATGATAGTCAAGGATGAAAGTATCTATTCCAATAGCTCTTTTGATCATGAAGGGTCCATTCTATAGTGAATCAAACTTTCCATGCATACCCTTTCATTTTTCTTATCCCATAAGAGAACCCGGTCTCCAAACTCAATTTTTTATCCCTAGCCTTTTTTTTCAAACATTCTCTTGACCTTCAATTTATTTTCAGCCAACCTATCAACCACATGAATACACACTTTTTGTAGCTCGAGATAAGTACATAATCATTTTGTCAAGTGTATTTTGGTAGGTAGCGTTTTCAATGACTTTTGTTAATGGTAAAGAATATAGTTCAATGGTAATATGTATCTCATCATTCGTCCCATACAACAATTGAAAAGGAGACATGCCTATTTCCTTCTTGGGTGTAATCCTATCAACCCGAGTGCATCAAAATATTCTTGTGCCATGTTATTTGATTTTCATCTACCAACTTTTGAATTATTGTTATCAAGTTTTCATTTCTTGATTCGGCTTGTCTATTTCCTTAAGGATAATAATTTGAAGAATTCACTAAATAGACACCATGTTTGTAACAAAATTCAATTATCTCTTCAGAGGACAAATTTGTAGCATTATCTCGTGACTATTTTATGCGGGACACCAAATCTTACAATTATATTTTCTTTGATAAAATTACATCTTCTAAAGTACTATGCTTAACAAGAATAGCTTATACCCATTTACTTGAAATAATCGGTTACTTTCAAAATGTAATTGTGACCAAAACGTGAGGGAGGATTCAACATACCAATGAAATCAATGCCCCATTGTTGGAATGGCTCATTAATCAATACTATATTTTAAGGTATTGTCGGTAACTTCACACGTCCAATAAATTACTAACATGTTTGACACTTAGAGATCCATTCTACAGTGCCTTGAAAAATGGTAGGAAAATAATACCTTTCCCAAAGGATCTTGTGTGCACTAAATCTTACTAAGAAGTTTCCTCCACATGCTTTTTCATGTAACTTCTTCAGTAACCTTTCTTTCTAAGCTTTTTCCACACATCAGAGAAAGACACCACCAATTCCATTTTTATATAAACCATTTTACCAAAGAACAAAGTCCTCTGATTTTATCTTGATAGTGCATTTTTGGCATGTTAGGTGATATGGGAACTCCCCATATTTTAGGAAGTAGGAAATTCTACAATACCATTTATTAACCAAATTGACAAAGAGGACTAGAGGAAAATCCTCATCAAGTTCTTCTTGAAGTGAAGAGGTTGCTGCATTTGGATCATCTTGCTTCCTTTCTATCATCAATTGGAAAAGGCATCTTTCTTTGACTAGCTTTGTTAGTTTTATGTTAATGTCATACTCTTTCACCTTATTCACCTAGGTTCCTCTCACAATCCCAAACTCTTGTTGTGCTAAGATATATTTGACTATAGTATCAAGTACATATACAACTATATGCATGGAAAAAATATAATACATGAATGCCTTGCATTATTTGATAATTCCATATGCATGCTTCTCCATTGGTGTGTATTTTAATTCATAAGCCTTCAAAGGAATACTCATGAAGGCTATAGGGGATTTAATGATTTCCTCATTCTTTTGCATTAAAATAACTAACATGGTGTGCTCAAGAATAACATTAAAGGATGAATTCCTTATTGAAATTAGGTGATACCAACACTTTGGATCTTTAGCTAAAGTTGCCTTGATTTTTGAAAAGCCCTTTTAACTTCATCATTCCATTTAAAGTATTTCTTCTTCTTCATCATATTTGAAATGTGACGAGTTAGTTCGAAAAATCTAGAATAAATCTTTTGAGAAAATTTACCTTACCAAAGAATGAATGAACTCCCTTTTTATAAGTTGGAAAAGGTAAGCTTTGAATAGCTTGTACTCTTTCAGGATCGATCTTGGTCCCTTCCTTTGAGACAATGTGTCCCAGAAGCTTTCCTTTAGTAACAAAAATATTGATTTTTTGGGATTCAGAGATATCCCATGCTTCCTGCATTGAAATAAAACTTCCTCTAAATCAGAAATGTGGTTACCTATTACTTTAGATAAGACTATCAAATCATCAAGGTATACCACTATAATTTTATCCTTCAGATGAGCAAATGTCATATCCATTTCCATTTGGAAATTTTCTCCTGCATTTACTAGCCCAAAAGGAATCTTCTGATAAGAGAATGTTCCCCATGGTGTGGTGAATGTCATATTGTATTGATCTTCCTTTGCTACTCTCTATCTAATTGTAACCTAAAAACCATCTAACATAGATAACATTTTCGAACCAATAACTACCTGTAGGGTATGATCCATGATGGGAATAGGGTAGTTATCTTTTAATGAGGCTTGGTTTAGATTATGAAAATCTACACACAAGTGTATCTCACCATTATTTTTCCTTGTAAAATATTTGCCAACCATTCTAAATGATGAATAGGATAAATTATTTCTACATCTAATAACTTTTGGAACTCATCATAGATTGTACATGATATAGCCGGATTGTGTCATCAGAGCTTCGTCTAAAATTATTTTTCCCGAATATAATGGGATTTAGTTTTGTACTTATTTGGGATGATATGTCTTCAAGTCTTTGTAGGACCATGTAAAGACATCAATATAATTCTTGAGAAGATTTTCAATGCTTCTTGTTCTTTATCAAAACAACACTTTCCAAGATTCACCATCTTAGGTTCATCCTCAACACCTAAATTTAATGGATGCACTTCTAAAGAAGAATTATCACCATATTATTTATTCTTCTTTAGGAATTGATCATTCTTGTCAAATATTTCCTTTAAAGAGACCAAACCCTTAGGAATTTTAATACCTTTCAACTGAATTATATATTTTCTATCATCATGTTTAGGATCAGTCACACCTACCGTTATTTGACATGGGGTTAATTTCTTCCTTTAAAGAACAATTCATCAAAGTTATCTTGTTACTCAAGAAATATAACTATCTTCTTATTATCATTGAAAATTTTCCACGGCTCATCACTTTCAAGGATTCTTGGGAGGTATATCATATCTACTTTATAGTCACCTTTTTTAATATTGTAGGTGGCTAATCTAGTGATAGTAGTGCGGAAAGTTACCTTCTAGAGAATCAAATCTGGAATTTTTATCCCTTGGAACAAAAATTATGGAGAAGGATGCAAAGTCAAGTGTGGCGAGACAACACTATATCCTTGTAGTATCTTAGCTTGTCCATTTTTACTTGGTATTGACCTTATTTTATTTACAATGAGCTCAACATCTCCTGTTCTTTGAGTAGTTTTACTACTTTCTTTCTGGCTTGTTCCATTCCTACCAATAAAGCTTCATATTTTGTTCTATTATTAGTATTTTCAAACATTAATTTGTAGGAGTATGGGTGAACCTTTCCTTATGGAGATATCAATACAAAAGCTTCACGTGATTCAAGAGAGAAACAACTGCCATCAAACTCTAGAGACCAAATCTTCTCCTCTTCTTTTCGTTCATCTGTCTCATTATCTCTAGAGAATCTTTGTCTATTTCTAAGTAATATACCCCATAATCTAGTTTTTGTAAGATAAGATGAGATCTTGGATCTTTATATTTAACAACCATGTATTTTGACTTTATTTTAGGTTCTAGCTTCGATTTACTCCTTTGATTGGAATGTGAGCACATGACCAATCCATTTTCACTTCTCCCCAACTCTTTGTAGAAGTTTCTACTCAACAACATCCTATAGGAGACATGAATGTCTACTACTAAAATTGTCATCTTTAGTCTTTCATCAGGAGGGATGCTAAAATAGCTTGAGCATCCTTAATTTTTCTGATCAAAGGGACTTGTCTCTCCATCGAATAACATCTCCCTATTGTTTTAGTCAATGTGAGCCCAAGAGCATCTGTAACTTTGGATGACATGACATTATTAGAAGATCTTGAATCCAAGATGCAATTACTTAATTTGAAACCATTAATTATCAAATACACATAAAATGGTTCAACTCTTTTAGAAGATGTGGGAGAAATAGTTGCGATTGTTCTGGGAGGAGTGTTCCTAGGGTTAGCGAAAATGCCCTTTGTTGTATTATTGGGTGCATTATTTGACCCATTTCTCTGAACATACCTAACTAACCTATTCAATTGGTTAGGGAATGATCTCAAGTATTTATCTTCTAACATATGGATTTTGGTTTTCTTAATATGATCAATGATATCAAAAGAATGGATATCTGCATTTGGATTGGCTTCAAGAACATGAAAAATTGATATTTATCATTAAGAAGAATAAATTGCATACTTATCTCTTATAGCTAGAGTAAAAGGTATAGGAATACCTCTTTTAACAATGGTAACTTCTGACATGGAAATGTCATTCTCCTTTCTTTTTTGTTAGAAAAAATGTCACCAACTTGTTGAGATTGAGATATTGTAAACACTACAAAAGTATGACCATAATCATCTTTAAAAGTTTCATCATAGTAATTTTTTGGTTCATAGTATAGGTAGCCAATGTTGGAGCCACCATTAGGGTCTACAAAATAATTTCCTTTAGATGGATCATAGTCAACTTCTTGATCTTTTGCATTCATTTCAACATTGTTTCTTGGGAAGCTTCAAGTGTAAATCTTTGAGGAACAACAATAATAATGATTTCGATTCTGTTTTGATTATTGAAATTATGTGTAGGATCATTCCTAGTAGGAGAAACATTATTACCTTGTGTCATTTTCTTCTTTAGATGCAACATATCATTTTATAATCTCTATAACAATGGATCAAGTACTAGCTGAAGAATAACATTTAACCTTAGACGTTGTATTCTTGATTTTAGCAGCCATGATGAGATCATCCTCTACCTCGATAGAAATATTTTGAGCTGCCAATAATTTAGTAGAAAATGCTCTACGTAGCTGATAACCAACTTCAAAAATAAAGCATTAATGAAAAATAATTTCTAATTTTCATCACTAAGGGAAGCAATAAGAGGAATCTTATAAAGTATCCTTTGAAATTTAGCAATGAAATCCCACATGTGTTCATGCGGTTATTTTTTAAGTTGGGCTAACTGAGTAATCAATCTACTTGAATCTTCTATCAACTTGAATATTTTCAAAAATATTTCTCACATGGTGGTCCAACTATTTATAGTATCAAGAGCCAAACGGTAAAACTATTCTCCAACTAATTCATGTAGATTTTATATGAAGAGACTAACACACATGTCTTCATGTTCAAAAACAAGTACTCCACAGATATAAATAATGCAACCAAATGATCATCTGGATTTTGTTTGCCATCTCAGTAAAAATTGGTGAAATTCTTTCTAGATACTTTTGCAAAATCATGGAGAGGAGGTGTTAAATTTAGAGGTAAAAAAACCACACCCCATGGGATAGGAAGTTTTTTTGTCATTCTTAAAGAGATATGAAGTTGAGGATTAACTGGATGAATAATTCCAACTGTTGAATTATGATGCAACTAATCCGTAAGAGTAGTTTTCACTCTTCACATAGGTGAGAGGTTTTCTCTACGAGTTATGTTCTCGAGGAAGATGGTTGAAATTAAATTTCTCTTACAATCTGAAGAAATGGTAAATTCTACCATGATCTCTACTTACTTGTGTAAATGGAAAACTCGTCAGGATTGAGGAACTTGTAATAAATGTGGCTTAACTTAAGCACTCTTTTATTTTATGGGAAAACACTCAGCTAAATGGTGAGCAACAATCCAATCATGAAAAAAATCTTCAACTTAAATTCAAAGTCTAACATGTAGACAACTCCGAGTTCTAGTAGGTAACTTTAAATAAGTAGAATGCGATGTATACTTAGCGTTTGAGTTTGCATGCAATATTTTAGTTTGAAATGGGATTTATTAGGCCAACAATTTAGTTATAACACCTCTCACATCACCTATAGTTTAAGCAATTGATAAATACCTCATTTATTATTATTGAATTCAAGATCGAGAGGGAAGACACGTCAATGCTAACTTGGAGTAAAATAAACATTTTTTAGCAAATATTTGTTCATTCCCCAATGGATTTACTAGAATCTATTAGCTATAATTTATTCTTGGATACACACAAGAACCTAGGTTTTCTTGGGGTGAATACCATTCATTTAATGGTGAAGCTCTCGTGTAAGATGTCCATCTACTCTAACTATTCACACTAGCAATTTATACAATTAATGTACTACTTTCCGGGTATTACTTTAATCATAAAGCTCATGAGCCATAGCTAAGTAAATTTACAACAAGTAATAAGTTTTGTTTGGGAGTTATGTGGAAAAGAAGAGAATATAAAATATAGAAGAAGTACTAACAAAGTGAGAAAACAAGAGAATATACTTTACAATAAGCATATTTAAGAGCTTATTGTAGTCGTACACAATAGATAAACATTTGAGAAATTTCATAATCTTTAGCAAATGAAAAATAAATAAATATAGATTTAGATTTGAGATAACACCGTTTATAATTATAAATCCTCATAGAATGCATAGCAAGTGTTAGGAAATAAGAGATAAAATATGCGAGAATAATCCCTTACAGAATCGCAATAGCAGTAGACACTAATATGCGTAAAATATTACGAGATCTCAAATAAAAGTGCAAAATAAATAACACAACACAAAGAGACAAGATTTAACGTGGTTCACCCAATATGGGCTACGTCCACCAAGAATCACTTGCTCAGATTTTATTACAAGCCTCCACTCTCTCAATACAATACCTAGATCCATTTGGAGCTATGCTAAAACAACTCTCTGAGAATTCACACACTGAATTCAAAGCACATTTGCAATACATTTGCTTGTCTATCTATCATATGCATAAGACCATATAAATAGACAATCGCTTAGCAAGCTTTTACAAAACCGTGGGTATTAAACAATGGACAAAAATAAAACTCTGTCCCATAAACCTATGGGTAGCCGAGAGGTGGTTTTACAAAACAATGGGTACCGAAAAAACCATGGGCCCAAAAATAGCCCATAACGATTACACATTACCCATGGGTTAATAAACCACCCATGAAAATTTTCTTTGGGGCTTTTCCCCAAACCCCCTTCGATCGGGGGCTTCACCCCCTGAACCCCCTTGACCCGCTCACCGGTAAGTGGGACCGCCATAAAAATACCCGAGTGTAACACATAAAGGTGTACCACACTCGACATGAAAGTAGGCTCCACAAACATAACAATCACCCACTTGGAGGCTAATTTCCACTAAGCAAGCTTCTCAACCCTTCACTATCATCTGTGAAGGCCAACCAAAGCTAAACATAGCTTTAGTTTATCCTCAGTGACCATATTGGTCATCATGTCTGCAGGATTTTGACTGGTATGAATCTTCTCCAACTTCAACTTATCTTCCTCCAAAGTTGTCCTGATGAAGTGATATCTCAACTGTATATGCTTCGTCTTGGAGTGGAAAGCAGAGTTCTTAGCTAGGTGTATAGCACTCTGACTATCACTATGCAGCTTACATTCCTCCTGCTTATGCCCCAACTCCTCAAGCAATTGTTGTAACCAAATCATCTCTTTGCTTGCCTCTGTGGTAGCAACATACTCAGCCTCCGTGGTTGACAAAGCCACCAGCTTCTGTAGTTGTGAAATCCAGCTCACTGTTGTCCCACCTACAGTATAAATATAACTTTGTCATGCTCCCGCTTGTCTACATCTCTAGCCATGTCTGAATCTACATAACCATGTAAAGTGGTGTCTGATCCACTGTAGCACAAAACTGTCCCCATGGTCCCTCTCAAATCTTGAAGGATCCACTTTAATGCTTGCCAATTCTCTTTACTCGGATCACTCATAAATCTACTCATAGATCCCACTTTGCATAGGCAATATCAGGCCTAGTGCACACCATAGCATACATCAAACTACCAACTCGCTGATGAGTAAGATACCTTGGAGATCTAGTTTCTTTCCTACTCACATGGGACACTTTGCTCCTTTGATAACTTGAAATGGCCTACCAAAGCAGTCCCAACCGGTTTAGCATCCTGTATGTTAAACCTATCCAATACCTTCTTAATGTACTCTTCATGAGATAAAGTCAACTTCCGTTCCTTCCTATCCCGAGTTATCCTCATACCAAGGATTTGTCTAGCTGCCCCCAAATCCTTCATATCAAAGGATTCCCTTAGCTGTTTCTTGAGTACTTTTATTTCCTACATGTTTTTACCTACAACCAACATGTCATCAACATACAAACACAGGATAATATAACTTCCATCCTCAAATTTCTTTGTATACACGTAATGGTCAGAATTACATCTAATATAACCTTGCTCCATCATGAAGCTATCAAACTTCTTATACCATTGACGTGGAGCTTGTTTCAAGCCATACAAGCTCTTCTTTAGTTTACACACCATCTCCTCTTTACCTTTGACCTCATAGCCCTCTGGTTGCTACATATATAGTTCCTCCTCTAAATCACCATGGATAAATGCAGTCTTTACATCTAACTGTTCTAAGTGCAAGTCTTCTGCTGCCACTATTCCAAGAATAGTTCTAATAGAATTCATTTTTACTACAGGAGAAAATATCTCATCAAAATCTATACCTTGTTTCTCATGTGCAAACCCTTGACAACCAACCGGACCTTATATCTTTTCTTTCATCCTTCTTCATCTTTAAATCAGTACACCCACTTGTTCTACAATGCTCTTTTGCCTTCCCGTAGCTTCACCAAATCCCAAGTCTGGTTCTCCATGAGAGACTTATGCTCCTCATCCATGGCTTGCTCCCACTTCTTACTGGCATCTACCTGCATTGCTTCATCAAAGCTCTCTGGCTCTCCACTATCAGTGAGTAATAAATAATAAAGAGAAGGAGAAAAATGTTTAGGTTCTTTTCTTACCCTAGAAGACCTCCTCACTGTAGGAGTTTGGGGTTCCTGTTGAGTAGGTTCCTGAACTGATTCATGGGTCACTTTCCCATCTAGAAGATCCTCTACCACTGCATATTCTTTCTTGGATTCTTCCCTATTTTCCTGCAACTATTGCTTATACATGACTTTCTCATTAAAGACCACATCCCTAGACCGAATGATTTTCTTGTCCTTAATACTCCAACATTTAAATCCAAAGTCATCACCACCATAACCAATGAAAGTACATTTTTCTGATTTATCCTCTAGCTTGGTCCTATCATCCTTGTCTATATGAACAAACACCTCACATCCAAAGAATCTAAGAAATGAATAATCAACTTTCTTACCATACCATGCCTCCTCAGGTATGCCTCCATCCAAGGCACTTGAGGGTCCTCTGTTTATCAAGTACATAGTTGTGCTCACCGCTTCTACCCAAAAAGAAAGAAGCAATCCTGCATGTAACCTCATGATCCTAGCACATTCCATTATTGTTCTGTTCATCCTTTCTGATACTCCATTCTTCCTGTGGAGTTCCTAGAACCATATTTTTCCCCCGCGATTCCATTATTAGAACAGTAATCATTAAATTCATTGCTGCAATACTCCCCTCCATTATCTGACCTGAGACATTTTATCTTAAGACCTGTTTCATTCTCTACCAAGGCTTTCCATTTAACAAAAGTGTCAAATACATCATATTTGTTTCTAATACAATAAGCCCAAACTTTCCTTGTTACATCATCAATAAAAGTAACATAATAACTTGAACCCCAAGAAATGATACCCGAGCCGGCCCCACACATCAGAATGTACCAGCTCTAACTTACTCTCTTTCTTCATAGGTCCAACCTTGAGAAACCTTACTCACTTCTGCTTTCCCATATATGTAGTTCTCACGAAATTCAAACCTATTTCGTATATCCAGGAAAATTCTTCTTTATGATTTTCATGCCCTTATGGTTCATATGACCAAGCCTATAGTGCCATAATGTTGTATCCGCATCTCAAGCCACAAGATTACAATCATTAGTACTATCAAGGGTTAAATACAAGGTTCCAACCTTCTTACCTCTTGCCACCACAAGAGCACCCTTGTAACCTTCCAAGAGTTAGTTTGTAAATATCATAAGACAACCATCACTTCCTAATTGCCCCGCCGATATCAAATTTCTCCTTAATGTAGGCACATGTTTGACATTCTTCAATAGCCATATATTCCCATCTTGTATCTTAACCTAAATAGAACCTTTTCCAACTATACTTCGCAAGGCTCATCATCACCAAGAAAAACATGCCCAAAATCCCTTGAACATAATCAACAAAATAATGCCTATGTGGAGTAGAATGAAAATAAGCCCCGAATCTAAAACCCAAGATTCATAATATTATGCAAAGAAAGAATCAAAGCATCCCGACATACATTACCCGATGCCACATTTGCCTTCTTGTTTTCTTCCCCGTTGTTTGTTCTTGTCCCGAACCTCCCAACAATCCTTCTTTGCATGCCCAGGACTTTCCACGCCCAACATACAATCTTGCTCTTGGATTTTGACCTTGCCTCGATCTTTTGATTTTCCATGGTTTCCTCTATTCTTCCTCTCCCTCTAGTTTCCACTTTGTCAAAGCATTCGCTGAAGTAGAAGATTCCCAGAGCTTTTTCTTCACATTTCCTCGCTTAAAATCACCCCTACAACATCCTCAAACTTCAACTTAGAGTTAGTGGAACCGATTTGCTTGCCGCCATTACTAGGCTATTCCAAGTTTCGTAAAGAGCACAAAATTAATAAAGCCCTAACTTCTTCATCAAATTATATCAGTATCGAAGCTAGCATATTCACAACCGTATTGAAATCATTTAAATGATCGATACTAAACTATTCTCGACATCTTCATATTAAACAACTTTTTCATTAAAAATATCTTGTTAGAGGCGAAGGTTTTTCATATAGCTTCCTAATGCATCCATTAGATCTTTTGTAGTCTTTTCCTTTGAAACATTAAATAATACCAAATAAGTAAGAGACAACCAGATCGTTCCAAGTGCCTTTCAATCCAACAAATCCCATTCCGCATCTGTCATACTCAAGGGTTTGTTCACCTTCTCAGATAATGGAGTATAAAGATCCTTTTGATAAAGGTAATCTTCCATCTGCATCTTCCAAAGACTGAAATTCTACCCGTTGAATTTATCAACCCTAGATCTTCCATCATCTGCCATAGCTCCCACTCAAGATAAAACTTTCCCTGTGATTCAACACTTCAGCAAACCAAACCAGGATTTGATACCAATTGTTAGGAAATAAGAGATAAAATATGTGGAATAATCCCTTACGTAATCGCATGCATGAAGAGAAACTAATATGCGAAAATATTACAAATCTCAAATAAAAGTGCAGAATAAATAACACAACACAAAGAGACAAGATTTAACGTGGTTCACCCAATATGGGCTACGTCCACCAAGAATCACTTGCTTAGATTTTATTACAAGTCTCCACTCTCTCAATACAATACCCAGATCCATTTGGAGCTATGCTCAACAAACTCTACTGAAATTCACACCCGAATTCAAAGCACATCTCAAGTACATTTACTTGTCTATCTATCATATGCATAAGACCATATAAATAGACAACTACTTAAGTAGTTTTACAAAACCGTGGGTATCAAATAATGAGAAAAAATAAAACCGTCCCATAAACCTATGAGTAGCCGAAGAGGTGGTTTTATAAAACAATGGGTACCGAAAAAACCATGGGCCCAAAAACAGCCCATAACGGTTACCCATTACCCATGGGTTAATAAACCACCCATGAAAATTTGCTTGAGGGCTTCGCCCTGAACCCCAGAACCCCCGACCCACTCACCAAATGAGCGGGACTACCGTAAAAATACCCGAGTGTAACACATAGAAGGTGTACCACACTCTAACATGAAAATAGGCTCGACAAACATAACAGTAAGACCTCTCGAACACAAAGTTCTTTAGTCTTCTAATTCAATTTCAGCTAGTTTACACAATGAACATTCAAGAATGTCAACACAAAGTTTTTAATATTTGATTTCATGCACAAAATTACAATAGCTTATTAACAAACAGTTCTCATCCTTTAGCCCGTAGGCTCCCTCCTATATTTATAGTATCTAGAAAGATAGTACAAATCAGAGACATTAATTATGACTTCCTATGTGCTTAACTATAAATTTGTAGGTAGTTGAGAATATTTCTCCTTGAGTTTCTCTTTTCTTGGCACGCAATGGTTGAGGTGTGGTATTTGAAAGTTCTACAATTTAAATCATAATCAACTACTTTGCATTTAGTGCCAATTATTGTTAAGTAATTGAATTTTTCAAAATAACTTGAAGTAATGGATTTCAACAAAATTACTTAAGTTTTACAATTCAGCTTGATTACTTAAATCATATTGTTTGGAGAAATATGATAGAAGAGAAGAAGAAAAAGAAGAAGAAGTTATTCTAGCTGATGAACTTGAGTCTTTATTTTTTCTTGGTACTTAGCATGCTGATCCAAAATATATCGTACAACGTTTTCATCTGATTTAGCAATAGTTTGCATTTATTTTTCGAACCTAAGGATTTATTTTGCTAAGATATTGATAAATCCTTTTACTCTTACCAAGCCAAGTCCAAGATTCTTAACATTATGGTGAATCTTTATCAATTTCTCATTTGAATCATATGTGAAAGGAGTAATGACTTCATCTATTTCCTTCTTGAGAAGATGAAGAAATTCTTCAAGTGTACTTGGTGGCTTGTCAAGGTTGTATCTTGTTATATAAAATACACAATCATCAAGTTTCTCAATAGCTTCATCCACTTCCTACTCTAGAATTTTCATTTCTTGCATAATTTTCTTAAGTAGCTTAATGTGGAAGGAAATAATTAAATCCTCTTGCTTTCCCTTTTTCATTGACCCTTCAGAAAATACGCTCCTCAACTAATAACTTCTCTGAAGTGACCTCAAGATTCTCTAACCGAATCTTGACAATCCCATTCTCATTTTTCATCTCCAATGATAATTTATTTAGTTGAGCCAAATTTCTTCGAAGATATTTCAATTTTCTTGGTACTTCAAAGTATTCATCCTTATCTTTCTCGGTGATTTTTTATCCAATCATCCAAAGCTTTATCTTTCTATCCGCTTTCTTCAACTTCGTGATGATTTGAGGGTTAAGTTTTTCTCGATATTACGAGACGAGAAGAAGAATCAAAAACCTTTGCAATGATTTCACACAACTTGGATATTTCTCATTTACTTTGGCCTTTTCCACCATCTCTTATCTAACTTGAGAAAAAGTGTGTCAATCAGGGTATGAGTATCTTACCTCAAACCTTTCGTAGTGAATTCTCCTAAGGCACTCTTGTCATAGTTATGTACTCCTCGGTAAACTCACCTTTTTCTTTCATGACAAAGGACAAGATACTTCAAAAAATTCTTCCCTAATGATTCAATTACTAAATTTGAAGTTACCTTGGCATATTTAGATTTCTTCCCTCTATTATCAAGACTCCTCGGAAGTTATAGGTTCATATCTTCCAGGTTTATCACCTCTTTAACCTATGGGACTTTTTGCAATGCTAACCAATATGAGAAGTCCTAACTTGTAGAAGTAGGACCACTTGAATGTACTACCATCTCCCGACTTATCAACGCTACACTAAAATGTAATACAATTCCTTGGATTTCCTCTACTATAGTAGCTTACAATAGTACCTTTTCAATATCTTCCATTTTTGAGTTAACAAATGATTTTCTATCACTTGTTCCTCAGGAGTTTTATTGACTATATCTGTTTTCAACTTTATTTCCCATCTCTACTTCCTCATGCACATAAGTCTCTTTCACATCCTCTATATGAATCTTATGTTCTACTTCAATTTCTCCCTCTTCGACACTCTTTAGTTTTTTAGCTTCTACTTTATATTCTTCTATCTCCCATGCTTGTGATACTTCATGGGATGAAGGTATCTCCAAATTAGTTTCATACCTCTCCTTATACTTTGGGTTCTAGGTTGTTCATATGTTGGTGGAGAGGGATTTCTTGGTGGGGAGGAGAGGGATTTCTGGTGAGGTGGAGTCTCTATATTTATTGGGGGTGAGTGAAAGAAGAATGTTTTAGAGGTGGTATACTTATGACTTGTTGATGATTATCCTTGCAGATGAATTGTTAGAGTTGTTGGATACCTTAGGTTAGTAGGACGTGTGCCCTAAGGTAACCTCTAGATTTTAAAGAAGTTGGCTCTTCTCTGGTGTGGGATAGGGTTAGGAGAAAGCTTAAAAGAAATGTAAAACTAACTAAGGTGATGCACCATAATAGATCCTAAAGAGACAGAGAGATACCCAAGGAGATTATCTAAAATAGTTTGAAGAGCATTAAAACATGATCCACCTATTTTAGAAACACCTTAGATTTATCAAAATCCAAGGAGATGAAACACAAACAAACATAGATAATAGATAAGTTAAAACCCAAGGGCACATAACACGATAGATTTCTTAAATTATCTAGAACTACTTAGTAGAAAAGAAAGACTTAGAATATGAAAGCCAAAGTGCACAGAATAAGGACTCTTATTTATGGAGAAAATGATACATAAGGCTGAAGTGGCACAAATTACAATTTCCTTCTATAATGGAGTCTTGCTAAGGCTAGCTATTACAAAAACTAAACCTTGAATCTATTTTGCAACTCTGTTTGTTTTTCTTAAAAGGCTCCTCCTATTTTCCTTCCCCGATCGGACATCCTTTTATAGATGTTTGTGGCTCTTGCTTCAACATTTGGAATCAGAGCTTCTACTGGCAACATTCAATTTTCTTACATGATCCTCTCCTTCGGGGTTAATATCTCAACTACATATTGAGATATTTGTGTTTTCCTTTAATTCACCCAACTGTCCCTCCTTGAGTCGATGATGATCCTTTTCTGCCACATGGAGAGTGGACACTTGTTTGAGGGCCTTTTCAGAACTTGATCCTTTGAACTACACCTGAGAGACACGTGGTGGGCACGTGCTAGTTTGGGGAGGCTTCCTCTTTTCTCTATTTGAAAGTGCACTTAGGTGACACATGGGGGCCTGTGTGTCCTTGCTTTATGATTTTGACTTTTCAACCCGCTGAGGCAACCTTTATCGGTCCTAAGACGTGTGGACATTGTGGTGCAAGTTTGAGATCCTTTCTTCTTTTTCTTTATGCCCCAATTGCGCTAGCAAGACACATGGGACACCTTCCACATTCAACTTCATACTTAGCTGATTTTGAGCTGAGTGAACAAAAGAAGCTAGGATGGGGCAAAAAAGATGGTGATTAATGAAAGAGTCTTATAAAAATAACTCTACATGACCATATTAGTAGATGATGCTTGTGATAAGGAGACCACTGGGGATGAGGAAAAAACTTGACTTGGTGAAGGAGTAGCTTCACTAGTAGTAACTCCCGCAGTTACTACTTGTGTTGATGATGAATGCTCTCCTTCTTTTCTCGTTCTTGTATTTTTATACTTGTGACCTTTTGTGTCTCTCACTACTTTCACCTTGAGTTCCCTTCCTTTTTGTGCTACACTGACTAATCTATTTCATCATTGATTCCTCCAAACAATAACCTCTTCCAAGAAGCCATTTTAAAATGTAGGATAAGACCATTGAAGTTCTCTCCAGATTTTTTTCACATTATTCTTATTGAAATCTATGGGTAGCAAAGTGGCACCTTATCTGCCCTCATTTGATTGTAGGAATTAAGAACAACATTCTCATCATAAGGGAGGTCTTCAAGAATCTTTGATAGTCCAAAATCAATAACTTTATTGACTTTCAACCTACCGCAATCTCTTTTTCTCGATATCAAATTCATCCTTACAATCTATAAAAATTCTTCTAATGCAAGGATGTGCATGTATTCCGATGAAACTGATATTTGTACTAACTTTCTATAGTTAAAATTGGCCCTAACTTCAAATAATTCCTCTCTATATTGATGAAACATCTCCTTTTGAATATTCCTTCTTTAGAAATGTTGACACGTGATAGTTGCCAATTATAATTGGGAACCCAACTACTCGCTCATGAGACTTTGAATAGAGATCATGTAGTTCCACCAGCTTATCTACATATTTCCATCAACACCCACAAATCATTTGGGTAACTTGGGAGTTTGAGTAGTGTTATTGAGAAACCAAAATTTTTGAGATAGGTGAAATCGACAAAATGAATAAAAACACAACCATTCTAGGAACCTATTTCCCATGTCACATTAGTCACTCTTTTTCTTTTATTTCATTGTTGAGTCGGCAAACGATTTCATAAAATAAACCATCATTTACCCTTCTACACTTATTGAAATATTCAAAAAGTACCAATTGTGGATAGTATTCATATATGGGGTCTATAACTAAGATTCCTTTACCTTGTATAACCTATTAAAAGTTCCATTTGAGCCTGTAACATATACCAAGTATGAAGTCATCTTGAAACTAAAAGTTTTCCTAACCTCTCTCGGATGACGATCAATATTTTTACTTATCATCTGAGCCCAATTAAGCAATGTAATGGTTATGTTGACATCAATTGTTCTTATGATGTTGTACATCCATGTGGATACGTATTTAGTATTCTTTTCTCCATTGATCCTACACAACAATTGACTATATCATCACTTCTTGATTTAGATTTGACCTTACTATGGTTTTGGGAAACCTAGATGCTTCTTTTGATTTCTCAAGTAGTTTGTATTCATGATTTTAATACAATTAACTATATTATTTTCCCATTGGTCACCGCTAATACTTTTTATTCTTTTGGAATCTTCAAGAAATAGTTGAAAAACTGGGTGTCTAGTCTTACCACCACATTTCTTGATGTATCTTTTACTGCTCTGGTGAGAGGATCATAAAATTTGGAACATTCCGATAAAAAAATAAAGAAATTGAGCAAGATTTGGGATTTTTTTTTTTCTTGTATTATTCAAGTGTTGGTCGATCTTACATTAGAGGTATTTTGCTTGATGTTTTGGACCTATCTATCAATTCAGTTATATACACATGTCCCATATCAAGTATCACCGATTTTTACAACCTTTGATCGATGCATGACTCAATTGGATATCCCTTGTATTTATACTTCATATTTTCCACTTGTGGCTTGCTAACTTGTTTGGCCTTATATTTTTCCTATATTTTTCTCTAGAAGTTCCTAAAACTACAAGACTATGATCTTCTTGAATTACATCTACCTCTCTTGATTCCGATGACTTCTCTTGTGCTTCAATCATTTATTGTATTTTCTATAGCAAGACTATGTATTCACACTAATCAAATGCCAACACCTACTCCTTCTTAAGATGTAGAATTTTGACTCAAACCATTGACCTATGTATGTCTTAAGGTAATTTAAATTTAATGTGCATATTTAGTGCTTCATCTGGTCATCATATTTCTCTAAAATATTTTGCAAGTAATGTTTAAAGATTTTGATTAACAAGAAGATAAGGCAACCTCTATTCACAAAGTGTAGTGTGGGTTTACAGGTGGAATTTCTTAAGTTTTAAGAAAATAAGTAGTAAGGGTGAGGTTTTGCACAATGAAACGTGAATTAAAAGTCTTTGGAAAAAAAATTTAGATCATTTCTTTGAAGTGTTGATGAAATAGATAGGGTAACAGGCGTAGGAGGAATACCTGTTCAAATGTTGGTTGATGGGTTGTTGCACACGTATGACTTCTGAATCCACAGTTGATCGTGAGAGATTCCTTTTGGCTAGGAGGAACTACCTGTAATGCAAAGCAAGACCACCAGAAGGAATTAAACAATATGGGTAGTGAACTACCTAGCGTATGCTAGATCCAAGAAGTGTGATACTTCCTAGATGGTTATCAATCCACTGTTTTAAAAAATTTAATGTTGTAAACAAAGTAAATCCTATTGTAATTTGAAATGATTTAGGTATCTCACTTAAAACACAATAAGAAATAGATCTAATCTAACAGATAAGCTAGAATAGAATCCAAAGGTCAAATGATTGGTTCTGGGTTCTGCAGGTTTGACAGAGGTCTCGGGTAGATCATAGGTGAATGAGGGTGAGGTGAAATTAGGTGGGTAGGTCTCTGTTACGGATGTGTGGGAAAATACAGAGACCGATGTCGGTTAGGGGTAACCGACGGTGGTCAGGTGTGACCAGTGCGGTTACTGTGAAATCTGAAATGTCACAGAACAAGCTTTAGGTCTCCTTTGTGATTACACAAAGGACTTTGGTTGGTCGGGATGAGGTATTGGGTGACTGGGGTAGGCTTTGGTGAGGTTTTAATGGGTATATGGAGGTGGAAATGTTGGAGAAGGTCAATAGGTGGCTAGGTAAACAATAGATGATAAAATGATGATGAAATGAAATAAACCAGAAAAGTATGACGTTATACTTACTTGGATTCTGGTCCTGGATGCTTGTGAGTGAGGGATGGAGGTGTTGATGAGAGGTTTGAAGGTTGCAAGTGATCACCAACTGAAGGAAAGCTTCTGCATGGGCTGCATGTGCACTCCTCTTTGCTTGGTTAGATCAGATCATGGCTGGGATGGCTATACTGTAAGAAAAGATGTTTGATCTCCTTCCTTGCATGTGTGGTCTCACTAGAATTCACTCTCTGAAGATGTGTTATCTCTCTGAGATGTGATAATGCTCACCAACCTTTTTGCTTCCAACTTCCAACCTTGAGAATAAGGTTGTTTTGGGGTTAAAAGGGTAACCGATGATGGTTTCGGCTTAACTGAATGATGGTTAGGGGTAACGGCATCGGTCAAGGTGGGATTTCCTAGGTTTACTAAACTAGGGAGATCCTCTTGATTTCCTTGATCTCATGTCGTTAACCCATGGATTAGACTGGGAGCTTCTTGTGAGCATGCGGGAATGTGGTTAGAGGGAATGTAGGCATTGATTTTTAGGGTTTGGGTAAGTCTTAGTTAGTTATGGCAACTTACTAAGAATAGGTCTTAGGTTGAGTTGGCTTGGTGAGGTGTCTAAGTGAACTGTATGTGTGGATATTATTTAAAATAAGATATTTAAATAATAAATATAGTGAGGATAATGCATTAATTTAATTAAATTAATTAAATTAATATTAGTGGGGTGAAAGGGGTCATGGCTAGGTGAATGTGATGAAGGGTGCTTATTTGTCGAGGGACCAAAGGGGAGTGTGACCTAATTTTAGTGTCTACATTTTGCCCCTTTTTGTTGCATAGCTTGTATTGGTAAGTGACACTAACAAAAATAAGATGTGGTTGCCCCATGTGTGGGTGAAGGTGATCCCCCTCAAACTAGGAACTGATGAGGTAGAAGGGAGAATCAGTGAGTGGTTTGATAAAAGGTAAATGGGAGGAAGAGGCAGGTGGGCACGGGGAGAAAGGGTTAAAGGTCTTTGTGGGAAATCTAGGTAATGGGTCTGGTCAAAGGTAGCAACAATCAAATGCACACACACATGAATAAACTACAACACACTACCGGGTTGAAGAGCAGAAAACTCCACATCGTCTAAGGTCGATAGGTTTATCCAAACAAGGTTGAAGTGAATCCAGTATCCAAGGTATAGGATATGGTCAGGAAACACAACGTAGGTTAGGTGCAGGAATGTTTAGGTATGTTCTGGTACACCAAAGGTAGGGTTAGGATAAATGGTCATGGTAATAGGCTAGGTAAGGTCATCAGGTCAATCAACACAGGTAATATTTCCACAAGGTATAGCGAACACATGAGGTCAAAGGTCACTAGCGATGGTCCAGTCCAAATATCTAGGTCACAATATGGGTAAAGGCCAAGGTAGGGGTAAAATAATGAGTCCCCAAAGGAGGAAAAATGGAGGTAGTAAGTGAGGAGGTCAGGAAAGGGAAGGTAAATGGGTTGGGTAAAGGTGTGGTTGGGGAAAGGATCAGGGTGAAGGGTGGGGTAAAGGATCAAGGTAAAGGGTGGGGTAAAAGGACAAAATTGAGGGCAATGTGTAGGTGAGGATGACCGATGGCGGTCATGGATAACCGACGTCGGTATAGGAAAATCAACGATGGTGAGGTAGGGCACGCGACCGATGCTTGGTCAAGGGTAACCAACATGTCGGTTAGGTCGGGTTGGTTATAAAAACAAAAATCCATTTTTATTATTCATTTGTTATTTGTGAAGTGAGAAAATGACAAAAAGAGAGAAAAGAGAGAAAAGTGTCTAAAGGAAATGGGATAGTGAGTTGGCAGTGTGATTGGATGAGGGTTGGGTTGGTGAGCAGTGGGTCCATGGGATCAGGGTGAGAGATTTGATTGGTTGGAGGTTACGAGTAGCTATTCGGTGATGGAAGAGGCCGAGAGAGGGATCTGGCGGGCCACCGACATAACGGCTAGACGTGCCACCGAGATGGCATAACGTGATAAGGTAAGCACCCAACTCTACATTGTTAATTAGATAGATTAGAGGTTTGGATAATTGTTATTTTAGGTTTTGTGGGTTTTTGTTTTTGTGGGTGGGTAAAAATAAAATTTGGGTATGGGGGAATAACGGGAAAAAAGAGGGAGGGGAAGGGTAGTAAATGGTATAGGTGGGGTGGGTAGAGGTCCAGGGGTAGTTTAGGTCATTGTAGGTGGGGTAAAAGGGGAAGGGGGTGATTTTTAGAAAATGGGGGTTTTGGGAAGTCATGGGATTTTCCACGATAGTGACCAGTGTTAGTCAAGTTTGGCTAGCATCGGTTAGGTAGAACCGGTATCGGTCACCAAATAGGTGACCGATGCCGGTTACATGGTAACCATGGTTGGTAAAGGTGAACCGGTATCGGTCACCAAATAGGTGACCGATGCCGGTTTAAGGGTGACCGAGTCGGTTAGGATGAACCGGCACCGAGTCGGGATTTGAGGCACAAGGGTCCAAAAGTGATGTGGGCTAGGTAGTTGAGATGGGTAGGGTGAAAATAGGGTGGAGGGTAATGATAATTGGTGAATATGGTCATGGTAAATGTAGATTAATGTTGTGTTTGGATTGGATGTAGGGGAGAGCACAGTTACATATGTGGGATAGGGTTCCACCTCTACTGTGACATTGTGTGGCATAGTGACCCCTTTGGAGCTCCAACATGTGGAGGTAGTGGGCTTGAGTGGGATTCATCACTACCAACATGTTGTTTGGCAGCCCAGCTTGATGGTCATGCTCATCGATAGATGGGATCCGCGACCAACACGTTCCACCTTCCGATGGGTGAGATGACTATCACCCTGAGGACATGTTCCAATTTTGTGGCTACCCATATTGGGTGCCCAGGTGTATTCTATCTCCTCTGAGGCCTCAGAGGAGTTGATTGGGATAGTTTTTGGTGAGGAGCAGCTGATCTGAGATTCCATAGTGCCAGTTTGAGCTATGGAGAGATGTACCTAGCCCATCCGGATGAGATGAGGCTAGTGGTTTTGTTGATGGAGGTAGTGTGCTACTATGCACTGCCAGATGTAGAGGGTGGATGCTTTCCCTGATCACTGATGGGGGTACTCCATGATATGATGGTTCATGAGACATGCTTTTCCTAGGCACCAACATTCTTAGTGCAGCTATATAGAGAGTTGTGGGCATATGGGTAGTTGCGTAGGTTTAGCTTGTGTTGTACATTTATACTACACTAGCTTGGGCATATGAGCACATAGTGTGTGTGACCTATAGGGATGCCCCGAGTAGATGCATTCCCACCTAGATTTGTGTGGGTGGGATACATGGAGATGGGTGCGGTGATAGGAGAGTGGAGATCGGATAGGCCGACACATGATGTGGCCCATTTTCGGTAGTTATTGGAGGGGTTGTCCAGAGTGGACATTATCTAGAGGCCATATGTGGGATTCCCCTCATATAGGCATATGCATGAGGAGCTAGCTAAGCTCCAGCTAGAGAGGTGGATACGGGTCATCATGTTAGGGAGGATGAGATGATCCCAGTAGATAGAGTCCGACGGCAGTTCGGGCTCTTACAGACATTCCTCCACCCTTCCCACAGTATCGAAGAGATGACATGGAGAGGCCCTTACCTCTACCACAGCCTACAGTGCCCACAGGGGAGGAGGAGCAGCCAGTGGATCGGTGGATAGATGACGCCTGGATGTACAGATAGATACATGTAGTGGTGGGTGGCTCAATTATGAGCCATACCACCTAGACTCGGGGCAGCCAGACCTAGCTACCATTATAGTGTAGAGACACCCTACAGGGGTAGGTAGCTATGTTGATTACCCAGTTGGGTATACTACAGACACAGCTGGAGGGCTCGAGAGTAGAGGTAGCAGAGCTACATGCGTACAGTGGCTAGTCTGCAGGCCCAGATGGTGGATGGAGGAGATGGAGGAGATGGAGATGGTTAGGGGGATGGTCAGGTGGCAACCTTACAGGCTCAGGTGGTAGGTTTACAGGCTAGTTGGCCATAACCCAGCACATAGATTGGGGCCTTACAGGCCCAGATACAGGCATAGGGTAGGGGGCACCACCACAGGCACCGGGAGCAGGTCCCAATTCATAGGCGGCGCGGGAAGTTGTTGTAGGGGTAGGTATAGGGGCCGAGACCTATGGGACCACCATAGACCATGCCTATATCTAGGTTACGGGATGCCCTAGGTGAGGTGAGATATTATCAGGACCAGCTTATGGTGGCCGGGATAGATTTCATATCCTATGCCAGTACAAGGCACAACAGGTGTCCAAGTGAGAGGATGAGATCCCACACTCATAGTGTGGAGAGCACAGGAGGTCAGTGAGCTCGAGGCCTTTCGAGGAGAGGCCACCAATGCGTGTGACCAACACTAGGTGAGGTGCAATAGGGACACAGGAGGCCAAGGGTACAGTGACACAGAGATGGAGGACATCGGTGAGATGCCTGATATGTGGTCACCTGATTTTTGATGTATATTAGTTATTTTTTGATATATATGTCAGCTTGCATGCTGAAGATAGTTGTATTTTTATCACATACCAACCTGCATGCCAAAGATAGTGAGGATGTATGAGTGATTTGTATATTTTGAGCATATACCAGCTTGCATGCTGAAGAGATTTTGTATTGATTCATTCTTTTTTGTATATATGAGACCGGCCTGCATGTGCGATGACATTTTGTATTGTATATCGGCCTGCGTGCCAAAATTTTTTGAGATGATGGACATGATGAGATGGGCATGTATGTTGAGATACATATTGATTGATTTATATGATGAGATACATGGTATTTTGTGATTTGTTGATGTATTTATGAGATATTGGTTTATGGCTTGTGTTAGATGAGATATGGATTTGTTACTTTGATGTGGATGGAAATTAGGTGAGTTAGGCATGATGGAGTCAGGTCGGTTTAGGCATGGATCGAGTTAGGTTATTAGGAGTTGAGTCAGGCATGGTTATAGGTGGATCGTTATTAGGCATGGTTGAGTCGAAGTTAGTTAGGCATGGTTGAGTCAGTTAGTTAGGCATGGTTTAGGCATGGTTGAGTCAGGTTTTAGGCATGGTTGAGTTAGGTTAGGCATGGATGAGTTAGGTTGGTTAGGCATGGTTGAGTCAGGTTTGGTTAGGCATGGTTGTATTGAAAGTAGGTGAAGTTGTGATTCATTATTGTTTTTGCAATGAATGATACTATGGGTCATATGTGAGATGTGGTATAATCCATGCATAGTGATGATAGAGAATTGGTAAGCATAATAAATGTATAAAATATGTAGCAAATTGTTATGTATGTGGCTTAATTTCCAATTTTGTACATAAAAGGGGAACTAAGTGAAATGTGATGTAAATGGTGAGTTAGGCATGGTTGATGAATTGTTTAGGGTAGAGAATGGCCGAGCTAACCTCCAAGGGCCCCATGCCCTCGGAGTGCTGCCTACATAGTCCCGGTGAAAAGGGACCTCAGGCCGATGTAGTTCTCCCATGAGCTAGGGAAGAATATGACAATGAGATGGTAGGTGTTTGGGCATGTTGTGGGTTTAGGTTTGATAGGTGTGGGTAGATTGTAGGTAAAATGATGTAGGTGAAAGTGATTATGGTGAAAGAGGAGGATTACCCCAAAGGTAAGCGTCGAGGACCAAGTCCTGTATAAGGTAATCAAAATGTAAACAAAGATGGTTAAAAGATAAGAGGGGGCAATAAAGCCACCTGATTGGGTAGGATCATACCGAGTAGATCATACCTTGGAGGAGGTGATGAACATAAGACCCTAAAGACATTGCACGATTGACATGTTCTACGATGAAAAGTAGTCACATGATCACCAAATGTCTAAGTTCCAAGAAGTCCCTTGAGGTAGTAGGAAATGGGAGTGGGAATGGTTGAGAAGGGTGAAAGGTAGTTAAAGTTTTATATGGTATAGGTAGTATGCGCTTCGGGAAGAGAACCTAGGTCACAATGGGCAAGTCCATGACAAAAAGGTTGAGTGTTTTGATAGACTGATCGATGCGGGAAGTCTATATGAGATAAATAATATGGAACTCCTTGAGGTCTTCATGAAGCTGATCGATGCGGGAAGCTTCGGTTGCTCTCATTTTTTTTTTTTAGAGCTTCACATAGTTGTCCTTCGAGGGAGTAGTCTATTTATAGCAGCAATTTGTCGAGAGGAAGATGTCCTTTTGAGGGAGTCATCTTTTTATGAGAAGTTTGACTCAAGGAGTTTGGTCCCATGTGAGGTCTTTGAAGTCATGGACAAGACCAAGGTGGAGGATAGGACTCTTGTTCAAAAGGCAAGGTGAAATGACCATGGGATCTCATCTAAAGGTAGATGAAAAGTATCCATGAGAATCATGCTATGTGCAGCGACCATGGTACACATATTCAAGGGAAGATAACAAGTGACAGGTACTCACATGATTCTAGTTTAATCATTAGGGAGGTGTATGGAGTGGGTAGTGCTCAAGGGATGAGCCTGGAGAGACAAAGGGTGAGGTAGGACAACGAGTCAACAATAGAATGGTCAAGATGCAAGGTGTTTAGGGGCTCAGGCTCGGGTTTACCATCGAGAGAAGATAAATGATAAGCACCTGATCCATAGGTATGAGTCACGATGTATGGTCCAAGCCAATTAGGAGAAAATTTTCCCGTTTACTTTTTTTCTACTTTGGTTACATGTTGATTTTCTTTCAGGACAAGGTCACTGACTTGGAAGGTTCATTTATGAACATGTTTTTCATAGGCACATTTGATACGTTGTTGGTAAACTTGAAGGTGATCCAGAGCATTAAGATGACGTTCATCTAATAACTCTAGCTGTGCTAAACGGTCCTAACAAAAGTCATCATCAGTGAGCATGTCATGGAGAGAAATACGGAGTGAGGGGATCTGGACTTTGAGAGGTAGAACAACCTCTGTACCATAGACCAAGAGAAAAGGGTGGCCACAGTGGAAGTGTGAATACTAGTGCGGTATGCCCACAGGGGAAAAAGGAATGTGTGTATGCCAATCCTTCCCAGTATCATCAACCACTTTCATGAGAATTTTGTTGAGGGTTTTGTTAGTGGATTTAGCTTGGCCATTGGTTTGTGGGTAGTAGGGTGATGAGAAACTAAGTTGAATGTCGAAGGCGTCACAAATTTTTTGCAATGTTTTGTTTTTGAATTGTTTTCCATTGTCAGTGATGAGGCGATGAGGAACACCAAAGTGAAAAATGATGTGGTGGTTAATGAACTCACATATTTTCTTGGATTTCATGGAAATGAGTGGGATGGCTTCTACCCATTTTGTGTAGTATTCGGTAGCAGTGATGATCCATTGATGGCATTGGGAAGAATGAGGATTGATTTCTCACGACAAGATCCAAACCCCATTGAGAGAAGGGCCAAAGGTCATGAGTGACTGTAAGGCATGATTGGGTGTATGATGAAGGTTGGAATGTTGTTGGCATTTTACACAATGTTTGACATAGTCACAACAATCATGGTTAAGGGTCAGCCAGTAATAGCCTAGGTGAAGAATACGCTTAGCAACAACAAGGCCACTAAAGTGACCTCCACATATGCCATCATGAACCTCCTTAATGGTATAAGGAATTTCAGAACTTGTGAGGCATCGTAAGAGAATACCATCAAATCCACACTTATAGAGGAGTCCTCCCAGATAACGTAATGAGAGACCTTTTTAAGGAAGGCGCGTTGTCTGTTACATGGGTGAGATCAGGAGGTAAGATGGAGAGAGAAAGGTAGTCGAGTATTGTTTATACCAAAGGTCACTCAAGTCAGGGGTATTGGTTCCGATCGAGTAAACATCATGAGGTAAATAAGAAGGTGAATGGAGGTGTTGTACGGTGACAAAGATTTTGGAATCGGCGGGTGAAGCGGGTATTTGGGAAGCTAAGTAGGCCATGGTATCTATAAATTTGTTGGTGGAACGTGGGATGGTTTGAAGGGTGTAACGATCAAAGGTGGTCAAAAGTATGTCTACATGATGTTTATACTTTTGAAGTATCTCATTATGACATTGGTACATACCATTGACTTGGTTTATGACCAATTGAGAATCACCAAAGATGTTGATTGATTTGACATCTAGGGCATAGGTGGCTTGGAGACCTAGTACGAGTGCTTCGTATTCGGCAATATTGTTGGTACATTCAAAATCTAGTTTGAAAGACAAAGGCATGGGTTCTCCATCAAGAGGAATGAGGATAATACCAGCCCCACCCCCACGCTGACACTTGGAACCATCAAAGAAGAGTGTCATTTGGTAAGGGGGTTCGTCCAGGAAAGGGTAGCAATTGACTCATCTGGAAAGTCAAAATTAGAAGGTTGATCCCCAGAAATAGGTGTGTCGGCCAATTGGTTGGCGATAGCTTGGCCCTTGATGGACTTTTGATGAATGAATTCAGGTCAAGATCAGCTAAAAGCATAAGCCATCATGCGGCATGCTGATTTTGATAAGGTTTGGCGTACATGAAGTGTAAGGGGTTGGTGTTGGTCACAACATAGGTTTTGTGGTTGAGTAGGTAATGGAGGAGTTTGTGGCAATGAAAACTAAGGCTAAGAAAAGTTTTTCGGGATGGTTGTATCGGGTTTCATAGTCCAAAAGAGTATGGCTTATGTAATAAACCACCTGCTCCCTTGTGTTGTTCATCGCGATGAGCGAGCATGGCTCCCAAGGAATGATCGGTAGTGGATATATATAGGTAAAAAGGTTGATCATCTTTAGGTGGGATGAGTATGGGTGGTTGGAGAAGGTATTGTTTTAAGGCCTCAAAAGCTTTGTGATAGTCATCATCCCATTTAAAGGAGACATCCTTCTTGAGTAGATGATGAAATGGTTGACACCGATCAAATAATTGTGAAATGAAATGGTGAATAGACTATAACTTACCTTGCAGCTACGGAGTTGTTTAAGGTTAGTGGGTGGAGGCATTTCAGAGAATGGCCTTGACTTTAGCAGGGTCAACTTCTATACCATGGAGGGAAACGATAAATCCCAGAGCTTTCTTGAAAGAACCGTGAAGACACACTTCTTAGGCTGAAGGCGGATGCAATATTTAATGAGGTGGTCAAAGATGGTTTTAAGGATGAAAAGGTGCTCGGAGTGACATTTAGATTTGGCCAAGAGATCATCCACGTAATCTTCCAATATGTGATGCATGATGTCATGGAAGATGTAAGTCATAGCCCGCTGATATGTGGCACCAACATTTTTAAGGCCAAAAGGCATGACTCGATAGTAGAAGGTCCCCAAGGGGTGATGAATGAGGTCTTGTGTTGATCTTCTAGGGGCAAGAAAAAAAATTTGGTTATAACCCGAGAAGCCATCCATGAGTGATAGCATCTCATGACCAGCGGTGAGGTCAACCAACTGATCAATACTTGGGTAAGGGAAAGTCATCTTTTGGGCAGGCTAGGTTGAGGTCATGGAAGTCCATGCAAATGTGGAGTCCCCCTGTTGCTTTAGTAACAGGGACAATGTTAGAAATCCAATGAGGATAATCAATGGGTAAGATGAAGGAAATGGAAAGAAGGTGTTGAAGTTCTTCTTTGACGAGAAGAGCAATACGAGGGTGCATTTTCCTCAACTTTTGTTTGATGGGTTTGGCATCGAGAATGGTTACGATATTGTGGACCACTATGGTGGGGTCAATACCGGGCATGTCTGCATAAGACCAAGTGAAAGCATGGTTATGATCTCTAAGAAAAGAAGTGATGGCTTCTGTTCAGTAACATCTAAAGATTGTCTGATCTTTAGGATGTGCGGGTCATCTTGAGTATGAATGTTGATCTCGATAGTCGATTCATTCAACATGGTTTATGTCTCAGAGGGTAATGACCGATGAATATATGAGTCTTCTACACCAAGGTAGGTGAGTATGGATTCATCATCCTAACATTGAACGACATTGATTGAAGGTGTGTCATCATCGATCATCTCAAGATATAGGAAGGGAAGAGTGGAAGGGGCCTCGCCCTCACGTTGATAAGTCAGAGGCCCCAAGGAAATGGTGTTTATGAAAAAAAAAGTTAGGAGGGATAGATTCAGGATCCATCGACTCCATCGGTGAAGGTGGTGATGAAGGTGGAGTGGGTGAAGAAGGTGGAGAAGGGCTAGTGTCCTTAATGAGTTCAATGTGGGCCTATTTGGTAGGTGGTTTGGGAAGCCGATACCACTACGGTCATTATGTTTGCGGGTGGTACATGGAATAATGGTATGGTGGCCTTGCTCATAAAATCCAAAACCAAAACCCTTCCACACACATGGTGCAGGAAGGTGTGGGTGAAATGGTGATTGGTAAGTGATTGGAAGTTAGTGGAAAATGGGTGGGTTTGTGATGGTGGTTCGGGTGTGTAAGTGGTAGTATCAAGTCCCCCATAGGTGAGACTAGTACAAAGATGAGGAGGACCATAAAGGAGATGTTCTCCTATGTGGTGATCATAATGAGGGTGTTGGTGAAGACTTCCATACTCTTGTGGAGTAAGGAATGTGTTGACACTATATAGGTGGTACTCCCCCAGAGTGAGGCATTGAAAAACACCTTCCAAGGGATCAATGGTTGGTATGTAGGTAGCTGGTATGGATAATGTGTCGAGAGGTCGATGCGGAGGTGGAGTTAATGGATTGGGAAGTTGATGGGTCAGCCATGGAGGTTATGGAAGTGGTAGGAATGGAGGAGGTATGTGTGGTAGAAGTAGTGGCTATACTGGTAGGTGGAGGTGTAGGTGAAGCGGTAGTGGTCACGGAGGTAGATGGCTTGATAGGTATGAGCACATCATTGGGTCGGTAAAGCATGTTGCATGTTTTAAAAGGTGATGGGTCAGCTGGAATGGTATAGGTGTGTCCTTCATGTTCAAACTTTACACAACGATGTAAAGTGGAAGGAACACAACCCATGACACGGATCCAGGGTCTACCAAGCAACAAGTTATATTGGAATTCCCCCTCCAAAATGTAAAACAATTCGGGAATAGTGTGGGGCCCACGAATGTGGAGGATGATGGATGCCTAGTGTAGAGGTGATAGCATCATTGAATGAATGCAACATGACCGGTGTTTATGCATGTAATTGTCAGGTATGCACATTTGAGAAAATGCATGGGATGAAATGATGTTAATGCTTAGTGCCCCATCAATCATCACACGGTGTACCCGTATGTCATCGATGTGGATAAAGATGAAGAGGGCTGGGTCCAGGTCATCATTTTGGTGTGGCACGATCTCTTCCTCTAAGAAGCTAAGGGAGGCCACTTGGTGAACAAGGTGGGGTGAAGATGAAGGTGGTAATTTGGTGAGAGAGGCTACATGATGGGGTGTGATAATGGAGGCTACGGGTGTAGGGTCATTAGGTAAAACCTCAATCGATTGAAGAACCTCCATGAGAGCTTGATGATGGGATTTCGAGGTTTGGATGAGGTCATATAAGGACATTTTGAGGGGTGATTGGTGTAATTGTTTGAGCATGGTGCGATGTGTGATGCCATTAGAAATGGGGTACGTGGGGCCACTGATGGATAGTTATTTTAGGTATGGGTGTAGATGGTATGTTGGGTATAGGATTGGTTGGTGGGTCAGTTGCCTTTTCTTTTCCCTTTCCTTCTGAGCACATGTAGTGACGTGTATCATGTTGATCTGAGGGGAGTTGGAAAATGGAGAAGGTGTAGGGTGAGTGGTATAATGACACGATGGGCAAAAACCTACTAGAGGAGAAAAACCCTGTGAGGTCATTGGGTGCAATGACATTTGGGTGGTGGCGTGGAAAGTTCTCTAATGTGAACCATGTTAATTTCAAATCTTGGGGGTGGCTCTAGGAGAGGTGAGGGTGGAGGTTGTGGTCATTGAGTGGGTAGTGTGGGAATGGGTGTTGGTGAAGTAGGATCCTCATCGAGAAGGTCATCATCATCAAAGTTGGTTTCTGGTGGACACAATTGGATAAGGACGGTTTTCAAGGCCTTGCAGTTCTCCACATCGTGTCCTAGCACATGATGGTATGCAAAATTTTAGTATCGTCAAACCCTTTTGGCTTGGGTTTGAGGGGGTCGTAAGGTTTGAGTGGCGGTAATGTGATGACAAAGGTCTCAAGGAGGTTGGTTAAAATTTTGGCATAAGACCCTGCTAGTGGATCACAATGGGAAGTGAACATGGGTTTGGGTGTAGGTGTAGGTGATTGTTGAGGAACGGTCTTTAGAAGAGGAGGGGGTCGAGCCATGGGTTTGGGTGTTGGTGTGGTTTTAGGTGTCGGTCATGTTTGTTTAGGTATGGGTATAGTAGATGGACGGGTAGGAGGGTGTGTGGTCATTTTGACTACCTTATTGTGGGGTAGTGGAGTTTTGTTTTTGGGTTGCACCTTCTTGGGTAAAGGTGATGTGGGTGTATGAGGTCTAGAAGGAAAAGTAGATGGAGGAAGAGGGTGAGTTACCCATGGGGATAATGGGGGTGTTGTGAAGGTAGATGACACGGGTCATGTGCTTGAGGTGTGTGAGATAGCGACTGAAGTGTAGTGGGTAGTGAAGCAATAGCTAAGGGTATCAGAGGTATGGGTGGTAAAGAGGCTGCAGGTGTAGGTGTAAGTCGGGTTGGGTGTCTAGGTAGGTCAGAGGTTTGTGAGGAAGGAATGGGCTGTTGTGTTTTTGGTTTATTGATGGGTGGAGGTTTCTTGACCATGTGGGGAAGCTGAGATCCTAAGACGGATGGGACAGTGCAAGTGTGATTGATTAGCGCAATGGGTATGAGTTCTATGGGTTTGGTGCTTCTATTTGGGTGTCGAGAGTAGGTATGGTGTTGACTTTGGAGGATGTAGCTAAATCTAGTTTGATAGGTGGATGAGTAAGGCTGGTGGTCGGGTGACCCCTAAAGTGGTAATGGGTTTAGTCAAAGCAAATGTTGTAGGTATGGGTTTGGGTTTAGGTGTAGGTTGAGTTATGGGTAAGGGTGCGGTTTGAGCTATAACAGGTGTCGTGGAAGGGGTTGTGATAGAGGTGGTTGGGTTTGGTTTGATTGGTTGAAATATTTTTGGGTAGATAGTGGAGGTATCAGCAAGGGATCTCTGCATCTATGTTGAGATGGGGAGTAAAAGGTGCCCCCATAGTAAGGCTCTATCCACATAATCTAAGTGATCGGCCAAACATGAGAACGAAACGTCTATAGGTGGAATTGGTGAGGACCTAATGGAAATTCCCATAAAATGTGTCTTAGAGATGGGGAATTGGCTAGCTTTAGCTTCCGTGGGTAAGAGAGCCGAAAGTAGGTCTGTAGGATTTTGGGTGGTTGATGGAGAATGCTCGCCAAGAGGCAAAGGTATCTCAACTGGGTCTATGATAGGTGGTGGAGATGATGGGTGCTCCTCTATGGGTGGAGGAGGTAATGGGTGCTCCTCTATGGGTGGAGCTAAAGGCTCTCTAAGTGGTGAAAGGCTCTCTAAGTGGTGAAGCCAGGGGTGAGATGGTCTCAATGTTAGCAAAGATTCCTCCATAGGTGATGAAGGAGATGAAAGGTGTTCCTCTATTGGTGAAGGAACAGGGAGGTTGGTTCTAATGTGGAAGGAGGATTTTGGGCTAGGATCTCCTCTATGGAAGGAATATGGGGTAATTGGGAGGTGACAGGTACATCATTAAAGATAGCGTGAACCTCGTGGGTATGGGTATCATGAGTTGAGGTCTCACCGGTTTGATCAGATGAAGGGGCATGGTTGGAAATGGTTTCTTGAAGATGTGTAGGTTTTGGTTGGTAGGTGCATTAGGATTATCCATGGTTAACTCACCTTTCTCAAGCATTTCTTGGACAATATTTTTGAAAGTGATGCGATTTTTTCATCACTATGACCCTTTACTCGATGATAATTACAGAAATCATGTTCTTTATACCATGTGGGCATGGGGTAGCAGGTTCAAAACTAGTGTGTGGTTTTATGGGTGGAAGAGTGATGGCTCTGGCTTTGATAAGATTTTCTAAGACAGAAGAGTAAGGCTCCCCAATTGGGGTATATTTCCTTACTCTCGTCCTAAATTGAAAAGTATAGGACAGTGAGAGATTAGATGAAGGGGTAGCCTTGATTTGATGGATGTGTTGGGCCGGCCTTAAGTACCACTATGTTAGTGGTGCCCTTAGCTTTTGAATAATTGGTCTATGGTTTGGAAGAAGAAGAGGTATCATTCACTTGAATGCTAAATTCTTATTGCATAATTGGATTTTCTTCTCTTTCGATGGCCCGAATCTCTAACTTTCGTGCCATAGTGAATGCTTCATCGAATGTTCGGAAGGTTTGGACCTACAAGGTCGGTGAGATATGCCTAGCACAAGCCCATGTGAAGAGCTCGATGAGTTCTATTTGTGGCAATTGGAAGGTAAGTTGGTTGATCAGGCTACGCTAGCGAGTGACAAAATCTATGATAGATTCATCCTCATACTGACGTGTGGAATATAGATCGGTCATGGTAACCTTCTTGACGATATTGATAGAGAAATGATCCAAGAAGGCTTGGGCTACCTGATTGAATGAGAATATAGAGTGTTTAGGTAACCCACTATACCAATCTAATGCAAGTCTAGTGAGGGACATGGGAAAGGTTCTCAAGAGCAAGGCATCATCATGAGCGATCAGATAACACCCATGTTTGAATGACCGCAAATGCTTGTTGCGGGTCTTCTTTACTATTGAAATGATTGAATTTAGGCATTTCCCAATGCATGGGGTATGAGCGGATAGGAATGGATGGGTGAATGGGCTCATTGCAAATCTCATCATAGGTGAGAGTGTTATGGGAGCTGAGAAACCGATGCCTCCAATGTCGCATCTTGTCCAACATCAATTTAATTAGGTCATTGGTGGGTTGTGATGATTGGGTGCCTCTTATAGCATGAGAGGGTTGGTTTTGGGCATATAACAGGGGTGGCACTCCAGTGTATGGGGCTGCCATGTAGGTTGATTGAGAAGAAGGTAGTGAAATAGGGGTATGTACCCGGAATGTATAATGGATGAAACGGGAGGTTGTTGATAGTATGTATATGGGGGTGGAAGGGTTGTGGTAACCCTAGTGGTAATAGGGCTAATGATTGTGGAATGGAAAGGACCACATTCTGAAATGGGGTAGGGGTCACCGACACTTGGAGGTGGTAATGTAGCTATGGGTATGTGTGAGACATTAGGGGTGGATGAGATTGTGTTTGGGGTAGTTGTTGAGGGTACGGTGGATGTAACGGGTGCCACGAAGGTAATAGATATGGCAGTATCATAGTGGGTATAGGACCTAACTATGAAACAACTGGGGTAAGGTAGATGTGGGCAGCACGGAGCTAGATGGGGCCGATGCGGGAGTGGGTGTGAGAGTCGAGGGGATAGATACGGGCATGCCATATATCAACTGACCCGAGGCATCTCGAGTGGACGAGTGGGAAAGGTAAAACTACAAGGCGGTAGGGTTTTGGTCAAGGATTCATGTGAACTCCTCATCTCCGGTAGCGATAGTAATAGGCTAGATGGGATCCATGGATGGTGATAAAATGGAAGGTGGTGAAGGACTAGGTGGGAGTGGTTGACAACTGGTGTGAAATACGAGTGTGCTTGCTTTTCTTGGTCAACACCATGTGAACACCATGATCATAGGTAGAACTTCTTCTGTAAATGACATAGAACAACGGTGTGATCTGGAGACAAAAAGTAGATTAAGTACCAAATGGTGGCTGGAATGTGAAACAGGCTAACCGATGCCGGTTAGGGAAAACCGACACCGGTCGTCGGGGTACCACTACTGCCGATTCTATTGAAAATGGATAGTGAGTGAAAACCCAGGTAGAAGGTAAAATCTGACAGGTATGCCAAATCTAATGATGTTTACAATGTCAATGGGAATGATGGTAGTGACAAGGACTATGAAAAGTGGAAGAAAATGAATAAAAATGTCCTTTTGAGTAGGTTAGCAAAAGGACTGGAACCGACGTCGGTTGGGTATAACTAACGATGATGGTCAGAAATAACCGATGATGGTTACTGTGAAATTGAAATAGTGATGAAAGAAAAGTGGTTGTGAATTAAAATATGATGTAGAATCAGACCTAGAATTTTGAGAATGATGATGATATGGCCCAGCACACTCAAGTGAAGCTGGAATACACTAGCTATGATGAGGAGCATGCAAGGATGAATAAAAAAGTGAAGAACGTGATCTCTCACCTCAAAATGCAAGCCAAGCAGAAACACTAAGAAAATGTGATCCTAGGAGTGCCTTTTCTATTATGTTTGTTTAGCTTATGCTATTTAGGGACTAACACATGAATTGTGAAATAGAGTTTTTGGTGAGGATGGCTTCCTACAAAGAAGGAGATCTAAAAGGTGAGGTTTCAGGTATGTTATGGTGGGGGCAGGCTTCACTCTGAAGTATGACTCGATAGAGCAAATGAGCTAGGTGCCCACTATGTCGTGATCGTGTGATCACCTACAACTTCTTCCAGGTAGGATGTTGTTTAAGAATGTATGTATTTTGAATTTTTGTGAGGTTTGGTAAGACTCAGAGAAAGAGAAAAGGAAAGAAGTGCTTTTCTACGATTTGTTTGTCAACCATCAGCTGGGCATGACTTCCAGCATATAGGTTTCCCTTAATTAATGTGAGCTAATGCAATAAATCAGAATGGAATGCACTTATTTTTAAGCCCAAATCAAAATGTGAAATTGGATGACACAATAAAATGAAGAGGAAGAGGGATGCTCTTTCACTACAATGCAAAAAACATGAAGAAATGATTCTTTTTAATTACACCAAAAGAAAAGTTTCCTTTAGAGCAAATAGAAAGAAGAGGTGGGTTACCAAGGAAGAAAATTAGTGTGTACACTTTTTAGAAGGGAAACAAACACACAAATTTTCCTAGGAATGAATGAAATGCAAGGAACCCTGATGGGTCCCACTGGCGTGCCAAAATGTTTCACCTTTTCTTAGATCGTTTCTTTGAAGTGTTGATGAAATAGATAGGGTAACGGGTGTAGGAGGAATACCTGTTCAAATGTTGGTTGATGGGTTGTTGCATGCATATGACTTCCGAATCCACAAATGATCGTGAGAGCTTCCTTTTGGCTAGGAGGAACTACCTATAATGCAAAGCAAGACCACCAGAAGGAATTAAACAATATGGGCAGTGAACTACCTAGCATATGCTAGATCCGAGAAGTGTGATACTTCCTAGATGGTTGTCAGTCCACTATTTTAAAAATTTAATGTTGTAAAAAAGTAAATCCTATTGTAATTTGAAATGATTTAGGTATCCCACTTAAAACACAATAAGAAATAGATCTAATCTAATAGGCTAAGCTAGAATAGAATCAAAAGGTCAAATGATTGGTTCTGGATTCTACAGGTTTGATGAGAGGTCTTGGGTAGATCATAGGTGAATGAGGGTGAGGTGAAATTAGGTGGGTAGGTATCTATTCTAGGCTGTGTGAGAAAATACAAAGACCAATGTCGGTCATGGGTAACTCGATTGGGTCGTGTGTGACCGTGTCGATTCTTATGAAATCTGGAAATGTCACAGAACAAGCTTTAGGTCACCTTTGGGATTGCACAAAGGACTTTGGTTGGTCAGGATGAGGTATTGGGTGATTGGGGTAGGCTTTGGTGAGAGGCTTTAATGGGTATATGGAGGTGGAAATGTTGGAGAAGGTCAATATGTGGATAGGTAAACAATAAATGATAAAATGAAATAAACCGAGAAAGTATGATGCTTATACTTACTTGGATTCCGGTCCTGAATGCCTATGAGTGAGGGATGGAGGTGCTGATGAGAGGTTTGAAGGTCGAAGTGATCAAGCTTCTGCATGGGCTGCATGTGCACTCCTCTTTTCTTGGTTAGATCAGATCATGGTTGGGATGGATGTGCAAGAAAAGATGTTTGATCTCCTTCCTTGCATGCATGTTCTCATGGAATTCACTCTCTGAAGATGTGTTATCTCTCTGAGATGTGATAATGCTCACCAACCTTTTTGATTCCAACTTTTGACCTTGAGAATAAGGTTGTTTTGGGGTTAAAAGGGTAACCGATGGCGGTTCCGGCTTAACTGGTGATGGTTAGGGGTAACCGGCGTCGGTCAAGGCAGGATTTCCTAGGTTTACTAAACTAGGGAGATCCTCTTGATTTCCTTGGATCTCGTGTCGTTAACCCATGGATTAGACTAGGAGCTTCTTGTGAGCATGTGGGAATGTGGTTAGAGGGAATGTAGGCATTGATTTTTAGGGTTTGGGTATGTCTTAGTTAGTTATGGCAACTTACTAAGAATAGGTCTTAGGTTGAGTTGGCTTGGTGAGGTGTCTAAGTGAACTGTATGTGTGGATATTATTTAAAATAAGATATTTAAATAATAAATATAGTGAGGATAATGCATTAACTTAATTTAATTAATATTTGTGGGTCTAAAGGGGTCATGGCTAGGTGAATGTGATGAAGGGTGCTTATTTGTCGAGGACCAAAGGGGAGTGTGACCTAATTTTAATCTTTACATTCAAAACTAGATTTTTCCACATTGAGGTTTTACACAAAAACAACATGTATATAATTTTTCCACACAACCTAGAAAATCTCCCAAAAATTTTAACCAATTTGAGCATGTCTTTTGGGAAAATCCATATATTTTTAGAAAAGGAAAATCCTAGATGGCAAAATGACTCATTGCAAAGAAAAATATGAAAAACACAGGGAAAAATTGAAAAGAGAGAAGGGGAAAATGATCAACATACCTTTTCTCTAGATGAGTTTCAATAGATTTCCCAAAAATTGCCTCAATTGACCGGTTCTAGGAAGCTCAAAATTTGCATGGTGGATTACTTTCTTGGTCAATCAGAATTCTAGGTGGAAATGATTTGGAATTATTATCATTTATTTACACCTTCCACCTCATTAAATGTGCTAGGGCCAAGTGGGATAAATCCACATCTTCATTTTCTTAGGGAAGGTTTTGTTAGATTTAGCAGGGGAAATATAATCAACACATTACATATCCACCATTAAAATGTCAAAGAGTATAGATTATGATATATAGATGATTAGACACAAAAATATCTTAAAATAGAGAGATAATAACAAAGCTTAATGAGAAAGAGCTGAAAGAAAATAAAAGCAAGAACAAGAGATAGATAACACCAGATTTAAGTGGAGAAAACCAAAGGAAAAAATTCCACTAGTAAAGCACTATCTATATTAAGAATTTACACAAGTTTAACCCAACACTTCCACTTCACTCCTTGGTCTTTTTCAATGTCTATAGAGTTATATCTCTTGATCATTTTTCTATGTCTTACATTCTGATCTCAGTCTTTAATATTGGGTACTGCATAATGTAAATGTTGTTGATAGCCAATCCCAAGAGGGATCACCCAAATCAATGTGGGTGGGTGAATCAGTCAAGTCGCTTTACTCTTAAATGTGAAATACCTTCACAATATAGTTTGATTAGAAAAACTTTAATAATATTGGGGCATACTTGTAGTGGTATATCCCACTTGACATTATCACCCCAACACTCCCCCTTAATGTTAAGTGGGAAGAAAAATTGGACATGCCAAATTCCTTGAATCGGAAACAATGATTTAGGATAACATGCAAACAAGGGAAATCCACAGATCTTCCCATACAAAAATTCTTGAAACCAATGGTTTAAATACGAAGACCTACATTAGATTATGGAGCCTTTTACAAACTAAGGCATACCCATAACCAAAGCTTCACTTGGGATTTACAAGTAACTTCACATAAAGTGACACATTTACTTATTACAAGATGGATGAAGTATTGGAATTTTACAACGAATTTCCTTATACATTTTCTCATGAGACTTACAATTCACATACAATGTTACAACCATGTGTAACCAATCCCTAAAGGACCACTTTGTTACATACAAAGTGGGTGGTCATGATCCACTCTTAAAAGATGACCCATTTCTTTTAGAATAAGCTATCAAGAGGTGGCATTGTCATACATACTCCCCTTAATGGAAAATTTGATAGGCCCAACAAGGAACAAAACTTGCAGTAGTTCCCAACACACAATGGCTTAGGGAAGGTATTTGCAACATAATCTCTGATGTTGAACTGGATTCTTTATCAAGAGAAATATGGCCTTCACATAGAGGAGGAATACTTCCTTTAGCTCCTATGTGTATCACTACCAACAACCTCTTTAGCCACATGGATCTTTTGCTACTCTAAGTGATGGTTCTTGCATCAAAAAACTTGAACACAAATCCAACTACATATCCAACACAACATCAACAAATATCATAATAAGCATAATAAAAATCATACAAATTTTCACTTTTAACCAATTATAAAGGTTAAATACTAGTTTTATAACAACTAACATATCACTATGCTTAACAAATAAAAATATGTTGAAATACTTCTAACATATTACACTTTATAAAATATATATTAGATGCAATCACTATTGGACATCTCCAACACAAACACAAAGGCATCACCAAGTGTTATTTGATATGCATATAATAATATTTTACTAATCAAATAAAATGATTTCACAACATATGTGTATCTTCATATTCTAAGTCTTTACATAATGAGATAAGAATTGATAGATAACACATCCGAACAAATAATCAAACTATTCAAGAATAATCAAGAATTCATTGAAAACATGATCCATTAAATAGTGGACAAACTCATGGATTTATGTGAATTTTGCTTTGAAAAAAAGAACATGTAGGCACCCTTTTAAAGCATAGACATTTCATAAATGCTAAACTACTAGAGAATACTTGAAGAAAATCCTTAAAAAACCATTTTGTGCATGTTTTCATTTATAGTTATGCTTTTTACATAGTTTATAGAGTTATTACATTATCTCTATGATTGTTCTCATCAATTTCATCTTGATTTTGATATGATCTATTCCATTTTATATTTATGAATTTGACTTCTTTTTGGATTTATAATCCTATTTCTTATGGAAAAATTTTCACAATTGTGACATATACCATCAAAACTTACTCTTAAGTTTCTGATTTCTTGTCTTTACAAGGGGTTTAAGAGATGGTTTTTTATTTTTGAATCTAGAAGGTTTACTTTTTGATTCTTGAGTGAGAAGTTCCTAAGTAGAATTCTTTTTGGAATCAAAATTTTCCATAACATGCTCTTCTTGAATTAAAAAAGAAGACAGAGTGTCTAAATCAAGAAGATAATTCTCATTTTGATACTTGAGTTAAGAATAGAGATAAAATTTCTAAAATTTTCATGTATATTGATCTGTATAATGAAATATAGAAGCTTATCTTGAAATATTTCACAATTACAACCATCTAATTGAGCTTTAATGTTCTTAATTTTAGCTAAATAATTGACAATTTTCTCATCCCCCTTCATGGGTGTTATAAACATCTCTAAAACTACCTTAATTATCTTAGACAACCTACTACCTTCATGCATGGTTTCTAATTGCTTCCATGCATCTGCAGGTGAGTCCATATAGCCTATATGCATAAGGAATCCATCTCTAATTCTTTGAAATAGGATGGAAAAATATTCCTAAGATCTCTGAGAGAAGGAGCTAAGATTTTTAGGGGTAGCTTGTCTCCTATGGGATATTTTTTAACACCAGTCACAAGATCCCATAGCTTCCTAGCCATAAAACAAGCTTTTAATCAAACTCTCCATATGCTATAATTTGTTCCATTTAAGAGCTGAGACTTATCTAAAGAAAAACTAGAAGAACTAGCCATTTTAATGCTCAGATGGAAATGGAGATAAATACAACTAAAAATAAATCAAGGAATCCAAACAGAGACAAAATAATTAGCTACAAATATTTTAATTTTCTATACGAATGCAAACAAATATAAATTGATAAAAAAACAACTTGATTTGGTCGAATTTAAGATGAATTTGACAGAGATTAGTCGGGGTCGGGTTTATAGGCAAGCTAACCAAGCTTAGACTCGAGTCGAGACTAAAGTAGCTCGATGAGTTATTTAGCAACTCGAAGGGGCAAGCTCCAAAAGGAGCTATATGAGATCAAAATGAGATACTTAAAAATAAAAAGAAGTTAAAAATAACCAAGGCGGGGGACATGTGGCACCGATCAACAATACCAAAAACACACGTGTCACTTTAAAATAGATCCTCAAGAGGGTGTGAAATCTTTAAAAATTAAAGTTAGTGCCTTTTTAGGTTCGTGACGAGAAACAAAATAAACACACGTCAAAAACTATGAAAATACGACAACGAAAACCAAATATACATGTTGGTTTTTAATCAGTTCACATTTCACAATATAGCTAATAAGAAATAAGACAATTAATTAAAAAGAACCGTATAAACAAGACTTAAATTAATTGGATTAATTTTTCGCATTCTGACACAATGCGAAATCAAATTCTTAGTCAAACATAGCCACTTGTGAAAAATTTAACGAATAAAGGCTCGACACTTGGTGGATTTCCGCCAAACTTTTAATATATTACTTTGAGCGGACTTAAAGTCCCGAAATAAACCAAACTTAAAATAAAGTTTGGGTCCAAAAAGGTATAAGATAGGTGTCATAATCTAAGTGGCTAAGCCAAAGAAAAGACTAACACCCTGACACTTGTGAAGGATGACACAATTAAAAGATTAATATATGTGTCAAAAATAATTGGATCGCGCTTCGTAAATATGACAAAGACTAAGCCAAAAAAGACACATGTATCCTTTTAAATGGCTTGCACCTTCAAAGTCTAAAAATATTGACAAATGTGAAAAAGAGATGTACGTGTCCAAATGCTATTGGTTTGAACTTCACAGTGCAACCAAAATGGCTAGAGAAAACTGACGACACATGGAGTAACACATAAATCCCTTATTGTCTTGTGTTTCACAATTGAAAAATAATAAAATGGACACCATGAAGCAAGATGGATCCCTCTAATTGGCTCGGGATTTGTAAAGACATAAAGGTGTCAAATTGAAGCCACTTGGCACTCTAAGAATGGGTATGGTTTCAAAAAAGGAAAAACGAAGCTATTTGAAGAAATTCTATTGGTCCAATCTTCGTAAAATCGATAGGATCTAAATAAAAATTAAAAAGTGAAGCCAGATGGCATAAAATGATTGGATCGAGCTTCGTAAAATCTTATCTAGTGAAAAATTCAATAAAAGGCTGAAAATGTGAAACCAGATGGCACAACATGATTGGCCCAATCTTTGCAAAGCAAAAACTAGTTAAAAATAAAGATTTTTATTGCTAAAATAGACTTATAAGCTCCAAATAACCTATATCTAAATATATCTTTCGAATCCAAAGTAAAAAAATGACCTAAATGGCTATAAATGGTGTGAAAACTTAAAATAAGCTTGCAGATGAGGGATTTAAACCGTGAATGACTTAAAAAAAATGAAAAAGAAAATGTCTAAGCATACATAATCTCAAACATGATCTAAATATTCATTTATCTCATATTTAACCAATATTTAAAACAATATTTAGGTGGGAGATGGAAGTTTAAACCTGGTTTGCTTGAAGACAACTACGAAACTTTTAGGGTTTTGCAGATCCATAAATAAACTTAAAGCTTCTTCACCTCTTCAAGTTAAAAAATTCTAGATTGATCCTGTACATGCACAATCACCAACTTTGATACCATGTTAGATATAATAGGGTAAATATAATCAATAGATTACATATCCACCATTAAAATGCTAAAGACTATAAATTACGATATGCGATTGATTAGACACATAAATATCTTAAAATAGATAATGAATAACAGATCTTAATGAGAAAGAGCTGAAAGAAAATAAAAGAAAGAACAAGAGATAGATAACACTATATTTAAGTGGAGAAACTCAAAGGAAAAACTCCACTGGTAAAGCACTGTTTGTATTAAGAATTTACACAATTTTAACCCCGCACTTCCACCTCACTCCTTGGTATTTTTCATTGTATGCAGAGCTATGTATCTTGATCATTTTTCTATGTCTTACATTCTTATATCATTCTTTAATACTTGACTATACAAATGTAAACATTGCTAATAGCCAATCCCGAGAGGGATCACCTAAATCAATGTGGGTGGGTGAATCGATCATGCCGCTTTAATATTAAATGTGAAATACATTCACAATATATTTTGATTAGACAATCTTTAATAATATTGGGGTGTACTACAAATGATAGATCCCACTTAATATTATCACCCCAATAGGTTTCACGGTTTTCTTTTCTAGCTTGAGGTTTAGTGAAGTTAAGTGATATCGTAAATGCGAGTTGAGTCCGCACTTGAGTAGAAATGTGGGATTTCAATGTGAGTTTTCTTTATTACTTAACATTGCAAAGCTAGTAAAGTAGTACAAAAATACCGAATAGGTATAGAATTGGGTCACAAGATTACGGTTCAACTTTTCTTGATTTCTTTATGAAGTAGAGCAATATCAATTTTCTGCAATGTATTGATAGTGGTATTAATCGACGTTAGGAATGACTTTTATTAATTTATTTTAGGAAGTAAAGTGGTATCACAAACCCACTTATAATTATGTAGTACAAATCGGGTTTTCATTGAGGACTTACTACAACTTATAAATTAAAGTAATCTAAAAAACCTGCATAGGTCTAGGGATGAGTTCCATACTTAGCTTTTATAGTTTTGAGTAATTTTGAGCAAGTGGGCATTTTGAAAATGTGACCAAGAAACCTCTTGTAACCTCCTAAAAGAATCCTGAGAAATCCTAAAATCCAAAAAGAGTTAAGGTAAAACATTAAAATACAAAGTCTTATTCAAGGGGACACAAACCACATGACCTCTAACTTTCACAAGGTGAAAGACTAAAATTTTAAAGGGGTATCCAAAAATTTATAACATGAAATCTTGGGGACACTTATATAAAAACAAGTTCTTAGTGTCTTATTATGTGCTTGAGTGTGTATGATAAAGTGTGAGTTATAGGGAAGATTTTGGAGGTGTAAGAGGTTATTATGACCATCAAGAGAGGGCAGAAAAGATGATATGATGTTCTAAAGAGTGTTATGATGTTTTCAAGCTAGGTCGGATGATCTAATCATCTTGAAGGAAGAAGTTCTTGAGCAAGTAAGGCTAGAAGGTAGTTTTGAAGAAGATAGAGAGAAGATGAGATAAATTTGTGTCATCTTTAGTTGTTGGTGCAACATTTTAGAGGTGAAAAACAAATCAGGTGGCTTTAGTTGGTGTTGAGTCATCTAGGGGGTTGGTTCCTCCTTGTAGGGTTGGTTCTCTACTAAATCTAGGGGTTGGTGCTCCTTGTGGGGTTGGTGCCTCACTAAATCTAGGGGTTAGTGATCCTTGTTGGGTTGTTGCTCAACTAAATTTAAATCAATTCTATAATAAATATTTTTTTAGTGGTTTTTCATCCCCTTAAGGGTTTCCCAATTATATTTTTCATTCAAGTGTTCTTGTGTTCTTATTTTCTCATCTATGGTTATGTTTTTTAATGAATGCATGGTTAATGATTAATGGTTAAGTTGAATTGTTGTTTGATGAATTGTAAAGTGAGTGTGCTATAAAAATTTTAAGGTCCGTTGATTCACCCCCTTCTCTCGTTATTTTACTTCCAACAATCAAGATATCGAGTAGAGTTTCGAAGAAATATTAACAACTTGAGGTGATCCCTAAAGCATGTAATGGCTCAGATGTAGATATTTTTGATCAAATTCCTAAAGGAGTGGGAAGGATTCTTAATAAGCATCATGTTCAAAGGAGATAATAATGATTTAAAAATCATCGGGAATAAGCAAGAGGATGAATAATCCAAAGAGGAAGAATACATTCGGCATACTAAAAGGATGAAGACCGAATAAGAAGCCTTGATTGTTCAAAATACATTTCACACTTAGAATGAGGACATGATTTGGTACATTGATAGTGGATGTTTAGGTCACATGATAGGAAATAAAAGTAAATTCATCTCATTGAAGGAGAATTTAGTAGGATCAGTAAGGTTTGGTGATAATACATCTGCCAAGATAGTTGGTAAAGGTTCCTTGAGCTTAGATAATGGAAATACCTTGACAAAAAATGTTTTGTATGTAGAAGGGTTGAAACACAATTTACTTAGTGTGATTCAAATGTGTAGTCAAGGGCACACATTGACATTTCATAGCAAAGGATGTGACATAAGAAAATTCAAGACAAGAGAGTTAGTTATTAAGGATTATATAACTGAAAACAACATGTATATATTGAATGAAATCAAGAAAGAGATTTGCTTCATGAGAAAGGGTGATGAAGTATAGATATGGCATCTAAATTTTGACAATTTGGTCAAGATTAGTGCCAAGAAGTGTGTAAGGAACATGCCAAAATAAGCAAACCTGCAAGTAATTTGTGCAAAGCATGTCAACATGGAAAATAAACTAGGAGGAAGTTCAAATCCAAGGAATATTCCACCTCCTGCCCTCTAGAGTAAATCTACACTAATCTATGTGGACCTACAATGGTTTAAAGTATTCCAAGAGAGAGTCATTTCATGTTTCTTATTTATGATTACAAAAGAATGACCTAAATGGCCTTCTTGAAGGAAAAATCAGAAACTCTTGACAAGTTCAAAGGATTCAAAGCATTGGTTGAGAATGAGAAGAAAGTGAAGATCAAATGTCCGAGGTCCGATAGTGATCCAGAGGATTTTTAGGTGTTGAAAAGTTTCCTAAACCTCCCTAAACCATGACCATGTTGTAGAGAATTTTAAGACATTTCTGATGGTATGCATAACTCCAGAACATATTATGGATGTAAAGAGTATCACACTTCAATGATTTGTTTTGAAAATGGTCCAAGATGGTCAAGTGACGAGTTACGCATTAACACGTGGCATTTGGAAAAAGGTGAAATAGGTTAAATTTTGTGTTTAGATTTCCTCCAGTATTCGACGCATGAAATATTTGGTGGCCCTCGTTATTTTCCTTCTAGGGGCCCTCACGGAGTTCAACACACTCTTTTGTAGGAGGGGTGCCTTTGCTGCCTTTTATTAATATTGCCATTATCGTATTTCGATTAGATATTCCATATATCTCTCTAACATTCCCAATGTGGGACTCTTTGTATTAGAGAGTTGAATTATGTCTTGCAAGATGAAATCTAGCTTAAGCGAGCTATTATTTAGCTCGATGGGGTGATCAACTCTCTCTTGAGTTGATCACATTGAAGTCCTTTATGTTTGGGCTTATCTCCACTATGTTCGAGTTTATCTATGTTATATGCCTCACCTTATCTATTCATCTATTAAACTCTACATAACTTAGACAAATACATGGCATGCCCGTAAAATTGGTCAATAGTGGACCAAACACATATAACTCAGTGACCTAACTTATCTATCCATGTCAATGCGGATCAAACAAAGCCAACACAAACCAACCAAACACAACTTGGTAGTCTTATAGAACAACTCACCAACTATTGTTTGGCATAAAAATGTGATAGGTGTGGCCTTATCGACGTATATGGAGGAGGCATTTCCATATTTGAACACCGAGTCCACCATTTTCTTTGAGGACGTGGGTTATATCCCACCCAAAAACAAAACAATCGGAACCAAAATGCAAGTGTTGTGACTCGACCTTGTGACACAGGGAGTACAAACCGATCCTCTCACTAACCCACCAAATGGTTCAAAAGTAGGGTGGTTAAGTGACCGCACAAGGTTTTTTATAAGACAATCAAGACCGTGTTTAGAACCAATAGAGGTAGTTTGGAGAAAACCCGAATTTGGAGCACTTAAAGGTTGAATTGGGCCATGAAGTAAAAATGAAAAGTGTTCATAATTTCATGAGGAATCCAAATATGTGATGAGTTTTCCATGAAGTGTTACATATTTTTTGGTGTAGTTTATTTTATATTACATTTAAACAAAACGCACTTCGGAGAGCCTTAGAGCCATAAGAGAAGTTGTGGACGAAGTTTGACAGAAATCGAGTCTACAAACCTATTTCGAATCCTTGAATGCAGATATAAAGGTCTATTGTATTTATTGAAGATGATAAATTGTACTTCATTTGACTTAATATATCTATTCGCTTTCTGTGAAATCTTGAGACGTATCTATGAGTGAAATTTGTTACCAATTTTATGTTTTGTGGACGTTTATTTCAGATTTGATGAAGCTTTTGATCAGATAAAATTAGTTCTGATTTTTATTAATTTTCTTAAACAATTCATTGATTACAACAGAAAATGGATTTAAGTGCAATATCAATATCCATAATCCAAAAAGTGTAAACATATGCACATTTTAGTGTTGTGATTGAAAATCGATTCAGTGCATCTCTAAACAAGAAATTAAGCAATTTTGGAAAATTGAACCATTAAATTGATTTTAATTTCAATATCCTTTGAAATGATTAAAATTTGAAAACTTGAACACCCATTTTTGTAGTAGTTAGAATTCCGATATAAAGGTCTATTGTCTTTATTAAAGGTGATAAATTATAATTCATTGGACTTAATAGATCAATTCACTTTCTGTGAATCCGGAGACGTAGCCTATGGGTGAACTTCGTTATCAATTTTATATTTTGTGGATGTTTTATTTCATTTTGATGAAGCTTTTGATTAGATAAAATCAGTTATGGATTTTTATTAATTTGGTTAAGCAATTCATCAATTAAATGGGAAAATGGATTTAAGTGCAATTTTAGTATCCATAATCCACAAAGTTTAAATGTATGCACATTTCAGTGTTGTGATTGAAAATCAGATTGAGGTGCATCTATGAACAAGAAATTAAGCAATTTTGGAAAATTGAACCATAAAATTGATTTTAATTTCGAGATCCTTGGAAACAATTAAAAGTGGAAAAATTTAACACCCATTTTCGGATCAAGTTTTGGTATCATAGTAGTTAGAATTTTGGATTAGCTTCTGATTGTGTGTAATATTTGGTTTCATTTTTAGTTTATGTAGACATTTTGGATCTTGTTAATCTTCTATCGCAATGTGCGCTTTTGGGAGTTATAGGTAGATTGTAGGAAAATAGGAAATCATGGGAAAGTCATCCAAACAGAGAAATTGGATTATCTCGAGGTTATTAGTTGCCAAATATAGAAAGATAAATCTCTCCTGAGATCAATGATTTCTCCTTAAAAGAGGATAATTCTTAGTTGAAACTGGAAATACAATATATTGGTACCCAAATTTGTTCTCCTTTTCAAGCCAAGCAAAGTAACACTAATTCAACATGGAGCTTAGAGGTAGCCAGATCATAAATATATGTTGTTTTGTAGCTGGGGAGGAGATTTGACTGTCCCTTTGTTACTTGGATTTGTGGAGAGATGGGTAGCACCTTAAAAGGATATGATCTTATCCTAACTATTTTAGGTTGTGCCTTTCAACCAAGGTAAGAGAACCTATTTTGTAACCTCTGTTATTTGAAAGGAGATACATGTACCTTTATTTTGCATAAATTTTGTAGAGAAGACCTTGGGGAAAATATGATCAACACACCAGATCTGACTCTCACGAGTTGTCACTTCCAGATCATGGAGATACTTTCACAACAAGGCAAAGGTTACTAAAGACATTTGAGACCTTGATCTATCCTACATACTTTGGCAAATGGATTTTGGTCTTTATGTGGGTATACAGAGTAGAACAGGGGTAGTATGGATGGGATTGGATTTTTTAAATAGATTTTGGTGGGAGGGGAGACATGATGAACTTGACTCACCAGATCCTTGAGAGCTTATGCAAAATGGAAGGATTTCGACAACAAAATACCACAAAAGTTAGAAATGTTTCTTCAACTAGAATATGTGCCTAAATGGAGGCCCAAATTAGCACTCTTTCACACAACCTATGGGATTCTATCATGAAGGCTCGAGTCAGAAAACCCAATAAAGCACCAAGATTCAAATCAAACCATACCTAAGGTACACCCAGAGGCTTATAGATAATCTCTGTCAACAAAATGAAAGAAAAGTGATTTTAAACCATTTATCTCACTCCCAGATGAAGGCTCTTCTAAGAAATGAAATTACAAATGCCACTAAACTATCACAAGGACTGAGACCTGTGTGATTGGACTGGATTTTGATACAAGATTGCAACAGAAACAAGAAAAACTACTTGCATGCATTCAGAGATGAAATAAATACACTTTACTCAAGATTAACACAGAATAACTCAAGTCTAATCAAATTTATCAGTAAGGGAAAGTTTCCATAACAATCTCAATGCTTATCAATGGTTTTACACTTGCAAACACCTTGACATGATTGGATTTTGATAAAAAGAGAGATATACAGGCTTCTTAGATGGCTTCTCAAAAGGGATGGGCTCTACCAAGATTTTTCTGATAGAAAAATCAGTCTATGACTTTTCAAAACTCCCAACCATTTGCACAAAAAATTTGTGCCATTTATAACATTTACAATAGAGCCCCTTCTCCCCAAAAGATAAAAAATGTTTAATGCACCAGTGTTCACCATGATTCTCTCGTGATTCTCAGAATCAGATCTGTAAAAAGTCTCTAGGTGCTTGAGGGGGTAGATTTCATTGAGTGTCTCCCACATTTAACTCCTTGCTCTGGTAGATCACTCTTCCTTCAATTTTCTAACCACTTCTACCCCTAATCTATCAAATTTGGCTCCTTGTGTGCTTGGGAGAAGAAAAACAGAAAATCCAATTGGGCATGAAAGTCAGACCATTTTAATGGTGAAAGACACCTTCCAGATCTTCCCACCAAACTTTAGATATCAACATTAACTTTCTTCTCTTGCTTGGTGTGTAGAAAAAACCAAAGAATCATGAAAACTTGCACTTCCAGATGTGTTGCAGAAAAATGGAGGGAAAATCAGATTTTGACTCTCAGCTGCCGTTGATCTTTACTTTGAATTTGGGCCATCCACATGGAAGATTCAAACTTAAAAACAGACCCAAGGGCTTCCTCTGAATTTTTACAACTTTTGGGAAAATTTCATATTTTGCTCCGCATCTCCGCCCTTGGGAAATGAGCCTGACACGTGTCCTAAGGTGGGCCCCAGTAGGACCATGGCCAAATTCTGACATTTCACTCCCTTTTTGGAAAAGGAAAATTTTCCAAGTTTTCCCCGCAGCTCCATCCTTGAAAAAATGGGCCTGACACATGTCTAAATATGATTGCAGCAGAACAACGCTTCCCTTTTTACTTTTGGCCCCCTTTTCCCAAAAGGAATTTTTTCCAAATTTCCCCGATAGTCCGCACCTCCGCCATTGACTGGAGCAAGCTTTGAATTTTATTTTATCGAGCTTGTGGGCTATTTTGAGATTCTAATATTTTTTGATGTCAAGAGGAAAAAACTCTAATTTGCCTTCGATGGTTTGCTTCCCCACCTTGTTAACTTTTCAAACCACCACGTGTCACCACGATGCACCTTGAGATGGTCCCAAAAATTTGATACCTTGGATGAGCGCGAGCTCACCACATGTCTCATTCCACCACACCGTACTCAACTGCATAAATTTTTTTCTAAGTCCAGAAAAGCAGTGGAACCTTCCACATGTCCTCCTGTGGGGTCAAAGAGAGACCTTTTCCCTGCCCTTAAATTTTCTCCAATCGAGAGCTCCAAGGGGCCTTGGGCAAAGTTCAAACCTTTTGCCAAAGTAGCCAAAAAAAGAACAAGTTCAAAAATAGACCCACCGCACCCCATCCAATTGGAAGAAGCCACGTAAGCACCAAAAGAACCAATTAGATACAAGCGGGGCCATGGGACCAATTTTTCCTTTTCACCAAAAAGGAAAAAAGTGATAAGTTAAAGCATTCACCCACCGTCCCCTGACCAACCAAAAGAATCCACATCCCCTGTCAATGCAAGGATGCAAATTTGACCGGAGAAAACACTGTCAAACCGTAAAATATAGAAAAACGATCATTCGAGCCAGAAAATGAAAATTTCTTCAAGGACAAGAGAGTTTAGAAATGTTTACAAGGCTCAAATATGTTTTTCAAAGATACATCCACTCATTTTCTTCAAGTATTTAGGGCAAAAACGACAAGGAAGACAAATCCCGACTGTGGAGACTGAAAGGTATGATAAAACCCGAGTTTTTTAGACTTTTCTAGAGGAACAAAGAAACAAGGAGCAAACCATGGACCCATAAGTGATATACGACTCAGAACAAATTAAAAAAGGTAACAAGGATTAACTAGGCACAACACGGGGAAAAGGAAAGTGACAGAGGTCATAAATCAATAGATTTTCAAAGGCAAACTGGGGCGAGACTATTTTGAGCACCAACACAATCCAAGGATGAGCTCTTGGTAAGATTGTAGAATGGTTAACAGAAATGGGAGAGACACTTGACTACGATGAAGAAACCATGACAGATGCATTTATCAGTAAGTATGAAACCATAAAATTCCTCATCCCAATTTGATTTAGATTTAGGTAATATTACTTTTGGTGGTTTTTAAAGATACATTAAAGTTATAAGATATAATTTTTTTATATAAAATGGATTTTAATAGAATTGGCCTTAGTAGAACAACCAAGGTATGACTAACCCAATACAGGTCGAGGATCATCCTCGTTATGTAGGTTTGGGTTACTCTAGTGTAGGAAAGGATATTGGAGAGACATCCAAGAATGTTGAAGGAAGATGAGATTCCGACAACAAAGTGTATACCCCACTAGCACAACAAAATGGGAATGGTAAGAAAGTTCAGAGAAGAGGTAATAAAATTCCACCTCCTATTTCTTATCATAAACATAAGTATGGGAAACAAGGTAAACCTTATGAGGATCCACTCTTTCTTTTAAAACAATATGTGTTTGATATAAAGAAAATGATGAATGATTTTCCATGCATGTTTTGTGGAGGTACTAATCATTCTGTGGCCTTTTTTTGGAAGAGGAAAGTATTTTTGCAAAAAAATTCTAGATGAGCTGAAAAACCAATCTCATGGAAAACAGAAAGAAATGGTAAACATGATTCCTCACCTCATACGTAGGAGACATGGAATTTATTGCACTCACTTTCGATGAGTGGATATGAGATTGTAAACTTCATCCAACCAACCATCTAGAGCATGGTAAGAATAAGTTGGAATTTAAAATTAAATAAGTTTTTAAACCATCAATAAAACATGAATCAACCTCTAATTTATCCGTAGTTGAACCACTTATGAGTCCTTTCTATTTTGATATAGAGAATGTAAACTCATGTGAGTTGGATAGGTTTATTTTTACATAGCAGTACTTGTTGAAAGCATTGAAAAATTTCAGAGTAATTTGTGGATTTCTGGTGTATGTTGAAGGATAAATTCACTTGTTTTTTTAATTGCTTTGAAATTGGGAAAATGGTATCACTGTAAGAGGATATGCGAGATAAATTTAAAATACCCATATTTTTACTTCTTGCATTTTAAGGATGTGTTAGCATATGGATTTGCATGTATGCAAATGACATGCAATAGTGTGGGGACGAATTCCCTCCTTAATGAAGGTGAGGCTGCCTTTATTGAAAACCAAAACCGTATTTACATCTATACATTCAAAATTTGTATGTGGGGGTGTTTTGGAACATTAATGGAAAGAAAAAGTGAATGAGGGAGATGGAATGGAATGAAGGAAAGGATTGAAAAGGAATGAACTAAAAGAGAATGTAAGAGTTAGGTAAAAATAGAGCCTAATATTGCATGAAGAGGAAAGATGAATAACCAACACAAATAAAACGGAGTTTGAGTTAGCCAAACAAGAACGTGTAAAAGGGAACACACATGAGCAAGTAGATAATCAGAGCTTGATCACTGTGAACTAGAAAAACTGATTAATAATGTTGACAATAAGATCAAAGATAATATTTGCATGCAAGATTCAAACACCTAACATCTAATGAACATAAGAACATCAAATGTTACAAGAGACAATGAATGAGACACAAAGTTCGTATTTCATTAACTCCAAAATGTTTTCACAAAAGAACACAAAGTTTCTTCTTGAAACAAAGCTTGCACACAAAAGTATTTCTTCTCCTCTCTCAAATTCACCCTTTACAAATGATCCCTCACTTCCTTTTGTAACCCGTGGTTGGTTACAAAGTAGTTAGGGTTTTACATGATCATTAAATAAGGCACTTAAGTGACCTTTGACTTTTTCAACAACTTTATTAAAGACGAACCAAAACTAGAAATTACTTAAAATATCCATAGTTTCTGAAAAACAAATAACAACACCTTTTAAAATATACAATAATAACCAGTTCCTTATCCATTGAAATGGGGTCCGCCTATCTCAAGTGTATGAGAAATGGACTCTCCCACTTCGTTAGATACCAAGAAAATTAACTCCCTGAACCGCCGGTGAAATTAGGATCTACCGCTTTTGCCAGTTGAAAGGATATAAACCTTCCCAAATTTTCAAACATCTTTTCTTCTTTTGGAGGTTCATTTGGTCGAAGAATAGCCTCACAAAATACCTGCAATTCAAGAATTCTACTTGGCATATCATTTAAATTAACAATTTTGGATTGAGCATTCTCAAATAAGTTCTTTAATTTGATGCACCACTCCATTGAAACTAACAAGAAATTGTTAGCGGGAGTGTACATGTCCTTAAACAATTGTGAACATTGCTCTTCCACGTGCTTCGATGAACACATTTGATTATGCTCATTTACAAGGTTGCAAGGAATCTCAGCTATGAATTCTTGAATCAAGGAGAGTGAAGTGAAGGCTTCATTGCACATGCTTTCATAATGGATCATAGAATCCTCAAGAAGTGTCTTCCTTGATTTGAGATGCAGACACCAAAGAAAACGTGTCCCTCGATGTTCAAATTCGAGAATTCCTTCAATAGCTAAAACTGAAGATTCCATACTTGTCATCTCCTGTAAATTGGGCAATATCTCATCCAAATTTGATATAGTAGAAACAAAATTTTCTTTGAAAGAAAGAATTGGATCAAGATACGCACTGACATCTTCATGAAGCTTAACCACGGTCTTGATCATCCCTTGGCCTAAAATGAGAATCTCTGAAAGCCAAGTTTTAGTGACATGGCCTAATGTGTTTATTTATTTTGACAAATTGAGAGTCTCTTCATTTGGGGCAGCCACTACATCAGGTACGGGAAAGTGGATGATATGGGGTTTATCAAATGTTGAACATATTCCACCAATTGATTCTTTTCAGCCTTGAGTTGAGAGTTTTGAGACTTGTATTTCTCAAGTCTCTTTAGCACGATATCAATTGAATCTCGAGCCATCACCATGTCACTTTCTAATGTAGATCTTCCAAGTCCAAGTTTGGAAACTTCATAATCAGTAGGTGTCATGGCATCACACTCTTTATCAACTTGAGGGATGGCGAGATCCACAAACCTATTCCCGTCACTATCCACCATTATTCAAGAAAGCACCTTAGGCTTCTTTGGAATGACGTCATTTGAAAGTTTGAAAAGGGCATAAAAATCAATGTCAATTGCCTTGATAACCCTCTTCCTTTTCTTAACCTCGAAATCAACCCAATAAGGAGTATCATGGACTATTTCTGCATACAAAATCCTAAGCTCGAATCAATATTCTCATTATTTTCGACATCATGAGATCCTTCTTAAATCCTATCTACAACCTCGATTTGAGGAGACACAACCTCAATATCCACTTCTTGATTATTCGGGATATTTTGGGAAATCCCTTCATAAACTACATCCTCTAAAGTGTTTGATATTTGAATTACCTCGCACTGAGTGGATGCTTGTTTGAAGCAAGGCTGAGGATTGTTGACCACAAACTTTTGAGCACTATTAACAATATGGGTAGAAGAATCTCTACTCGAGGTAGAAAATCCGGACACACGCTCTCTTCCTTCTTCGGGGTTAGGATCTTTAGATCTTTCTCCTTGCAACACGATACTTGGCAAAGTGGATTTTGGTAACCACTCCTTTCTTGCTTGTTGTGTATACTTGGATGGTACAGAGGTTGATCAAGAAGAGACCTTGGTTGGATGGAGGCCTCCTCGTGTCGGCAATTTTTGTGATCCCGAAGCATGATATGGAATTGATTGCAACTTGGCAAGTTCTCTGTCATACCAAGATATGCTTCTTTCAATAATTGGTTGATTCTTACTATCAAGAGAAAATTCATCTCTTTTGGTCCAGTTGATTCGAGGCAATGGGGTAAAAGCAATTGCATCATATGAGGGATCAATGAAATCCTCATCATCATTTATGAATGAATCGGGAGGGATCTTGATGTGGAAGGCCTTGATCTGAGTAAGTGTTAGGTGAGAGTACTCTCGTCTTCTTACCTCATGTTCGTCCGAACAAGTAGCCCAAAAATCTTCCATGGTAGGATTATGTTGATACTTTTCTCCCATAATATTTTGCATATATCCATTGATATCAAACTAGGCTCTCTTCACATATGGATGGATGGTTATGAGAGAAACTTTTTTTCCATGAGTTGTGCACTAAAAATATTTGGACATTGGTATTCCCCGATTTGGATTGGGAAATGAATTCCTGAATGATGCTTGTCACTAAGAAGGCAGTGAACTTGGAATAATTATCACACTAACTCCATTAATGCCCATATGTCACTGATGTACTTAGGAAGTTTCCATGGGGTACTAGCAAATCCACTCATGCGAATGTAGGAAAAAGATGAAAATTGAATAAACCAGGTTCCCCATTGGGAAATGACACTCATGGCTTCTTTAGAAAACCTTTCCTCAGTATTCCGATTTAGGTTCCAAATCATGCGGAAGGTGAATGCATCGTTGACTCTTCTAAAATGGTGAGAACTATTTTTGAAACTAAGTTGAGGGTAATAATGAAAAACACTATTTGACGGCCCCATGACTCCTCTCATTTCAAGTCCCGAAAATAGCTTTCTTCTTGCTACCACATAAGTCAGATACGATGTCATGTAGAAGCATCCAGTCATCTTAACTTCTATCAATTGTTTGTGAAGGGTGTTACTGATGATGGTGGCCCAATCCACAAACTCTTTCTTGGCTAGGATGATACAGATAAACTGATACATCCATGGGTGGAAAATCCTAGCAGAGGGTAGACCAAAAACTCGACTTAAGAGAGTAATCATGTCCCCGATTTCTTCCATGAACTCAATGCAGTACAGTTCTTTGGGAAGCCTATCAATTCGAGGTCTCTTAGTCACTAACTAGTTGCTATTAACCATCTTGCTCCATCTCAAGGGTTCTTCATCCCACAATTATTGCACTGACTAGTGAGTGATATCTGCACTCTCGAGAAAGTCAGGTATGCTAAGAAATTCCTCAATGTGCTCTGGTGTGATTAAGAGGAAAGGCTCGTGATTATCTTTAAAAATTCCTCATCTCTCAGGATCATAATGCTCCGTGCAAGTGATAACCAACTCCAAACACTACACCGAGACAGGAAATGTTGCTGCTTGGGGTAGACCACTATGGTAAAGTCTATCTGAGAAAATGGTTTTGCCTTCAATTTTCACCCGCTCGTAAAATTGTTGCACATTGATGTGACCTAGATTTGTATCGATTGATGTTGTCATATGTTGACTTAATGGAACTGGAGGGATAATTCCTTGAAATTCATACTTCAAGGTGGATTTGTTTGATTTCTCCACTGGCTTCCTCGATCTCCCTACAGATTTGTTAGATTTTTTGGCCATTATGAATTTTACAGAAGAATGACTTGGGCACGTAAAACAATGCAAGCGGGTCAAGTCTCAGTCTCCGAAATCCTCGTCAGTGCAAAGAACAATAGGATTCACTTTATTATTATTATTATTATTATTATTTAAAAACAATAATAATAATAATAAATTGTCCCGGTTACAAAAATTATTATTTAAAAAAAAAAGTCGAGCAATTTCCGGGTTACAATTTTTTTCTTAAAATACAAATTTATCGAGAAATTACTGTGTAGCCTTGACCAATGCATGGAATGTCTTCTTTGAAAAATGCATGGAATCCTTTTAGCTTTCACTAGTCTCCTTCTTGCAAAAGGCGTTGAAATTGTCGCTCTTCTCTTAACGAATGCGTGGGAACTTGTCTGATGGGTGCGTGGAGCTTGCAAATGAAACCAAAACCAAAAACCTTCTAGTCAAATTGCAGAAATTCTTTCTTGTTTTGAACTACTCTTTGGTCACGTAGGAGGAATGTTCTTTTTTTGTATGCTTATGCATTTAAACTTTCTTCAAAACGTGGTTCATTCTTTAGCTCTTGCTCTGTGAAAACTATTCTCCCTTCTTCCTCTTTTGGCAATGTGGGATTTTGTTACAAAAGAAAACAATCAAAAACAAAATTTAACGAATTGCTTCTCCTAAAAAGTGGAAACTTGCTTTTGTCTGAAAAATGCGTGGAAAAATGTATTTTTGGTTGGCTGTGCATTTCCCTAACGAATGCGTGGAGTAGATTTATTTATCTTCTTTTTATATTCATCTGTTGTTTTCCCTTTACCTCTACTATATTAAAATTGTATCTTTGGTATGATTTCCTTTGGCTGTTTTTTCCTCCTTGGGGTGTGTGTGTGGAAATTTCTATTTTTTTATTATTTTGGACAGCTCCACCTTCTCCTTAACACGTGGAAACCCTCCTCCTACAGCTGCGTGGTCTTTTGGACTATTCTTGGTAGAATGCGTGGTGATCTCCCTTTCAAACTGCAAAGAAATCCTCCCTCCACATTGGTCTTCCTCCTCTAAATCATGCACAGTCTTTATCTCCCCCCACGTGGCCTGTTGGCTTCTAGCATGCGTGGAGAATGATGTTTCCTTTTATTTTTTAGACTATTCTCTGCCAATGCGTGATGTTTTGGACTTAGCTCATGCATGAAAAATGCTTCCTTTTCTACTTTAGACTGTCCTCTTTCTTACTTAGCTCCCCCTACTCCTGCGTGGGTAATCTTTCTTCAATGCAAACTATTTCCTTTACCCTTCATGCATGATCTCTTGGACTGTTCTCCCTCTTTGGCTGAGCATGGATTTTTAAAACTGTCCTTTATTTCTTGGCTTGCGTGGAACAACTTGAGGAATGCGTAGAGATTTTGCTGCTTCAACATGGGATTCTCCTTCAAACAACGTGAATCTCCTTGAGCATGGGTTTCTTTGTAATACAAAAACCTTCTTACTTGTTCGCGGTATTGTGGGATGTGATAAAATATTATGTTCTTTAGAAGAAGTAAGAAGTAATCAGAAAGCTTCACACGAATCTTTCCAATGAGTCTCGACGGAGGAATTTATGAAGCCTAAACCGACTTCCCCTCTTCTCGGGTAGTGGAATCAATTGCCAGGGGAAATGGGGAAAGCAACGACCAATTGCCAATAGAAATGGCAAAGCGGTGGGTAAGAATCCCCATTTTATTTCCCCATGTGGAAAATTGGGATATTTCTTGCCTGTTTTCCAATGTATGATTTGGCAATTGGTTAAGAAAATCCCACAAGTAGGAAATTAAAATAAAATTGCCAGGAAAAGGGAAATCTGGGCTTGGGAAGCCAAATTAGCATTCCCAACAGTTAGAAGCACAAAGCTTACTTCCCCGGCAATAAAATAAAAAAATTGTTGAATGAATTTTAATTAATATTTATTTAATTAAATACTCCCAAGTTATTTAAAAATTAATTTTATCAAACAAAGAGCAATTAATTAATTAATTTTAATGTAATTTAATGCAATTTAAAGCCTGGCGGGAGGAGTTCTCGCTCGAAATGGATGAAACGAAGACCGGATCGATCACAAAAATGAGACAGTTGTCATGAGGGTGATAAACCACGTAATGGAACACTTTTGAAAAATTTCAAAATTTCCATTTTTATTTTTATTATTATTTTTTTAATTTTGCGAAGTCAAAATTGGCTGATAACAACTGGCTCTAATTGGGGACAAGGACTTCATGGACGCAACAACGAACCCAGACCAAAATATTCATGAACATGATCTCAAAATGATGGGGCACAAAAATGGGGCGACACAAGAGAGGAGACCAAAAATAGGGAAACAAACAAACCAAAATCCTAATTACCTATGTACATACGGGAACAACCCGTTTTCAATTTTGATAGTGCTTGAGATATTGCCCACTGTAGGGCAAAGGAAAATGAGTTCCATTAGGATATGCCAAGTAATAGGTACTATCTCCACATAAATGTCTTATTTTGAATGGGCCTAGCCACAGTGAGTCAAACTTCCCATGCTTTCCTTTCGGTTCACGTCTTTTGTCCCAGAGAAGAACTAAGTCATTGATTTGAAATTGTCTCTCCCTAGTTTTCTTGTCAAAAATTTCGTACCTTGGATTGATGTTCCTCAACTCGCTTTTCCACTTGACTTATTTGTTCCTCAAGCTTGCTTAGGAACATGATTCTTTTATCTAATGCATTGGTGAAGCATTCATCATCAACTACCTGAGCTAATTTTAATGCTAGTAACTCCAGTGTGACGGGAATTTGAGCATCGGTTCCATACAAAAGTTGAAATGGAGACATCCCGATTGCCCTTTTAGGAGTTATGCGGTCAGCCCACAATGCATCATATAACTTTTTGTGCCAAGTTATTTGATTTTCTTCGACTAACTTGCGTATGATATAGTAGTAATGAGGTTTTTGTTCTCGGATTCAAATGACCATTTCCCGAGGGTAGTAATATGATGAATGAGAGAAGGATATCCCATATCCATAACAAAACCTATCATTTCTACAGAAGAGAAATTGGTGGCATTATCCATCATGATCTTGTGTGGAATTCCATAATGAACCACTTTGTAAAGTAATCAGTTGCGGTGAGCACGTGAGTATGACCAGCACTAGAATTAGGATTCAAAACCTCGATGAAATCTAAACTCCATTGTTGAAAGGGTTCTTTAATGACAACGGGCTTCAAAGGAAAAGCTACCAACTTTGGTCTTCCAAAAGCTTCGCATTTTGTCACCCATTTCTGAGCATCGGAAAACATAGTGGGCCAATAATAATGTGCTCTCAGAATTTTATGGGTTATTACTGGGCTAGAGAAATGACCACCACAAGCATGATTGTGGAAAGCTTCCAAAAATCTAGGTTGTTGCTCTTTATCAACACATCTAAGGAACATGTCATCAATTCCTTTCTTGAACAACATGTTATCCCAAATGACGTACCTAGTAGCTCTTAGTTTGATAGCTCATTTCTCCTTAGCTGTCAGATTCTCTAGACACTCACCATATGTGAGGAAGTAGGCAATATCAGAATACCATTCATCTGTGGTACTGACAAAAACTACCAATGGTAAATTTTCTTCAACTGGTTCTTCTTTGGAGTTATCTCGTGGTTCATTCTCTGCAATGAGTTGGCAGAGTCCTCTTCCTTGAACCAACTTGGTAGGCTTGATGTCCAAATCATATTCCTGGATCTTGGAGACCCAATTACCTCTTTTAGATCCCGGTTCCTATTATGTTAGCATTGATTTCACTGTGGTGTCTGGAACTAAGACTTTGGTGTGAGAATTCAACACGTAGTACCTGAAGTGTTTCAGGGCTCTCACCACCGCATACACATGACTCTCAAGGGGAGTGTAATTGAGTTCATGTTTCTTGAATCTAGAACTCATGAATGCAATAAGAGATTTGATTCCTTCTTGATTGTGTTGTGTTAGGATCGTAGAGATTGTGTGTGGCGAAGCATAGTAATAGATTATAAAATCCTTTTAAAATTGGGACACACTAATGTAGGAGCTTTTGCAATAGCACCCTTGATTTGTTCAAATGATTTTCTACCTTCCTTCGACCATTTGAAGGATTCTTTTCCTTTCATCATATCAGCGATTTATTTAGTTAGCTCGACAAAATCGGCATGAACCTTCTCAAAAATTTCACCTTCCCAAAGAATGAGTGGACTCCAGGCTTACTTGTAGGCAAGGAAAGATTCTTGATAGCTTGAATGCATTTAGGATCGATTCTAGTTCCTTCCTTAGAAACAATATGACCTAGAAGTTTCCCTTCCGTAACTCCAAACACAGACTTTTTTGGATTTAGAGAAATCTTATGAAGTCTGCACCTTTGCAATATTTTCTCTAAATCTCTTATGTGATCTTCTCGTTTCTTTGAGAACACTGTCAAGTCATCTAGGTATATCATGATGATTTTGTCTTTATAATTGTGAATGCCATATCCATAGCCCTTTGAAAAGTTACGCTAACATTGATCAAACCAAAAGGCATTCTTCTACATGCAAATATACCCCAAGGGGTGGTAAGCGTATTTTTATGTTGATATTCTCTAGCCACTTCAACTGATTATAGCTAGAGAAGCCATCTAGCATAGATAGCATTTTGGATACGCTACCACTGCGAATATGATCCATAACTCGGCAAGGTAGTTATCCTTCAAGGAAGCTTGATTAAGATTACGGAAATCCATGCAAATCCTAATTTCTCCATTTTTCTTTCGAACTGGTACAATATTAGCTATCCAAGTCGAATGTCGAATAGGAAACACTATTTGTGCATCCAAAGATCTTTTCAACTTCATGAAATATTGTCCTTGCAATCTTGGGATTATATTGTCTTTTCTTTTGCCTAAATGGAACTACACTAGGCTTTAAGGGTATGGCATGCTTCATCTCCCTAGGTTGGAAAGAATTCAAGTCTTCATATGAGTAAGCCAAAACATCAGAATATTTGGTAAGGAGGCTTATGAATTTCCTGCATTCCTCAGGTGAGCAACACTTACCGATATTTACCAGGTGAGGTTTATCCTTGGTACCAATGTTAAATTTCTCATAGTCAGCAAAATTCACAGATCCAACCTGCTCTTTCTCTTTGATAAACCCGTCATGTTTGTTGAAAATTTCTGCAAGTGAAACCAATCCTTTGGGAATTTTATTTCCTTTGAGTTAGATGATGTCATCACCAGGATCTTTGTTCTCAACTTCTTCCTGAATGAATGAGTTAGTTGACTCATGAAATGTAGAATCAATTCCCTCAAAGTACAAATGTTCAAAATTCTCTCTCTTTTCCAAGAACGCAATAATTTGTTGATCATCATTAAATACTTGCCAATTTTCTCGCATCATCGGACACTTGGCCTAAAACCATTTCAATGGTGTATTTGTCTTGATCAAACTTTGAATGAGGAATAATTAATGAAGCTGAGACTATTAGAGAATATGCTTTGTCATTCCTTTTGCGAGGGACAAATTTTATGGAAAAAGCGTCAAAGACTTCTATTGCATCCCACACTTTATTTCTGTAGTGTCTTAAACGATCAGTCTTTACTTGGAACTGATTTCTTACCTGTTTCACGATCAATTCCACATCTCCAAAGACTTCCAAATTTTTGATCCCTTTCTCCTCTGTAGCTTGAAGGCCAAGGATTAATGCCTCGTACTCTGTAGTGTTATTAGTATTTGAAAATTTGAGTTTGTAGGAAAAAGGAAATATTTTACCATTTGGAGATATGAGCACCACTCCTGCACTAGAGCCCATTGAGCAACAACTTCCATCAAACTCAAGAGTCCATATCTCATTGGAATCTTGGCAAGTGATCTCAGGGGTATGAATTTTTGCAATCATCATATAATTACCCATACTTGAGCCTTGAAAAGGATCTGTGCATGAGGATCTTTGGTTTTAGTTACCATGAATGTTTCCTGAGCTTCTGGCATAAGCTTCTTCATTTATCCATTGATAGGGATCATGGCATGAGACCAATCCATTTTAATTTCTCCACCTAGATCTCTACAAAATTTCCTGCTCAACAAAATTCCATACGAGGTGGGAATATCAACAACTAAAATAGTTACCTTAACTCGCTTTTGAGGGAATTGGGCTAAAACCATTTGGGCATCTTTAATCTACCCGATTAGAGGAACTTTCTTGGTTTCCATGGAGTAACATGATCCAAATGTTCTCGTATAAGTCAAACCAAGAGCATGTGCTACTTTTTCTGGCATCACATTATCTGAGGCTCCGAGTCTATAATGCAATTATTTAATTTGCATCCGTTGATTAGAAAGGACACAAAGAAAGGTTCAATCTTTTCATTTGAAGGTGTACCGCCACAATATTTTCAGTTTTCCCATCTTTGGGAGTTTTCAGAATTCCTTTGGAGGAATGAACAGTAGAGTCACCTTTAATAAACTGGACCAATTTCTTGAGTTGATCCTTATTGGACTTCAAGTACTCTGCCTGTGACATGGAAATTTTTGTTTTATTGATATGATCAATGATATCAAATTTAGGCAAAGTAACCGTACTTGAAGTCTCAGATATAAGTTATTTCAAACTTGATGATGGCACACTTTTGACCTTTTCCTCGGGCTTGGTTGATATGGATGTGGAAGAATAATCTTTCTTCGTAGTTGGTTTACCAACCGATTGCTCTAACAAAGGCCGCCCTTTCTTTAAGATAGTTTTGACCTTTGAAACCTCGGTCACCTTGGACTCTTTAGAAGCCTTATTTGTCTTGGATTCTTTGGGAGTTTCCTTGAAACCTCTTTATCTCCCACCTTAGTGGTATCTTGCTCCTTTTTCTAAGAGCACGTGAAGACAAATAAGGAGTGACTATTTGTATCTTCTATAATTTCTTCGTATTCGTCTTCTTCCTTTGAATGATACTAAAAGAAATGATTATTACTTTCCCCTCAGATCTTCAACTTTAGGTTCGGATGTGTCGTAATCCAACTCTTCCTCATCAACCTCAACGAACTCAACCTCATCATCGCTTTCTTTCAATGATGTCACACTTTGAGTTAGTTGCGGGAGCTGCTTCAATAGCAAGCCTCGTTGGAGCACCTGCAATCCGGGATTTTTTGGGAATGTATCCTTTTCTTGGGATGTCTTTGTAAGAAGTAGGTTTACTACTTTGAGCAACTTGCTTTTTCAAAGCCAAAGACATCATTATTCAACTTAATGAGTATAGCTTCTAAAGCATTGGAGGTTTCTTGACTCTTTCCTTTGAGGGAATTTTTCTTGAATTTTCCTACCATGATTAAGTCATCTTCAATTTCTATGGCCAAAGATTGAGCAAGTTCTAAAGTAGCCACCCTAGCCCTTCTCAACTAATAGCACACTTCTGGTTGTTGTGCGTTAATAAAGAAACATTTTTGTCCATCAAGGTTTGGATGAATTCTAGCGGGAACTTTGTTCACCATTTTGTTGAATTTAGCCACAAAATTCCTCATGGGTTCTGTTGGCTCTTTCTTTTCTTGAGATAGTTGGGCAAGAAGAGCATGTTCATCTTCTCATTGCCTCTTGAATTGATTTTCAAACTTCGTTTTCATATCATTCCAATTTGTGATACATCCATTGGGAAAATGATGAAACCAATGCAAAGCAACATCATGTAATGTTTCGATGAAGAGGTGAATAACAACATCTTCATATTCTACCGAAAAAATAGCACATGCAACAAAGAAAGTAGAAATATGGTCATTTGGTGACATCTTCCCATCTCCGTCAAACTTGGGAAGAATATTTCTTGATCCTCATGGGATTTCATGTCGAAAGCGTGTAAGGTCAATGGGCTATGGCATTTCCCCATGGTAAATTGACTGCCATTTTGGGAAAGGTGGTATGCGAAGGTAAAACAACGTGAGCAAGGACAAGTGCTTGACTGGTGGTGATTCCTTCCTTGCTTGCTCTTTCAGGACTTGATGTAAGGCTTGCAGATCTACGAGGTGTGTTCTTCTTTGGAGGAGATAACTTGAAACCAAATTTTCCTTGAAAGTCAAAAGTGGGATTAGCTTGACCTTTAGCTTTTTCTTCTCGCGTAAACCTCTTTCCTTCTAGTTTGAAATCTTTATTGTGAAGGGATCACTGGTGTGTTTCGACCAGCTCTAGCCTTTTCTCTTCACTCTCTTTCTTGAGCTATTTGTGCCTGAATAGCTCTAGAAACTCTCGTGGCTTTCTCTTCTTCGTTATCTAGTACTGATGCAAAGAAGATGAAAATTATAGTTACTCGTGCGCTTTTCCCAAATAGATTCCCTCAAATCTGATGATATGTCTTCTTGAGTATCTGTAAAAATAAGATTTGGTTGCAAGTTAGGTGGGTTACCTATAATAGTCATACAACTTATTACCTCGTGGAAGAGGACCGCATTGGTGAACAACGATCAACACATGTCCAGGAGGTCTTCTGGCCACAAGTGCGGGTGCTCTTCTTCTAAGGTCTTCGATGTAGATTTCTCTATCAATGGCTCTATCAATAGTCACAAATTGCTATAAGCTTTCACAGCTTTCCCAAGCTACTGTCAAGGTGGGCGGGAATATCTCCTTGAAATCTTCGTTCGGCACAAGGTTCGGTTGAAGAACCGGAGCTTGTGCAGAGGTGATAGTCATAAAGATTTAACCAAGCACCGTTAATGATTCTTGAATCCCCAACGGACTACCCGGGAAGAGGGGAAAGCAACGGCCAATTGCCAATGGAAATGGCTAAGTGGGTTGGCAATCCCCATTTTATTTCCCGTGTGGGAAATCGGGAGATTTCTTGCCCGCTTTTCCAATCCATGATTTGGTAATTGGTGGAGAAAATCCCACAAGTAGGAAATTAAAATAAAATTGCCCGGAAAAGGGAAATCCGGGCTTGGGAAGCTAAATTGGCATTCCCGATAGTTAGAAGCACAAAGCTTACTTCCCCGACAATAAAATAAAATAAAAATATCGAATGAATTTTAATTAATATTTATTTAATTAAACACTCCCAAGTTATTTAAAAATGAATTTTATCAAACAAAGAGTAATTAATTAATTAAATATTAATTAATTAATTTTAATGTAATTTAATGCAATTTAAAGCATGGTGGGAGGAGTTCTTGCCCGAAATGGACGAAACGAAGACCGGATTGATCACAAAAATGAGACGGTCATCATGAGGGTGATAAACCATGCAAAGGAACACTTTTTAAAAAAATTCAAAATTTCCATTTTTATTTTTATTATTATTTTTTTAATTTTGCGAAGTCAAAATTGGCGATAATAAAGTTGGAAAATACCATTTTTATTTTTAGCAACAATGTACACAGATTCACCGGGTAGGTGGAATGATGTCTAATTTTGGAAATGTTATTTTAAGTCACTATTGTTAAACGTCATTGTGTAATTCCGTGACACCTTTTTGATAATGTAAGTAATATAAAAATATATTGTGTTTATACAGGGTAATTGTGCATTCATTACGACCCTTATTTTTAGGGCATGTATTTGTATTTACCCTATGTGGTTAAAATCGATGTGTACATTATTTTCACTTATAAACCGGTGTGCAAGATTGTTTGGTGATCATTTGCGGTGTTAGTAGTTCACCGATATGGGTTAGCATACCGTTTGATCTATCCTTTTACAATTCAATAGGTATGGATAGTGTTGGAAGATTGATGTGGATTCAGCTTTTTGACGATAGCAATTTTTTGGTGTTGATGGTCTAATTTATTTTAGATATTGAATATTTGTAGTTTTACAGCTTTTATAGACATAAAAGTGGACACGAGCCTAATTAGGGAGTTTAGATGTCTAATATATTGAGTTATTTTTACGAATCGTAAATTTAAGTAATCGTTCATATCACAAAGTGATAGCTAAAAACTAGAGTTATGTGATAGAATAGGTGTTATTATCTCGATCGTTTGTTTGTGATGGTGTTACAGTGGGATTGATGCAGCTCACGGTTGTGTGTAGAGTCGATGTGGTCATGCGGAGTATCGCTTGGACACTAGCTTTGAATTGCATAATGGGTGTTATTATTTGACATATTATTTATGACTAGCTAATGAAATATTTATATTTAATTAAACTATAATGCTATATCTAGGTCTTTTATGTGATTATGTAATGTAGCATGAGTTAGCACGTTTTGTGGGTTTATAAAAGCTTCTTGTGAAAACAAAGCATTCCTAGTTTAGAGGAGTGATATGGAGGATTTTTGAGTGTTGTAAAGTTTCCTAAATCTCCTTAAACCATGACCACACTATAGAGTGCTATGAGACCTTTTTGATGGTATGAAAAACTCCAAGAATGAAATCCAGATGCATAAATTATCGCAGTCAAAGATTTGGTTTGAAAATGATCCAAGATGGTCAATTGACAAGTTACACGTTGACACGTGGCATTTGGAAAAAGGTGAAAAAATTAATTTTTTTATTTAGATTGCCTCTCGGTCTTTGGCGCACAAAAAATTTTATGGGCCCCACTATTTTCTAGCTAGGGGCCCTCAGCCAGGAGTTCGACACACTCTTTTGTAGGAGGGGTGCCTTTGCCACCTTTTATTCATATTCCCATTATCATATTTTTATTATATATGCCATATATCTCTTTAACATTCCCAATGTGGGACTTATTGGAGAGTTGAATTATGCATTATAGGATGAAATCTAGCTCGGGTGAGCTATTATTTAGCTCACCAGGGCGATCAAGTCCCCACCAAGTTGATCACATTGAGTCCTTAATTTTCAGTGCTTATGTCCACTATGTTCAAGATTACCTATTTTATATGCCTCAACTAAAGCGGAAGAACCAGATTTGCAAAGGAATATAATAATATTATATATTCAAGATACGCTACAGAGCACATTACAAAGGCTATTAGATAGTTTTTAACCATTTAACCTACCCAGGAGGAAGGTCAGTATGTCGACTTATGTTTTTAACGAAATCCTCGCATAGTGGTGATTTTTGCTAAGGCCAAGGATCCAAAAAATAATAATTTTTGGACTTCGAGGTTTTTCCCTTTTGGAGTTTTCAAAGCTCAATTTTAGAATTGCATTTGAGATTTTCCAAGTTTGAAACTCCGAAAGTCCAAAAATTCAGACTTTCGGGTTTTCGGAAATTCGAACTTTTTGGCTCATTTTTTTTAAGTCCGACTTGGACTTTCGAAGTCCAAAACTCTGAAAGTATGAAAATTCAGGCTTTCAGGTTTTGGGTTTTCAAAGTTCTCTAAGTCATTTTAGGATTTTGACTTGATTTTTTCCTAAGTCTGAAACTCAAAAGTCTGATTTTTCAGACTTTCAGGTTTTTGGGTTTCGGACTTTTGGTTGCCAATTCATCTTTTTGCTTTCCATTTTTCTGAAGTTTGAAATCCTGAATTTTCAGAATTTCAGGTTTTCAGGTTTTAGAACTTCAGAGGTTCTATGCATGATTAATTCTCACCTACCTCCACGGATCATATTTTTACCATTAATGTCGGGATTTCTATATAAATGCGGATTTTTTACTTTTTATTTTTACCTGGACATTTTGCTCTTGTACTTTTTGGCATCCTTTTCAAGGTATTTTTTTGGTTTTATTTCCTTTTGGTTTAGGTCATTTCCCCCCTCCTTTTCCCTTTTGGTTTTCTTTTTGTTCTCCTATGTTGTTCTTGTAATATCTTTTTTTTTCAGCATGTTTTGTTATGGAAGTTTTCTCAAGTTTTCAAGTATGGGGATCTTTCTAAGTCCCTCATACTTCCTAATTTCTCAAAATCCACTTTGGTTTCTTAACACCTCTTTTTGCAATTCCTCCAGAGACCTTTCAAAGAATATTTTTGGAAAATTCATTTTAGAGAATTCCTTCAAAAGATCACAAGGTAGGAAACTATTTCAAGGAGCTTTTCGGAAAAAATCTTTGAAGTTTTCAATTTTGGAATTTTGGAGAACTCGCGCTTTAGAGATTTCTTTCGGACATCCTGAATTTGGGAAAAACTTTTCGAGATTTCAGTTTTGGGTTTTCAGAGATTTTAGTTTCGGGTTTTCAGAGAATTCAGATTTTGGATTTTTGGAGAATCGAGAATTTTGAACTTTTGGGACCCCTGTATTTGGAAAAAAATTTCAGAGATTTCTTTCAGTGTTTCCTTTTGGAATTTTTCAGTTCAGGTTTTTGGAGTTTTCCTGCTCTCATATTTTTGGGTTTCTGTAACATTCAAACCCTCAAACATAGGTTTTGATGTCTACCTCCACTTCAAAGGGGAAAGAAAAGATGAAGTACACATTTCTTGGAGTTGCTCCCCAATCCTGCTTAACCTCTGATTTAGGAAATATCGGGACACCGATCTCGGCAGATTGATCTTCTTGAGTTTTGGGAAAGATTAAAGGCCCCAAATAAAAATCCATGGATGCAGGCCATCTTTGATAGTGGTCTTTCCCTTACCACTAGTTTTCCCGCATCCATGCAATGCCCAGAATTTGTCCTAGCTGCACAAGAACCCACTACGACGAGGACTCTATGTTGATAAGAGATAAATGCGATAAGGTGGTAATTGTCTAGACCTAGATTTCTTTGAAGACTTGTTCAAACTTCTAGATGTACAAGATTACGCCACTATCTCACCTAAAATAGTAGTTGAGCACTGGGATAAAAGTAGGAAGTATGCTCGAAGGTCATGATGAAGTCCTACCTAACTAAGAATTTTTCCAAGTTGCCCAAGACTATACATCGATCAGATTTCATTCAGGAGGTCAACAACCTCATTATACTCTTGAGTAGAGTTTCAAGTCTTCCTTCTGTAAAGGAATTCCAAGAATGGATGTTCTTGTACATAGTAACGATCAAGAAGAATGATGAGTTTATCCGATGGGGTGAACATATCAGTAGCAACATTTGCTACCAGTTGGGCAAGGTGGCAGAAACTAAATCCTTCTACATGACATCTTTCCTAGTATATGTAGCTGCTGCCATGGGGGATTTCTTAGGATTGAACACCAAGGGTGTTCATAGCACATCCCAAATATACAAATTTTATCCCTAGCTTACTCGGATGAGGGGAGCAAGCACTTCCAAAGAATTAGTGATGCTTTCTTCACTGTTGTCCTCTATCACTTCGATAAGGAGCTATATAATTGACGGATTTCCAATGAGGCTTTCCAAGAGGTGCGAGAATGGGGAGCAATCTACTTTCAATTTCCCACATTCACCTACCTTCGATTTCGGGTTTCATAGGCACCCCAAGCAAGTTGCCAAGGTGCCCCACTGACAAGTGGGTTCTTCTGGAATTGGTTTGGCAGTTGTTAGATTACCACAAAATCCAAAACAAGTGTCATAAGGCAGGAATGCATTTCCCTGTTACAATTGGCAAGTATTCTTTCCCAACTATCCACAAGGAAAGAAACGTGGATGCTAAAATGGCTGAGGTAACCTTGCAGACCTTCCATCCACGAAATAACTTTGACTATTGGGGTAAGTTCAGGGAGACAGGGAAATCTAGTGCTCATATTCCCCAATTAGAAGATATATGGATCCATTGTCGAGATGAATTCATTATGCGGAAAAGGGATTACAAAATATTAACCCTTGATGAAGTGCGGCAGTTTGGGTTGGCTGATGTGCCAAAGGACTTACAAGATAATGATGAGGTACTAGATGTATCATACAGGGATGATGATGTTGTCAATCAACCACTGCCATAGGTTGATTGGTATGTGGAAGAATGTAGCAATACCAAAGAAAGGGCGGGCCCCATTCTAAAAAGAACTTTCAGTTGGTTGGCCACTTTGGGAATCTCACCCAAAGGGGAAAATCAACCTTCAAATACAGGGTCCACATCAGTAGTAAACCAACCAACACCTACAAAAAGGAAAGAGATTGACTCAAAGGGTTCCCACGGTTCCAAAGAAGATCTCATTTATGGTTGGTGGCTCATCTCTTTCTAGGTCTTCTGCTCCTAGGGTTACAACATCTACAATACCAGTTGATGAGGTTGTGGAAGTAAGTGATTCCCCTAGTGTCATTCAGGATCCATCCCATCTTCCCCTTCCTCCATTATCACTCCCAATATCAGTTCCCTCCACTTCTACCACCATTTCCTCTTTCCCATCTCCTTCTATGGCCCAGGTATTTTCGTCACTTCCAGTTTTATCAGCTAGGGAAAATATTGGGTCACCCAGCTCCTCCTCACTACTTTTGACACTCCCATTCTCTTCAATCTCAACCCCCAACATCACTTTATCAATTATTATGGCTTTCGTCACTCCCACACCTTCCATCATTTCCACCTCTGCTCAAATATCAGCTGGCATTTCTAGCGATCTTGCCTTAACTGGTACTTCAAGTATCGATCTGCTACTTTGTCTTCCTCATCTCTAGCCATACTAGAGTGGTTGTTTAGACAAAATCCTAAGCAAAAGAAAAAGGTTCCTCTAGGAGATGTGATAGATCTCGATATTGGACTCGTGCCAAAAATACATGCCAAGAGACTGAGAACCGTATCAAGTCTAACGGTTAATCCATCAGGAGAGCGTGTGATAGAAGTGGCTACCCCTATTGAGGGGAAAACTAAAGAAACCATCACAGTAATAGACTACCAGATCTCAAAGTTCTCATTGGGGAAGGCTACTCGTGAAGGAGCCAAGCAGGATGTACACACTTGCTCTTGGGGTCCTTTTGGAGAAATACGACAAAGACAAGGCCACCAAGGACGAGCTTAAGGCCAAAGTTGAACAACTTACTGCATTACTATGTAGAGTAACTCAGCCCACTCCATCCACTGACATCTCAACTACTACAGCCATGACGATTTCATCTACAATCGATGATATCTCTTATCATGAGCTCGAGAAGCTAGGCCAAAAAGGGAGAACAATGAATGGATGGATGGAAAGGATCTTGCAAGAGGCCAATCCTCTGATTAAGGAAGTCAGGAGATTTATATTGATTTACAGATTACGAAAGCCACCATTGCTAAAATGGATGAATCTCTCTCAAGATAATAATAACTTGAATTTAACTTTGGCAACATGGAATGACATTAGAGGAGAAGATTCTAATTTACTTCTATAGGAAGAGGTAATTGATGATGCCTCAAAATTGTTTGAATATCAAAAAGCTATGGAATTCGTGTCAGGTAGTAAGAGATCTAATTAAGAAATTGGAGGATAAGCGGGTAGAAATTATGGATGCCCTTAATGATATCTTTGAAGAGTTCGACAATGCCCACTACAAGTTTTTCAATGAGAATATCAATGCTCTTCTTGAGGACTAGATTAAAGAAAATTTCAAAGATTTAGTGAAGTGGGACGATGATGTTACGAAGACTTTCAATAGTGACTCCATTGATCAACTAGTTCTATGTTAGAACTTCATAGGGAGACTAAAGAAATTCATAAGTAAGCTTCAAAGGTTGCTGGCCAAGATCACAAAAGAGATCGAAAGCGGATGTAGTAAATCACTATGCTGTGGACCTGGAGACGAAGAAACTCAGGGTGTTGTTAAGTGTTTCTTCAAATACAGACACCGAATGGCCATATGGGAAGAAGGGAAACAAAAATATGTAGAGAAAGGAGAGGAGGGTGAACTAGGCCAAAGTTGAGTGGCCATGAAAGGACAGGTTCAAGCTCGAAATGGTCAAAGTTGCAGGGTTGACTTGGTCAACCCTTTGTAACAAATTTTCTATTTTTATGGGAGCCTGTTCCCTTTTATTAATGACATTACTATTTTTAGTTAATTGTTAGTTAAAGGCCCAACTGTAATGGCTCAGCCTAGGAACTTATAAATAGTGGAGTGGTCTCCATTATTTAGAGATACATATTTTTGAGAGATTTGAAGGAAAGTTGCTCTTCAATCTTGGAAGAATGCTTCAGACATTTTTTGAAACCTTTTAGTTATATTAAAAGTTATTCCTTGCACTTGAAAAATCTGTTTTATTGTGTTGAATGATTAATCATTACATGCTTGTGAATGTGATTCCTTAGCATTATTTGATTAAATTACATTTGTTTCAGATTATCTGCTTTTATTCGAAAAGAATAGTGTGATTACTTCCCATCAGTTGTGAGAAAATATTTTCCTTATGTTGATCAAGAGTTGCATTATTATTATTATTTAAGTGAATACTAGACATGTGCTTTTCATTATCCCTTTGATAAATTATCTGTGTATCCCATTAAAGTTGATCCCTCTATTGTGTGTGTTTAAGGTTTAACAGAGGAACGTGTGCTTCTAGTCTGTGATATTTTATATCCTTTCCAAGTTGCAATAGGTGAAGGTGGTTAATGGTGCAATCATCATACCCACATTAACCCTTCCAAAATTTAAATACCCCTTTTCTTGGTGCATCACCACTTATAGAATAATTTTTATTTCCTTGTATTCTCTTTCCCTAATCCCATGAAATGTTAGCATAGGACTAGTTAGCCATTTTTCTTGCATTAGAAGTAGTGTTGTGTTTAGTTTAGGAAGAGGAAGTCACCTTCTCCAGAGGTTCACCTCGAGTCCAAGTCCCATAGCTTGAGAGGTGATCCCATGTGTCCCAATCACACCGAATGTTGTGATTAATTCCCGATCCATTGTGAGGGTGCGTGATTTGGAGACAACAATAGTCATACAACAAAAAATAGCTTCCTATTAAATAGGAAGACAATATAACAAATTGCTCGTTTAACACATTTATGGGTGTAATAAAATAACCAGCCAAACAATACAACATACTATCCAATAAATTACCATATGGTAATGGAGCACTAACTTATATTTCTAAACATCCCCCTTAGTACGAACTTGGAGAAAACATCAATTCGACTGCGCATCTATTTTCGTGACGGTGTGATTTTCTATTGGTTGATCAAAACCAAGACAAAGATGGTTTTCTATTAGATAACTAGAACCGAGAGGTTGTGTGATTTTCTATTGGATTATCACAAACCAAGATAGATATATTTTTTTCTATCAGTTGACCAAAAACAAAGACAAAAGAGGTTTCAAATGGTTTACCCCACACCATATCACGATGTGCGATACTACTTCAGCTATCATCATGTCTTCACCTTTAGGAGATAAATTTAGAATCCATACATATAAATCAACTCAAACAAAACATTGTGTCATTTCCCCACAATGTGAAGTTCGATAACACATTATTTTGAAAAAATCATACTGAAATAAATACACACTCACACATGTCACCATAGCAGAATCAGCCCATTATTGGTGACTAGTGAGAGGACATTGATTGTCCTCCATCCTCCATTATCATGCTGCTTAGTTCAACTAGATGTGATCATGAAGCTCATTTACAACTCAAACGTCGGATTCCACCGATAATGCATCCGGTAAAAAGTGAGGCAATTTTTTTTTATTTTTCAAACTTTTGACAACACGAATTACAAAATAACTCTTTTGAATTTAACTAAAATTTTAATGACTTGACTCCAGTGAATAATGACATAGCAAAATACCACTCTTGACACAATAAAGACCATGAATAATACTTGACTAATTTTTAAGGAATAAACCTCAAAACACCATATAAATAAACAATAATAACTTATAAATAGTGGAATATTATAACACTACCTTCAATCGTAACCTTTCCATAATTGTGGAAATCAAGCCAATCTCGTGTTGACTACTCTTTCTTAATTTTGAATAGAATGTTGGCATGATAGTTAGCTATATCTACATGGAAGATCTTGGCATCGCTTTGCATGCATGGTGAGGTCTCCATGTGGAGTGTCAATACTTGTTGCGAAAAATGGCAATGATATTTGGTGACAAAAAGTTCCAAGGGAGTCTCAATGCAATGACATGTTAAGTGGTGATTCTGAACTGAACAATCAATACAAAATGATGGATGCTTTGTGCTTCGACCCAATGATCCAACATAGAGGTGGATTGTGATGAAACAAATCAATCTCAAGAACATGTAAACACGTTTCCAGAATTTAATGGCCAAGGAGATTTGAGTAAGACGAGAATCACAACCAATCGCCAGCCTTTGAAGCAAACAATTTCAGTCACCCTCTTCAATTCAGACAAGCTCTCACTCTCAATGAAAACTAGCGACTTGAAGTCTAAATGTGGCATTTTTGATTCTTCTACATGTGTGTCACTTGAAGGTGGATAGAGATTTGAGTTGAAATACTTGAATGATCACATGAAATCATACGGCTCAAAACAATGCATGGCAGAAGAAAATGGTGGTGGTAATAATTATTCCTTTGTGTAGATTGTGATTAAGAGAAAACTTGAACAAAACAGTCCTCAATCCAAAATGAATGTCACTGCATGTAATATAGAACTGACTAATTTGTATTTAAACAACTGCTATGTATGAATGCCCTTCTGACGCTTTTTCACGATACCTTATGAAAATATGTGTCATATTTTCCAAAGACAAATCCAATCTCGTTGAAAGTCTGAGCAGAATATGATGGCAGAAAATAATAATATCATGGACTCCAAGATCTCTGACAACTTCCTTTACTTTCAAGAAGAGGATTCCACACACACCTATCCATCCTATAACTACAAGAATTACTTCTCACATAATATCATGACTTGGAAAGCAATGGATTTGTAGAATTTCCCTTCACAAATTTAATAGAGCATTGGCTCGCTCTGATACCAAATAAAGCGAAAGACCCGATTTGGATAGGAATATAATAATATTATATATTTAGGATACACTATGGAGCACATTATAGAGGCTATTATATAGCCATACAACAACAAAATAGCTTCCTAATAAATAGGAAGACAATATAACAAATTTCCCGTTTAACACATTTACGGGTGTAACAAAATAACCAACCAAACAATACAACATACTAACCAATAAATTACCATACGGTAATGGAGCACTAACTCATATTTCCTAACATTGGCCTTATCTATTAATCCACCAAATTCCACATAGCTCTGCAGACTACATGGTAGGCATGTTATCTCACAATAATGGACTAGACACATATAAATTGGTGATTCATATTATCTATCCTTGTCCGTAGATCAAACAAAGCCACAATGAACCAACCAAACACAACTCGACAATCTTCTAGAATGCCTCGGCCAACCATTATTTGGCATAACAAAATGTGACACGTGTGACCTTAGCCACATATATGGAGGGGGCCTTTCCATATTTGAACACTCAACTCACCGTTTTCTCGAAGGATGTGGGATATATCCCACCCACAAACAAAATAGTCGGTGCAAAATTTAAGGGCCATGACTTGACCCCGCAACTAGGGGCATGTAAATTGAGCCCTCCACTAACCCCCCAAATGGCTTAGTTAGGTGGTTAAGTGAGCACACGGGGTTTTGTAGGAATTTGGAGCACTTAGAGGCCAAAACACCCCATAAAAAAATGAAAAGTGTTCATAAGTTCATGTGGAATCCAAATATGTGATTGTTTTTCCATGGAGTGTTATATATTTTTGGGTGTAGGTGATTTTCGATCACATTTTCATGAAAAAGAACACTTTGAGAGCCTTAGAGCCACAAGAGAAGTTGTGGATGAATTTTGACAAGAAATCAAAGTCTACAAACCTGTTTCAATCTCTAAATGCACGTATAAATTTATAATGTCTTTATCAAGGTGATAAATTGTACTTGATTGAACTTAATAGATTGATTCACTTTCTGTGAATCTAGAGATGTAGCTTACAGGTGAACTCTGTTATCAATTTTTTATTTTTTGGATGTTTATTTCAGTTTGATGAATCTTTTGATCAGATAAAATCAGTTGTGGATTTTTATTAATTTGGCTAAACGATTCATCAATTAAAACAAGAAAATGAATTGAAGTGCAATTTTAGTATCGATAATTCAAAAGTGTAACTGTATGAACATTTTATTATTTTGATTGAAAACCAGATTGAGATGCATCTATGAACAAGAAATTAATCGATTTTGGAAAACTGAACCATAAAATTGATTTTAATTTTGAGATCATTGGAAACAATTAAAAGTGGAAAAAATGAACACTCGTTTTCGTGATCGGATAGAGGATGTGAGTTTTTATCTAATCCATTTGATGATTATTGTGAATAACATGTCATTAGAAGAAAAATTTTAGCTATTAGGACACGCCAACAAAATGGGGTAGTTGAAAGGAAAACCGGATCATCCAAGAAATGACAAGGACTATGCTTTGATTGAATAAAAACTACTTGATTATTTTTGGAGAGAAGAAACAAGCATAGCTTTATATATCTTAAATATAAGTCGAATCAGGTTTCATAATAATCATACTCCCTATGAGCTATGGAAAGGAAGATCTTCCAATGTAGAACACTTTAGGGTATTTAGAAGTAAGTGTTTTATCAAGAGAGATGAGGAAGATCTAGGAAAATTTGACTCAAGAGATGGTGAATGTATATTTTTGGGTTATTTAGGTGTAAGCTCAGCTTATAGGTGCTAGAACAAGAGACTATAAACAATAATAGAAAGCAAAAATGTTAAAGTTGACGAGTTATGGATTTTTATTAATTTGGCTAAATGATTCATCAATTAAAACAAGAAAATGAAATGAAGTGCGATTTCAATATCGATAATTTAAAAAGTGTAACTGTATGAACATTTTATTATTTTGATTGAAAATCAGATTGAGATGCATCTATGAACAAGAAATTAATCAATTTTGGAAAACTAAACCATAAAATTGATTTTAATTTTGAGATCATTGAAATGATTAAAAGTGGAAAAAGTGAACACTCATTTTCGGATCGAGATAGAGGATGTGATTTTTGATCTAATCCATTTGATGATTATTGTGAATAACATGTCATTAGAAGAAAAATTTTAGCTATTAGGACACACCAACAAAATGGGGTAGTTGAAAGGAAAAACCGGATTGTCCAAGAAATGACAAGGACTATGCTGATTGAATAAAAACTACTTGATTATTTTTGGAGAGAAGAAACAAGAATATATTTATATATCTTAAATAGAGGTCAAATCAGGGTTAATAACAATCATACTCCCTATGAGCTATGGAAAGGAAGATTTTCCAATGTAGAACACTTTAGGGTATTTGGAAGTAAGTGTTTTATCAAGAGAGATGAGGAATATCTAGGAAAATTTGACTCAAGAGATGATGAAGGGATATTTTTGGGTTATTTAGGTGTAAGCTCAGCTTATAGGTGCTACAACAAGAGACTACAAACAATAATAGAAAGCAAAAATGTCAAAATTGATGAGACATGCTCAAGAAGGTCAAAGGATGTTCCACATGATGTGAAATCAAACAATAAGGAAGAAGTTATAAAATTAGATGGAGAAGAAGAGGATACTAAGAAGAGACAAGACAAAATATGTCCTTTAAGAAAAATTAAAAAACATCATCCTAAAACTCATATTCTTGGCAATAAAGAAGTTGGGGTACAAACAAGAAGAATACTAGTAAGTAATTTGAATCATGGAAATACTACTCTGTTATCTAAAATTCAACCTAAAATCATTCAAGAATATAGTAGTTATGACTTTTGGTGAGTTCCATGAATGAATAATTAGATCAAATAGAGAAAAATGAGACTTGGGAACTAGTTCCTAGGCCTAAAAACAAAAATTTCATTAGCACTAAATGGGTGTTTAGAAATAAGTTGAATGAAAATGGAGAATTTACTAGAAATAAAGCTATATTGGTGTGCAAAGGTTATGCATAGGTAGAGGGAGTAGAATTTGAAGAGACATTTACTCATGTAGCAATGATGGAGAATATAAGACTATTTTTGGCATATGCGTGTTTCAAGGATTGAAATTATGCGAGATGGATGTAAAGTCAACATCTTTGTAACTAGGAAGAAGAAGTATTTATAGAGAAACATGAAGGGTTTCTATTGACATATGATCAATACTATGTTTTCAAATTGAAGAAGGATATCTATGATATAAAACAAGCCCCTAGTGCTTGGTATGATAGATTGGATAGATATTTATTAGATCAAGGTTTCAAAATAGGAGAAGAAGATAATTTTTTTACATAAATACAAAATAATACCATCGAGTTGATAGTAGTGATGTATATAGATGACATTTTATTTAGAGGAAACAATGAAGACATGACAAAGGATTTTTCTGATGTAATGAAGGATTTTGAGATGTCTATGTTAGGAGAGTTGTCATTTTTTCTTGGTTTGCAGATCATTCAATCATAAAAAGGTATTTTCATCTCATAATCAAATTATATAAGATAAATATTGAAAAAATTGGAATGGAGGAAAACAATCATGTTAGTACACCTATGATTATAGGGTATAAGCTAAGAAAAGAAGAGGAATCAACAAAAGTGGATCAGACAATATATAGGTATATGTTTAGAAGCTTGTTGCACTCCATTGATTCTAGGCCTGATATTATACAAGCAATAGGAATTTTAGGGGTATTTCAGTCTGATCCAAGAGATAGTCACTTACAAGTAGTTAAGAGCATTTTTAGAGCCTTTTTAGAAAAGGTTTTGACATGACAACTAATACTTATGCTGAATAGGAAAGAATTCAAGGTGATATGAAAAGCACTAGAGGTGGATATTTCTTCCTAGGAGACTACCTAGTTTCATGGTCAAGAAAGAAGAAAGGGTTAGTAGCTTTTTCTACCAAAGTGAAGTTGAGTATGCTGCAGTAGTTTCATGTCGTACTCAAGTGCTCTAGATGAAATAGACCTTAAGATACTACAAGGTCATGTATAACAATCCCATTCCTTTTTTATATAACACAAGTGCAATAAGTGTGTCAAATAACCCTGTCATGCATTCAAGGACCAAACACATTCTTATTAGGTATCATTTTCTAATAGAGTGGGTGAATGAAAAAAATTTCATGCTTGAATATGTATCAACTAAGGATCGAATTTTTGATATTATAACCAAGCCACTACTAAAGCAATATTTTCAACATATTAGGTAGGAATTGGGTGTGATTCATGTACCCAACAATCATTAATGGAGTTAAGGTCTTAGGGGAGCTAAGCGAGTCATCTTTTATCTCTGAGTACAAGAAAACATGTTAGAAGGTGGTCTTGAGTTCATTTGATAAGTGTACATGAAACATATTATGCTTCACATGGTGCGTATTGATATTTAGTATGTTTTCAAGAAGGTGTGAGAAGGCTTGGGAGATAATGATTCAGTTTGAAGCATTTTGTATCTCAAAGAATGATGAATGCATGTCCGAGCAATGAATTGTGCTTAGAAACATGGTACAATTGTGTAAGAAGGATATGGAGAATTAAATAGATCTTAGGGATGTCTTAGAGGTTATAATTATACAACAAAAAGTTGGGTTATATGAAAAAGACATAAATTATGGGCATAGACAATTGTCATTATGAAAAGATAAATATGGGTATGCATGATTTGAGCTTAAGATTGTATCTCAAGCTTTGTATTATATAACATTATCATGAAGGTTTGATCGTCAAATATGAGAATGAAGGTCTATCAAGTGGAAAAACAAGTTAAATTGTGTGTAGACATCATACATATAATTTGAATTATGAAAACTTGAGAACAAGACAATCAAATATGGGTATATAGCTTTGTCTTATGAAATCGGGCTTGAAAATCGAATGCGACCTAACTTGAAGAATACAATTGAAAGAGATGTGTGCAGGTTGGGGGACTAGTTATGCTCTTTAAGCTTGTCTAAGGTTCAATGTAATTAATTTTACTTTATATTATTTAGATTATTAAGGTCAGAATTGAGTACTTGGTAAGGCCCGAGTTGGGGTGATATACATTGGTTGAGCTCACAATAGGATGTCAAAGAAGGATGTTCTAGTTTTGTTTGAAAAAAGTATAAGTTAGATATTTATAGGCATAGTCATTGAGGCTTGTACTATCTCTATTGGTATTTGGCTATAATAAAGTGGTCTTTGAAGGTGTCAAGAAGTCGAGGAGTAGATTAGATGTCTCTTGCTCCATAAGGAGGCTTGTATAGCTCTTGTAGCAAGGGGGCATGCATATGTTATGCTTCATAGGATGTGTGTTGAGATCTTATTCTAGTTATTATTCTTGAAGGAAATTATTAGTTCATGTAGTAGAATTCAAGTCAAGGAATCAAAGGGAGTCAATCATATGGTTTTTATCTCATTGATATGTAAGTAGCTTAGTGAAGCTCATGAAGAAAAGGATAGAAGTTGTGATAGTGTTGTTGGTATTTAAGGTAAGCATGATTATTTATTATTTGGTAAAATTTCAAAATTGTTATGATAAGTTTTGCATAATTTTTTTGTTGATATGAGAATGTTCAAGGTCCTGGTTGAGATGGAAGGTATGCATCTATTAAGGGTGAGCTATGTTGCTCTCGTATTGCAAAGAGAAAAAATAGAAAAGAAAGAATTCAAATGTACCTTGTTTGATTTGGTTGATGTTTCCAACCAAGTGGTGAGCCTAATGTGATGTAAGAAGAATTTGTAGGTATGTTTCTATATCATTAATGTCAAAAGGGAGAGAATGATACATTGGCATGTGAAGTACCTTGGGAGGATAATGAGATTTGTGTGTTTTTCCATCAATGACAAAGGGGAGATTGTTGGCATTATGTTGTCATTGATGTAAAAGGTATATGAATATGGTGTTTTCATTAATGTCTAAAGTGTCATTTAGGTCAAATGGAGTAATACACATGAAGGTTGATTGGTAGTGTCTTGTTGAGATTGCTTGGTCAAGTTGAGGTGTTTGGTATTGGTAATGTTTCATAGTGTCTTGAGCACTTATAATGGATTTCATGAGTGATGAAAAGGTATATGGATTATTTAGTGAGGTCATGTAGTGTGTTGAGGGATTTTGTAGGTGTGTAGGGATTTAGTTTGGTTGGTGCAAACCTACTCAAGGTGCTTGGTTGTGAGGCCTATTCAGCTAGATGAGGTATGTCATGATGGATTACAAGTATGTATTAGCTTTATAAAAATGATGAGATTGGGAGGAAGCATGTAAATGATTTTAATATACACTCACAAGTGTCTTAGAGTACAGGTATAGGTCTATGTCATGTTTTCTAGGTCTACACTAGACCTATTCCTAAGCCCTAAGTGTCCAAATGAGATAGGTTGGATATATTTAAGCATGGTGATGAAAATGTGAGCATTAGAGGTGTATTAGTATGTTATAGCATTGTGGGAAAATTTTTAGGTGTTGGTTTGTAAGTTTGAGAAAGATATTTCATTTTTTCCCTTACCGAGTTCCTAGAAGTGAGAAACCAAGGTCGATATGGACTGCTTGATGCTCATATGGAACTTATAAAATCTACATAGCAATCCAATATATTAATGGTAGTTGGGGAATGGTCCTAACATGACATTCAACACATTATTTTTGGTTTTAGGGACAAATATTTATGAACAATCATTCGAAGTTAATGTGGTCTAAAACCCTCATCAAACCCTAATTTAAAAAAGAGATGGAGAAAATATTATTTTTATGTAATATAATGGATTTATTGAAAAATTTTAAGGTTGGATGTTATATAGTACTCTTTCATAATTATCAAGGTGTACTTTAGGTGTCATGGCTCTATATGGAGCCCACATAAATCTACATGTTTGTGAGTAAATTATGTTCTCTCTAAATATTTGCACTAAACCAATTGACTAAATTGGTATTTGATGAAGTATGGAAGAAATTATACATTTACAAGGTGGTTTCAGATCATGTTTAATCCCTTAGGAGGTCCATTTAAGTCTTTTTTTTAAGACTAGTTGTAGGGTAGTTTTGGGCGGTTTCGGGTGGCCTCATTGCCTGCATTGTATTTTGGTGGTGTTTTAGTCTAATTTGTGGTATTGTATGAATTTGGTGATGACCCTAAGGTCATGATTTTTAATTAATATATAAAAATTTCATGGTTGAGTTAATTTGATGAGGGTTTGAGCTTCATCGTTGAAGACTAGGTTTGTAGGTCATAAATCTAGTGAGGTTGATTGCTCCTTGTTGAACCCCGTCTTGTTGGTGTTTTCATTGATGACATATGGAATTAATAGAAAATAGTGATTGGAAAGGTTTAAATAATTAATTATCATGAATTTTTATTAGTAATTCCATCTTCAGACCTCAAATAGCATGATTATAGAGTCTTAGTGTGGAGTCTTGAGAAGTCACGATGAATTCACAAGGCCTAAATGCATGGTTAGTGCCTGAGAAAGCAATTAGGTGCATGGAGGTTCTTGGTGTGAAATTTAAAGGTATCCTATAGGTATTAATAGATGTTTAAATGGTGTTCAAGGGCTTCAATGAAAAAGAGGTCAGGTCTTATGAGTCATGGTGAAAACTAGCTCAATTAGGCCTAGTTCAAGGACCTAGTGCAAGCTTGGATGGGTGTATGAAGAAAAAAAAGCTATGGTAGGACAAAACAATGAAGATTAGTGTATCAAGACATTGTAGAAAGGTTGTAGAAGGTGAAAAATGTCATTTCTTATCTGTTAGATGCATGTTTGAGGTCTTTTTCATGATTGTTCTTAAGAACAAGGTAAACAAACATGGAAAAATGATATGGGTCAAGAACATACAGTCCTATATTTGAGAAAAAAATCCTTAGTCCATGTGAATATGGTTTCTCTAGTGCTACTGAGACCAATTTTCAAGGAAATATGAAGAATAGTTTTCAAGTTAAGAGTTTTTGATCTACCGAGCTCTCAAAATGCTCACTCCCATCTCAAGGGTCAACTTTGAAGTGCTCAAAGGTATGTTAAAATTTTGCATGGTGCCCTAATATTTTCATCAGTGTTGGATCATGGATTCTAGATCACTTGGAAAGTGGAATGAGTTTAAATGATGCCTTAAGCTTTATGAATGATCCTTAATAAGGTAAGGTGCTTCAAACCCTCACAAAACCCTCATCCTGAAGTGATAGGAAAAATATGAAATATTTGGTCCTAAAACTACATGGAAGTTCCAAAGTGATCACTTGGGGTTGTAAATGACTCTCTCGTACATTTGTGCATTGGTGGCATATTCGAGGTCGAATTTTAAGTAAAATTTTACTCATGTTTTGTGTTGGAAACTTGGATACTAAGAGGGGGGATGAATCAATATCTAATTAAAATTTTTACGAGATATTTTCATTTTATCATACTTGCTAAGAAAATAACATAAAATCATACACAAGAAAAAAATAAGAGACCATACATAGTGACACAATATTTTAATGTGGGAAACCAAAAATGGGAGAAAAACCACTGAAATCAAGAACTAGACTTGGGAGAAGATTGTCCTATATCAGTTACATTGATTTCATGGTTGAGCTTAAACTCAACCTGGAGCTGCAACTCCATAAATTTGACTAAGAAACCACTTAATATTTGACAAGCATCAACCTATCTAGAATCTTAAACCTCAAGTTTGGTTCAACAATAATATACCTTTACTTGAGCTTCAACTCACAAAGGTGTAGCCAAAAATCCCCATAAGCTAAGTCAGTAACTTAGGCTTAGTCAAAAATTTGATCACACTAACTATGTTTTCTTCTACAACTAATAGTGACCACTAGATTTTATTTCACTCTTCTTAATTTTGATTCCGATTTCTCTCTTTCCGACCACCAATTCAAAAGAAAAGCTCTATTTTTTTAGGCTTACTTCATTCACATTCACATATGATGTTTTCTCACTTTAAAATATTTTCCTTCTAAATACATATGCCACTACCTTTTGCTACAATATCAACTTATTATGTCTTCATGCACTTCTATGTCTAATATGTCTTCGACATGTATCTAGTATCTGAAATTCAAGGATGTTTTGTTCATGTAACTTATCATGTTCTCATTTTCTCCCTATGTCAACTTCACCACATTCTCATCTCAAGCTTATATCACACCTATTATTCTATGGTAATTATGTAACCAATACTATACCACTCTAACATTTATCATGTCTCTGGAGCATAATTATATTGTTAAACTAATCCTTCTATGTTCATTTCTAGCTCATACTTTTCACACAAGAATCACTTTTTCATGCAAAATAACCTTTTGGTTTACATGACACCCATCGCAACTCACCCAAGCTTCATAAAATCTCTTACAAATAAAAAGTTTCCTTTTTTAGGCTATGGAATAACTTTTCAACTTCCTTTCTAGGAACACCTCACTTTTTCCCACTTCATATTCCTTTATCTCTTCAACTAACCTACTTTCTAACTCATAAAATGATATTCACTAATTGAGCTTATAACTAGTCTTAGAGAAGTTATCATTATGATTGTTATGTCTCGAGATGTGTGATATTATACTCTATAGGTATTTTCAAGATCTTTAGGTAACTATAGTAGAAGACAAGAGTCTCTTCAATGTCTTTACACCCCTCGTCATAACCTATGACATTCCCTCTAGACATCTAAAATCATATATGTAACGATTCATGAAGTCTTAACATTTCTTTCAATGAGAATACACTTGTATTTTAGTGTCGACACACCTTGCGGGGGAGTTATACTTTGAAAACATGTTACTTTCCTTGTAGAGAACCTTTGCAATCTTTAAGAATTTTCCATTTCAATTTACAACTTCCATTTGAACTGATATGTGCATCAAATGATTGACTAAGACAAAGTGAATGAGACTAATGTGTTCATATAGAGGAGTTGTTACAGATTAGGGAAAGCTTGTAATACTATGGCAAACATGTGTTCATCTTATTCAAAACATGGGGGAGAGAGTCTTAGGAGCACTTCAAAAACTATTACCATCACGAAAGCAAACCATCATCGACTATCTTCATGATACTTTCATCCAAATAGGTTATATACTAATTTTCTTGGTCTGAGATGGTCTTCAAGATAAAATTCACACAAGCATACCTTTAAGCACCTCTTTTATGAAGGAAAATTACCCTACGTAACATCTAACAATTGTTTATTTCTTATGGCATGCCACGAAGATTGAGGAAGTTTGATCTTTCTAAACTATTTATGACAAGGATTTCTAATTTCAAAACCGTATCTCACTATATATCAGACCTATTCCATATTAGAACTATTTTTTCAATACCCTAAGCACATGACTACTTGAATGGAAGGTTTCAATATCAACTCCAAGCATTATCTTTCACAAAACAAGACATTATTGATTACTAATTTATGATACTTGTTTCTAAGATTTCTTAACTTCCACTATGAGCTAAATCAGTCTTCAAGTAATGGTTGTAATTTCTTGTACTTTCTTTCTTGTATTGATAACTTGAATGAAAAACAATGATGAGAAAACCACAAATCAATATAGAATTCAGTCTTCTTGAGAATGAATTGACAGGGAGAGCTGGTTATTATGTTCAAAACAAAATAGTCTATATGAAAGGACCTGATTTTTAGTGTCTTTACCCTTTTAAATTTCCACCTAAAACCTTAATTTTATTGAGTGCATTGTTTGAAATCATTTTTGGAGCTCATGTATATAAACACTTTCATTCGATATGCTCACTGGATCAAAAGTAAGTTCTTGTCAAGATTTACACTTCAAAGCTACAACTGATGTAGATATTCCTTACTCCATTATTCACTATGAATCCTTTAATCATCTCTATAATACATAAGAATAAGACAAAAACTCCTTTATATGGCATATGCCTAAAATGGAAACATTTCATATTACATAGTATACATAACTTTGCCAAGAGTAACTAAACACCCGTATGGTACAATTAACTATGAGAATAAAAATTCCATAATTTTCACTTAGATAGATCCTTTTAAAATTCTAAGGTATTTTACCACCTTACACAAGTCATTTAGAGAAAAAATATTCATTTTTTGCCTCTTTTTCAAAAGCGAGTTTGAAAGGAGAAAAAATTATCTAAAAATGCTCATAACTTCTTTATTTTTAAAACAATTTCCCTCAAACATTTAGCAAAAATTCAGGCTTGGAGTGATCCAAAAACTCCTTTTATAATTTATCCGAAGAAGGCTCGAGAATGTTTTTTCATGCTAAGAATTCGGGGTTCTTAATTTACATTCCTCAATAAACTAGTTTTAGAAAAACTTGCATAACTTTCACATACCTCTTCAAAACTTGATGAAATTTGACATGAAGAACTAAAAGACACCCATCTACATACTCAATATTTTGGTTAGCCATAAATTTTCTTTTACATATCATACATATCTTATTTATATCAACATTCGCTATCAGTCCCCAAAGACAGCTTTTGGTGCACTTTTGAAATTTTCCTCTAGGAGCTAAATGAATTTTTTTAATTGCTCATACCAGCCTTAAACATTTTTCTATGCTCCTTCCATGCTTACCTAAGATTTTCATGACCTACATTAAGCTCTCACACCTCATTAGGCTCTAGAACTAGGCCTAAATGAGCCAGTTACAACTGTGACTCTTATCATGTAACATGTTACTCATTCTAAAATCTCTTGCACATGCTAGAAACATCATGTATGACTGTAGAACACACCGTACCAAGTCTACCAACCATGTACATACCTCCAATGGACTCCTACCTCATTAACAAACCCTATAGAATACTGAAACAATTAAGAATGCTCAATATACCACCGATAAGGCACTACCAATTAACTTGAATGCCTCAAACTAAGCTTCACATCACCATTCATACCTTTTCTATCAATTTCACTTGACATCAATTACAACACCAATGACCAAGGTTCAACATTTTGAAATAATTTGATAATACAATCAAACATAACATGCTTCATAGTGTAAGATCAAGTTTAAGAGAAATATTATGAGATACTATAAGTTTCCATGAGGTGATTCAGGTAAGTTATTTGCATATTTTTGGTGAACCATGTCAATCAAATATCCTACCGCTAAAATCCAAACAAGCCAAAACTAGTCATGTAGATTTGAAGAGGTCTTGATGAAAAGGCATGGTGTTGAAGTGAAATATGGTCATGGACAGTTGATACAAGTCCTATATGACATGCTTGAGTCCACAACTTTCTGTAGTGAAGTGATTTTGAGAATTGGTCTTAATGGTCCAAAATTGCCTTTTAGGACAATCAAGAAGGCCTAAGAACTAAGCATGCAAACATGATTTTATCCATACAACCTATGTATAAAAGTACTTGAAGATGAATTATAGGTCCTTGTTGAAGTTTCCATGAAATGGTTTGGCATGAAAGGATTGTTTTGTGTGATAGAAGTTCATTTAACAAGACAAGTTCTTAGAACTTGAAAGCTAGTCTGAGTGGTTCTTGAAAAGAAAGCATGATTGATCTATATGATCTCAAGTGAAGAAATGTATGGATTTGATGAGTTTTATAGGGAAAATTATTTTCATAAATATTTCTTTGAAGCCATGAACATGTCCTTCAATCTATGATCTTTCTCAACATGTGAAGACTATCTTTCTGAGTGTACAAGCCCTTAAGGATCTTATTCAAATATGTGTGCCATTATTTAAATGAGGTCAATATAAATTCTCTAAGTCCTTGAAGGAGATCCATAGGTCACATATCAAAATTTTCAAGCATCAGGAGACTTTGAAAGTTTTGCATTAGTTATAATAGATCAATCTTGCAACTTATGATTTTGAAGATACCATGAGAGTGTAAACCTTGTGAAGAAGATGAGTTGAGATGGAAGATATTTTCCTTGACCTAAAAAAACTTCATGAACTTGGTGATGTTGTGAAAATTCTAGATATTCATACTTCCTCCTTTCATCCATGTTTTGAATCCTATCGTGAGTACATGTATCCATGTTTCGAATGGTTTTTGAAGACCCTTGGCTTACTTATGCATAAAAGTCATATTGAAGGTTTGAAAATGAAATGGCGAGGTAAGAATCATGTCAAGGAGTTAGAGAGAAATTTATGTAACGTGCTTTCATGCTCACAACACTTTTCACGTAGTTCTTCTTCACTAGAAGACACCGAATCTATGTTTAAGAAGAGGGTAGAATTGTAAGAACCGTTATAAGACAAACTTTACAAGTGCCATAAGGGAATATTTTCATTCTCTTCACGTAGGAAATTATTTTAGGAAGGTGTTTAGTACTTTGTAAGAATATGAAGAACCTTTATAGGTCATATAATGACTTTGTATGGGACTAACATTGTTTTATATGTAATGACCGCATAATGATAGTTTTGTATGATGTCATCTACCTCCCTCCTATGAGTTCAAGACCAAGTAGATAAAAGGTTTTAGGAAGTGAAATTGCAAGAGGTGTAAGATTGATTGTATCTTGAATATTTAAACACCTTTTTTGCATGAAGAACCGTTTTTGAAGAAGGAGATGATGATGTATGAGGACTAGTGCAAATATATAAAGGAATATTCATGAAGAGTGAGTATGAGATTGTATGATCTGATTTAGTGATAATAAATTTATTTTTAAGAAAATAGGCCAAGTTAATGTGATCAAAATTTTGTAAATTCTAAGTAAGTGCTTCCATGCAAGTTTTAGCTTGCTAAAAGTGTCAAGTAGGTGTTTGATCTGATTTTGGAGTGGGTACTTCAAGTTAAGTAGGTGATCAAAAATTTGAAATATTTGTATTCTTTTATTAGAAAAAGTTTCCATCATAGTACATTGGTTTTAGCTGGTTTTTCTCCCTTTAAGGGTTTCCCACATTAAATATCTCCTTCCTATGTTTTCACTTGTTTATTTCTTATGATTGTTGTTGTTTCTTCATGACAAAGTGAATCAATTGAATTGTTCTCCAAAATTTTAAGAAGCACTAATTCACCCCTCCCCTTTGAGTGATTTTGTTTTCCCATTAATTGGTATCGAGAAAGGTCCTTTTGAGGTGAGATTAATAACTCAAAGGAGATCCAAGTAGAAAAATCATGGACAAAAATCAAGCGTAAATTGGTTTCTCTACTTCCAAGGAACTTCTCTTCAATGGATCCAATTATTCATTTTTGAGTGTTAGGATGAATACATGCCTCATGTATTTAGGATTTGATATATGGAAATCAATAGTTGATGGTTACAAAATTCCAACCACACCTCTAATCGACCTGCAACAGAAAGAGAGCTAGTTTGAATAACTCAAAATCAATTAATGCAATCTTGTGTGGAATGTCGAAGAATAATTTTTAAATTTATGCATTATACTAAAGCAAAAGAAATTTTGGAAAAAACTAAAGACCATATATTAATGATGTAACAAGGTTAAACAATCCAATTTGCAGACCAATTGTAGTCAATTTTAGAGCCTAAAAATGAAATAAGGTGAATTTATTTCATCCTACTTACAAATATTTGATGAATTGATCAATCTCATCAGAGGATTATGGGAAAAGGTGGAGGAAATAGTGGTTTTTCAAAAGGTGTTAAGATCCTTAAACCCTTGGTAGAATCCAAAGTTTCAACCATCGAAGAATCAAAATACTTGAGCATCTTACAGATGGATAAAATCTATGGAATTCTAACTACATATGAAATGAGAACAAAATAAATAAAACCAATTAAGAAATAGGTATCATTCAAAGCTAACAAGTAACCCCAAGTAAAGAAAAGTAAAGTTTAATTTGACACAAAGGAGGATGATGAGAATATTGAGGATATGTTTGTTAGGAGAATGAAAAAAGGATCACGAAAATATAAGGGAAAGATACCCTTCAAGTCCTTTAAGTGTGGATAAGTGGGTCCTTTTACATCCAAGTTTCCTAACAAGAATAAAGAATACCAAGATGAGCATGATGAAGAAGGAAAGACCTCTCATAAGCACAAAAATAAATTCAAGAAATATGAAGGTAAGAAAATATTCTTCAAGAACAAAAATAATTTCTATACCAAAGAAGAAAAATTTCATCTAACTCAAGTGACTCTAAAAATTCTAATAGTGAAGATGAATACACTCAAGTTGAGAATCTATTCATGGCCATGGAGACAACCTCTGCAAGTAGCTCAAAAGGTAAGTATCCTAGTGAAGATGAAAATTCATACGAGGATTATGTTGTATTAAAACTTTAAGCTGACTTGGTTAGTTTCCTTAAATAATTAAATAACTAAAGGAGGAAGAACCAAAATTTGAAGTCAATGTTGAAAGAGTATGAAGAGAAAATCAGTCTTCTTGAGAAGAGACAAGGAAATAATGATATAGAGCATGATGATGAATTCAAGGAGCTTGAAGCACAACTTGAATTAATTTTAACATCTTTCAAATCCAAAGAGGAATAATGCCTCAAAATCAAAATAGATATGGAGCTCCTAAAAAAAATTAGATCAAACCTCAAGCAAATTGAAAACATATCAAATATTTGAAAAGATTTCAAGTGATCTAAAAGAGCTTCTCAGTAGTCAGAGGTCTTTAAATGATAAGATTGGTATAGGGTTCAAGGAAGATCATAAGGATGACAAGACAACAAAAAAAAAGAGATGATAATACCATTCAAGAACCACCTCAAGCAAGGGAGACTAGTGATAAGAGATTCAAGAGAAGAACCAAGCCAATTAGACAATCTCATGCAATAAGGTACACTCATTATTTCTATGGCTATTGTTTCTCTTGTAATATGTTTGGACATAAAGCTTCAAAGTGTAGGAAATATGAAAGAGGTCATGGAAGGAACCTTAACTCATATCACATGAGAAGAAAAATGAAATGAGGTGCTATAACTATCAAAATCCTGGTCACATAACAAAATGTTTCTATCAGAGAGTTCTAAAGCAAGACAAGAAGGTGTATATAGAAAAAACATATCCTACAAGAAAGAAGGAACAAATCCTAATATCTAAAACTACCTTTCATACTCAAAATGAAGACATGGAATGGTATATATATAATGGATTATTAAATAATATGATAGAGAACAAGGAAATTTCATCTCATTAGAAGAGAATGCATTAGGAACAATAATATTTGGTGATAACACATCAACTAGCATTGTAGGAAAGGGCACATTGAGTCTTGACAATGGAAATATAGTCACTAAGAATGTTTTTACATAGAAGGTATGAAACATAACCTAATAAGTGTGAGTCATATGTGAAATCAAGGGTTTGCATTGATATTTCATGTTAGGGGTTGTGATATAAGTAAGTACAAATCAAGAAAACTAGTTGGCAAGGCTACAATGACCAAGAACAACATGTATATCTTGAAAGATATTAATAAGTATAAATGCTTCACAAGAAAGGTGGATGATATTTGGATTCGAATAGGAGATTACAATACCTTAAAATTAATAATATTGTTAAGATTAGCTCCAAGGTATGTGTGAGAAACATTCCCAAGGTCACCAAACCTACTGATACACATTGCAAAGCATGTGTACATGGAGAACAAACCAAAAGAATCTTTAAATAAAAAGAGTACTCTACAACAAGACCTCTAGAACTAATTCATACTGATCTTGTTGGACCTATAAGGACTGAAAGTATTCAAGGAGAGAGATACTTTATGTTGTTGATTGATGACTTCATAATAATGACTTGGGTTGCATTCATCAAAGAGAAATTAAAAGCACTAGAAAGGTTCAATACATTCAAAGCTCTAGTTGAGAATGAGAAAAATACAAATATCAAGAGCTTGAGATTTGATAGAGGAGGTGAATTTTGGTCAAATGAGTTTGATGATTTTTTGAAAGTCATGGGATAAGAAGGAAGTTTTCAGTGGCAAAAGAACACCTCAAAAAATGGAGTTATGGATAGAAAGAGTAGGACTGTGAAATAAATGGAAAGAACCATGTTGAATGAGTCAAATTTTTTAGATGGTTATTAGAGGGAGGTAGTCAAAACATTAATGTACATCTTGAATAGATCCCAAATTAGGATAAACATCAAAAATACTCCTTATGATATTTGGAGAGGAAGACTTGCAAGTGTTAAACACCTAAGAGTGTTTAGAAGTAAGTGCTTTATCAAAAGGGATGAAGACAACCTTGGAAATTTTGACTCAAGGTGTGATGAAGGCATATTTTTGGGATATTATTCAATAATTTCAACTTATAGATGCTACAATAAAATCCAACAAAATATAGTAGAAATCATAAACATTATAGTTGATGAGACACATCCAATCAAGACCAAATCTCAGCCTAAGGAGACTTCCCAAAGCATAGAAGTTTAGGATGATGATGAAGTTGTAGAGGATAATCAAGAAGAAGAGGATGAAAATGAAGAAATACCAGATACAAAAGCTCCCTCAAGATAGGTCAAGAGAGATCACCCTCCAAATCAGATCATAGGTAACAAGGAAGCAAACATACAAACAAGAAGAAGATTGAAGAGTGTTCAAGATCAAGAGAACATTTCCCTCCTATCCAAGATTGAACCAAATAATGTTGGGAATCTAACAAAGACCAAAATTGGATTGATGCAATGAATGAATAATTGGACCAGATAGAGAAAAATGAGACTTGGGAACTTGTCCCTAGGCCCAAGAACAATAACATCATTGGAACTAAGTGGGTATTTAGAAACAAGCTCAATGAAAAAGGTGAAGTCACAAGGAATAAGGAAATACTTGTTTGCAAAGGATATGCTTAGGTTGAAGGAGTGTATTTTGAGGAAACATTTGCACCTATGGCTAGAATGGAGGCCATTAGACTCTTCTTGGCATATGCAACATACAAAGGATTCAAGGTGTACCAAATGGATGTAAAGTCAACATTCTTGAATGGGAACCTAAATGAAGAAGTCTACATTGAAAAACCTAATGGATTTTCACTCACAGAGGACAAGGACTATGTTTGCATATTGAAGAAAGCATTATATGGTCTTAAGAAATCCCTAGGGATTGAAATAGTAGATTGGAGAGATACTTGATTTCTCAAGGATTTAGGAAATGAGTAGCTAACAACAATCTTTACATAAAAGAGGAAGAAGGTCACCTATTACTTTTTGTTGTCTATGTTGATGACATAATATTTGGAGGAGATAGTGAGACCATGACACATGGATTTTTAGAGGTCATGAAGAAGGAGTTTGAAATGTCAATGCTTGGAGAAATTTCATTCTTCCTAGGACTAAAAATAAATCAATCCAAAGAATGTATCTTCATATCACAAACCATGTCAATCCTCATCTTTTTCATTCTATTTTGATTGAAAAAAGAGTTTTGATATTAAAAAATTTGTTGACATGGGGACTAGTTATGGTACATTATCCTATATGCGGTTGTACATACATATGCGTAGCTGAAATGGTAAGCATACTAATTTACAATAGTATATGTGACATTGTAACGACACTTTAATCGTACTTTCACAATTTGCCTAGTATCACAATACATTTTACAAACTTGTTGATATTATGTACAATACCTTCTTGTTGTAGATGATGGTTGGTTTGTTTTTATGTCACTTGTTACATGACTATGTTGTTATGTTGTTGGAATGATCATGTTGATGGTTGAACATGATGGCTATCTATACTTGCATGCATTATAATATCACTTAGTATCTTCATTAAATTTCGTATTGAAGCGGTAATTGATCGTGATGCATTAAAAATATTATTTTCAGGATAAATTAAAAGTTAAGTTAATTTATGTTTGCACTACTAACATGAGTAGTTATTATTATCTACATGTTGGTTGAATGGTTACAGACCCTTAAAACACGTAAGTGTTTGATAGTAGTTATAACGTCGTCTTTGATCTGAAATTGGTGGGAAAGGTAATCTTTGTTAAATGATATTATAATCCCATAACTAGGGCGAGAATATCAAATGGAAATTGTATTCATAATTAATGTTAATTCTAAAATTGAATGAAAATTTGATTTATTAACCCTATGGTCTAAGACCATGTTCAAGGGCATAAATAAACTACCATGGTCTTTGACCATATGGTTGGGAAAATTATTCTAAGGTTCGATAAATGATAAAAGGGTGGTCTAATATGATCACTTGGTTTATAACATGTTTATGTTTTTGTTTGCTTTTCCCGTAGATCACCATGCAAGTAGAGAAAGGTAATGATAATTGTTTTAGTTATTATGCAAGTTTAAAATTAATATTGTTAATTTGTAAGTGGTTGTTTGTAACCCATACGAATGGAGGAAAATTGAGATTTAGAATCCCCATGCCAATACGTGGCACTGAGACGCATTAATGGCATTTAATCTATTTTATGGATCCTTGGGATAAACATAAAGCTTCTTAAGGAATCTATTGAGATGGTTTTGTGTTTAACTTTAGTTCATTTTTACTTTTCTTGTTTCTTCGCTATTTCGAGCTCTGCATGCGGAAAATGGTTAACAATCCATTTTTGGATTGAAACTGAGTATTATGTCGCTTATCTTCGAATACATTGTCACGAATTTAATGGAAATAAAAGGAGGAAAATTTCAAAAGTTTGGGGTGTTTTTGAGAGAAACTAGATGGATTTTGTGCGAGGAATAAAAAGAGAATTTTCCATGAACCCACTTACATACATGAATTTGTTCTCTCTCTCTCTCTTATGTTGTTTATCTCGTATGATGATATAGGAAACAGATCTCTGCATGATGTTGGGTATTTAGTCAATTTTTGATTTCAAATAGGATAAATACGAATAATGGTTTATTTCTTTGAGTACTTAAGAATAAAAAAGAGATATACTGAGTTGTATTATATTGGATAATAGTTGTTGGGTTGGGTTTCTACATTTAGCTATTCAAACCCATTGTTACTTGTATTTTGATTAATTCTTTGAAATAATTTTGTTGACGGGAAAAGATATCAATAAAACCCATTTCGATGTCGATTATAAATCTAAAATTTGCATAGTTAACAGATTAAGTAACATATAAAAATGAAGGACCATTTTTGTCCTCTATGAATAGCTATTTATTTTCTTGAATAATTCTAAGTTGTATTTTTATTCGGTGTTGGAAATTTTTACTAATGATTTTTGGATTTATGATCTCCTTGGGAAGTAGAATAAAATGGGTGTCTTGATTTTTGGTTAAATTTCTAAAATGTTTAAGTTCATTCGATCACGGTATCGGTATTGGGGGTTCTTGTACCTTGTCAAGGAAAAACATATCAAATACTTAAAATTTTGAGTCAACCTATTTTTAGGATGCTATTGTTTTTAGTTTATTGTATGAAACACGCTTATTTCTTTAAATTTATACTGTTTAAATAAAATTGTATAATACTTCCATCCGGGTTTCTATGTAAGGATAGAGGAATCATATTTTTGGGATTGTGTATTTTTCTTTTAATGACATCTTCCCAAAGATTGGGTTTTATACTTTGATAAGGGTTTTTTTTTTTTTAAATATGGAATTCATCTGAAGGAAAGGGTTTGGTGATTGTTGAATCATGAAAGAAATTTGTTTACTACTCATTGGTTAAGTCGGTTAAAATAGTCTTGTAATTTATATGGGTTTAACACAATTTGAAAATATTATAGTTTTAATTATTATCATTTCTTGAAAAGAAGGCATTATCATTTCTTGTTTAATAAAATTAAGGTATTATCATTTTACTTTTTGATAAGATTAAGGTATAATCATTATCATCTTTTGATAAAACTAAGGTATATGTCATTATTACGTTTTGGTAAATCATTGGCATTGTTTGCAAAGGATAAGATTTAATCTTGAGCATTGAAGATTGAATTAAGGTTGTAACATTTCCATTATTGAAAAATGTTAAGGTACTAAATTATATCATTGTCGGATCCATAAAAGGTTTTTATTCCTTACCATTCCTGTTATAGTGGATAGTATGATTAGGAGATAGTAGTTGTTATTCAATGAATTATGTGACTTATTTCTATTAATGAGAAATGTGTTTTCATTTTTGGATTGATCCTATGTCTTGATTATTGGAATGGGTTAAGATAACCTTGATTTCTAATAGTAATATTACCAATCATTCAAGAATATAATTATAATGCGCTTATTGTTTATTATCCAAGATAAGTTTACTTTCATATGGTATGGGATGCTAATGTACCTAATAGGGAATTACTACATTAGCCTCATTTATTTAGTAAAATTGATATTATTTGGAAAATGAATAAATTGGAATTGTAGAGGTGTTTTTAATATATTCATTGTATCGCATCAACAACAAAGGTGATGAGAATGACAAATTCATGACAATTCATTTTTAATCGACCATTTTTACTATCTTTCTCTCTCCTACAGATCACGAAATTAAACTATCTTTGGTAGTTTGATAAATAAATATTACGCATCTTTTACATGTCTAACTAATTTGATCCGATTGTATTATTTGTATGGCATCTTGTAAAGTGAAATTTATACTTCATTTTATTACTAAAGAAAGAATGACATATTAGCTTATTATAATTAAAGGATTATCTTGAATAATTATTATTATACTTCGTAATAATTGATTTAACCAATATTGAAATATAAATGTTAAATTATAATTAAGTTATAATGCAATAGATAGATATGAAATAAAGTAAAGATTTGACGTAAGAAAGTAAGATAGAAAATATGAAACCCTAGTTGGAAGAGAGAGGGAAAGATACTTATATGATTTGCAATAAATCTAAAGTTGTGCTGAACTAGAAAACTAATAAAACAAAAAGAAGACTGTCATAACCAAGCCTAGAATATTGTGTGAATACCTGAAATGCTAAGACTAGGGAACTTGGACATTTTCAAGGGTACTGGGGCATTGCACACCTCTTCTAGGTTCGTGTGACTCGCACAAAACCTTAGAAATGTAGTTTCACGGGTCATAAGATGTTCTCCGGATGTCACCTTTTTTTTTTGCATGTACTTCACTATTTCATCGTTGAATTCTCCTAAAACATACAAATAGAAAGAACACCTACAAAACCCCAAAACACATCAAATCCTAAAAATAAAAATATGCAAATGGGGATTCGACTGACCGACTTGGTGGTCTCCCAACCGAGTGAACTTACGATCTAGGCAATTTGCACTACATTTCAGCATTTCGGACTCCATGTAGTTATGTGTGTATGTGTAAAAATCGTGCCCTAGATGGCTCTTGTGTAAGTTACACTTGATATTAAACAATAGCTATATGTAGAAAATGTAAATAGATGTGTGAATGGAAAAATGAACTTCCCTCCTATGGAGTGTATGTAGAAGAATGCAATCCCTTATCCCTTAAATGGATGATAGATTGATGCTTTGATGTTGTTGTAATGGTCTTTGGATGCAACCTTAGGTGATGATAGTAGATGTTTAGTGTTTGGTCCCTTATTATGATCACATAGCTTTGTATTTATATTATTCCCTTGCTTAAATTTTGTAATTAACCACTAAAATGCTGACTAGTAAGAAACAAATGTGCCCAACAACTAGAAAGGACCCAAAAGATTCGAGAAAGATACAAAGAGGTCAGGGTGCACAGGCACTGGTGTCTTGGGCTAGGCACTTTGTGTCCGGACTCATAAAAAATGAAGTGTTGGAAGTCAAAATGGGAAATAAGGTGTGTAAGACCAAGGAGGAAACTAAAAATCAAGCAAAGAGGAAAAAAATAGTGATTAATTAGTACTTTTTTTGGTTAGGAATCATATGAATAGTGGTATGTGATCGAACCTAGAAATGTACCCAAAGTGCATGATTTAGTGTCCACAATCATTATTATTTTTATAAATTATAATGTTGATGTGTACTTATATTTTAAGTATGTTTTTGTATTGATGATTTAATAGAATGTTATTAAATAAATTGAAGGGTAAATGTTATTATTATTTGATGGTTCATCATTAAGTTGTTATTTATGTATAGTAGTATGAAAGGATAATTAATTACATGTATCTATGATACAATTAACAATGTGAAAACATTTAATTAAGTACAATGGAATGCACCTTCATAGAAACAAATATATTAATAACAACTAAGCATTATATACGACAATGTCATAATATACATATACATGTTTGTTACGATAATGCATAAAGATGAATTAAATCATAATAAGGATAAAAATGAATGTACATTTATATTTAAGCTGGAAAATGTTATCTTAATTTTTTATTTTACTACAAACTTAATAAAAATTAAAAGACACGATTTGATGTGATAAACCTATTGTTGTGAAGAAAAGAGGATTAGTAAATAAACCAACTAACATGTATTAAACAAACAAATTGGTTTCAATGTTCTTAACAAACAAGTCTTAATCATTTTAACTACATATGTCTATGATAAGTCAATGATCACATAATGACATGAGTCATTATGTGAATTTTTCCTTTTCGTATGGATATTGAATCTTCATAATTAATATCCGTTCATTACAAATATTACAACATGGTCTAAAACTTAGTTTCGTAAAGGAACAAGAGTTAGCTAACTTTGAATGACAAGAACACATTTGTACCGACTTATGTTGGCTATGGGGAAGGAAATGATTTCATAATGATGCATGTCATTATGTAAAAATTATTTCCCCAGGAAAACTAAGGTGGCACTAACACGCTATTCTGTGCATGTTGGACAGGGTCTTGTACCTTGTGCGTGATTGAATAAAATAAATGTCTTGGCTAACTGATTCAAATCCAGATAATTGAGTGATAATGGTATGGTGAAAGGAAAAGTTTCTGATGATGAGTGTGTCATCATGAAACTGAGCATGCTTGTCATGTGTCTTAAACTTTGACCGAAGTATTGTAATTTGATAATTACATTGTTATATTCACGAGTTCCTAAACCGAGGTGTGATATGCCGGATGGAATTTGATTGACTGAATTTCAGGTAGACACTTAGGAACTACACTTGATTATCAATACATGTTAAAGGTTAACCAATAATATACTTTGTATACACACTCATGGAGAGTGAACTATGGGGGATCGGGTAGATCTAATTGACCCATACATCTGCATATGGTTTTGATGTTATTAGATGGATTGAATTTTAAATTGATGTTGGATTTAAATGTTGTTTATTTAATCATTGAAGGCATAAAGTTAATAAGGGATATATGTAAAGAAAATCTCTTAATTTGGAGCATAAATAAAGATGTTACAAACCAAGTACATAAAAGAGATGCTCAAGAGATTTCATATGGAGGATTACAAATCGGTAAGTACTTGTACTATCATTTTCCAAGCCTCACTTTCACCTTTGTCGTTTTCTAGAAATGGAAAAAGTCAAAATGAATCCATAAAACACAAATATTTATTTTTATACCCAAATCAACATGACCGATGTCGGTCATGTTGTGCCATAACAAACCGACGTCGCTTATTCCTTAACCAAAGACATCGGTCACCTCCCATTACCTTTTGACCCACCTAATACCCATTTTTCTAAAAACATTACTCGGTAAAATATCTATTGACCCTCCCACCACATATCACACCCTACCCACATGCCTAAATTACATGTACATGTCTCTACTTGCATTTAGGGACATGTTCTCTACCTATACCTAGGCCTTACACATACCATGACCTACATACCCTAACTTAAGAACTACCTTTTGTGACCTTTGAACTTGTGTACTCACTATACCTTATGATGAAGTTACCGGATGGTTTAGCCTAATGACCTTACCTTACCTATTGTTGTGTTGTTTATCCCGACCAAACCTTTAGCATACCGATCATACCTAAAAGACCTTGCACCTAACCTAAGTTGTGTTTACGGACCATATCTTTTACCATGGGTACCTGAATCACTTCCACCCCATTTGGATAAACCTTTCAACCTTGGATGATGTAGAGTTTTCACGCTCTTCTACCTGCACCGTGGTGCGATCTATATGTGTGCGTGCATTTGATTTCCCTTACCTATTACTCGATTTGACCATTACTCATTACCCAAAGTGCCCATATCCTTACCTATAACCCACCTACCTTCACTTTCATCACTTACACATTTATCAAACCACTCACCGACTTCGTCTAACACCTCATCAGTTCATGGTTTGAGGGGATCACCTTCAGCCCTACTTGGGGAAACCTAACCTCCATTCACACCTAGAACACCAATTTCATGTTTTTGTCGTAGTAAACTTACAAAGACAAGCTACGCACCAAAAGGGGGGAAAATGTAGACACAAAAGTTGGGTCGTACTCCCCTTAAACCCCATTAATTAAACTAACCATATGCTACTATTCATATCCCCTAGTGCACATGTTAATTAAATTAATTAATATTTTCACTTAACAGACCTCACCTAGCCACCTCACTCAATGACCTACTCAAACCTCATTAATGACATAAGACTGAGTCTAAACCTATCCTAACTAACTAGGAATTAGTATAAATCGGACTTAACTCTATTAACAAACCTAAAAGGACTCCTAATTATCTTGCCATGATTTATCACTCATAACTCTACGAGAAGGTTGGAGATCACACCGAACATAGCAACAATCTGGCTATTTTTGGCCAACCTAGATATTCCTTCCTTGACTGATGCCGATTATATCTCAACCAACGTCAGTCACCTAACCGTTTCCGGTTAGGTTAAATACATTTCCAAAATCCTTTTCCCAGGTTGGTCATTTTATTCAGGATCTCATTTCTTCCGAGAGACTTGGAGCACTCAAATTTATTTATCACTCAAGCAAAGAAATACACACACGAGCACTACCAACATCGGTCACCATTCATCATCCTCTTCACAATAACAGATTCACAACAGAGACGCACATAGGTTTGAACTTCCGTGACACGAATATTGCAGATCTTCTCTCTAGATCTCTACTGTCACCATCTTCATCACCTATGTTCTCCAATCTACTTTCCAGTAAGTATTTAACATATCTATAATGAATATCTAGTTTCCTTGTGTAGATTTATTTATTCATCTTTGTATTCTATTTCTCTCCATACCCATATAATTCCTTCCTTTCATCAATGCATCCTCCGATCATACTTGGAATTTTCAACCATTTTCACCATCTCCTGATCATATCTAACTCTTTAGAACCATTTTACGACCCCACCCTCACCATTTACAACCTCTATGTAATCATAGGGATTCTGGAAAACCAATCCTAAGAAATTTCTACTAATTTCCCCTATCGACGCCGGTTAGCCAACCAACATCAATTAATCTACTTAATCGACATCGATCAGTCATCCGGCACAAAGTTACTATGTCTGTCAATATAGCTTAGACCAACGAGCTAATACCCACTTCCCAATAGCCTAGAACCATTTCTAATCCTTACCAGACCTTACCCAGAGCCTGTACTAGACTCTGCAACTCAACACTAGCCCAATCAACCCTCCCGTTTTGACCTTAAACAACCTTTTACATGACCTTTCTTATTGTTTTGTACGAGATACCTAAATTGTTTCAATTCCAATAGGATCTTTACTTCATGTATGATTTAACTAGTATTAATATTGTTATATAGAAGTGGATTGACACCCTATTTAGGAAGTATCACGCTTCCCGGATCTAGCTTCTACTAGGCAGTCCACTCATTGTTTTTTTAACTCTATTTAGTGGTATTGTTTTGTATCTACAGGTAGTTCCTCCTAGCCAAAAGGGATCTCTCACATTCATTCTGATCTAGAAGTCATCTACGTGTGCATTTGACCTTCAACCAACATTACAACAGGTATTCCTCCTTGGCCTTCTACCCTTATCTGTTTCATTAATTTGCTAAGAATCTGGTGAAACATTTTACACACACCTTAGTGGGACACATCAGTGTTCCTTTACATTTGTTCATTCCTCGGAGAACATTGTGTGTTTATTTCCCTTTGAAAAGTATTCACATTAATTTTCTTCTCGGAATATTCTCCTTCTTGCTATTGTCTAAAATAAATCATACTTTTAGTGCTTTAAAAAGAACACGTCTTCCTTTTACTACATTGCATTAGTGAAAGAGCTTCCTCTTCATGTTCTCCATTTGTTACATTGAATGTAATTGTGGATTTGGGCTTAAAACACTTGCATTTCATTCTGGTTTTTTGCATTATAGCTCACATTAATTTGAGGGAAACCTATACGTTGGAAGTCATGCCCAACTGATGGTTGACTAATTTAATCATAGTTCACTTGCACTCTCTCTCTATACCAAACCACTTACATAATTTACACATCTTCTTAAACATCATCCTACCTAGAAGAAGTTTTCAATGATCACATGATCAGAGGATTGATAGTGGATGCCCAACTGGTTTCTCTATCCATTCATTATCTCAGAGAAAGGACCACCCCCACCAAAACTTTACCTGAAACCATCCTTAGATCTTGGATTTTCATAGGACACCTTCTATCAAACAAACAACTTTTTTTGTTCACGATTCAGTCTTAAATAACATAAACTAAAACATTAAATTCACCCATAGGATTTCATGTTTCTTTATTTGTGTTTTGAGTTGTGAGGATGTGTTCTCCATTTTCTTTCTTCCTTTCACACTCCACAATTATAGTTGGTGTATTCTGAATTTTTTTGAGTGTGTTAGGGTCCATCACTATCATACTCAGGTTTCTGGGTTGATATTTTACCTGATCTAAGTCATAAAAATAAACTTTCTCCATATTTTCAATTTTCACAAAGGACGGCATCAGTCTAGTGATCGAATCGGTTTACTCATCGACTCTCGTCGATTTATCGACAATTGTCGCTTATCTCGCTTTTTTGGTAATTTTACTAAAAAAATATTCACCAAATTTTTGTGTTCTTTCTAAAGTTTCTTTGACATATCATCATACCCTTGGATCTTTAAAATCACTGTCAAATCTAGTTTTGTCTCATTTTCATTAGTTATTACCCCATTTGCAAAAATTTTGATTTCCTACACTAACCGGTATCGGTTAACCTAACCGACATTAGTCACCCTATCACCATCATCGGTTAACCCAACCACTTTTGGTTCTTTTGTTATAATTTTTAATTAAAACAATGACTTGTTTTTACCTCTTAGAACTATTTTTCTCTATTTCTTCTATTTTTATGTGTCCTTTACATAGAACAGATATTACCAAGCCTACACCAACTCACATGGTTTTGACTCATAGTCAAGAAAAAACCCTTGTATTGTATGCAATCCTTGACCACTCCCGCCTAGCCCCTCACCACCTTCCATCCTGTCACCTATGGATCCTACTTAGCCCATTATAATCAGTACCTTTGACGAGGAGTTTGCAAGACTCCTTGACTATAACCCAACTTCCTTATTACATTATCTTTCCCATTCATCTACTCAGGATTCATCAGGACAATTGGTATATGGCATGCTTGTGTCCATGCCCCCGCTCCGCCCCCCACTTCCGCATCGGCTACCACTAGCTCGACATTACCTTCATCCACCTTACCACCTGTGGTCTCTCAACTGGACCCCACATCATCTATATCTATGACACCTATGGCATTGGTCACACTCTTGAATTTAGTTTCTCCCATGGTGTCAACTATTCCTTCATAATCCATCTTGAACATAGCCTAGTTTGTACCTACCATCTAATATATACCTATTGCATCATAGCCACCATGGTGTCGGAAACCCATACTCCATTCCAAAACATTGTCCTTTCCATCCCACAATATTTACCTTCAATCACTAAAATAATCACTACATCCATTCCACCTACTTACACGTACTCACTAATAACCACTTATGTCATCTATCACCTATTCGGGATATTTACCACCTACATCTATTCCCTCTCGTAGTTCTCATACTTGACACCACCATATACTGGAATTCCATCCACATCATACATTCATCATCAATCCCCTTATACTGCGTGGGGTACCCAGTCATCACAACCTACCCATGACTTATTAAAAGGATGCTAGAAAAGATGCAAACATTAGAATCATCCGTTTTTGGCTCTCGAAACTCTTTAACATACAATGAAATCTACAATGAGCCCATTCATCTATTTATTCCCATTCATCCATACCCTACACATTGGGAAATTCCCAAATTCAATCGGTTCAATAACAAAGAAGACCCACAAAAACACTTGCGGTCTTTCAAACATGGGTGTTATCTAATCCCTCATGACAATGCTCTACTCTTGTGGAAATTCCCCATGTCCTTGATAGGACTCGCATTGGATTAGTATAGTGGTTTACCTAGACATTCCATTTACTCATTCAACCAAGTGGCTCAAGCCTTCTTGGACCATTTTTCAATCAATATCGTCAAGAAGGTCACCATGACCGACTTGTACTCAACACAACAATACAACGATGATTTTATCATAGATTTTTCACTCATTGGAGGAGCCTCATCTACCATCCTACATTTCAACTACCTTAAATTAAGTTTATAGAGTTATTCACTAGGGCTTTTTGCTGGGGCTGATCTCACCAACTCTCCAATTCTAAACCTTCTGTACCTTTGATGAAGCATTCACCATGGAAAAAAACTTGAAATTCGTGTCATTGAAGAGAAGAAAATTAAATTACATAATAAAAAAATGCATTCAAATCCAATGAGGCCTCTTCCTATTAAACCCCAAAAAAAAAATTCCAAAGCCAAAGGATCTACCAATGTAATATTTTTAAAAGATAGCCCATCTCACCCATCTAATCAATCAAAACCTTCCTCTAACCTTTCTCTTGTTCAAGCTTTTCAATTCAAGTGGGAGCAACAAAAATACACTCCAATTGGGAGTCTTGTTATTTATTATTATAAAAAAATATGAAATTTAGAGAAATTCTCTTCCACCCATCAAACCACATACTAGTTTTGACCCCGCTCGTCCTATGCCTGCATGGTATAAGGAACATGACTATTGCAACTATCATCGCATCAAAGGTCATAGCGATGGTAATTGTATCACCTTCAAAAACATTGTTCAAGAAATGTTAGATAATGAAGATCTAGTCTTGGACAACCCAAATGCACCAACTAATCAGAACTTGCATATCTTTAAGAATTCGTTCCCTAACCATACCCCATCATCTAACCAAACTAGCGAACCTTAAACTAGTGACAATAATGTTCGTGAAGTCCATGATTTTTTGACATCATACCAACCCTTCCTCAATTTCCTCCTATCCCCTCCATCGAGGAGATTCTAGCACGAGCTCCTTTACCCATGAAGGATCCTATTTCATCTACTCCTTCACCCACAAAGGAGTCCCCTTCATCTCCCCTTCACCCATGGAGGAGACCACAATATTTTTCGATGCCATTTCATCACTCCCCGTAACCTAATGAACAACATGTGGTGTTAACTCTCCTACCCATGAAGAGTCATGCTCACCTCCCTCTCCACCAAAATAGGAACCTACCTCATCCCACCTGCCATCTCCCCTACTAATAGAAAATCCTTTAGAAGCGTCCATTGCTGTTGGTGACAATTCCCCATTAGCCTTCTAGGATCTAGTTGATTTTCTCTTGGCTCTCTTACCCACAGAGTCTGAAGCCAACCAGTTCCCTGTCTCACAGACATACTTTACAAGGATTACTACTAAATCAATATCATCTCCTCTTACAACAATGTCATTTTCATGCCTGGTAGACCACTTGGATTATGTTGATAATTCCATGCTTTGGGGGTATCTCTAGCTACCCTTTTCAACCCAAATGTAAATGTCATCTGTTGATACCTCTATAATTTATCCAAAGGTATTTCAGACCATCAAACCAACCATGCCCATACTAGTCATAACAGCCTCTTCTTCATCACCCTCGCCTACACCTAAACCTTTACCCACAATCAAACTTGATCTTATGCCTAAGAACCTACATGCACCTATAATTTCCCCGCATCCGAACCATCACAACATTGGGATTCATGTCGACATCAAGTCTATTTCATCCTCCTCCAAAATTGGACTTAATCACATCTTCCCAAGCTCATGCAAAGACTATTTACCCATCTAAAAGGAAGGCCCAACCTTCTTAGGCTGCATACACCAGTCTTCACCCACTACTCCTCTGTCACCTTCACCATTGTGCTCCATCCTAAGACCTCACCCATCAACCTTGGCCAAACAACCTCCTATCTAAGGCAAACCAAAATCACAACAGCCTACCTCTTCATCATGATCTTTTATTACACCCAACTTACCTACACAACACACCTTTATCGTTATCCACATCTTTCTTACCGCCTATACCCCCACCACCTACAGTAACCTCATCAATACCTATGAAATTTCCTTCTCTTTAACCCATACCTTCCACCTTGCCTCTGCCAGCAACCTTCACCATGCCTCCTTTATCACCTTGGCTAACTTGTCCTCTTCCGCCATCTACCTTCCCTTCCACATCATGTACTCCTTCCTCACCTTTACCCAGGAAGGTGCAACCAAAATTGAAAAACCCACTACCCTCCAAAGTGGTAGTTAAGCCTACAACACCTTCTATTGCTAGTTCATCTACTACGCCTTTACCCAAGAAGGTACAACCCAAATCTAAAATAGTACCACCTACCAAACCAATGGTCAAACCCATTTCACATCCAATTCCACCTCTCCCACCAAAATCACCCACACTTCAATCTAGACCCATACTCACCTCACATTGTGATCCATTGGTAGGGTCTTACGCCAACATTCTAGCTAACCTTTTAGAGACCTTCGTCATCACATTTCCACCCCTTAAACCTTACAACCCATTCAAACCCAAACCAAAAGGGTTTAAAGATACTAAAATGTACACCTACCATCATGTGTCAGAACATGATGTAGAAAATTGTAAGGCTCTAAAACCGTTCTTCTCCAACTTTGTCCTCTTGAACAAAAATTTGACAACGATGATCTTCTAGATGAGGACCCTATTCCACCTCCACCTATCACCACACATCCTTTCCCACTACCTATTCAGTGACCTACATCACCACCTCCACAACCCTTTTATCCACCTCCAAAATTTGAGATCAATATGGTCTGTATAAGAGAGCTAGCCAAAACCCCACCAAAATGTCAGTGTGCCCTACTCATTTCACAAGGCTCTTATCCTGCACTAGGTTTTTTTCCATCATGTTGTTATACTTTTCATGTTGCAAAATCTGTCGCTTTCTTTTTTACACACCTTCTCCATCCACCTCTCTTCCTTAGATTAACATGATCCAAGTTGTCACTCGCGCCAAAAAAACAAAGGAATGGAGAAAGCAACCAATCCATCTTCCAATCTTGTGTTTAATATACCATTTGCATCCATAAAAAAATTCACCATTTGGTGACCCACATACCCTATTTCTGATGGGGTCACCCATTGTACAATGATAAAATAATAGCAACAATCCTCTCTAAAAATGTCTTTGTATGACCTTTCCAAACTTCCAAATCCCATCGACACACTCTAGAGCTCCATGGTATAATTGTAAAGCTATTGAAATTCTCCACATGATGGACTATTCAATTTTTTTTTGGTGGGGTTTAGTGGGAAAAATGAAGAAATGCCCTGCACAAGAAAAAAACAATCGAATGACCCCCAACCACCAAAATTGATGAAGATCTGGCACTGTTGGGAAGATCTCGGCCTCATCTACGCCATGGAGATCTAAAACTTTAAGTTTGGGGAGGTTAGGTGGGAGAAAAATGGAGAAACATCTTCGGGCCATTAATGCAGGATCTATTTCACCCCAACAACCAGATTAGATTTGATCTGATCCACTGTTTCCTCCTCCTTTGAGGCGCCGAATAAGAAATTGATGCAGTCAAGATAGATTTGGGGTAGATTTTGTGGGAGGCATTTAATAAGTGGTTGTTGAGCTTTGAACTATTTTCCCGCTTCTCTCTCTCTCCCCCTCGTGTTGAATCTATAAAATAGGGTTGAAACTCATTGTAAAGGGTTGGACAATTATTTCTTGTTTTACAGACTCCCCTCTTCCCTTTGGCAAGTGAATTCGTGGAGTTTATCAGACCTTCCATTAAAATTGCATGTATTTCTACCTTGTGGCCGTTTGTAACACATTGTATCAATCTGTAGGGAAATAATACACGCATGTGGGTGATTTTTACCCCTTTTTTGTCTTCATTGTTCTTAGTTGATCTTCTATTACAAGATTGGTTATCTGTGTTTGGCTATTGCATGCAAATTTCTGGTTTGTGTTTACCAACAAAATAATTGTTCATCACTCCTTTGGTGTATCACCATTTTTTACTTAGTTTTGTTTCCTTTTGCATCTTTTAACTCTGTCTCCTTGGAATCTAGAGTAGGATTTAGCATTGAACCTCTAAAAATTCATGCATACACCTAAACAGAGGGGTAAGAACCAGCTTTCTCTAGAGATTTTCTCACCTTGCAAGGTCCCACACCTTGGAGAAAACTCAATGTTGTGCAATCACACTAAATGACCCAATTCTGGACTATAGATCTAAAGGTCATTTAGGGGTGTTGTAGATTTGCACTAACACGGCCTAATGATGTCCTTATCTTGAGGTATCAATGTATCTACAACCAATTTTATTTTTCCTTTACCCACAACCCCATCCACCAATACTACACCATCTCTCCTACACCTAACTCCTCTATTTCCACTATTTTTATAGCCTCTGCAATGATCGACCCAACCACCACCCATCGAATTCTCAACCAACCAAGTGCTTCTTCTCCCCTTCCATCAAAAATTCATCTATTCCTGGCTACCCACATATCCACTACCAATCCCTTAAAGGGTATTTTTAAACACCTCAATGCTGGGAGTGCCTCTTGTAATACATTGACACATTCCTTACTCCTCAAGAGTATGGTAACCTTTGCCAACATCCTCGCTATGATCACCACATAGGCAAGGTTTTCCCTTATGGTCCTCCCCACCTTTGTACCAAATTAACATATGGGGACTTGATACTTCTACCTACTACTTGAGCCACCTTCCCAAATGTGACCATTTTCATATGACCTCCAATCTCTTACCAACCACCACTTTTCCCACACATTCCTCGATCGCTATGCATGTAAGGTCTATGAATTTGGTTTCTATGAACAAGGCCACCATACTATCATCCCATGTACCATTCATAAACATAAATATTGTGGTGGTATTGGATTTTCCGAACCATCTCCCAAGAAGGCTAGAGTCAAACTTGTTGAGAGAACAAAAATCTTCTTCACCACATTCACTGACTTCACCTTCACAGAGTCTATGGACCTAGAATCCATTCCTCCTAACTTTTTTCATGAACACCATTTCCCAAGGACCTCTAACTTATCAACGAAATGGTGAGGCTCCATCTTCCCTTCCCTTCATGTATCCTGACATGATCAATGACGATACACCTTCTATTAATGTCGTTATAAGAATGTCGAATGATGAGTCTATTCTAACCTACCTTGGTGTGGAAGATTCTTATATTCACCGGTCGTTAACCACGAGACACAAACCATGTTGAACACATCAACCATTGAAATCAATATTAACACTCGAATGAATTGCACATTCTAAAGATAGGCCAATCTTTAGATGATATTGAATAGGAAGCTTTTACTTCTTTCCTTTGGGATTATAACAACACTTTTTCTTGGTCATACATTGATATGCCCGGTATTGACCCAAACATTGTGGTCCATAATATTGTTATTATTCCCTGAAGCCAAACCCTTGAAACAAAAGTTGCGAGAAAATGCTTCCTCACATTTCCCTTCTTGTCAAATAAGAAATCTAACTCCTTAGGTTTCCTTCATCCTACCCATTGATTATCCCCAATGGATCTCTAACATCATTCTTCACAAAAAGAAAAGGGAGACTTCACATTTGCATAGATTTACTGTGACCTTATCTTTCCCCAAAGATGACTTCCCTCTATCTAGTATTGACCAACTAGTTGATCTTCATTGTCGGCCATGAGATGTTATCACTCATGGAAAGTATCTCGAGGGTTATAACCAAATATTAATCACCTCAAAAGATCAACATAAAACCACCTTCATCACTCCTTGGGGACCTTCTGCTATTGATTCATGCCCTTTAGCCTTAAAAATGATGGTGCTACATATATGCGAGGCTATGACTTATATCTTTCATGACATTATGCATCACATATTGGAATATTACGTTGATGATCTTCTTTCCAAATCTAAACATCGAGATGAACACCTTACAATCCTTAAGGTCATCTTCGACCGTCTCATCAAGTATTGTGTTCACCTTCAACCTAAGAATTGTGTCTTCACTATTCTTTCTGGAAAGCTCCTTGATTTTATCATTTCTTTGTATGGCTTAGAAGTTGACCCCACTAAAATCAAGGATATTCTCAAAATGCCTCCACCTACTAACCTTTGTCAACTTTGTAGTTTGTAAGGCAAGTTGTAATCTATTTGTTTCTTTATTTCACAACTTTCGAGGCCACTTTTTTTTTCATCATCTCCTCAAAAAGAATGTCTCCTTCAAATGGGATGATGAATGTCACAAATCCTTTGACGCCTTAAAATAATACCTCCTCCAACCACCTATGCTCATTTTCCCTAAGGATGAAAAACCATTTTACCTTTATATTTATGCTACTAATCATTCCTCGGGTTCCATGCTAGCTCATCGCAACCAACAACATAGGGAGAAAATAATTTATTATATAAGCCTTACGCTTTTGGACTATGAAACTAGATACATCCACATTAAAAAAATCTACTTATCCTTAGTTTTTGTCACCACTAAACTTCTACATTACCTACTCAACCAAAAAAAAAAAATCATCACCAATACTGACCCCTTACATTACATGTACACCAAACCCTACCAACATCAACGTGATGCACGTTGGCTCATGCTTCTTGTAGACCTAGACCTTGAATTCACTCATCAAATATTTTTCAAAGGAAAAACCATCACTGACCAACTTAAAGATGCACCTCTCTTAGGAAGTCAATCCTCTAACTTTGATTTTCTGGATGAATCCATTAATACCCTCTCTTTGGATGATAGTGTTTACCAAATGAACTTATTCTTCGACGGTTCCAAATTTCAGCATGGGGTGGTGATGATGTTATCCTTAATTCCTCTTGATGGTGAGCCTATGCCATTATCTTTCAAACTAGATTTTGAATGTACTAACAATATCACTTTGAAAATGAAGCACTCATATTAGGTCTTCAAGTCGTCATTACCTTAGATGTTAAATCGATTAATATCTTTGGCAACTCTCAACTATTTCTAAATCAAGTTAATGGTATATACCAGTGTCATAAAAAAATAATTTAAAAGTATAAACATCATGTAGATATACTTTTGACTACCTTTTACTGTTATGAACTTCAAACCAACCCACATTCCACTAATAAATTTGTGGATACCATGGCATACCTTGCTTCTCATATACCCGTTTCACCCTCCGATTCGAAAATATTTGCTACATGTACAAAGGTTATAATTACCTTCTTATTTATTTTGAGATGTCAACCTCGTCGAACCATTGAACCTGACCCACGTGACCTTTGGTATAAGTAGTTTATGAACTACCTTTCCCTTTCAATTCTACCTCCAGACCTTACTCGCAATGGACAACGCACCTTTCTTAAAGTTGTCTCTCACTATGTCATCATGGGTGGTCTTATTTATAACTGTGGCTTTGATGTATCCTCTTACGATGCCTAATTTTTTTGAAATTTCCTACACTATTAAGGAAGTTCACAATGGAATTTGTGGAGGTCACGTCGATGGTTTAGCTATCACTAAATGCATTCTCTTCTTGGGCTATTGGCCTACCTTAAACCATAGTTGTTGTGATTATCTCAAACATTGTGTGAAGTTCCAGAAACATGCTACTATTCATCACACCCCTAGTCACGCCTTACAGTCGAACAAGGCCTTTGTCCTTTCTCTCAATGGGGTTAGGATCTTGTCGGAGAGATCAATCCTCATTCTTCCCAATATCATCAATGGATTATTACTGCTTTCTTGAATACTACACTAAATAGGTAGAATCCATACCTCTTATTTCTTCAAAGATGAGAAAATATGTGAATTCATCAACCATCACACCATTTGTCACTTTGGTGTTCCTCATCATCTCATCACCGATAATGGAAAAAAATTCAAAAACAAAACCCTCATGAAAAAATATGTGCGCCCTCGGCATTCAACTCATTTTTCTTCACCTTACTACCCTCAAAAAAATGGCCAAGACAAATCAACCAACAAAAACTTAAACAATTTTTTATGAAAGTTGTTGATGATCTTTGGAAAGGATTGGCATATGCACATTCCTTTTGCCTTATGGGCTTATCGCACTAGTATTCGTACCTCAAATTCTGCCATGCCCTTTCTCTCTGGTCTATGGTACAAAGATTTTTCTACCTCTTGAAGTCCATATTTTGTCTCTTTGTATCTCACTTAAAGATATTCTCAACAATGATGATTTTTCCAAGACCATTTGGCACAACTCGAGTTATTAGATGAATGTCATCTCAATGCTCTTGATCACCTCCAAATCTACCAAAAACGTATCAAACGTGCCTACGATAAACATGTCCATGAATGAACCTTCTAGGTCGGTGACCTCATCCTGAAGGAAAATCAACATGTAAAAAAGAGGAGAAAAGTAAACAGGGAAAATTTGCTCCTAATTGGCTTGAACCGTATATTATTACTCATACCTATGGATGAGGTGCTTATCATTTGTCTTCACTCAAAGGTAAATCCAAACCTGAGCCCCTCAATGCTTTGCATCTTCAACCATTCTATTATTGAATAAGTTTATATATCACCTTTTGTCCATTAAGCACTTGTATCTTGAGCACCATTCACCTTCCACTTACCTATTTTAAGGATCAACGACTAAACAAGAATCATGTGATTACCCGTCACCTTTTAAGCCTTATCTTCAATGTGAGTACCACGGCTCTACTCATGGCATGATTCTCATGGATACTTTTCATCTTTTTCAAGATGGAATCCCATGGTTGTTCATCACTTAAACCCTCTCTTTCATAGTTAGCCTCTGTGTGCTATGGTTTTGTCTGCAACACAAGAGCCTATCGGTCTCTATAGTCTTGTCCATGACCTAAAATTCCAAAGAAAAATAATTTCAAAAGTAAAATGGGATTCAACTCCTTAAGTCAAACTTCCAGCAAAAATATGACTCCCTTAAAAAGGACATCTACGCTTTCTATCTCACTGCTATAAATAGACTGCTCCCTCGAAGGACAACTATACCAAGCTAGCCATATTGTACATAGTCTATCATAATAAGAAGACTATTCTTACAAACAATAAAATCAAATATTCAAAGATTCCCACATCAATTAGCTTCACGAAGACCTCAAGGAGAAAATATACTCATCCCACATAGACTTCCCACATCGATCAGTCTATCAAAAAACAAAAACAAAAGCAAAAGCAAAAAGAAAAAGATTAACTTTTTCGTCATGGACTTGCCTATTTTGATCTTGGGTCTCTTACCAAATAGGCATGTTGTCTCACACTAGGTTACGCTAAAACCAACCTGCTTTCACCTCATCACCTTTTTCACCCTAATTTTTGCCCACTCAAGGGACATGCCGTAAATGTGACATTTCATGATCATGTGACTTTCTTCACCCTTTGAATAGTCAATCAGAAACTTCTTTAGGGTCTTACGTTCATAAGCCCATCTTTGGTATGGTATACTTGTTATGGTTCTTGCCAATTAGGCAGCTCTTTTTGTCACCTCTTACCCTTCACCTTCTTTATTACTTGTTGATTCTCCTATACAGGACTAGATCATTGACACATACATTTTAAGAATTCCTCTTTCACCAACATCACCATGCCTAACTGACCTAAACTCAACCATGCCTAAATGACCTAGACTCAAACATTCCTAAAACATATTGACCCATTCATCTATCCTCATCCTATTCTTCCCTCGCTAAACTTATGGGAGAACTACATTGTCATGAGGCCCCTTTTCGCCAAGGCTATATAGGTAGCACTCCAAGGGCATGGTGCCCTTGGAGGTTAGCTCATCCACTCTTTACCCTAACTAATTCCCCCTCATTTTTCTATTAAAATTCTATCTTACTTAGTTTCCATTTGAAAAAAAAATTGGAAATTAAATAAATCATAAAAACATACATACCTATCATATCATCAAAACATCCAATTAATCATTTCACATATCCATGATATCAAGTATTTCAAAAATTTACACCATGACATACATATACATCATCATTTATTTTCCATACTACCAATAACTTGGAAATTAAATCAAACCCATACACATAACCAAACCATGCCTATACCTGACTCCATCATGCCTACATGACCTCGACTGCCTAAATTACCTAGACCCCACCATGCCTAACTCACCTAGACTCCACCATGCCTATACCTGACTCAACCATGCCTAAATGACCTAAACTTAACCATGCCTAAATGACCTAAACTCAACCATACCTAGCCGACCTCAACTCAAGCATGCCTAATTCACCTAGTTTATATCAATATACAAATAAAAATGGAAATTAAAACAATTACATCATCCATACAATAAATATCATCATCTATATAACTAGGAAAAAGTCTATGTATCAATACACATATACACAGATACAAATAAATATAAGTATCTCAAGTCACTCGAATCAACCTCCTATCTTGATGCAATTCGGTATAAAATGTAAAATCACAAAACTCTCATATACAACCTCACTATCTTCGACACATAGGCCGATATATATATCAAAACCTCAAAAACAATAATCATACCAAGTGACTAATCGTCACCCCACCTCATATCCTCTGGGCCAGTCTCACTTGTCTCCTCCTTCTCACCGTGTCTTCTACCCTACCAACATCTCTCCACCCTCTATGGGTCTCGGTCTAATATCCACCTAGCCCTTAGTTGGGCCTGGCCTATGTGAACTAGTAGCCTTGCCCTGCCACTGTCTCTGGGCTCGCTTATCCCCTATGCTCTATGAAATGTGAGCACGAGATCTCTTCCTCACACTCATTACATGTTGGGCTCTATACTCAGCATACGAGGGAACATCTATCCCGGTAGTTGTCAGGTGATCATAATAATAATGTGCCTCTTTTAGGGCATCCCTAAACCTTACCATAATCATTGTCTAAGGTGGTGCCATATGTCTCAATGTAATATGTGTTCCCTGTCCTACTAATAATGACCCCAGGTCCTGTATCCAGGATCCCTATCCTCCTCCCTATACTATGGGACCATGTCCCGCCACTACTTCCCGTAGTAGTATGGGACCATGTTCTTAGGCTTGTGGAGGTACCAAAGATGCAAGCTATGCCTCTAAGGCCACTACCTATGCCCTTACGCATGGCGACCTTGACCTTACCTGTCACTTGTGCTATAAAATGACAAGCTCGGTACTCCATCACCATCACCATCACCACCCTATGTGGGTGCCTATCCCTATGAAAACTAGGCCTATAAATCCGTCACTTAAGCTTGTAGGATGGCCACCTTTACATGTGCCCCTGCCAACCGACCCTTCAAACCTATGATCTACATCTTTAGGGTGGCCACCTGACCCTATAGGGTATCTCTCTACACTGATGGTAGCTAGATCTAGCTTCCCTAGTATCGATGGTATTGCCCTTATTTGTCTTTGCCCACCATTACCTATAACCTTGAATGACTCCAAAGCATCATCAATTTGCCTATCCACCATCTACTTCTTCTTCCCTTTTGTTGGTGCACTTGGTCATGGTGGAGACATGGGTCTCTCCACCTCATCTCTCGTACTATGGGAAAGGTGGGGGTACATCTTGTGGCATCCCAAACTACCGTCTAACCCTGTCATCGAGTATCATCTTGTGCTCACCGTTACGCCGCCCCTGTATCCACCTCAACAAATGTAACTCCTCTAGCTCCTCTGCCATGCTTCTATAAGATGGAAAGCCAACATACGGCCTCCAAACAATTTAAACTCTTAAAATCCCCTCCAACAACCTCCTGCAGTATATAACATCATATGTGGCCCTAGCCACCCTTAGTTACCCACCATCTAGAATACAATGCCTATATCCAACTCGAAGATGGCCACCCCTAAACCAATCCTATCATGGCATACCCACTAGATACAAACATACAATGTGCTTGTATGCCCACCAATGTAGTAAAATGTGCAACAACACATCCCGAACATTGTAATATCCCATAGGCCCGTAGCTCCTATATAGTTGCACTAGGAATGTCGGTGCCCAAGAAAATCCAATCTACTCGCCCTTCATATCCTAGAGCACTCCCATCTTTCCTCATGGGAATATCCCACCCTCAGAATCTAGTAAGCAAAAAATACCTACTGCCTTCATCATCAATATAACCAATCTCATCTCCTAAGGGTAGACTGCATACATGTCTCCATAACTAAGTCTCGCGCTATGGTACCTTAGCTTTCCCATCACCTCCCCAAATATAGCCACTATTAGCTCTACTAATGCCTCTAACGAAATGGAATAAACTATCTCCCCTATAATAGGAAGCCTCAGGATCCGGTACACATCCTCTAAGGTGACGGTCATCTCTCCTATCGGAAGGTGGAAGGTATTGGTCATTGAATCCCATCTGTTAATGAGAGCGACCATCATACTATGATCACAAACTATCTCACCTATAACATCGGACCCCGATATGCCCAACCTCAGTCATATGCTCCCACTCCTTTGTGGTCACACTGGATCACATCCATACTAATAACGATGGTACTCTATCCCACATCTGGAGCTGGTCCCTAGCCTGCATCATTCAAACACAACATTATCAAGACTTTCCCATACCCAACATACCTCTTACCCAAAAACCTATTTCCAAAACACTTATTACCTATTACACCATACCCACACACCAACCCTACCGACTACCCCTTTTCCCCAACCCAATTTTACACCCATTAACCCTTACCATTCTTACCTATCCTAGTTTAGTTCACCTACTTCCCCACCCCACATTTCCAACATCACCTATTACCCTACTCACTCTTCATAAACCTTCATTTACATCTTCTTTCCTATCTTTTCCCCCACCATATCCCTTTTATTTACCTCTTTGTCCTTGAAGATGACCAACATTGGTCATTGTTGACCAGCATCAATCATTCTTAACAAGCATCAGTCACCTAATCCTTAACCGATACTAGCCAAGGCCAACCGATATCAATGACCCTTGGTGACGTCAATCTCTTTTGCATAAACCGAAAATTAAATACCCATCCCCAAAACCCATTTCACCTAAAATTCACCTAAATCTTCCCTACAACCTACCCCAATCCACCCCAATTTACCTTAGAATCATTTGTCATCCTATTTTAACCTATATTTTCCCTTTCCCATATCCATTTTACCCACTTTTCACCCGCATTTCAAAATGAAACCCCCACCCCTAATTTCTTCATTTTAAACCAAACTTTAATCAAATAACGAAATAGGGATGCCCTTACCTTTATGCGCTCAACTCCGTCTATGTGGTGACACCTCTTGTCTCTATGCCACTTTGGACCTCCCAACCCCTCCTCCTACCTCTGCCATGACCAAATCAATGGCTCACCTCCAAACCAATGAAAACACTCGAATCGATCTCTGGGACCCTTGAATTGAACATTAGTCACTCACTTTCGTGGCTCACCAACTCAGCTCAATGCCTTGTACTATCATTTTCCAAGCCTCACTTTCTCCTATGTCGTTTTATACAAATGGAAAAAGTCAAAATGAATCCGTAAAACATGGATTTTTATTTTTAGACCCAAATCGATGTGACCAACGTCTATCATTTCATACCCTAGCAAATCGACGTCGGTTATTCCCTAAGCGCATCGGTCACCTCCCTTACCTTTTGACCCACCTAATACCCATTTTGTCTGAAAACATTATTGACCAAATATCTACCGACCCTCAACACACATCACACCCTACCCACAAGCCTAAATTACATGTACATATCCTTACTTGCATTTAGGGACATGTTATTTACCTATACCTAGGCCTTACATATACCATGACCTACATACCCTGACCAAAACTACCTTTTGTGACCTTTGAACTTGTGTACTCCCTATACCTTACGATGAAGTTACTGTGTGGTTTAGCCTAATGACCTTACCTTGCCTATTGTCATGTTGTTTATCCCGACCAAACCTTTAGCATATCGGATCATACCAAAATGACCCTACACCTAAACTAAGTTGTGTTTCTTGACTATATCTTGTACCATGGATACTTGAATCACTTCCACCTCATTTGAATAAACCTCTCGACCTTGGATGATGTATATTTTACATGATCTTCTACAGTAATGTGTCACAGTCTATGTGTGTGTGTGTGTGTGTGTGTGTTTGATTGTCATTACCTATTACCCAATTTGACCATTACCCATTACCTAAAGTGCCCATACCCTTACCTCAACCCACCTACCTTCACTTTCATCACTTACACATTTATCAAACCACTCACCGACTCGTCTAACACCTCATCAATTCATGGTTTGAGGGGATCACCTTCGGCCCTACTTGGGGAAACCTAGCCTTCATTCACACTTGGAACACCAATTTCTTTCTTTTTTAGTGTCAAACTTACAAATATAAGATACACAACAAAAAGGGGAAAAATTTAGACACCAAAATTGGTTCATAATCCCCTTAAACCCCATTAATTAAATTCACCATATCCTACCTATTCATATCCCCTAGTGCACATGTTAATTAAATTAATTAATCTCCTCACTTAACCACCTCACCTAGTCACCTCACTCAATGACCTACTCAAACCTCATTAATGACCTAAGACCGAGTCTAAACCTATCCTAGCTAACTAGGACTTAGTCTAAACCTAAATGGACTCCTACTTATCTTGCCATGATCTATCACTCAAGACTCGCAAAAAGGTTGGAGATCATGCTGAAAATAGAAACAATCTAGCTATTTTTGGCCAACCTAAATATTCCCGCCTTGATCCAGATAAACCTTTGGTCACTAACCGTTCTTTGATTAGGTTAAATGCGTTTCCAAAAGCCTTTTCTGGGTCGGTCATTTGATTCAAGAATTCATTTCTTCCAGAGACTTGGAGCACTTGAATTTCTTTAGCACTCACGAAAAGGAATACACATGGGAGCACTACCAACATCGGTCACCATTCATCATCCTCTTCATGATCACGGTGTTATGTTTGTGGAGCCTATTTTCTTGTTAAAGTGTGGTACACCTTCTATGCGTTACACTCGGGTATTTTTATGGCGGTCCCACTCATCGGTGAGTGGATCAAGGGGGTTTGGGGTGAAGCCCCAAAAAAATTTTCATGGGTGGTTTATTAACCCATGGGTAATGGGTAACCGTTATGGGCTATTTTTGGGCCCATGATTTATTCGGTACCCATTGTTTTGATACTCTACAGTTTTTGCCCATGGTTTTGATACCTGAGTTTTTCCCATGGTTTTGTATCAAACTACTTAAGCAATTGTCTATTTATATGGTCTTATGCATATGATACATATACAAGCAAATGCATTGCAGATGTGCTTTGAATTCGAGTGTGAATTCTATAGAGTTTGTTGAGCATAGCTCCAAACGGATCTAGGTATTGTATTGAGAGAGTGGAGGCTTGTAATAAAATCTGAGCAAGTGATTCTTGGTGGACGTAGCCCAAATTGGGTGAACCACGTTAAATATTGTCTCTCTGTGTTGTGTTATTTATTCTACACTTTTATTTGAGATCTGTAATATTTTCTGCATATTAGTTTCTATTGTTGTGATTATGTAAGGGATTATTCCGCATATTTTATCTCTTATTTCCTATCATACTGATTCATAATAGAGAGGCACAAAGGTTTGAATTGTCATGACATGAATACAATGGATCTTCTCTCTGGATCTCTATTGTCACCATCTTCATCACCTACGCTCTCCAATCTAATTTCCAGTAAGTATTTAACATCTCTACACTGAATCTCTAGTTTCCTTGTGTAGATTTATTTATTTATATATGTAGTCTATTTCTCTCCACACCCATATACTTCCTTCCATCAACCCATCACCTAATCATACCCATAATTTTCACCCATTTTCACTCTCTCCTAATCATCTCTGAGTCTTCATAACCATTTTATGACCCTACCCTCACTATTTCCACCCTTTGTGTAATCACAGGGAATCTGGAAAACCAATCCTAAGAAATTTCTTCTAATTTACCCTACCGAAATCGGTTGTAAACCGATGTTGGTTACTCGCCTAACCAACATCGGTCCACCATCATCAACACCGGTTATTGTGTCTATTAATATAGATCAAACCGGTGAGCTAATACCCATGTCCCAATATCCCGAACCATTTCTAATCCTTACGATACCTTCACGAGAACATGTAGTAGACATGCAACTCAACACCAGCCCAATCAACCCTCCCATTTTGGCCTTAAAAAAATTCACGACTTTTCTTATTGTTTTGTATGAGATACCTAAATCATTTCAATTCCAATAGGATCTTTACTTCATGTATGATTTAACTAGCATTAATATTGTTATATAGAAGTGGATTGACATCCTGTTCAGGAAGTATCATGCTTCCTGGATCTAGCTTCTACTAGGCAATCCACTCATTGTTTTGTTTAACTCTATTTGGTGGTATTGTTTTGTATCTACAAGTAGTTCCTCCTAGCCAAAAGGGAGCTCTCACATCCATTTGATCCAAAATTCATCTACGCACGCATTCGACCTTCAACCGATGTTACAACAAGTATTCCTCCTTGGCATTCTACCCGTATCTATTTCATTAATTTTCCAAGAATTCGGTGAGTCGGGTTGATTGGAAGTTCCTCGTTAGACCTAAAATGGCATGATTGGAGAGTCTTGGTGTGGATTCTTGAGAATTCATGATGAATTCACAAGGCCTAAATTTATGGTAGTGCTGAGAAAGCAACTAAGTGCATAGAGGTTCTTGGTGTGAACTTTAAAGGTTTCCTATAGGTCTTAATGGATATTGCAAGGGTGTGCAATGGCTTCATTATGAAAAAGAGGCCAGGTCTTATGAGTTATTGTGAAAACTAGCTCAATTAGGCCTAGTTCAAGGACCTAATGCTATCTTGGATGGGTGGATGAAGCAAAACAAGCTATGGAAGGTCAACCCAAGTAAGAGGAGCATGTCAAGACATTGTAGTGTGGTTGTGGAAGATGAAAAGGTCATTTCTCAGCTATTAGAGGCATGTTTAAGGTCTGTTTAATGACTATTATTAATAACAAGCTAGACATGCATGGAAAAATTATGCGGGTCAAGAAAATATAGGCATATTTATGTGAAAATAAGCCTTGGGACATGTGAATAAGGTTTTTATAGTCCTACAGACCAATTTTTAGGAAAATATGAAGAATATTTTTCAAGTTAGGAGGTTTTTAGCTCTACCAAGCTCTCAAAATGCTCACTCCTAGCTCGAGGGTCAACTTTTAAGTGCTCAAAGATATATTAAAATTGTTCATGGTGCCATAATATTTTCAATAGTATTGGAGCATGGATTCTAGATCACTTGGTAAGTGGAATGAGTTTAAATTATGCCTTAAGCTTTTGAACAATCCTTAACAAGGTAAGGTGCTCAAAACCATCATCCTCAAGTGATAGGAAAAATGTGAATTTATTGGTCCTCAAAATACATGGAAGTTCCAAAGTGGTCACTTGGGGTTGTAAAGGAATCTCTCTAATACATTTTTGCATTTGTGGCATGTTCCAGTGTCGATGTTCTAGTAAACTTTTAGTCCTATTTTTTAAATAATTTGATGATGCAGTCAAGCATAGCAAGCTTCATAGTGTAAGATCAAGTTTGAGAGTAAGAGCAAGATATGTTCTAAGTGTCCATGAGGTGAGTCATGAAATTTATTTTCATATTTGTGTTGAACCATGTCAATAAAAGTAGCATATCGTTAAAAGCTAAACAAGTAAAAATCAATCATGTAGATTTGAAGATTTCTTGACAAAAAGGCATGATTTTGAAGTGAAATATGGTCATGGACAGTTGATACAAGTCCTATATGACATGATTGAGTCCACAACTTGTTATAGTGAAGTGATTTTGAGCATTGGTCTTAATGGTCCAAAACGACCTTTTAGGACAGTCAAGAAGGCCTAATAATGAGTATGCAAACATGATTTTCTTCATACAACCTATGTGTAGAAAAGTATATGGAGATGAATTATAGGTCCTTTTTGAAGTTTTCATGAAATGGTTTAGCATGAAAGGATTGTTTGGTGTGATAGAAGCTTTTTTGGCCAAGACTGGTTCTTGGAACTTGAAATCCAGTCTGAGTGGTTCTTGAAAAGTAAACATTTTTAGCTATATGCTCTTGAGTGAAGAAAATTATGGATTTTATGAGTTATCTAGGGAACATATCTTTTCATAAATATTTCTTTGAATCCAATAACATGTACTTTAATCTAGTATCTTTCTCAACATGTGAATACTATAATTATGAGTGTACAAACCCTTAAAATCTTATCCAAATTTGTGTTTCATTACACAAATGAGGTTAGTAGAAGTTTTCAAAGGCCTTGAAGGAGATCCATAGGTTTAATATCACAAGTTAAAATCATCAAGATACTTTTAAAGTTTTGCATTAGTTATAGTAAATCAACCTTATAACTATGGTTATGAAGATACCATGAGAGTGAAAACCTTGTGAAGAAGATGAGCTGATATTGAAGATATTTTCCTTGACCTAAAAAAACATCATGCACTTAGTGATGTTGTGAACATTCTATAGATTCATCCTTCCTCCTTTCATTTCATGTTTTGAATCCTAAGGTGAGTGTATGTATCCATGTTACATACTAATTTTTGAAGACTCTAGGCTTACTTGTGCATCTAAGTCCTAATGAAGGTATGAAAATGAGATGGCGAGGTATGAAGCATGTCAAGGAGTTACAAAGAAAGAGGAAGGTTTATGTAATTTGATTTCATGCTCACAACACTTGTCACTTAGTTATTTTTTAATAGAAGATAAAGAATCTATGTTTAAGAAGAGGAAAAATTGTAAGAACCATTATAAGACAAATTTTGTAGGTGTCATAAGGGGATATTTTTAGTATCTTCAAGTAGAAAATGATTTTAGGAAGGTGTTTCAATACTTTGTGATGATATGAAGCACCTTGATAAGTCATGTAAGGACTTTACATGGGAATGACACTATTTCAGATGTAAGTATTGTGTAATGACAATTTTATATGATGTCATCTACCTCCTCCTTGTACGAGTTGAAGACCAAGTACATGAAAGGTTTTAAGAAGTGGAAGTGTAATAGGTGTAAGAGTATGTCTCTCTTGAAGATTTAAACACATTTTTTTCATGAAAATGTGTTATTGAAGACAGAGATAATGATGTATGAGGACTAGTACAAATAAATGAAGGAAGATGCATGAAGAGTGAGTATGAGATTATATGAGCTGATTTAGTGATCAAAAATTTTTTTTTAAGAAACTAGGCCAAGTGAATGTGATCAAAATTTTGTAAAGTCTAAGTAGGTTCTTAGAAAAATTGGGAGTAGGTGCTTCCATGCAAGTTGTAGCTTGTAAAAAGTGTTAAGTAGGTGCTTGATCTGATTTTGGAGTGGGTGCTTCAAGTTGAGTGGGTGCTCAACAATTTGAAATCTTTGTAATCTTTCATTGGACAAATTGTCCATCATAGTGCATTGGTTTCAGTGGGTTTTTCTCCCTTCAAGGGTTTCCCACATTAAATTTTTCCTTCTTATGTGTTCACTTGTTGATTTCTTATGATTGTTTTTGTTGTTTCTTCATGACAAAGTAAATCAATTGAATTGTTCTCCAAAATTTGAAGAAGCACTGATTCACCCCTCCCCTCTCAGTGCTTTTATTTTTCCAACACTCCTAAAGGTGGTTTCATTGCATGAGATGATGGTGCAGAGGTGTAGAATCTTGTAGGAGGTTTCTAGAAGGCTTAGAAAACATGTCTAATTGGTTTCTAATATTTGAAAATGGTCGGGTTGGCTCAAAAAAATTTATCTTTGGTGAGTGGGAAAATGTAGTGTTTTGGGCTTTTTGTGTCCTAATGAAGGATTTGAGTGTGAAGATGATATTTACAACCTATATGGTACTTTATATGATGTTTCTAGGATTTTATTAAGTTTTTAAGGTTATTTGTCCTATGATGGCCGACCTAAGTGTGTTATGATCATGAGTCATGTATAAAATCAAGTTGGTAGTGTCTTATTTTATTGTTGAGGGTATAATAAAGTTTGAGCTAGAGGGTAGGTTATGGAGGTGTAAGTTCTCTTTGTGACTTTAAATAGAGGGAAGAAAATATGATATGATGTTCCAAAGAGTGTGCTAAAGCTGGTGATCTAGGTCAAATGATCTAATCATCTTAAAGGAAGAATTTCTTGAGAAAGGAAGACTAAAATAAATTTTTGAAGAAGATAGAGAGAAGGTGAGCTTAATTGGTGTTATCATTAGTTGTTAGTATGACATTTAAGAGGTGAAAAAAATCAGGTGGATTTAGTTGTTGTTGAGTCATATAAGGGGTTAGTACCTTGTAGAGTTGGTTCTCTACTAAATCTAAGGGGTTGGTGCTCCATGTGGGGTTAGTGCCTCACTAAATATAGGGGTTCATGATATTTTTTGGGTTTGTTCTCAACTAAATTTGAATAAATGTTGGAATAAATCTTTCTTTTCAAAGTGGATTTTCTTCCCTTGAGGGTTTCCCACTTATATATGGCGTTCAAGTGATTCTTGTGTTCTTATTTTCTCATCTATGGTTATGTTTTTAATGAATGCATGGTTAATTGTTAATGGTTGAGTTGAATCTGAAAATAAGTATCTTATACGTGTGCTAACACCTCCACTTAACATGGTTTTTCAACCGTAGGAAGTCACACCACTCTGAAAGGAATTGTTTTACTTCTCTTCTTTTAGGTTGAGAGATTAGGAATTCTTCCTCTAGTCTGGATACATAGATCTCTTGGTATTTTATACCCTTATTTATTTTGGGTACTAGTTGTTCTTGCGTCACATCCTCCCATCTAGAATCGGCCATGAGATACTTTAGCATTGGTGGGATTTTGACCCTATATTTTGGCCTCATCTTTTTTATTTTCAACTTGCTCCATTGTGATATATTTCTAGGTGTGTCATTCCCTTTCCTTTGGCATATACATTTTGGTTCCCATTTCTATAATTAAGATTCCACGTTTTTCTCTATCAATTCACATTTTTTGAAAGTCAATATTGGCAAACCGACTAGGTAATCTAGGGTTTATTTCTACCCTTGGTGATTGTCTTCATATTGGCATGATAATCAAATGCTTGCCTCTTTTCTATTTATTCTCCCTTGATGAATCTTCTCCTTGAACTTGCAATGTGGTTTGATTTGGCTCAGTTTCTCCCATTTGTATCTCTCCACGATAATTGTTATTTTGGTCCTTTTATGCGTAATTGTTAGATACTTATTGGGATCATGCCATGTTGTTTCTCGGTTTGGCCTTGAATATATCCACGTTGATGAAAAATGGCAATGGTTTATGGTGTTTATCATTGGAAATTTATGATCACAATATGACCCCATCTTGTAACTATACGATCTTGGCATACAAGGTTGTGTAGGTTCTTAATTCCTTGGGTATGTGGGGTTTTGAGATGAGATGTTTTGTGATTTTTACTAGTCATCTTCCCAATAGTTACGTGTTTTCAAAATGTTTGTAGGTATTTGCTAGGATAAAGTGCGTAAACCTCTCCCTCTGGAAGTAATCTTTGTCTACCTCTATAACAACATTGGGGCCTTCATATGTGTGAAAGATAGCAAGATGATCAACTAATTTTAATGGAAAAAATTTCTTCCTTCCTACGTGATCTTTTACACATATGTGTTAAGTTCATGTGTTATAAGTTTAGGTTAGTTGAAATTTGTACCGTTTTCATGCATTATTTTGATGATGTCTAAAACTCCCATGGATATTTGTTCCCCCATAGTTTCATGCCAATATCATTTCACTATGATTTCTACTAGAATTATGAATACATTATTTTTATAGCCCTAATGGAATACCTATCATTTTTATGAATGACCATAGAGAGTCACAATTTTCATATTTATAGGTGGTCAGGTACTTTTTATGGAAGAATACACAGGCTCTAGTTTCGAGACATGTAGCTCATGAAAGTGTGGCTATGTTGATGGAAAAACATCTTCCATAGAGAACCGGATGCCCTCATTGTCATATCTACTCATGATTTTCTACATGAGATCAAGATGGTCTCCTATGTAAGGAATTATTGTGAGTCTGTGTGCAATATTCCCTTGGGAATTTTTTTCTTTAGCTTTCACTTCTCTACTCCCCAAATTTTTAGTGCACGCTATGCTAGCTCATGATATGGTTGATCACTCCATTTAGTTTGTCAAAGAATTTTGGAGACCCTTGTGTCTTCTTTTTCTGCATCTAATGATGATATGAATGTAAACCCTTGTGTTTGCTTCATTCCTTGTATTGTTGGGCCAATAGGTCTATTGAATGGATCCATTTCTCTATCTGATTAACTTTTTTTTTCTTTGCACTTTCTCTCTGTTAGAAATTTTCTATAGTTTCTTGTTTTTTTCTTGAAAATAACTCTTTTCTAAGATTATTCACTTGTTTATACCTTTTGGAAATTTCTAAGTGGTCATTTTGAGCTATTAATCACTTGGTCTTCCTCCTTAATTTATTTTTTTGTTGGATATTTCATTTTCTATGCAATATTAAGCCTTTGATGCATCGTCTATACTAATATATGGGTTGTTTCTTTTTTTTTTTTTTAGAAAAATTTATATTTGGATTTTTCCTTTCATTTCTTTCTTATTTACTATAAAGGTTTCCCATACTTATTTGATTCATCCCCTTTTCCACTTTTTTCTTCACGCATTGTTGGATGTTGATCTTGTTTGAATCCTTTCTATCTTACACAAACTTATACACAAACATATAATCTATGAAATTTCAATATTTTAATAAATTCCTACTCTAAGCACTATGTTGAGGCACTTATTGTATTTTTGATGCTTTACACAATCATGCATTATAGGATTCTATCCTACATCCATTGATTATTATGGCTGATATATTTCCTTGTAGATCCCACAATATTATATTGCCCTATTTTGTGATGTGATGGATGATATACAAGCCTTTCCATCTTATGCGCAATTTTCTTAGGTGTGATTTAACTCTAATTTTACATAAAATTGTGGTCATACTAGGTTTTTCACTTTGTTTCCTTCTTCTTGATTCCATTACAATTTTTCCTTATATTCCTCAATTTTTCCTAATCTAACAACCTGATTTCAATAGATTATTTATCTCCCAATAAAGTAAGTACTATTATGTGAAGGTTTGCTATAATATATTCCATTGACATGATTACATCAATTCCATAGACCAACTAGAATGGTTTTTGTCTTGTATTTCTCTTTTATTTTGTTATATATGTCGATAGAACTATGATTATTCGATCTTCCTAGTCATCCCTTCGCACATTATATTTTTTTTTTTAACAATTTTTCCAATACTTTGTTGTAGATTTGACTTGTCCATTTTGTTATGTGTGATATCTTTTACTTTTTTGTGCTCTATCATAAATTCTTCTATGATGATTTTGATTCTATTTTTCGAGACAATGTGTGCACCTATCACCTACTAATTTATACGAATATCTAAATCTAGTTATTATGTTTTCATATAGAAATTTAGTTGTATCCCTTTTTGCATAATTTAGTGTGGCTGCAACTTCTACCCATTTTGTAAAATAGTCAATTTTTGTAATTATATATCTTGCTCTAGACCTTCTTGATGGAGGGTGAATTATCCCAATGAAGTATATTCCCCATTTCTCAAATGGTTACATTGATAACATGGGATTAAGAGGAATTTCATCCTTCTAATTTGGTTTCCCCACTTGCTGACAAATGTCACAATGCTTTTCCATATGATGCACATCCTAAAACAAGGTTGGCCACAAAATTCCACTCTACATATCTTTTTGTAGTGATTTCGCATGAAAAAGGTCCTCCAAATTTCTGTAACAAAACCTCCAGGAAATTACACATCTACATAGACTTTCGAGACCTTAATCTCTCCTTTCTAATAGATGACTTCCCCTACCCAACATTGACCAACTTATTAACATGACAACATGCCAAGAAATGTTATCTCTTATAGATAGTTTCTCAAGTTATAATTAAATCATCACTGCACCAAAGGATCATCATAAAATGTCATTTATCACTACATGGGAACCTTCGCTATAGAATAATGCCTTTTGTCCTAAAAAACAAAGGATACACTTACCAATTCCTATTACATATATATTTCATGACCTTATCCAAAAAACCATAGAACACTATGTGGATGATATTTTATGAAAATCTAAACATCACAAAAACCATCTTGTCATCCTCGACGTAATCTTCACCCGTCTTATATAGTGTTTTCTTTGACTCGACCTCGTTAAGTGTGTGTTCGGGTTCCTAACAGTAAAATCTTAGGATTCATCATCTCTATTAGGGGGATTGAGTCGATCCAACCAAAGTCAAATCTATAATCAAAATACCTTCTTTATCCAACCTTAAGCAACTCGGTAGTTTATAATTAAAACTCCAATCCATTCACAATTTCATAGATCAACTATCAAATCAATGTCAGCCATTTCATCACCTCTTTAGAAAAGACATCCATTTTAGATGGGATCATGTATGTCAAAAATTATTTGATGATCTCAAACAATATATCATATCGCCTCTTGTATTTATACCTCCATGCGAGGGGGAATTTATATCTATAAATCTTCATTACCAATCATGCATTGGGGATATCTTTTTACATCATGATGAACTAGGTCATGAACAAGATGTTTATTATATAAGTTTTACCCTTCATGACTATGATACTCGCTACTCAGAAGTAGAAAAGATGTGTTGTGCCTTATACTTTACAACTTTTAAACTTCACCATTACCTCCTCAATCATAAAACCTATGTAGTCACAAGCATCAATCCACTAAAATCCATGCATTCCAAACCATATCATAATGACCGCATAACTAGGTGGCTTATGCTCATGATAGAGTTTGATCTAGAATTCATTTCTCAAAATCCATTAAAGGAAAAGTTATCATCGATAAGCTTGTAAAATCCCCCTCACCGATAATCAACTACCTTATGAATAGTTCCCTAATGAATCCATCAACACCCTCAATCATGATAACCCTCCCTTAATATTACCCTATTATTTGACAAGTCCAAATGTAAACAAGGGGAGTGTTGGGATAGTCATAATACCTCCTTTGGAAACTCCTATTCTCATTATCCTTCAAACTAAATTTCACATTCATAAATATCATAAAGAAAATACAAATCCCTCATAATGGGTCTTCAAACCACAACATTTCTTAATGTGGAAATCATTCATATCTATGGTGATTCCTAGCTTGGAATCAATAAAATCAAAGAGACATCAATTTAAAAATTAAATCCTGTAAAAATATAAACTATCATCGAAAATCTCTTGAATATCTTAGACCATTAAAAATTCAAGCAACTCCATGATTATCTAATAAATTCATAGACAATATTGCATCCCTCGCATCTCTCATTCCTCTATCACCAAAATATTGTAAACTCTATGTTGTTGTACACATGTTGGATAAACCATCTTATAATAACATTGATCTTCCCACTATCAATCATGTAAAAGATTTCCAATTTGAAATTTGGTACATGAAAATTTATGACTATCTTTCCACAATAAAAATACCAAAGGATCTATCCAAAAATGATAAAAAAAAAAAAATGTTTTAAAACGTAAATCCTGTTATGTCATACTAGGGGGTATCCTTTTATAAAAGAGGGTTTAATGGCCTTCTCCTCCTATGTCTTAAATCTCCATAGGATCATCAATCTATTCAAGAATTCCACGATGGAATATACGGTGGAAACTTCAACGGCATAGCCATTCCTAGAAAATATTGTGGATAGGCTATTATTATCTTACTTTTAATCGATATTGTTGTGACTACGTTAAGAATTGAATTAAATGTCAACAACACTCAAATATTACACACATACCTAGTCATTCTCTTGAACTAGCTCTAGATATATGGCCTTTTTTCACAATGGGGACTCGACCTCATTGACCTTATTAATCCTCAATCATCACAATGACACAATTTTGTAATCACAACCACTTGAATACTTTACAAAATGCATGGAATTCATACCTCTTATATCAGCTAAAGAAAATAAGGTCATTGATTTCATTCATCGTCACATTATCGAGTCACTTTGGTATTCCTCACAAATCATCACAGACATATGGTAAATCATTTAAGAATAAAAATGTTCAAAAGCTCTGTGACACTTAAATATAAATCTCAATTACTCCAGACCTTACTACCCACAATATAATGGCCAAGATGAAGCATCTAACAAAACCCTTAACAAAATCCTTACCAAAATTATTCACCAGCCGTAAAGCTTGGCACCTTCGAATACCATTCACACTATGGGCTTATCGGACCAGCATTTGAACCCCTATGAGCACTACGCCCTTCTCACTAGTCCATGATACTGAATTTTTCTTCCCTTGAATTCAAAATTCCATCATTCTACAATTTTTCACTCAAATATTTCATCCCCAAAGAAGATATCATCAATAACATCTATGACAACTTGAATTGTTAGAAGAATGCCAACTAACATCCCTTGAGCATATCAAAATTTATTAAGAACGAATCAAATGAGAATATAATAAATGTCTCAAAGAACGTAAATTTAATATTGATAATCTTGTCCTCAAAGAAGATCAACAAATCATAAATATGGAAAAGAGTAAACATGGGATGTTTGCTCAAAATCGCTTGACCCTACATTATCACTAAAAATATGGATCCGAACCTACCACCTAGCCTATCTTGATGGGAAACATAAAAATATCCCCTTCATGACTTTATCTTGTGGCCATTATACTATTAACATATCTACTTACATTACCTTAGTCCATCTATGATCCTTCACTCTCAAACCAACCACTTAAAACCCCTATCTAAGGAGTGATTTGGAATTATGTGGTATTCCATTTGTATATCCACTATGATCTTAAATATGTGCACCATGGTCCTACTCATAGAATAATTATCATGGACAAGTCCCCTTCATACTAAGGTACCTCATAATCATTACTTCTCTACTTCACCCTATCCATCAAAACACATGCTAAGGATACACATGTTATCTTTTACACCAAACAAACTCTCCTCATATGGTTTCGTAGGCCCACCCTCAGCAAAATAAATTAAAAATTACTATGGGATGAAAAACATCTTATAGACTTATCCCTCGAAGGATAGTTATAAAACCAAAACCATCAAAGTAAAAATATGATCGTAGACCACTCCCTCGAAGGATGGCTACCCAAAATTTCAAAATATATATGTGGAAACAAATTGAAAGCTTCTCGCATTGATCATATTTCTAAAAACATGTTTAAAAATCCTTATCATCCTAGGAAAGCTTCTTGCATCGATTATCTTTCCCTTAAAAGACGCAAGCTTCCCACATTGATCAACTTGCGCACTATCAAAATAAAATTTGGGGTCAAGCCTAGAACCTCTAAGGAACACATAGTTCCTTGTATAAGATACATAAAACTCCCAAGCATGTACAAAAATTAAATAATGTACCTCATCATCCATCACACAACCTTAATGGACTAACTATTGTTAGTTATATATTACTAGTAGTTAAGGTTGCAAGTGTATTATGTCAAAATCACCATTACATACATACCAAATCAAATAAATGAAACACATCTTAACCATCCTCATATATACATCAATAAACAATATCAACATCAATATAATCACATCTAAAATCCATCACAATAAAAACATCATCATTATAACATAACCATCATCATATCTAAAATATATCTATAATCTCATATAAAACATCACATCAAAATCATCAACACACATTTTTACACATCCATATATCTAAAAGCATCATATGTGTAAAAACTCAATGTACATCTCATTAATGATTAGGCTCTATGGCCCATACAAATAATAGTATAAACTACACATATCATATACCTAACTTCATTTCTCCACCCTCGGGATCCCTTCAGGACCTCGACACTCCTCGTGCTCTCCATAGGACCCCGTTGTGATGCCCGCCACTAGCTCACTACATATGACACATAATGAGGAACCTATGGAAGTTTCTCCCTCATTTATCCCTAGTAATATCACAGCTCCTACTACAGGTCATGTTAATGAACCATGATCACCATACCAGAAGACTCATCCGACCTCCACTACCCACTTCACTCACCCCCTATGGCTTCTCCTAGTCCCGCCAATGCCCCTACCCCATACTCAATTAGTCTCAAAACTACCAATGTACTACCAAATCACCCTAAACCACTACCTCGGTAGATCATGATGCACGATGATATTTATCTCAAGCATGTTGAGTCTTCCATAGCTTTGTCTCTATGGTATACAATCCCTAATCCCTCTCACTTACCACTCCCTCGTTAGCCTTGTCACCTCACTCTCCAAGGAATCTACTTGAACATCCCTATCACTCAAAACTATTGCAATATACCCAAATCTTCCTTTTATCTCCTTCCAACTCCACATGAGCCTCCTAAATCACCACATCCTCCTCCCCTTACTCTACCCACATCCTCACCAACCTCTTCTCTCATGCCGCCATCCCACACTTAACACCATATTACGTACTTGGGTCTCACTCACCTTGCATCATCTATCTCTACAGGGGACTCCTCCTCATATTCCATCTCCCAACATCTTGTACCTATACTCCGAGTAACTATATGTATCTCTCCACCCTCCTCTAAAGATAGGATTTCCCGGTACATCTCGTCGTTAGGCCCAAAATAGCATCGTAGCCACCCAAACCGAACCACCTCTACTATCTCATCTCTCTGCACCCACATCCACCTCTCCCATTACATCATCCACAACTCCTCTCACTCTTACGAAAATTTATGGAAACCCACATATGGCCTCCACACAACATCATATATCCTGATACATCCAAAAACTATCATAATACTCTAAACTCTTTGACATTACATCGTCGGAAAATTCACACCCCCACCTCAAAAATACAACACAAAAATCTTTGTTGTAGCACTTTGGCCTAAGGTATCCCATGTCACATGATCACTCTGGTGTGCTTGTAGGTCCAACATTATAAAACAAATGTCACATCTAGCCCAAATCCCCACCTTGTTGACCACTCCCACAATTCCATATACACTTTTGATAGTAGAGTTATCCCCATGCAAAAACTATCTGAAATTCAATCATATCAACCAATAGCCCTACCAATTCCCATAGAAATTTCCTCTCTGCTAGAATCTGTAAATCATAATAGTTGATGCCCTCCATAATCATAATGGTCAAGGTATTACTGACCACCTAATCATCCCAATAAATATCAAAAAGTAAAAACCCCAGCAAAATAGGTCATGTCAAGATCAACATCCCCATATAATCTCATCATCACTCCCCCTCACCCTATCTCACTTATTGGTACAATCAGTTCACCCTGAATAGCTAGCCATAAGATCCTGTAAACATCCTCTAGGATAATCGTGATCTCCCTATAGGCAACCATAATGTCCCTATAGTTGGGTCGAACCTCTCCAACAAACCTACCATCATATCAAAATGACGGTGAACATGTCTATAGTGGTGCAATCTACCTAAGCCTAATACCTCCAAAATATTCCAATCCTCATCCCCCTATACTTTTGTAACCACCCCAACAAAGGAGGCATTCTATCTCTCATCGATAAGTGCCTCTTTTCATGTATGCATAAACACAAGGAACATTATTAATTATTTTGATCCAAAAATTAAAAATATAATCAAAACATGTCCAATCGGAAGCAATCCATAGCAATTGGTACTAATCATACCTAATCGATGTCAATCCCGGAGATCAAAGTTGATCTTATATCACTATATAGAAAAAAATCAAAAATTACATAAAAATGCACCTATTTCTTTTTGGGATGGCCGTCATATCCTTTGTCCACTCTTGCTAGCCTATATCTCTCAAATAGCAAAAATGTGAATTTATAAAAATATTATCATAGCAAACACAATCAACACAATGACCCCTCATGATTACTCGCCAACTATATATAGGCATTTGGTGATCGACACTTGATTTCAAATCGGTGTCAATTCATTATGAATCGATATCGATCCTTTATTTAATTACACATTTTCACAATTTTTCTTCTTTTTGGCCCCGAAGACCCCTTATAATCCAAATTGCATCTTATATTTTAAGTTCGTGTGTCAAACCCACAACGGATACCATAGCCTCTCAAGAACCTTTTTTCCATCGATTCCTACATGTCATATTTTTATATCACCTAACTTTTGGGTCACCTAAATCCCACCTTTGTGGTAACATATTCCATTCCCGGTCTTGGGGCACATTAAATTGAAACACATTCATTTATAAATATAATCTTACACCGAGCCTAAAAACTCTTACATTCATCCATATATCTATTCATTAAAATTGGTGACCATCACATTGGCTTGCAAAGGCCCCCAATTTTAGGGGGTCAACTGTCTAGTATCCTATTCAACATAAAATCTAACTATGTCATTCATTTTTTTCCAATGGGTTGTCTATTACAAACCACTCGAAAAAAGGGGGAAATGTAAACACCAAAATTAGGGCACCCTAATTCCCCTATGTGTGGATGCAATCTAGAAAACCCATTCATAACCCCAAATGGTCATTTTTATCTTTCTACCAATTTACATTTCACCATTTTACCATCTGTAACCACCTTCAACCATAAAACAAACCAAAACAAACTCGACCAATAAAAAAATAAAACAAAACATTCCAAAATAGTCCAACCTCTCCTAACAAACCTCCCACGAACTTAAAACAATCCATGGGTAGCTTATAAACCGGACACCATCTTAGTAATTTTCTATTAGATTACTCTTCCAGCGTAATTACAACCAAACATTATATTCGACTTATAAATTATGTAACAACCATTCATGTGGGAATAAACTAAAATTGACTATAAACTAAGTATCTGTGCCATCACTTTCATACCCAATCTGGACAAGATCACTGAGTAGTTGGAAGTTATCCTCAAACAGAGTGATGAGGCCAACCGTTATTGGGAAGACATTTTCAACCCTCCCCAACCTATCATCGAGGACATTGATTGAGTCATGTCATCTAGACATTACACATCCTAAATTTTTTATTCTATATCATTTGTAATCTTGTCATGATTTCCAACTTAATTGTCTAAAAGTGAGTTGACACCTATCAAAGGAATCCCTTTGGTTCCTAGGATTGGCCTTTTCCAAGCAACTCACCATATTATTATCTAACATCTCTCTCGTCAAGTTGTTTATTTGTGTGCAGGTTTTCTCATTCTCTGGAAGAAGAGTCTCTTTGCACTCATTTAAATCCGTACATCACAACATTGTCAACGTAGGTATTGTTAAACCCTATTATTTTATGAGTTTTAGTGGTTTGTTTCACTTAACAAATTCAAATCCTAAAATCTACTAAAATGGTTGTTTTTCATCATGATTATATTTTTGGAATATCATGATCAATCTATTTGTGATGAGGTTTTTTTAGTTGTGATTATTTTTCAATAACCTCTTCAAATTCATCAACACAATGCATCTAAATATGGAAGGTAATTTTTTTATTATGGCTAGGATGGAAAATAATAACCAATTTTATTTCAGAGATTGAACAAGGGAAGTAATTAAATAAACTTCACCATCATCGAAAAAATGAAGGAAATATTTCACTATTTTATTTTTGTTTCAAAACCTTCATTATGATTTTGGAGTTCATGTTGAAATACGATTATTCCATGAAATTTTTTAATAAGTTGGAAAAGTTGGTAATGGAATCTTTGGGAGGATGTAAGATTTATTCTAATGTTTTCCCACCTAATCTTAAAGGGAATATTCAGACTATATAGTTATCATTGTAAGAAACCTCTTAACATGACATGAAGAAGTCTTTAATATACTCCAACGGTCACCCTTTATTTTTATTTCTCAAAATTTTGAGGGTTAAAGGGGGAAATAGGACTTGCAACATTTTTTAGTCGAATGGATAGGGATATAACTTGATTTTTTTGTGTTTTAACTTATATTTCCCTATTACAATACTTGAAGAGAATCCTAGAGATCTTTCCAATTCTATGAAAATGGCTTGCTCTAGATTGGTGATGTATAGGGTAGTATAAAGTTTAATTTGGGTTCCTCAAGGGCTTTATTTTTATATTTTTAGTTTTCTCTTAAGGTTTGTAATTTTCAAGACTAATGTAAGAGAATAAATTTTCTAATCAAGTGGTTCAATTGTTTGATTTGATCATTTATTTTTGGCTATGGTTCGAGGTGTTTATTGTGGGCCTTGTACCATTTTCCTTTATATCAAAATCTTCATTATAGGATTAAAAAAATTTGCTAAGGAATTTTGGATTTGGTTGTGTCGTATCCAAAGGATTTCTAGATGTAGGAGGTAGTTCTTGATTGGAAGCATATTTTTCACTAATCATGTTTTCTAGGATTTATAGATTAAATTTAGTAGAAAATATTAATTATATAATCTAAGAAGGATGACATATTTGTGTTTGTAAAAATTTGGTCAATTTGGGTGTGATTAGTCTCAAAAGATGATGATCACCAATCTATTCACTTTGGTTAAAAATATTATCATCATCATTTTGATCAAAAGTTTTATGGTAGATGAATGTAATGGATTTTGGATTGTTAAGTAGTTATCTTCTTTTAGGATTCATTATTTTGTTCAATTTTAGGTTAATTTTAGCACTAACATAACATAAGGAGAAGACAAGAACAACATAATAACAACCTATGCTAAACATTTAAGGTGTAAAGTATTTTTTTACCCACAAATATACCTCAAGGGTACTAGTGGGTACCTTAGGGAATATGTTTTTCCCAAAACTACTATGTATTTATAAAAAAAGATCTTATGTTAGGATGAAAAATGTTGCTACATGATTCCTAATTATATCTTATGGTACACGAGGCCCAAATCTATATAAGGGTATTTTATAAGGAATTGGTATTGGTGAAAACCACCTCACTTCATGAGAACCATGTAAAATTGAACTCCCAATTAGCCAAAAATAATAGGTCCTCTAAGATTATTTATATTCTGTTAGAACTTAGATTTTTTCATAATGTTTAGTGATGAAATACAAGTCACCAAGCCCTACAAAATAAAATATTGAATTCCTAGTTTTTTCTAATTTCTAAGATCACCTATATGTACATGAAAAGAGTATACACATATAAAACTCGGGCATATCACAAACTTCTTTTGATTCTCAATACCATCTTTCAAAGTGCATGAGAAGAGCATAAAGAATTTAATACACACAAACAATAAACAAAAATTAAATAATCAAATATTAAACCTTTAAATGATTTGATTTAAAAATATTTGACCAATGAATTTATATACATGTGTTAATAGTGTGATGTTTTGGGTTTCTACATATGATTTTCTATAATATAATAGGTTATAAATAAGCCAAAATAAAAACTAAAATATGCATGTTTCATATTCAAATGATTATAAATGATAAGATTTACAAAACAAATCACAAAATTTGAAATGTTGCTACATGAAGAATATACACTACTACTCGAGCGTAAATTACATAACTAAATAAGAAATATTATGATTTACAAAACTAATAATTAATAGTTTGAAACATCACTAAAATGATCAAAAATGTTAATATATTTCTTGAAAATACTAAACATAGAAAATATTGTAACCTACCAAAAAGACACAAAAAGTAGAAATGATGCAAAAGAGAAAAAACACCAAAATTAATTTCAAAAACATTATAAATGATTAGAAAGATTATAAATTGATAAAAATGGCACATCCCAACAAACAATACTCCATACACATGAAGGTCAAAAATGTCATTTTAAAAATCAAAAATGAATTTTTCAAAATCATACATGTCAAAACTTAGGATGAAAATTTTAATGTATAGAATAAAGAAAATACATGAAAATCAAGAAAAATGGAAAAATTAGTGGTAAATATAGGATTCTAATAGATGAAGAACACTCCAGGACCTATAATAAATGAACAAAAACCGTACAAAACCTAGAGACACTAAAAATGTTTAGATGACGAAGGAGTGTCCATTAGAGCATGAAAAAATGTACATGCAATATTTAGAATCATAAAAAGGAAATGAACACCAGAAAATATAATATAAACCCAAAAAAATACCTCAATATTAAGGAAAGGAAAATATGTAATACCTACACCTACCAAGCCTTGTTGCGTGGATTTTCTCATGGATGAAGAAAAAGTATCATGATTATGGATGCTCAATGGAATTTTGTAACATTTTAGTATCATAAGGATAAGATGAGGATTAGGATTACCCAAAATAGAAGGCTTTCCCAAAATGGAATGAATTCCCAATTGGAATGTCTCTTACATGGAAGGATTTCCCAAATTAGAAAGGTTTCCTAGAATGTAAATATTTATTGGGTCATTATTGTATAATCATACCCTAAAGGGTGCTTTGAGTAGATTTAAGGAAGTGGAGGTTTGTTTATTTTAAAATATATGGGATAAAAGAGATATAGGACTAGCGACTAGTTCATGGAAATTAACTAGTGGTTACTTGTTTATGGGATGTTATGGGATTTGTGATGGAATGGAGATGATTAGCTAATTAATTTTCATGGAAGTGTTATTATTATTTTTAGGTTAAATGATGTATTGGTGGAAAATCTAGTGTTTCTAAACCACTTATCATGTGGGAGGGCAAATACACATTGCAAAAAAGTTGTAAAAGAATGGGAAAACATAAATGTAAACATAAGAATTAGAGTAATACCATAAGATGAGATTTAGGGATAATTTCTAAGGAAATTATGCATGTATTTAAATCCTCCTACACCCCCTTTATTCTATAAATACTTTGGATTATAATATTCTTAGATTCATTATATTGTAGCCATTTTCTTTACAATATGGAAGTGTTCTACATAGATTGCAAAATACACCTGAATTTTTTTGAAAATGTGCATCACTTGACATTGATCACCTAAACTTTACATCAAGGACATGAATTAAAAAAGGTTTAAAATTGGAAAGATAAATGAGTGAGATAAAATAAGGGAAGATCTGAAAACATACCCAAAAATAGGTTGTTAACACTTAGCTTGGACCTAAACTAGAATTACAATATAAATTTACCAAATCATACTAAAATTTTAAAGATTAATTTTACTTTAATTTATGGATAGAACTCAACCCTAAAAACAGATTCTCAAATTATTGAAAAATTTCCTTAGAAGTCTTAGATATTTAATTCCAAATTATTATTGTTTTCAGAGTTCTACTCATGTGTTTCTTAAGATTACCTCTTAGAGTAGTTAATGACTAATCATGGAGCTCATATTTAGATGACTGAAAACACAAGAGAAAAAAATTGATAAAATAAAAAATAATTGAAGTTCTAAGGAAATCCTTTAACTACCTAATACAACAACATGAATGGATTTTTATTAGGTTAGTTTCATATCCATTCTTAGAACTATGGAACCATGGTAATATATAAGGAGTTACACACACAAAAGCATTTCCCATGGGAAATGAGGCTAGAGGGTGATAAGTTCAAAGTCGTTTGTTATTCATTTAGTGTTTTGTGGTGCCCACTAGTTTACTACGTTATATTCATGTTGACTGATTACATCTTTATATGGAGACATCTCGATACATTACTATTTTAGACATTATTATGATTTTGTTATACATTAGTGTTTTGATGCTAACTTTTTTGATAATGTGTATGAGGCATATGATGAAAAGCTACTACTTTTATCATTATTTCTTAGTTTATTGATGATGTTATGGATGTTATTGATCTGATATTTAGATGGATTAGATCTTGATATATTATGGATGATTGTCGTAATGGTTAATTATCTCATTTATGGATAGATGTTGTTTAATTAATTTGGATGGTTTACCATATACTTGATTTGATCATTTTGACATATGTAGTATCATTTTATTTAGTTTTGGCATTTATTAGGTATGATGTGTGAATCGAGTGTGCATGTTATAGGTTCACCACAAGAGAATGTGGGACTCAAGGGTTGCACCTCTGAGATTACACAATAGGCCATTTAGACCAAATTCTCTTCCCTTGTTTGTTCAATATTGCTTTGCATGTCATTGGCTAGGATGGAAATATGAAATCCATCATTGTTCCATGGGTGTTAGTCATTTGGTTGGTCGAACTTGGATCTGCTTTCCATTTGAATTAATTTAGTATTAATTATTCTAATAACATGTTTAAGTCAATTTTATTGATTAAATTATCCCTATGTGATTAGGGATGGGTTAATTGTGTTTATATTTTATGAAGATGGTTTTGTCTAATTAATCATAGACTAAGTGGGCCCCACCACTCTTTTAATGGGCTAATTTTCCCAAATCCTAAAATTGGGATAAAAGTGGAAATTTGAAAGGGTGATTTGAAAGTTAGGGGTCACTCTTACATCAAAATGAACCCCATAGACCATACATATGGGTAGGGGAATTTTTACCAAGGATAAAAATATATTTTCCCTCCCTTTTGACCTTCTTTTGTCCCCATCTTCATTTATGATTTTGATTTTGGGTGCAACTTGGGATTTCAGAATGCAATTTCATTTTATTTTGTTGAAATTCTCCTCCATTATTGTTCTTTTATTATTCTTGAAAGATACTTGAGGTGACTTGGATTTGGGAATGGGATGGGTGATGTAGTCAAAAATCTATGCACTTGGGTATATTTATAGGTCCTAAAAGCATACTAGCATTTACATGATTCTTAAGAAAGAAAACTAGTAATTGAAAACTCCCTTTAGCATGTTGCTTTGTATTCTACACTTTTATTGGCTTTATATGTCTTACACTCTTGCATCCATTTAACTATTTTATCTTTCTATGGCCTTAGTAGTGCCTGTCAGACACTAGTGCCGGTGCTCATGTCCTCTTGGGAGATCTTGTCCTTTTTACCTTTTTCTTATCATTTTGGACCCCTTTCTCTTCTTAATTACTTTTTACTACTTTTGGTCAGCCTTCCAATTGTCAATTACAAAATTCAAAAAGGGAAACATATAAATACATATTTATGTTTTCAAAATAAAGGACCAAGCACTAAGCATTACATACTACCACGTAAGCTTGCATTCAAAAGGCACAAGAGTATCAAAGGCATCTATCCAACATTGTGATGGAGAGAAAGTTTTTGGGCAGAAAAATCCATGGGTTTCTTGCCAAAGTTCTTAAAATCAAAGTCCCTCTACTTAGACGGTGCAACTTTTGTGTTTGCATGCGTATGAAAAGGTGGGTTTTTTCTAGTGGCCTTGCACTGGGGATCCAACGAGAGGCATTCCACACGAGCCGTGTGGAAAATCTAGAAATCACTTACTAGATAATACTTTTTTGGAGAGCGGAAAGGGAGTGAGAATAAAGATAGGAGAACTAATGTTGCGGGTAGAAACTCAGATTCCTACACACACTAGTTAGAAATTTCAACACATGCATTTATGAGAAGAAACAACAAAAATTCCATGCTAATAGCTAGAGGAAATCGTGCATACAAAGATGCACACATTCATAAAACATTTCAATTAAATTTGTACATAGTATGAGAATGGAGGAAAAATAGTGAGGGGAAAATAGAAGAAAATTGGCTAACTCTTTGTTCTTCCACAAGTAGAAAAATGCTCTCTCATGAATTCACAAATTTGCAACCAACAACCCTTGAAAATGGGAAGCCTTTTCCTTTTATAAGAAGAGAGATGACTCTTCATCTACCCCCAATGACCTTTCATATGTCCTCACGCAACTTAAAACTTTTCAACTTCCTAGGAAAATATTAAGTCCCTTTTTATAACATAAAGGTGAATTTTACATTAGAAACATAAAGTTGTTTTTTTAATTTCATTAAGGACATATGAAAAGTGCACCCCAATGAATAATTATAACATTGAAGAGAGATAAATTTGGGGGTGAGAGAAGAGAGAGAGAGAGAGAGAGAGAGAGAAGAAGAAGGAAGAATTATGTTGATGACGAAGAATCCACCTCCGATAAAGTTTGTTGATCCTTCTAGATGACTCGATGGAATGCTCCAATGTGATGAACTTTGAATCCTTGAACTCTTTGCACCCCGAGAAAAATCCTTCGGATGGTCCACAAACACCTTGGGTTAAGTGTTTAAAAACACTATTGAATGACTTCACTGGTGACCACAAACACCACTCATGAAGATCCTTTCCGAAGAGATAGGAGCTCAAAACTGACCTTACCAAGACCTTTACAACATGACCACCCTGCTAAGCTGAATGGAATGTTTCGCTGATGATCATAACCTCCACCTTACACATGATACACATGCAACCCGAACCATGAAGTGAGTGTCGAAAGACACTGTCAAGATCTCCTAAGATGGATTCTGAATGACCTGTGAGAAATGCTTTCAACGATCCTTGTGACACTGCCATGATCCACTGGAAAAGATGGTACATTGAAAATATAGGAAACAAATAATGATGAAGGCACCATTTGTGACAGTGACAATTCCAATTATGTAAGCTTGAATTCCATGTTCCTTGTCACTTACTATATTTAGAAAGGGAAACTTGTTATTTTTAGTAAGTGTCGAATTTACTTCTCTGGATCTCAACTCGACGATGTTGACATGAACGATTACCCTCTCTGTTCTCCCCTTTTGTGAAAACTAATTTTTAGAATAACTTACTATTAATAGTAAGCACCTACAAAACAATTTACTATTTTTAGTAATTAATGATTTTTTCCTAGATTGACTACACCAATGAGATTTGCTTGTATTACTCCCCCTATGCACATTTTTATTTGTTTGATCTTCTTCTGGGATGACTTACTAAAAATTTTAGGAATCCATATGGGAGACTTAATATTTTTAGTAAGTGGTGAATTTCACTATTTTCCTGATGACTAATCAATCCAATCTCGTTTTCCTCCTCAAAGTGCACATTATTTTATTTGCATCTTCTTCGATGATGACTTATCGAAAATAGCAAATCACCCATGTAGGAAGGCTTACTATTTTTAGTAAGTGGGTATTTTTCACTTATATTGTGATGGAAATTTTTTTCTAATATGGGTTTTTTCCCAATAGCACTCCTCTAAAATTTCAGCTTCACTTGATCACCGGTTTGAGAGATTTTTAATATCAATTTTTTTATCGTGGGAAACGAGGGTTTCTTTGCTAAAAAAATATGGTGCATGTTTGAAAAATATTTCACTTGGATTAAAATGGCCCATGAAAAACTAAATGAATGTAAAAAATGTCACCTTGATCCGTTTGATATTTTGAGAGATATGAAGATTTTTTGTTCCATTGACTTCAAGGTTTTTCGGCCAAAATTCTCATTTCTTCTTCATTTGAATCCATTATTTTTACCTTCATTATTATTATTAGATTCTTGCAGCCTTCACGGGATTTTTTCATGATAATTTTTTTTGGATTCAATCGCTACAAAAAATTTCACCAAAGATTCGGCAAAGATATGGAGGTGTGAGGGGGATATGGCGAAAATATGGCTAAGTGTTGCAATTTATAACATGCAAATGAGAGAGGAAGGGATGGGGAAAAATTTATGTCCCTTTCATCCATTTTCAAAAGGTGAAAAGAGGACATGAATTTATGCTTCATCCTAGGTCTAACACTTGGCATATTTTCATTCGGTGTGCAACTTAAGTGGGAGGGCTGAATTAGAGCACCTAGGGGCGGTTGACAGTTGTATGGAGGATGAGAAGGAACAATAGGGGTAGGGTGAATTTTTATGTCCCTTTAATCCCTTTTAAAAATTAAAAAATTGGAAATGAAATTCAGATTCATTCTGGTGATGGCATGTGGCGAGCATGCGGTGGTTGGTGGGTGCATGGGGCAAACTAGTCAATGGGGGCTAATGAATGCGTTTTTGTCATATTGGTGACCAAAAGGCTTCTTAGGGGTGAGGTAAATTTTTTTACACCTCATGTCTCTTTGAAAAGTTAAAATGGGACATGAAAATGTGCCTTCACCATAGGATGCCACATGTCCCATCATAAATTTGACTAAGTGTTGAAAGCGTACCTTGGGAGCCAACTTGCGAAGACAATATCAAAAGCTCCCGATGAATTTTGGGGTGAAATTTTATATGATTCCGCATACTAAAACTCACTTAATCCAATGGACATGGTTTTAAGCTCAAATTATGACTGAATCACCTTAAAATGCCTCCTTATTTCTTGGGACCATGAGTTGTGTGTTGGAAAGTGAGCTTCTTAGAACAATGTATGAAGTTTCAAGAGGTCTCGTTTTTTCCACCATGTAGAGCATTGAAAATTATTTACATTGGTAATTATTTTGGCTTTAAAATCAATTAGGAGCTCCCATAATATGTCTTTGAAGTTCAGGTCCTCTTTCATGGTGCATGCTCCTTTAGGCCCAAAAATCAACTTTCAGTGACCTGGCTCCTAAACCTCCGATTCTTTCCAGATTTTTCTTGAATCAGTTCCTTGATGTTTTAGACTCTCAAATACACCTCCATGATGAATATTCATCTTTTGTTCTACTTTTATGATGATGCACCCAACTTAGAAAGGTTGATGAAATACCCTTCTAAGCACGCTCATTGCTCCAACATGCTTGAATGATCCTGTTTGTTCCTAAATCACGTAGGAGAATTATTTTTCTTTCCTAAATCACCTAGGGGCACATTTGAAATTAACTTGGGAATCATTTGAATGACAAGAAAGGACTAGTGTTTGGGATGGAATGACCTAGGGGTTTCTTGGGAAGGCATGACTTTGAAAAGTTTCAACACCATGGTATGGTTATCCTGTTTGATAGTGAATTTTTTTCCCTCAGTAAAATTATACGAAAACATATGGCTCTAGTATGGGGGCACATTATGGGATGAGAACAGAAAATACATGACATTATAAATCCCAAAATCTCAATTTACAATACATTGAGCAATGCCTTATCCATTGGGATTTACATGAGTCATATACAACTTGCAAGAGATAACATGAAAGGAAGAACACACACACACACACACACACACACACACACACACAAAATGATGAAAGAAAACACACAACACATGAAAAGGGAAAATACACACAATAGGAAGGGAAACACACACCTAGAAATCACCTATGGTACAAGGATGGGGATAACCCACTTTCACTGAAGCTCTTCTCTCTCTTGGAGGTTACCTACGAGGAGGTAATTGTGAATGATGATTCGCATGACAAAGCCATTGACGGGTCCCAAAAAGTATCTTCCTCTCCTCAAATGCTTATGAAAGCAAGGTACTCTCATGACTATATTTGTACTTTATAGTGGAGTGGGAATACATGAGATTTTTGATGCTCAGGGGCTTGCTTAGAAATTCCATTGCTTTTATCATCTTCAAATTCCATTTCAAAATTTCAGTTGCCTTCCATGTTCATTCCTACTGCTAGTTTCTCTTCTACCATCTCATTACTACCCCAAGGCTGATTTTTATTTGAATATCTTGAACATTGTGAGTTTTCTCGTTCCACCGTTCATCTACATACTTTCTAAAAGAAGCCTCGAATTCATATTTCGACTAATATCATTACAAGGAGTCTGAGTGTTGAATTAAGGATCACAAATGACCTCATTTCCATATTGTGGGGCCATAACTTGATTCAAGATGTTGAGACTCACCGAGGATCTTCTCAGTACTTTATGCCGCATCCAAAATGTCTTGAACTAAATTCTTCTTTGAAATTACCCAAATCTCACCTTTACCTTCATTTGAAGTATCTTCATTTTGAACTTCAAGGAAACCATTGAGAGGAATTTCTTCATTATCCTGAGGCTCGTGACATTTTTCTACTTCTCTATCAAGGGGATCCTCGACTTTAGACACCTCGATACTTTTCATCTTAATTTTTCATCCCATAGGGAATCCTCTCCTTCAAATGGAAAGGAGAACACTTCAACTTCATCAACACATCCATCATTCATTGGCTCATGAGGGGCCTCATATTATTCACCTTTCTTTACTTTGTCATAACCGACCTCCAAATCGATTGGGGATTCCAAATTGGATTATTTCTTATCTTGTAGATCCTTAACTCATCTTAGGAGTTTGAGATTGATCTCATGGTTTTTTGTTTCTTCTACATCTTTAAGAAAACCTTGCATTGATTCTCCTTTCAAATATTTTGAGAGCTCATCATAGGTTGTCTTAGCTTCTTCCTCATGAATGACATACTCAAGAGAATATTCATCTTTGAAGGGGAATGAGAAAATTTCCTCATCATGGAAAGGCTTGTCCACTGATTCCTCTATTCGAAATTCATCCAAAACTATCTCCTCTTCTTCGTGGCCCATATCATCTAGAAATTCAAAGTTACCTTTTTGCAGTTCAAATTTTCTCAAAGCTTATTTAAGGTCCATCCCCATCTAGGAAGGAATTCTTGCTCCTATAAATATGGGAATCTCATCTTCCTCCTTGATTTTCACAAAGTGATTCATCTCGCTCATTATCTTGATACAAGATGTTGGTTCTTGGGCTTCCTAACTTTTATATTGTGTACCTCATATTTTTCACAAGAAGAAACTTCTCCATATCTCCTTTCACTTGTATTATTCCATAAGACCAATTCATCTTAATTTTCCCTCCCAAGTCTCAAAGAAGCTTTAACCTAACAACATTCCAAAATTTTTTGGGATGTCCGCTACCAAAATAGTCATTGATATCTTTTTATCTAGAAATTCAGCAAGAGCCACTTGTGCATCTTTGATCTTCCCTACAAGTGGGAATTCCTTTGACTCCATGGAGAAATAAGAGCCATCGGGAAGAGTAATGGTGATTTTTAGATCTTTGAAACCTTCACAGAATCACATTATCTAAGGCACTGAATCTATTATGTAATTGTTCAATATGTATTCTCCAATGAGAAGGGAGACATAGAAAGGATTGACCTTGTTTTTATTTGATGCACTCATGGAAAACATGTTCTGTGAGGGAGGTGTAGGTGGGTTTGGCAATAGGAATTTAGAGCTAGGGGTCCTAGATTAGGTTCTACGAATTTACACTCTGATATGTCGATGAATCTCTCAAACTACTCAAGATGATTTCATAGATATTTGGTTTCAAAATCTACACTTTGGTTCTATTTTCATGTTCTATGAAGTCAAAAATATCAGATGTAGAAAAGGGGAATGAAGGGACTTATTTTGGAGTTAGGAAAAGCATGGAAGTAAGGGTTGATGTTTGGGGAATAAAGGGTTTTTTTAAGGTAAACTAGGTACTTTGAAGTATCATATTTTACAGAGTAGCTTTAGATTAAGAACTGGAATAATTACAAGACTTACTTGGGATAACGGGTGACCTCCCACTTGTCATAGGATCAGGTTTCGTGAATGTGAACTCCATGCAAGGTGGAAGGGGATATCCTTGACTAAGTATTTTATTTTTTAGAGTCTCCATAGGAGGATATTTATTCTTCTTTTTATTCATAGCAGCAATAGAGGAGGAGGAGGTTACCTTTTGAGACTGGAAGCGAGTAAACACAACACATAAGAAACTTGGCACATTTTTAGGATCATCATATTCACTCCTCAAGTGATATTCAATGAGTCCATTTTGAGTGCCACCACCCACTTCTTCTTGATTAACTAAAAATGTAATCGGGATATGCTAGTTAATCTAATTTATGAGGATATATAAACGCAGAAATAAGTATGTAAATGGCTCAAATAATTAAATTAATAGAAATGAAAACCCTAATATATAAGAGAGATAAGGAAAGAAATCAACCGACATGAAAAGGTGGCAGGATTGTGTCACAGTGTGGTGAAAAATCAAGAAGCAAAAATGACTATAAAGCAGCCCCAAAAAGGATGGATCTGGGTTATTTCTCTAGATTGGAGCACTTACAGCACTCGATCTGAGTAATGGGTGCCTTGGTCTATGCAATGATCCGAACTAAAATTCACATGTTTGTCGATGGTTCAAACCCTCATTGTGTGTCACATCAAGTTCATTGCAGACGCTTCGATGTCGTTGTTATTCCAAGATGAATAAAAGACATGCAAAAATCTAAAAAAACATCAATCCATAAAAAGAAAAATGCATATGAAAGGGTCTGACTAACCTCAGCTACCAAAATGGTGGTCTTACTAATTGAGTGTTACACTACATTCCAGACCCAAATGTAGTTTTGTGTGTGCGTGTGTGATTATGCCCTAGGTTTATCTTGTTCCAATATCACTTTGTGATTTAGCGAGCTAACCATATGTAGAAAAATATAATAAATTGTGCATGGAATAAAATAAATCCTCCCCTTACATTGTGTGTGATGCAAATGACCAAATATTTTTCCCTTGTGATGGAGCTATGTGGATGGAAGGATCTCCACTGTAATATATGGATGCAACTCTAGGTGGAGTGATGGTATGGATAGTGTTTGGTCCCTCATTATAGTCTCATAACTTTATTTTTATCAGGTTCTCTTGATCTAATTTCGTAATTAACCCTGAAAAGGCCAACCAAAAGAAACTTCAAATGATAAAACGGTCATAAAGTTCCCAAAGAATGGTGGGAAAGTGAGAAAGGACCGTGGTGCCCACGAGCGCCCCAATACTACCTCGGTGCCCCAAATCAAGCCTAAAATGAAGTAAAATGATGAAATCTAACTAAGCATGTGGATGTAAAAGTTTGAGAATGAAGAAATAAAATAAAAGAAGATGGCCAAAAGATGGGGGTTAATTAGTACTTTCTTAACTAAAACCCCTTTGAATAGTAGTATGAGACCAAGACTTAATATTTTCTAAAGTATGATTTTTGTGTCTACACTTCTATCTCTAGGAAATGTCTTCCTTCAATTTATTGTTCAATTCTTTCCTCATCCTCTTGGATTCTACTACTTGCATTGATCGGTGAGACTCCAAGGCAAGCCTTGGTGCTCGACAACTGATTCTCGTTATTTCTTTCAGAGATACTCTTTCAAAAAAATCCTCTTCAATTATGTCATTTCATTTTCCAATTTCTAAAGGACTGGATCCATTCTATTGTCCTTAGGATTCAAGGCTTTAATTTTTTAGGGATTCTTGATCTTTCCAGATAGGATGAGATCGTCATCAATTTTAATGTCTAATATTTGGGCTATTGTAATATTCCTTGGTTGGAATATTTGTCGGAAAAATCATACCTCTAGTTATTAAACATTAATGAAGAATCTCTTAACATTGTTCTCAAATGGAAAATCTTCTTCTGGTATCCTATAGAGCAACCGGTCGAAACGGGCAATGAAATCTCTCATAGTTTTGTTTGATCATTTCTTTATTTGAGCCAACTACACAAGGAGGTATTGATAGTCCTCAATAAATTTGAACCTTTCTTCAAACTTGGACTTTATATCATTTCAACGAGTGATTTATCTAGCGGGAAAGAGGTAGAACCATTTTGCCACTTTTTCTTGGAGAGATTCCATAAATAATCTTATGGAAACATCTTCATCTTTGACTCCAAGAATCCCACATGATGTGATGAAAGCGATGATGTGTTCTTCAGGAATTTGTGTGTCATCAACTTTTAACTTTAGAAAGTTCTTATGGGAACTTGTTGGTATATTGTGAAGAGGGGGTTCAAGAGTGAGCGGTCCTGTATTTCATCCCCATGGAACAATGGGTTCGTATTTATTCTTCATCTAGCATTTTCATTTCTCTTTGTAATTATACTCTTGCTTTTACAAATTCTTCTTCAAATTCTTCTTTTGATTCTCGTTCTTCTTCACTTGGGAATTCAATGTTCAATGAAGGTTATAAAAAGGAATAATTTTTAGGGGAGCATCGGAAAATGTTTGAATGGGATTACTAGGTGAACTATTCAAGAACCAGATGGGGATGAGGCTTGAGAAAAGTAATAAGGGTTATCTCTTATTTTATTTTGCTAATTTTGGAAAGCCTCAAAATTGGAATCAACAACACCTCTAAACCTGTTCAACTAGGTGTATCTCCTTTCAGCCACTTTTAGAGAATATTGTGATGGGAATACGAAAGGAAACTATGGAATATAAAGGGTCACTTGTGGAAAATAATAGTGTGTCTTTCTGCAATGGATATCCATCAATTCCAATTTTTTATTTTTTCAATATTTTGTTTTTGGATATATATTTTTATATTTTCTTGACCTTGTGGTCATATTTTGGGTGTAGATGTCAGTAAATTCTGACCCACAAGAGGTGCCAAAAATTGTTGGCAAGAAAAAATTTCAGGTGGAAAAATCTATGGGTTTCTTGCCAACGGTCTAGGAATTGAAATCCCTCTACTTAGATGGCACAACTTCAGTTTTTTCATGCACGTGAAAAGGTTTGTTTTTCCTAGTAGACTTGTGGCAAGGGATCCAATAGAAGCACTTCATTTCCCACTCTCCGCACAAAGTCTTCTCTAGAACCGATTGCTAGCTTTTCCGCAAGGTCAATGGAGTTCCTCTGTTGGATCCCCCACTGCAAGGCCACTAGTGAAACCCCACCTTTTCATGCCATGCAAATACAAAAGTTACACCATCTAAGTAGAGGGACTTTGATTTCTAGAGCATTGGAAAAAAATCCCATAGATTTATCTACCTAAAAAAATTCTCGTCAACACATCCATTCAAGGGAAAGGGTTGCATACTTCTACATACACAAAATAGGAAGGGGAAGTCTATTCTATTCCATCCACACATACTATACATCTTCTACATTCTAGATCTATCCTGCTATCATTCGTGCAACTTTCACAAGGAAATCTTAGGGAATCATTTCTACACAAGCACACACACACATAAGAACTATGTGGAGTCCGAGATGTAGTGTAGCACTTGGTCGTAAGTTCAATCTTTGGGAGACTGTCATGGTCGGTCCGACTCCCCATTCTACATTTTCCTTTTTAGGTTTAATGTGGTTTGTGGGTATGTACATGTGAACTTTTTTCTTTTAGGTTACGGTACAATTGTAGATCAAATAGTGAATCCAAAGTGACATGAAGCTTAACTCGTACAAAAAGACCAAATCCAAAGCACCTACATAAACACTAGCGCCCATATTTAGACACTAGCATCTTGGTGCTTCTTCCCTCTCCTAGATTCTCCTATCTCGACACAATTCCATATCTCATAATATTCAAAAATCGTTTACGACACTCCTCTCGGTCTGTTTAGGTATTGCATCATCCCAAATCACTTCATGTTCACTCGAAAATCGATAAGTCTCCTTATATTTCTTACTTACTTAGGTTTTCACATCATTGCTTTCTTATTTCTTGTGTCTTGTTATATATTATCATTTGTATATCAAAATGAACACTAGTTACTCTCGAAAATAAAATTTAATTAATTTGATTTACATTAAATCATTTGGTGAACCCCACTCATGACCAAACATTTGGATCCTTATTTTTCCTATTCTATCTTATCTTCTTTCATGGCTCCTAAAGTCTCATTACATCAAATAATTCAAATGCACCCACCTTTAACAAATGTCCTATGAAAATCCCTAAACACTGTATCTCCTTGCAATATGCCACCTACACAAGTAAGTTCCATATTTGATCATCTCTTCGATGAATCTATTGGTCCTAACACCATAACTAATCAATCCATTTGCAGGTCAATTTAAGTTTTACATTGTCTATTTCAAGATAAAATTCAAGCTATGGAATCCATGATTACATCCCTCATAGCTGAAATCCAACATCTCAAGGTAGTTTCTCAAGCCCATGCTAGTTATTCTTCTCCACTTCATTCTAATCCCATGTTTACTACATTTGCTCATATAAATGAATCCCAAGTCTTACCGCTACCTGCATCTCTAAATTTTGATCTAAATGCTAAGAAACATGATATTCTTCATGAGCTCCTAAATCACCAATTGATCAACTTGCCAACTACTCATTGTTACCATCCTTGTCATCTTGCCAAATACACAGAATCCCATTTTTCAATTATCTTATAATTAATGGATAACATGACAATGATTGATATGCTTTAAAACAAAGAATTAAGCAACTTGAGCATTATGGTTTAATTTCATTTGCTACACAATTGTAGACACTTATTTTTGGCACTCTCATGCCTTCGTATTACATACACCTCTCACTTTCACCTAACAGTCCCCCTTTTTCACCTTATTATCGAATAATCCCATATCCCGCCTTAAAATATTATTTTTCCCATATCCCCTCTTACCTTATCCTATATATTTATCATCCCCATTCATCCTTATATCTTAAAGTGTCATTTATCCCCTAATTATCCTAATCCTATCAATAAACCCCCTTTAATACTCTCATGGGATTCTCATCCCCTCTCATCATTATCCCTCATTTAATCCCTTCCTAATATTCCTTATATCCATTTATTCAATCCTAAGATACCATTACCCATTTATTCCATCCTAAGCTATCATTACCCATTAAATATCCCCTCATAGGCATGCAGGGCTAAAAATAGCCTCATTAACCATTACATTCCCATTTCCTTCATTTATTATCCTTTTATCGCCACCTCATTATGATCCTAACGTCTCTCGAAAGACTGCCTATGTCGGCACCAATGACTGACTGGGTTTTCGAAACCCAACCCCGCCTTATTTAAATACACTCACCCCTCTTCTTTAAGGGATGGAAAATCTTGAATCTCTCGTGTGCTCTGTGATTTTTTCTTCATGCATCATCTTTAGAGCTCTTACTATCCATTGAATCACTTAGTTATCTTCCTATATCCTATTGTTGAAGTGTGGAGCATAGTGCAAGACACTTGGATACATCCTTCATGCATGTTCTTCTTTGTTTTGAGGTTTGCATGTTTCTAGATTTTCTAGGAGTTCTGCTCATCCTTTATGTTGCCCATCATTGATCTCAAATCCATTTATATACCTTACTCCTTAGTCCACATCCCATTTCTTCTCATGTCAACGCCACTGTCATTGGTTGTCATCAACCCATATCTCCCATTTGCTTCGCATCCACTTTATTTCACATCCTATCCATGTTGTTTTACATCCCACTTATCCTTTTATGTCCCACGCACTTTACCAACACTCTCTCTACCTTTTTAGCATTATGTTATCTACTTTGACATCTCATAACTAGTACTTATTCCTATTTTTACACATTTTGGAATCGATCTGCTCTAGTCATTACCGATTACACTATCTTCTCTCAACTTGTCATCAAATCACTCTAGTTTGGATTTAATTTTCAAATTTCTAATATTAGTTATCATTTCATATTATCTTAGCTTATCATATATATTTCAGATTATGTTATCTACATATTCCTATTTCATTGTTTATCGTCTACTTTTATCATCAAAATGTGAGCTAAAATCCTTTCTAGGAAGCTTTCACTTCTCAAGACCAACTTTATCGGGCATCTCACCATATTTGTCACTAACCATTCTTTGTGTCTAGTATTCATTATTGTGTAGGTCATCAACTCATAACAAGGAGATCTACTTTTTGTGCCCGTACCATCTCCATCAAGATTCACACCAAGAGTTCCCTAAACTCTCCCATTTTATGAGGTTTTCTTGATTTCTAGTTTAGTCTTCGTAATCTTATGCAGGTGAGCATGAAATATTGAAAAAATTCTTGCACGCCCGATGGGACCCCTTTCTTTAGTAATGTCTCTTGCATTTTCACTTATATAATTTCATACTTTCTTCCATATCCCTTTTATACTAACTTTGCAGGTAAGAGTTTAATTTTTCTTGCTTGTGTCGAGTGTGGGTTGCTCGGACTCACTTTTTCTCATTTCTCAACTTGAAGATCAGATTAAAATTAAAATCAAACACTAGGTATTCCTTTTTTTATCTTCCCATTCCTTCCTTTATTTTACCACATCACATACTCTAGTTATCTTTCCTCATTGAATTTCCACACTTTGTTTTCGAGTCTTAAAAAGAACACCCTCATTGTTTTCTTTCTCACATAGTGTAACTAGGGGTTAATATCTTTCATGCAATCATCTCCACACAAATCCAAACAATGGGCATCAATTCACACATCTCAACAATCCTCCCGGTGGAACTATTGGGATTCAACCACCCAATAGGAAATCCACCATAGTGTTCTCAGTCGCGTTATAAATTTCATTGTCTACTTGTATATTGGCTTAGCACCAAATCCCTTATCACAAGGGACAGTGAAGTGAGGGGGTAAGCTTTAGTACCAAGCCTCATACCAAGTACACATCATAGATTCGGGCCTCACATACCTTCGGTATATCGAGGACTCCATTAAATATCATGAAACCAACCTTAGATCAGCCACTTCATAGGTTCCCTCTAAGCCTTATTGTTTTCTTTTCACACTTCTAAATAATTAAGATAAAAACTGTGATGTGTGTGTTGCTTTTGTAGTAATTAATCAGCGTAGGTTTTATTTCTTTCTTCATGCCCATTCTTACTCAATCACAAATTATAAAAATGGAACAAGCCTCTTCATCTAACATTCCCGCCTCTACCAATCTTTCTATGCAGATGTCAGTCCCTCCTATTGTCTCTTCCTCTATGGTTACTCGTCCCATCACTTCTACCATATCTTCTAGTGAGCCACCCATGGTTCATGCTCATTATCATGTTGACACCAATCCCTCCTTTTCTCACCATTCGATCCCTTCCGACCAGCCACTCCCTCATCGATCACTTCTTTGAATCCTTCCCCCCTCTTATCCCCTGCGGATGTGTGGAGTTCCAATAACTCCTAGATGTTAACCATTTTTCCCTCCATGATTACCTCATTCGTAAATCTACTCACCTTCCCATTGATGGGCCTCCCCTTCACAGATCTATGCCTACCATTCCCAACCTGAGTCTACCCAGGTCCTAACATCACAACTTGCCATATTTTTCCCTCGAGAAACGAATGAATTGGCTTTGGCCCAATGTGAACATTCCTCCTTTGATTCATCCACACATCAATCTACTCAATTGGTGGTCCCCATCCCATTTGGTTTACCTTATATTAGCACCATTCCTTCATCCTCTACACCCATCACATACTCATCTACTATGGTCACCGGTATCCTCACTCAACCCCTTCATGAATCCATATCTCTTCTTCTTATGATCGATAACCCCTTCAGGGACTCGATCTCCATTCCTACATCCCAAATTCATGCTAATGTTTTCTCTTCACAACCAATCCCTTCATAATCTACTCAAACACATCAACACCCTCATTATATTAATTTTTAGCATATGTTTCATCACCAACCCATCCATACATCTCAACCTCCTCATCACACTCACCCTCAATCCAACCCCCTTGTTATATATATCCCTCAATCATATTCTTATCATTACATTCCCTTTTAGTAGTCCATCTCTCAACCTATCCAATCTCAACCTATCACTTATCCTCTTCCTTATCAACCACCTCCTTAGGATCCTACGTATCCTCGGCATCATCAGTCCTAGCCTCAATCTACCTCTTCCACTTCCTACATCTAACAACCTCATCCTTCGACATGTCTTTCATGTACTTATAATGACCCCATGCAAAATTTGTTGAGTATATTGTCCAATCTGAAGCTACTAATTTGGGTCCCAAGAGCTCATTCACGTATGAAAATTTTTTTAATGAGCCCATCCACCCTTCTGTCTCGGTCAAGCCTTATCCTCCTCATTGGGAACTTCCTAAGTTCTCTAAATTCAACAAAGAAAGTGGATCCTCAACAACACCTCCAATCCTTCAGAAATGCATGGTATCTTATATCTCATGATCAAGATTTCATGCTTAGAACCTCCTCATGTCATTATTTGGCCTTGTATTAGACTCGTATAATGGCATCCCCAAGATCTCCCTCTTATCTTTTATGCATCTTTCCCAACTCTTTCTAGATAATTTCTCCATCAATATTTCTTACAAAATCACTATTACTGATCTATACACCATTACACGTTTTAGAACAAATCCATTTCATATTTAATCACAATATAACATGGAATCATTAACCAACTGCTATCCTTTTCCCTTCCCCTGAATGAGATCATTGAGATCTTTTCTCAATATTGCATATTTCCTCCACTCTTCAGATTCAATCCTTTCAAATCTTCAAAGAATATTTTACCATGGCTCATAAATTATAACTCCATGCCCTTGAGCAAGGCCATGTTAAACTCAGATCTAATAAACCTAAGACAGAGTTCACCAAATCCTCCTCTTCTTCTCATCAAGATAAATCCAAGAGTGTGGAAATTTCTATTGTTGTTAAGTCATCTTTTTCTTCTACATCCCATACCAAACCTTTGCAACGAGATCCTCATCCTACCCCTGAACTATACCCCCTCGGGAGTCTTATAGTTCCATATTTGATAATATTATGGCTTCCAATCTTATCCAACTCCCTCCAATTCAACCTTTAGATGAATCATGGGCCAAACCCATTTGGTTTCGCAAGGACACCTATTACAAACATCATCGAGTCCGCGAGCACGACATTGAAAATTTTCGTACCTTTAAGGACCTTGTTCAATGACTTATCAACCAAGGGAGCCTTCAAGTGAGTAATCTTAATGCCCCTCCCAATCAACCACTTGAAATATTTAAACAACCTTTTTCCGAATCACCTACCTACTAGCAAAGCGACCCCTTCCACATCTTAAGCATCTGAATATCATACCATCAGCACCATAAGTCATGTTCGTACATCATCTTCTTTGACTGCTTCATCATCTTCATCCACATCTATCCTCGAGCCCATCGTATCTACATCTACCATCCCTAGACCTACCATGTATGAGCCTACCCCTTCCACATCCATCATAAATCCTTCTCCTCTCCCTATGCCTACTTATACACCGGATCCCTCACCTACTTCTTCTTCTACACCTTCATGCCAACCCTTTTATCCTATCTTGACAACCCCATTGAAATCCACCCCTATTCTTGCATCTGATCCTACTCCACCTTCTACCTCCAAACCTTACTTAGATACTTATCCAAATAATTTATTTATTCTATCCCTCTCCTCTATATCCTTTCCCATTACATCAACCTCCCAATAATATACTAGTGAGTCCATTTTATGACCAATCTTAAAATCCTCATCCACCTTTCAAAATATTACCCCACGAGATCATTATCATTCCCACCAAGAGTAAACACCTAGAATGTAAACCTGAGAATCTTAGCACACCTATCCAAAAATCACTTAGCCATCCACATAAGAAGCAAGAGTTTACCCCTCCTAAGAATCCCCAATCCCAATCACCTAGTGTCTAAACATCCATCTTAGGGCTCCCTCATTCATTTTAAGACCCGACCCTTCATCCAAAGCACCCATCATCACCCAATCAAAATCCAAATCCACTGTCCACCCCTCTACAACTACATATAAATCATATTTTTCTTCTCTATTCAAATCAATTATTCATTATTATTCTAATTTGTCATCAAAACTATCCCAATATCACTCATCATCCACCACTCCTTCCACATCCAAATCTAGGGCCAAGACTATTGTCCAGTCTCATAAGAATAAGACCTCTCTTATATGCCTATCCACTTCTTCCAAGACTTCATCTTCTAAATCACCCGTCGAATATTATACTTTGAGGTGTTTCAACACCTTCTCCATGCATCCATGATCACCCTTCCACCCATCAAACCCTTTGACCCATGTGGGCCAAAACCCACCTAGTTTTATCCTAATCTTATTTACGTTTACCATCATGTTCTTAGCCACACTACTAAGCATTAAAAATCCCTTTGCACTCTTATTAATAGTATTATGGAAGAATATGATCTCCTTGTTGAAGAAAAAGACACCCTTCTATCCCTCATCCCATCCTTGTACAAATCTAACCCTCTCGACCAAGACCAAGACTTCTAATTCTTCCTTTTTGTTGTTCCTCCCCCGATTCTCTTTCTTCTAAAGAGAATCCTCCTCTTTACATAGATGTTATTCATACCGCCACTAGGTATCGCCCTTATGAGACCCAACCATCTACCTCATTCAAATCCGAATTCACCATTGATGCTCCTCCCAGGTGATCCTTCCCTCATCGTTACCCTTACCTCCCTCTTCTTCTAAGGACAAGGTATCTATCCTAGCCGCTCTTAATCCTACCTTCATCGAGAAAACAATTATAAAGAATTTCCTCCAAGATCATGTTAAAATTTCCCTTTATAAGCTCATCCTAAGCTCCCCAACCACAAGTAAACTCTTATTGAAGCTATACAGACCCATTCTCGTATCATCTGATGAGCCTCAACCCCTTATGGCCCTTGTTGGAGTTCTCACGACCATGTCACCATATCCTTTGAGGATTTTGAAATTCTTGAAATTCTTCTCAAAGTCCATAATATTCCTCTCTTCATCATGGTTCATATCAATGACATCTTTATCCACTAATCCATGATTGAAAATGGTGTTAGTATCAATATTATTTCTTCCCATACCTTCAATCAACTTAAACTCCTTGACACCATTGTCGTTGAATCCCCTATTTTTATTCATGCCTTCAATGATGCTAGCACCCCCACTTTGGGATCAAGTATCCTTCCCATTTGTGTCATCCATAAAATCCTTCATGATATCTTCCACATTGTAGAAGGGGAGTTTTAGTATAATGTCTTTCTTAGACTCCCTTGGATTCACGCCATGTGTTGTGTCCCATCTACCCTCAATTATTGTATTATATATGAACATGAAGGGAATATTCATACTCTTCCTGTTGATTTCCCTCCTTAAAATCATGTCACCGACTTATCAACCAAATGACATGTTCGTCCCTAAACTAGACCCTTCTTTTGAAGCATCCACTAGTTCTTATGTGCTTGCATCTAAGTTATCCCGATGGATCTTTCGATAATTTGATGTAGTTCCCTTCCTTGGGGGAGTACCAGCTCCTCACTCTTAATTCCCTTCCTCCCATCAATCTCCTTGGTCATCCTCATAAGGACCCTATATATCGTCTAATGTTGGGGATGTCATCTCATTTGGTCCCTCTTTTCTCAAAACCAATCTGTGTATGGCATATTTGATTGCCCTTCATGTGATTCTAAAGATCACCCCCACACCAAATTGTACACTAATGGTTTTAGTTTCCTCTCTAAAAATCCATCGCCCATACTTACTTTCATTGTTGTGAATGAAAGGGCTACGACTTAGGAAGTTATGAACAAGGTATTCACGAACTTGTCCTCAAACAATCTGTGAGCCATGTGAGAAATTTTTCTTGGGGTATAAAGATCCCTCCACTCCTCCTCCATGCACTTCTTTCTCTTCTCACATCGATAATGAATCGCCTCCTGTTTCTCCATCTGAATATCTCACTGACCTAGATGATACAATATCTACCCCCTAAAAAAATTAGTCTTTACCATCTCCATTGGGTGATCACTTATTAGGATGAAAAGGAAACCTAGTACTTTCCTCTTAGGTATCCTAAGATAATAGGATAGAATTCCCCTACCGTCGATATCTTCCAATGTAGCGATGACGACTCCATTCTTTCTTACATGGGGCTAAAGATTGTTATATAAAAATTTCCCTTTGTCTTGATACTTCCACCGTCCTCAATGAATCCATGATTGAAATCAACATAGGGACTCCCAAAGATCCCCACATCCTCAAGGTTGGACAATCTCTTGGTCCCTAAGAACTTGAAGCCTTTACCTCCTTCTTGTCCAAGCATAGCCAAGCCTTCACATGGTTGTACTTTGACATGCTGGGTCTCGATCCTTCTATCATCATCCATAACATTTTCGCCGTCCCCAAGGCTAAACCTATCACACGAAGTTGTGTCACACATATCCTCATGTTTCCCTTCTTGTCAAAGAAGAGATACAATACCTTCTTTCTACTAACTTCATCCAACCTATTGATTATCCATAATCGGTCTCCAACATCATACTTATTTCCAAGTATTATGGAAATCTCCCCATCTCATGCAATTTATGAGATTTAAATCTCGTATGTCCTAAATATTACTTTACCCTTCCCAATATAAATAAACTCATCTACCTCATAGCTGGCCATGAGATGTTCCCCTTATGTATTTTTTTCTAGTTACAATCAAATTCCTTTTTCTCCCAAAGACCAACATAAGACTTTCTTCATCACCCTTGGGGAGTTTTGTTATGATGTCATGTCTTTTGGTTTGAAAAATGGTGGGGCCATTTACTAGCGTGTGATGACCTATATCTTACATGAACTTATCCATAAAACTATGGAAGACTATGTTGATGACCTTTTTGGTAAATATAAGCATCAACCTGACCATCTTTCTATCCTTGAAATACTTATTTAGTGCCTTATCTACTTCTTTCTTCACCTCAATCCATCCAAGTGTGTATTTGGGGTACTAATTGGTAAACTCCTTGGCTTCGACGTCTCTATCATGGGTATTGAATTTGAATCCACAAAAATGCAAGCTATTCTCAAAATTCCTCCCGGTCGACCTCAAGCGCCTTCATAGTCTTCAAGGTCATTCCAATCGATCCATCGCTTCATTTCGCAACTCTCTAGTTGTTTCCAACCCTTTCATCACATTCTTCATTAAAGCACCAAATTTGATTGGGATGCCAACTTTCATAAAGCCTTTGATGATCTCAAGCGGTCGCTTCTTTCTTCACTGTGCTTACACCTCTCTGCGAGGGGGAGCCTTTCTATCTCTATACCTCTACCTCTGATTATGCTCTAGGTGCCATGTCTTCACATTGTGATGAGAAAAGTTTGCAAGAAACAAGACGTAAGTATCAAAATTGTTATGATATGATACAAGAAAGATAACAATTCAAAGGAGAATCAAGATGATGAATCACACCTAACTATGATTGATGATCTTGACTTGGGTATCAAGATCAAAAATACTACCAATGATATGAAAACATCTCCACACACTTTAGACATTTAACAACTCATCCACAAACATGGATGAGCATAAATGGACATAAAATTGGTGACACAATCAATTGGCAATACACATGTGGTCACTCTTATTTTGATCAACAAAGTGTCAAAAGAAAGCGAAGGAAGTAGTACAAGTGAGGATGAAAAATGTTGGCCTCACTTCGGCAGAGTTTTGCCTCACCTTAGGGCGAGTGAAAAACTAAGAAAAGTAATGCTTCACACGTTTTGTGATGAATGATGGATCTTTACAACAATGATTTGGTCAAGTTGGCTCCAAAGACTGAATGGATTTCCTAGGTGGTTCGCTCAACTAGGTGTCACAAGTTATCTAAGAGCGAGCTTGATTTGCCAAGAAAATTCACACTGACTAATTCTTAGAGTATCTTGGCTTTACTTTACCCCCTTCAAGCATAGTGGGAAATAAATTCATCCATCATGTACTCTCATTGGGGTCATGATATGGATAACTTTGATGCTAAATCTCATAAATGGTAATACTAGTCACATAGGTTGTATGGAGAACTTCTCGTTTCTTCCACAAGGTTCCCTCTTGTGTGGACTACTTTAGTGTTGCTTGAACCACCCCCATTGTTGTATCTTAAGGCATTATGCCAAAGGGGTTATGTTCTAGTCGGAAGATAGGGATGTACCATTTTCTTAAACCTGTAAATACAGTGTGATGTTTGTGGTGTGTTTTTTATCTTGTTTATCTTAATGTGGTTTAGTTGAACTCTGTTTGGCAACCTGCGAGAAACATGTTAGAAATTTATTTAGATTCCTTTCTTTCATGCAAGCATATCTTTAGGTTCTCGCATACGAACATGTTAGTAGTTCTCCACAATCAAGAAAGGGAACAAGATGTCATTTTTTATTCTCAAGATCGTCCAAGGATGCAAGAGAAGAGCATACGCGAAAAATGCCTAACTAACTAACTATATATATATATATATATATGAAAGCACATACCATTTGTTTATTTTAACCAACTTGACATTCATTTCTTTAGCACAAAAATAAAGTTAAATGAGATTTTTTCTAAAGAATAGATAAGGTGTAGGATCATTTCTAATTCCCAAGATCACCTAAAAGGTACGAGAGAAGAGCATACATGATCCTAGCCTCCTAAACAACAATGCAACATTCATCAACTTTAATCAAGCAAAATTAGCACAAATTATGTTCAAATATACCATGTAAAATATAAATTAGTCTCAAATAAACCCTGCAAGGTGTTAAAACATTAAAGACCAGATTTGTAAAGCATCTAGACATGTTAGAAATGAATAGTTTTCTAAAAATGAAAATCTTAAACTTTTGGTAACTCAAAACCCCAAATATATGTTTCCATTGCGTATTTTTCTTCAATACATTTCTAACACACAAAAAATGGAGACGTTTTGAGTTTGGGAGAAAACGTTATGGCCTCTAAAGATTGCTAATGAACATAGTTCAACATGTATGTGCCCTTCGAGTGTATGTGTGCCCATTTAAGTGCATGCACGCCCTTTTAAGCGTGTGCACGCCCACATGTAAAAAAAAATAATGAGAGGTGTGTCTCGTGCACGCAGAATGATGTGTGTGTTCCTTTCAAAGTGTATGCATGGTCATTTAAGTGTGTGTGCGTCCTGTGTAAAAAAAAGTGAGAGGTATGCATGCATGCAGAATGATGTGTGTGCTCCCTTTCTAGGTGACATCAAAAATACGTCATTTTAACATAAACAACTTCAAAAAGGTCAAATTTTTGATATGTTAGCTCAAATTTAACAATAACCCATCATAATTAAGCCTACAAGAGAGACTCAATGCATATAAATTTAGTGAAATAACATAGGAATCTAAACTTATTTCACATATCCATGATTTGGGAAGCTAAAACTTGAGAAAACTAGTAAAAATTCATGAAAATCAAAGAGACTATGAATCCGTCCCACCAAGCGTGCCATATGTATCAATGTATTAGTTAGCTATGCAAAGGGAATTGAAACTAACACCTTAATAGTTTCAAAACATGAACTAACTACACAAAGATCATCATGTTAAGAGTTAAACAAGACTAAATACCAACATTATGCATTAGAACTTGAAATAGAAATCAAACTAATATGTTAAGCATTTGAATCTCTACTCTTTAGATCACCAAAAACACTAAATGAACCTAGATAGATCCATGACAATCAAATTTGATTGTTTGATCTTCAAGGGTTTGAGAATGAAAACTCATCAAAGTATGACTACAATACCATTTTTATTCTCTCCATATGACCCAAAATCTTGGATGAATGAAATGCAAGAATGAGGCTATTAGCTCAAATGAAAGATGCTCTAAGATAAAATGCCTATAGATTAGCTATAAGCATGCAAGGTGTGCAAAGATGTGAATATAAATTTACGAAGAGGGATCCTTATATAGCCCAATGGATAAAAGAATCTCTACATCCCTTTACATGTGGGATAATAGAGAGGTTGGGTTAGTTGTGGATAAGGGAGGTTTAGAAAGGGTTGAGTCAACCTTAGGAGAGTTTAGTTTGTCCTCTAGTGACTCATGGGGATTGAGGGGGTTTATTAATTAACCAAGGTGATTAATTAATAGGTGTGCAAGCTTATAGAAGCTTTTTAGAGGAATAATTAACATGATTTAGACTATGGGAGGAATTTAATCAAATAAATGATGATTTATTGATTTAATGGAAGAGAAAGCTAATTAATTAATAATAATTAATTAGTCTAGATAGAAAGGGGGATTAATTAACGGAAGGTCATTAATTGGTTTATTTGTTGGATAGAAGGGTTAATTAACTAGTGTAATGTAGCTAATTAATGGTGATAGAAGAGAAAGTGAGCATTATTGACGATATGTCGTCAATTTGCGGGAAAGGGGATAATTAGCGCAATTTAAGTATTTAAATTTCTCAAGATAAATTATAGATGTCTATAGGCAAAAATGTCCAGATCCAAATAGGTAAAATACAAATGAAGTATATTATAACAAATAAATAAAAGGAACAAACCTTAGAAAAGTATTAAAATGGAATAAGCAATAAAAATGTGTATCCATCCACAAGCTTGAATAAACTTCCATGGCATCCACTCTCTTTCTTCTCCCAAACTTGCAAAATGAAAATGAGAAAATAAGCCAAAAGAAATGAATAAGAGCTTTTCATAAGGATGGTTAGGGTTAGTTGGATACCTAGATCTAAGGGCTCTAAATGAATCCATCTAATGGTTGTGATTCATCCCTACAAAAGTTAGGTGAGGATTTTTTGGTGGGAATATGTTTTTAAATAAAATGTATGTGCAAATTGTGAATGGGGCCACTAAAGGGGTGTTAGGAGGTAAGTTCAAAATGTCATCTTATTGTTTTAATTTAGTGATTTTTTTTAAAGGCTTTGGCTTTAGGAGTTAATTAAATTAAGTTTACATAATGATAATTAGACAATGTTTGTAATGGGGATTAAATTATATTTGAACTAAATCATAAGGTTAAGGCAAGTTTGACCTTAGCCATAGATTATTAAATCAATAAATGACATTAGAGATATATTACTAAATTAAATAAATATTGTAACAAGGGTATTATAGTCAATGGTTTATAAGAGTTGATTAATGAGTTTTATCGGGAACCCTAGGAGGGGAATTAAGCCCAAAATGATTGGATTTAAATAATAATTATTTATAGTTAATTAAAACAAAGAATTTATTAACAAGAAAATTATTTAAATCTAGTTCAAGGTTAGCCTGTTATGCACCTATTTTAAAATATATATATATATATATATATATATATATATATTCCTTTTCCTATCTATTTTAGTGGGTTTTATCTTGGGTTTTGTGTGGGAAAAATGTGGGAGTTACACGTTCTTTCAAAGGAAAGGGAGGGGGTCGGGATTTACACTAGCCAAAAAAATTGTTAAAATTTCCAATAAATTTTTCAACAAATCCATTTTGTGTACAACGCTGCTACCACCATGGTATTCTACCACATGGTTCATGTGCCATGTCTAAGCTTCCACACTTTGCAAATACGCCTACCAAGGTATCTACAATAACATATGACAAAATTCTTGTCCCGTACGCTTTGATGGAAGTTTGTTCCCCATTCCAAAGTTCATTTTTCCATAGGAAGGGAGGATGCTAGAAATTTTTTTGAAAACTTGCATTACTCCCACCAATTTCATTTATTTGTAAGTTAACAAGTCATTTCCACAAAAGTGATTTGTGAAGAACTCCGTAACCGTGGCACTCCTTGAGATGACATTTGGTTGAGGCATTTCTTGAAAATCCTAAGGTGTCCTCAAGCATATTGATTAGTGCATATTCTACATTAATTACATTTCTAGAAACCACATTTTTTGTACGGATGTCCATACCCCACTTCAAAGCTCCAAACACAAAGGCTAGGAGGATGCAAGTTAATATTGTGGAGGTAGTTTTACACCTGCCAAATCTTTCCAACAGGATTCAAAATCCTTTCCAAAGAATCCATCTGTGCAAACTTACAAACATAATCTTCCTTCACTCCATGAGAGCTCCCAAAATGATGCCAAGGGATTTCCATAACATTCCCTAACCAAAATTCCTCAAAATCCCAAAAGGTATTTCCAAAATCCTCTCATGCACAAACCACACAGAACCCCAAAAATTTCATTAATTTTAATCTTGGAATGAGGTTGGCCCAAGCCCCAAGTAGTTTAGGGAGTTTTGAATATTCTAAGTTTTATTTAATTTTCTTTTTTTTTTTTGTAATATCATTTTAGTCTCCAAAAAGGTTTACATCATTTTATAATCTCACACATTTAAATTTATTAAATTGCTTCTGTTATCTCATGATTGTGAAAAAGGGAACTCGAACGACAGTCAATCCACCCTCTAAGAAAAAATCAACAACGCAGAGAATGGAAATCTCCTCATCCACAGTGTTTAAACAATTTTAGGGAACATTTAACGACAACAACAAAATTAGTCAAACAACTCCAATCTGCGTCGATTCCAAATTTTAATGACCATCCTGAGACATTAGGCCAAATATTTTAAATGCCTTGAATTGAAAACTGAAAGAGTTGTATCATTTCCTCCATGGAACTCGGGGATTTACAAAACACACAAACATGATTTAAAATTCCAAGCAAATTGTGAGGGCCAATGAAAGGAGTTTTCTACAAATTGGAGGGGCACTACATATAGCATGTACGCTTTTTAGTTTGGTAATTACCAAACAAAACCTCTTATTATCCCAATTTTTCCCCCAGAAAAATTGGTCAAACATGACCCATACAGAAGAAAACCAGGGTCGGCTCTATCATGCAACCAACATTTCAAATCGTGACAATCGTCCCAAATCCGAGGAGCAGCAGACTAGAAATGGAGGACCAGGGACTCAAAAAGGGGAAAAAATGTCAAGGAGGCTAGAGGCTCTTAGGAGAGGAATGAAAAAGGCCCGAGTCTTTGGGATTCATAAATGATTCAAATTGAACCCAAATTGGCTAAGTATGGAGGAGCAGGGGTCGGTAAACGGGGCCAAAAGGTGTCAAGAGAGATCAAAGCTCGACAATAGAAGATTGAACGTGAAAGGCTCAAAGTTCCAAACTTCGTATATGATTCAACTCAAGGCTGGAACCACCCAAGTATAAATGGACTCACGGAAGGTGCCATGTGTCATCTTGGTGCAATTCCAAAAGATGCATCGAAGAGCAGTCCCTAAATGAGCTCGGTCTCGCCACGTAGTCCAAGTTAAAAAGTGGGACATAGTGGGCCCGAATCAGTAATTGAAAATTCACAGGCAAAGGGCGAAGTTGCCACGTGTTCAAACAGCTCACATTCAAGATTCGAACCAAAGCTAGAGACTCAAACAAGCACCAGGCCTCCACGTTTCCTAGGCCCAAAGAGTGGCAAAGTCAATAGCTGAAAAGTCAAAAGGGGGAACAGAGCGGGCCTAAAATGACTAAGAAACAGAGCGGGCCTAAAATGACTAAGTATAAATGTGTCGGTAAAAGAAGCAACGTGTCGATATGGCACTCCTTCAAAGGTAAAATCTTGAGCAGGTTTCTAAATGAGCGTCATGCTTCCACGTGTCCCAGGTCCAAAATAAGGGACATAATTAGGGGTTGAATAGTCAAAGCGAGAGGTAGTGAAGTAGAAGGAGCCAAGTGTCGGCACAAGGCTCCTTCAAAGGTAAAATAATGAGTGGGTTTTCAAATGAGTGCTAGGCTTCCACGTGTCTAGGGTCCGAGAAAGGCATCGGCTCAAATCAACTAAGCATAGAGAGCCGGCGAGCAAAAGTGTCGGGTGTTGCATCAGCACAAATTCAAAGGCGTGACCCAAATCGGACACTCAAACAAGCACAAATCCTCGACGTGTCTCGAGTCGGACATATGGCCCCGCTAAGCAAAATGACTTAGCCAAAACATAAAGAAATAGGGCAGAGTCGCGGAAAGCCATGTGTCTTCTCGCGCAACTTCAAAAATAGAATCCAAAAGCGGTTCCCAAACTAGTGTCGGCTCGCCATGTGGCCATGTTGAAAAGTTAAGGCGGAAAGGCAGGTCTAGAGTCAAAAGATGTAAATTATAAAAATGAACCGCACCTCCGCCGATGCCCAAGGAGCCACATGTCAAGCCTAAATTGCATGCAAAGGCGGGTGCGCCTAAGGAGGAATTTTTGCCCAACTTGAAAATGCGGATCAGCAGGCCCGAAGATGGTTTTTGGCAAAATGAATTGCGGGGCTGTGGGGAAATTTTTGCATTTTGTATTTTTGGTGCCAAAAGGCACAAAGTGAGTTTCGGGCCCGTGGACCCGTTCTACTAACTGGTTTTTGCCATTTTTGTACGGACCCAACTCAAACATTCAAATGGACATATATTTCAATCCAGTGCCCAAAATTCAACAAATTTGACACCGTTGGAAAGGTCTCGACCTTGTCTACACCATGGGATCCTAAAAATTAATTTTGACAAGGTTATGTGGGTGAAAAATGGGAAAACGTCTTTCAGGCCATTAATGTAGAATTTGATTGCTTCAACTACCGATCTAATTTGATTTGATTCATCGTTCTTCCTTCTTCAACATGCCGAATGCATACACACAGTACAAGAATTGACAGATTATGGGTGGATTTGCAGGTGGGCATTAATTATTGGTGGTTTGATTTTAGGAGTAGAGTCAAGTTTCTCTTCTTTCCCTTTGATTTTCATCATCTATATATTGTAACACTTCTCATTTGAGAAGGGAGAGACATTTTGGGATGTGGGGAAACTCTGTCAAAGTTGTTTCTGACTCCATTTGAGTTGTAAGCCTTCTCCTATGTCCTGGAGAGCATATTTTTGCCTCTGATCACCCATGTAATAGTTTGTGCATCTTATAGAGCAATAAAATCTTGTTTCGTGGCATCTTTCAACCTTGACATCGTTTTGTTGTTTCTTTGTGTCTCTTTATCTCGTTTTTTCTCCCTATGTATGTATTTCATGTTTGCAGGTGTAAGATGTTGTGCTTCATGGAGTTTCAATGATGGATTTGGATTTGGGTCTATTTCATTTATGTCTGACCTCCCTCAGTCCCCTTTTCCCTATTTCATTCTCCCTCGGTAGAGTATCTCACCACTTCTTTTTCTGTATCACCGCTTAGTGTAGGTTCTTTCACCCTCTCTCTCTCTCTCTCTCTCTCTCTCTCTCTCTCTCTCTCTCTCTCTCTCTCTCTTGGAACGTTTAGATTAGGATAGATTAGATTCTGCCCGCACTAGAGTAGCTTGTGGCGGGTAGATTAGAAGCAAGAACCAACTTTATCCAAAGGTCCATCTCAGTTTGCAAGTCCCATGGCTTGAAAGATGGTCCCATGTTGTGTAATCACACCGAATTCCCTACTTCACACTCGGGACATTGACGGGTGTTTTGATTCTACACTAACAGTTTGCACACTGTGGGATAGGTCTGAAGCACCTTACCACTTCATCTTAGCAGGTTGGTGTGTTCTTGTTAAGATTCAAAATTTTGAGGCACATGTAAGCATATCTCGGCAACTCCACCGGTCAAACAACCCATCCTCTAGGTTGCATACCTTCCCCCATCCATTTTCATCCATTTTCTTTCCATATCTTTCATTTTCTTCCTTTCCATAAAGTTGTGAAATCATGAATTCATTCCCTTTATGGAAGTCACACTTGCAGAAAAAGTATTTCCCAACTCCTCCATATTAGCATTATGACCAGATCCAATACCATTATGCTTACCCATATGAGCAATGTCAAAACCAGTTTGGCTATGGGGCTTATCAAGAACAAGGGGATGCATATGATGATAACAGCTACACGGAAAGTGTTGATCTGCTGGAGAAGATTCAAGGGATGGAGGCTAGCATGGTGCAGTCTAGGGCTACAACACAGATGAAGGCATTCAGGATTGGTTTCAGGGCACCTTGTCCATGGGGAGGCCCTTTTCCAAGACATTACAACCCTCAAGAGAAGCTTGACTTCATGGTTAAAATGCTGCCTCAACTTACACAGTGGATTGAGGATATTGAGGCATATGAGCAAAGTGCGAGACAACCTTTTCAATGGGTAAGTCAATCACCAACTCCTTGTCCTTCATTTTCTCTTTCTCAAACTTTATCATTTCAACATGATCAAGAGTCAAGCCCCTCACTTTCTACCCCAAGTGTTGATTTATTTTCTCCATCTCCTGATCTTCCATCCCACCTCAGTTCCTCCGCCCTTTTCCCTCCCAAGCAGTCATTCCCTCCAAACAAGCAAGAAGTTCCCCCAAGTATTTGTCTTTTTCCAGCTTTATACCTTGATGATATGGTTGGAGGATCGGCTTAAATTATGTTTTTCACTCATCCAAACAGCCATATTCAGTGACAAACCATTTGCATGGCTGCTCCTTTTGAGAAAAGGAAGCTACTTCTCCTCCCAATTTTAGGATTTGCTTAAGTCCCTTTTCTCTCTGGTTAGTATAGGAGTAGGAGTATATTTTTTTTTTGTAGACACCAAAAATATGCTTACACTTAGCATTTCATCCAATTCAACTAATTGATGACACTTCGTTAATTCCCCTTCTTCGCTCCATTCTCGGATGCCCATGCGCACGGCATCTTCACAGTCATATTCCTCCTATAATCATCTTATTTGGCTAATATCTCTCTTATTAGCTAAACATTCCTCCTTTTGACGATTTAGAACCTCCTAGTTCTCTCTCTAGACCACTTCTATTGGCTTCGTAGGCTATCTATCACCACAATTGGTTATCCGCACCCTCCCAACTCTCAATGAGTCTCTAATAACTTGCTAATCAAGTTTAACTAGCCTAAACCCTAGCTAACTAGCCTAAACCAAACTTAACTAAGCCTAAATCATGTTTATCCTAATCTAATCTAAGAGCTTTAGTGCCACATTCACCCAAAGTTCAAACTCTTCCATATAGAAAACTATAAATAGAAGGGTCACCCTCCCTCTCAAACTTACAACTTCACTCACAAGTCCTTCTCTCTCACATTTGGAGATATTGGCATTAGACTTCATTTGTATTAGTTAATAGGCATTTGATCTTGGCTATCCTCCATTAAAAGAGATTCATCTTGCACCCATGATAGGTTAGTAATGGAATAGCTAAACTTGGCCATGTAGCCATTTAGTGAGATTCATTCACCATCATGGAGTAAACAACAAAACTAATTGCTTAAGTCTTTAGTAGGCATATTTTGTTAAGCTTTCAAAATAGAGGTTAATTTCATTTGTTTAGTTTGCATGTTTATTTCAAATTAATGTATGCAAAGAAGAAAACCTTGCTCATTTCTTATCACATGGTCCATTGATCATATTGTTAAAAGCCTTTGGGGTTTCTTTAGAGATTCTTACCCCAAATCCATGGCTTTTACAACTTTTCATTGAACACATTTGGCATGCCCGGTGGGACACTTATGTCCATCCTCCATTAATGGAGGTCTTTTAGGTTTTTCAAAGTTCATTTTCAAGTTTTTTGGGTCAAATCACTTGTTATTTCCTCATTTCTGTTTCTAACACTAGATAAATGACCTTCATTTACATGTATTTTGTGGGTTTGATATAGAAATAGGACACTTTGACTAACAACTAACCTGTTTTCTCTTGAAAATTTGAAAATCCGTGAGTTTTGTAGGTTTTTCACAGGGTGCACGTAGGTGTTTACAAGGGGCACGTACACGTTGAAACCCCAGTGTCCCCATCGGAATAGGCACGTACCTGTCTGGTAGTCCTCATCATTTGCAAATTTTGTCTCTACAGGGACACACACATGTCTCCATCATCTGGGCCGCGTATCCATCCCTCTGGCCATGTATGCGTAAATAGCTTGACTGTAAAAATTTAAAATTGTTTGTTTTTTTCTAGGGCACGTATCCGTTGGGTAGCCGGGCACGTATGTGTCACTGCGGGTGCGCAGGTGTCTTATTTCACTATGTTGCCTTTGTATTTTTACCTTGTGCGCATCTGTGTTAGTTAGGGCGCGTATCCGTTGGCTGGGGCGCATATGCATCACTCTGGGTGTGCAGGTGTCCTATTTCACTCTGTTGAGTTTTCATTTTCCCTTACCCGTGTACTGTCTACTTGGGTGCATATCTATTGGCCGAGGGGAACATGCGTCATTCTAGGCTCGCAGTGTCTCTATCTAGTCCGTTTCATCCATTTTATTTTTAGTGCTCCTTGTTTTGATCATATCTTTTGACTCGTTAACCCGTTTATGGACTTTGAATAGGTGTCGAAAAGATAACGAAGCGTACTTTATGAGGGAACTTCCAAAAGTAGGATACCTTTGGTATACCAAATTCTATCACAAAACTCCCAAAGTGCCCCAGAAACCTCCAAAAATGCAAATTACTAAAAACTGTTAAAAAGTGCAAAAATTGGATTTCTAGAATTTTTTTATTTTTTTGGTTTTCTAACTCTTGCAGGGTTCTAATAGTGGTTTACAAGTTTCCTTTGCATTAAGTTATTTTATACTAACTTGTTTAAAAACATTTGCATCTTCATTTATGAAAGTTTGAAACATGTATGCTCTTCTCTCACGCCTTTCTAGGTGATCTTGGGAATCAGAAACGTTTCACCACTTTCTTCATACTTGCAAAATGGTTTATTTAGCTTTCAAATTTGGTTAAAAATAACTCCTTTTCACATTGTACTTAAGAATTTTCCATTTATTTACAAATTTGAGTGAGATACCTTGTTGTGTATGCTCTTTCCTTGCATCTTAGGATGATCTGGAGAAATCAAAACAACATTTTATCTCCTTTGTATGAAATTTTTAGAAAATTATTAACCTTGGTATGTAGGACCAAAATCGCTTGTCAAAGAAAGATGTCAAAACCAAAAACAAGACACAAACCCTCTAATACACGTGTTTCTTACAGTTGCCAAATGGTGTGCCACTTAAAACCACATTAAGTTAAGCAAGATAAAAAAACACACCATATTCAAAACATTGTATTATAGGTTTCAAAAAGGGTACGTCCCTATCCACTCAACTGGAACATAACCCCTTTGGCATAACACCTTAAGCTACAACAATGGGGGTGGTTCTAGGAACCCTAAAGTAATCCACCGCTAAGTAACCTCGTGGATGAAATAGGAAGTGCTCCGCTTACCCACTTGACTAGTACGCCTTGTGAGTTAGAGTTACCAGTTGTCCGTATGGTGACCCTAGGGAGAGCACACGTGGATGCACTAGTTTCCCTTTGTGCTTGAAGGGGGTAAAGTAAAGCTGAGATACTCCCAAGATAGGAAAGGGACTATTTGGGTAAATCGCTCGCTTAAGACAACTTTGTAACACCTAGTTGAGAGAACTTATTAAGGAGGCCATTCTATCTTGGAGCCCACTTTACTAGTCCATTGTTGCGTCAAGCCATCACGAAGTGACAACTCATTTGGAATTTGAACCTTATTTTTCAAACAAGGCAAAGAACCTTTGTGAGTTTGATCTAAGTTCCTTTCATCACGGAAATAAAACAACGTCTCACTTAACTCGCCATTCTCTCCTTCGACGAGGTGAAACTCTTCCCAAGTGGCACTTAGTTTATTTTTCACATATTTTGATATGCACCTTTGCATTCTTGTTCCCATTCGGGACAAGAGCAGCATCTTTCGGGAGTGTTTTCATAGATAGGGTTCACCACTTTTTTGTCTCTGCTTACGCTCATCCATGTTTACGGCTGAAGTTATTAAACACCTAAAGTGTGTGGATGCGTCCTTATATCTTTGATGGCCACTTGATCTTGATTTCAATATCAACATCATAGTTCATATTGAGTCATCATTTTATCTCCCTTTGATGTGTTACTTTGTTCGCATTGTCTCGACACAATTAAGATACTTATGTCATGTTTTTCATAAACACGATCTAAGTTCCGCATTGTGCCGCATACATCGCGCACACTTTAACACATCCTCGGTATACTTTGACTTGGTTTTACTTCAAACATTGTCCAAAATATTGAAGAGTGTCACTTACTTTGTTTGCATCGTTTTGATACCACTTTGGCACTAATATCTCACTTCTCCACGAAGTTTGATAGACGTGTCCAATTGGTGTGGTTACGTGGCTTACATTTATAAACCTCACCCTTTAACATTTTGGCCTTGTTGGTTGTTGAATGTGTCATGGTATCCTTTGATTGGGAGTCATGTCTACCCTTTGTTAATATTTATGCCTTGTTCATTTCGAGCTTGACGTAAGTATTGACATTGTGTTGATCATCTTTACATCGAACTATCACTTTGCACACGCATTTGCATAGGGTGTATTTCCTTGTTGATTGGCTTTGTGTTTCACACTTGCATGATTGTTCCTTGTGATTATTCATCTGGAAAAATTGTTTTCTAGGACAATCATTTTCAATCTCATCGAGATTACATCATCACAATGTCTATTTTCCTTAGACCTTCTTCGGAAAATCACACACGCATCTCCATACTTACCAAATGTCTAGTTGGTTTCCCTTATGCTACCCAAATCGACATGTCACTTCCTTCCCTTTAAAGGATTTCCATCACACTATCTAGGTCTAGAAATTTGTGCTTAAATGATGCCAACAATGACTGAATATCATGCGGTTTCTCACATTTACAACAATACAGAACCTAGGTTTAGGCATTCAAATCAAAATATTCCCATTACAACTAAACCTCGTTTGGTTCTTCATGCTAGAGGGCCCATACGGTACCATGTTCCCCACCTTCATCTCATATTCGGTGGTATGGTTTGGATGCTTCTGATCTAAATTATTATTCAGGTTCCCCCCACTCTTCTTCTGATTCAGATCTAAACTACCATTCAGATTCCCACTCTTCTTCTGAAGATTCGAACCCAACTATTGTTTGATACCCCTAGATCAAATATCGAATCACGGTCCTCCCTTCCTTCGCAAGACCTTTATTCCAAATCACCTCAATGATGTCTTCCTCCTTTGAAGACTCATGTGACTCCAAGTTCCATCGATCGAACATCTAATTTGGTTCTTGAGTCATGGTCCTCCCTTTCTTCGTAGGACCTCCTTCATCAGTCATCTCAATGACCTCTTCCTCCATCAAAGAGTTCCACGACTCGATTCCCTCTAGTCAATCATCTAATTCGACTCCTATGTCACAACTTAACGGATGGCTATGTGATCCTATTTTCTCTCCCACATTAGGTCATCTTCTAGAAAAATGATCTAAGTCCAAATCTAAATCATCCATTCATGAGATGCTTGCCTCCAATCCTACGTCATCTCTTGAGTCATCTTCTGCTATCATTCCAACTCACATGCATCTTTGGCCCTTGAGCCCTTTCAACCATATCGTACCATTTCCTCAATCATCTTCTAAAGATAAATGTTTGCGACCACGTCAAACCATTACAAGAAATCCATGTGCTAAGATGTCTTTTCAAAGCACTATCAAAACTCTTCATGGGAGTGATAAGGTCAAACCTTCCCCTCATCTACATCATCGAACATCTTCATCTTCTTCTGTCAATCAATCTTCCCTCCTTATCGGACCTGTTTCTTCTATTCAACCTTCTATGACTAAAGAAAAACAACCTCTACTGATTGATTTCTCTCATAATGAAGAAACAATTAGAGTACATGAAGATATCCCTTTAGTGGATTATAAACAAGGGTTCTTTCTTGAACTCGATACACTCGTGTATTGGGGAAAATAAGTTGATTCCTTTTATCAGAACGTAGACAAAGTGCCTAGGGTAATGGAACTTGATTCTTCTTCCATTCCATCTTCACCTTCTTCTGAGCATGATGAGATGTCAAGGTCTAGCATTGAGCCATGGCCTATCTTCTCATTACCAAATCATTCCTTATCTATCATCATTCCCAATGAAAATCTCACCTTGGGTCACTGCTAGGTAGCCCATTGTCTTCTTCTATTCTGGGCCATGTCCTCATAGCCCAACTTCTTCTATTCCGGAGCCACTACTAGGTAGTCCTCCATTTTCTACTTGTGGGTCACCTCTTGGTATCCCATTCCCTTTTATTCTTGGGACACATACTAGTAGCCCTTCATCCTCTTCTATCTATGGGACCCCTCCCGGTAGTCCCTCCTCATCTATCCTGGGACACATCCTAGTGGCCTTTATTCTTCTTCTATCTATGGGACCCCTCCCGGTAGTCCCTCCTCATCTATACTTAGGCCATGCCCTAGCAGCCCTTCGTCATCTTCTTCTATTCTTGGGCCATGTCCTCATAGTCCAACTTCTTCCATCTTAGGGCCATATTCTAGCAGCCCTTCGTCATCTTCTATCAATGGCTCACCTCCTCATAGCCCATCCTCTTCAATTCTTGGACCATATCCTCTACATCTCTCTACCAATGACCGGGCAAGCCCATAATCATTTCTTCCGTTCCTACCATCAATCATAAATGTCCACGTTCACTTTCTTCTCCTTCTCGGATCGACAAGTCATGTGTTAGCTTATAAGAAACCCAAACAGTTTCTTAATCAAGCTCGATCAAAACTGCAAAGAACTATATAGCTCCCAACAAATCAAATGATCTTATGGTTAAAAATCAAACACAATTCAAGAACACACATCAACTTAACCATCAAGTATGGTGCAAAGTGCATAAACCTCTTCAAAGGGAAATCAAGATCCCGCATACACGAAATCCATGTTTCAGGAAAAATCGTAGTCATTTGTTGAGTACGAGCTCACCACGATCATCGAGATCAAGGATAACATGACTCTTGATAAGCAAACACGCTTAGTCTCCTTATCAAGGAAGTTGGAGACATTATTTTCGGATCTTACCACATGGAGTGACTTTGTTAGTCCCAACCTCCTAAAACTATCAAAAATATAAAAATAAAAAATAGTGCAAAAATACAAAAAAATTTGAGAAAACAAAAAAAACAAAGGTACAAAGATCAAACATTGTAATCGTATTGCATACACATGGATGTTTCTTTCTTCTCTTTCTTATCATTCCTCTACAAAGTCTTCCTACCATTTTCATCCCTTCGGTGATACTTTGGTTAGCCTATTCGCACACATTTTGTGACATTTATATCTATGGTATCTGTTTGACCTTGGTCTTTCATCACCTTGGTAAATTAAAGAACGACTAACCTCTTAGAGATCCTATCACATTCAACATCTAATAAACTTGTTACGAAGAAATTTTGTACATATTTGTTAATACTAGCCAATTTCGTCATCATAATCACTTCCACCTCCTTCCATCAAGCCATTTGTGGTTCTTAACCCTTGTCAAACCAGAGAGCTGAAATAAGTTTTCGAAAGAAGAAGAATCAAAATCAATCAAAAATCAAAAGCTAAAAGCTCAAAGAAAAAACAAATTGATATATAACTCTCTCTTGGGGTATTTCCAATAATCTCTATCGGGGCTATGGACTCCTAACTGGAAATAGAATAATGTTGCGATTAGAATCAAATACATCTTCGTCGGGGATATGGACGCGTGGATGGAAGCGAGCAATGTACGACTATCCTTCCACCTTTCATTCACAAATCACCTATCACCTATCAAAATAAATCATTCCTACACATTGGCTAGGGTGTCTTCACTTGTTTTCTATTAAATCTTCCCTTCAAGAGGTAATAAATTCCACGTGCACACACTAGATCTCTATGAGTAAACAGATTAGTATGTTACCAAGTGTCATTTTTGGACCTTGTTCACACTCTTGCTTTAGTCCATATCTTGTCTCACGATTTGTGCCTTTGGCTAATCACTTCTTCATCGTGAGGCTTCTAAGCTACATTCATATCATTCACATCGTTCTTCTACTTCGTTCAGAACATCCATGTGTATAAGATTACTTTTTTCCATGTTTTTGGACACCTTTGTCCCCTTTCACAAAAACAATCCTCTCCTTCCTTTCTATCATGTGCTTTTAGGCCAACTTACACTGGGGCATCCTTGCTTCTTCCCAACACTTCATTAGTTTATGTTCATCATCATGTTGAACCTATCCATAATGGCCTTGGGTCCCACTTCTACACGTGAAGAGTTTTCCTTTGAATACTCCCACCTAATCGTTGGGGCATTTTTGCATCTTCACCTTTCTCGTACGCACATGGCCTTATGCCCTTGTACATCCCATCTATCGCTAGGGGCATCCACGCTTCCTCGTCTTCTTGTACATAGTTTTAGAAAACTTTCAAAATCACAAAAACATTCAAATATGTTAGAAAAATCTAAAAAAATTCAAATATGTTAGAAAAATAAAAACATTCAAATATGTTAGAAAAATAAAAACATTCAAATATGTTAGAAAAAACAAAAACATTCAAATATGTTAGAAAAGTTAAAAAATTCAAATATGTTTTAGAAATATTCAAAAATTGAAAATCATCCTACAAAACGTCACTCTTTGGTTCTCACCTATTCATGTGTGCAACTCGCGGATCATCTTGATCTACCTCCATCAACAAAAGCTAGGTTGCTTACTTTGTTTGTACTCTGGGGCACAACGAGTTGCCTGGTACTATTTCATAGTGCACATTTCTTTTTCATAGGACGGAAGTTTCCTCCATTATTCTCCTCGCATGTATCCTTGCTTGGGACTCTGTCATTAACCCTTGTCGTAACTCGCATTGTGTTTAACTCAAAACTCGATAACAAAAACATTACGTTGTGTTTTCTCTGTTAGTTTAGCTTGTTTACTTTCTCGTATTGCATTACATTTTGTATGTTGCATGGAGTTAGTGCTTTTAGCAATGGACATTTGTTCGTATATGGATTTTCATGTCATACTACACTTTTTTTCATTCTTTTTAATAAAGACCGATGATGAAGATCCTTAGCAATATGATGAAATTAAAGTTGTTTAAAAGGCACTTTGGATGGATGTTAGCTCTTTTTCTTCTATATCCCATTTCTTCTTCACACTATTCTTTCTTCTGTTCTCTTTTTGTCATCTTTTCGATCATCAATCGAAGTTCTTCTATCACCCCATCGACAATCAAGGGGGCATCCTCCATTCTACTCATTTTTTTCTTCTATCCCTTCAAAATTTTCTACTTGTTTATGCTTGTCTACTTTCTTTGAAGTGACGTCACTTACGCCACCTCAAAGAGGGGCAAATGTAGACACCTAAAATATGCTTACACTTAGCATTTCATCCAATTCAACTAATTGATGACACTTCGTTAATTCCCCTTCTTCGCTCCATTCTCGGATGCCCGTGCACGGCATCTTCACACAAATCATATTCCTCCTATAATCATCTTATTTGGCTAATATCTCTCTTATTAGCTAAACATTCCTCCTTTTGACAATTTAGAACCTCCCTAGTTCTCTCTAGACCACTTCTATTGGCTTCGTAGGCTATCTATCAGTCACAATTGGTTATCCAGACCCCTCCCAACTCTCAATGAGTCTCTAATAACTTGCTAATCACCCAAAGTTCAAACTCTTCCATTTGGAAAACTATAAATAGAAGGGTCACCCCTCCCTCTCAAACTTACAACTTCACTCACAAGTCCTTCTCTCTCACATTTGGAGATATTGGCATTAGACCTCATTTGCATTAGCTAAGCTAATAGGCATTTGATCTTGGCTATCCTCCATTAAAAGAGCTTCATCTTGCACCCATGATAGGTTAGTAATGGAATAGCTAAACTTGGCCATGTAGCCATTTAGTGAGATTCATTCACCCTCATGGAGTAAACAAAAAAACTGATTGCTTAAGTCTTTAGTAGGCATATTTTGTTAAGCTTTCAAGAATAGAGGTTAATTTCATTTGTTTAGTTTGCATGTTTATTTTAAATTAATATATGCAAAGAAGAAAACCTTACTCATTTCTTATCACATGGTCTATTGATCAGATTGTTAAAAGCCTTTGGGGTTTCTTTAGAGATTCTTACCCCAAATCCATGGCTTTTACAACTTTTCATTGAACACAGCTTTCGTAGTAAGAAGTGTGTGTGCACACTCTGCATGTCTCATTTGAGGCATGTATGATTTTTTTCTTTGTACATAAGTTTTGTTCATATTTCTCTAGAGGTGCAAAGGCCAGGCCCTTCAATATTCACGATAGAGAGACCCATAGTTGCATGTAACATTTTTGGTTTCAAATAAAACACAAATACAGAGCAACTAAAATCGGATTCGAGACAATCCATTCTCGGGAATAGGTAAAGCCCCATGGGCAAGTTCAGTGGTCAATATGATGCAGCGATCGGGAGAAGTTTCAAAGCAAAAAGGATCAGTATCATGCTATCATTCTTGACTCCATGCCCAATGGATGCTTCAAGCTACTGGTCTCTTCATCTAGCAGGCAGATGTCCCCGTGAGTCGCCAAATTGTTATCCCAATTTTTCCCAGAAAAATTAGTCAAACATGACACCGCATAGAAGAAAACTAGGGTCGGCTCGGCTCACATGTAAGCCACATTTCAAATCGACAATCATTCTCGAATCCGAGAAGTAGGTAGACTTAAAATGGAGGACTAGGGGCTAAAGAAGGGGAAACAATGCCAAGGATGCCGAGGCTCTCGGAGAGGAACAAAAAAAGGCTCAAAGTCTTTGAGCTTCACAAATGATTTGGAGGAAACCTAAATGGCTAAGTATGGAGGAGTAGGGTCAGAAAATGGGGCTGAACGGTGTCAAGAGAGATCAAAGCTCAACGAGAAGATTAAATGGGAAAGGCTCGAAGTTCCAGACTTCGCATATGATTCAACTCAAGGCCATAACCGCCCAAGTATAAACGGACTCACGAAAGGCATCAGTGTGTCGACTTGGAGCAATTCCAAAAGACGCATCCAAAGAGTAGCCCCTAAATGAGCGCGGGCTCGCCACGTAGTCCAAGTTAAAAAGTGGGATAGAGCGAGCCCAAATTGGCAATTGAAAAGTCACAAGACAAATGTGTTGCCACATGTCCAAATGGCACACCTTCAAGGGTCGAAGCCAAAGCTAGAGACTCAAACAAGTGTTAGGCCTCCACGTGTCCCAGGTCCGAAGAGGGGTAGAGTCAATAGCTGAAAAGTCAAAAGGGGGAATAGAGCGGCCTAAAATGACTAAGTATAAAGGTGTTGGTGGAAGAAGCCACGTGTCGACACGGCGCTCCTTCAAAGGTAAAATCTGAGTGGGTTTCTAAATGAGTGCTAGGCTTCTATGTGTCCTAGGTTCAAAAAGGGATAGAGTCGAGGATTGAATTGTCAAAGCAGAGAGGCATAGCAGCGGAAGGATCCAAGTGTTAGCACGACGCTCCTTTAAAGGTAAAATACTGGGAGGGTTTCCAAATGAGTTTTAGGCTTCCACGTTTAGGTCTCGAGAAAGGCATTGGCTCGAATCGACTAAGTATAGAGAGCCAGCGGATGACGCCACGTGTTGCATCAGTGCAAATTCAAAGGCACGACCCAAAGCGAGAGACTCAAACAAGCATGGAGCCTCCACGTGTCCCAGGTCAGACATATGGCCCCGCCAAGCAAAAAGGACTTAGCCAAAACATAAAGAAATAGGGGCAGAGGCACGAAAAGAGCTACGTGTCTTCTCGGTGCAACTTCAAAACAAAATCCAAAAGCGGTCCCCAAACTAGCGCCGACTCGCCACATGGCCACATTGAAAAGTCATGGCGGGAAGGTAGGTCATCGGGAGGCAATTCAAACTTTTTGGTTCAAAAGCGTAAAGTATAAAAATGAACCGCACCTCCGTTGATGCCCAAGGAGCCATGTGTCAAGCCTAAATTGCATGCGGGCCGACGGGCCTAAGGAGGAATTTTCACCCAAATGGAAAATGCGGACCGGCAGTCTGAAGATGGTTTTTTGGCAAAATAAATTGCATTTGGTCATGGGGAAATTTTGCATTTTTATTTTTGGTGCCAAAATGCGTAGTGAGTTTTGGGCCCGCATGGACCCATTTTGCTAACTAGTTTTCACCATTTTTGTACGAACCCAACTCAAACATTCAAATGGACATATCTTTCGATCCAGTGCTCGAAATTCAACAAATTTGGCACTGTTGGAAAGGTCTCGACCTCGTCTACGCCATGGGAGCCTGAAACTTTAATTTTGACGAGGTTAGGTGGGTGAAAAATTGGAAAAAATCTTTTAGGCCATTAATGCAGAATCCAATTGCTTTAACTACCAGATCCGATTTGATTCAATCCGTTGTTCTTTCTTCTTCAACACGCCAATGCAGAACATAGCGATCCAGACTTGACCAGTTGTGGGCGGATTCATGGTGGGCATTAATGGTTAGTTGTTGTATTTTAGGAGTAGAGTCGATTTTCTCTTCTTTCCCTCTAATTTTGATCATCTATATATTGTAACACTTCTCATTTGAGATGGGAGAGACATTCTAGTATGTAGGGAAACTCTACCAAAGTTGTTTCCCGACTCCATTTGAGTTGTAAGCCTTCTCATACGCCTGGAGAGCGTATTTGTGCCTCTGAGCACCCATGTAATAGTATGTGCACCTTATAGAGCAATAAAATTTTGTTTCATGGCGTTTTTCAACCCTTGCATCGTTTTGTTGTTTCTTTGTGCCTCTTTATCTCGTGTTTGCTCCATGTGTATGTATTTCATGTTTGCAGGTGTAAGATGTCATCCTTCGTGGAGTTTCGATGACGGATTTGCATCTAGGTCTATGTCATTTCGTCTCGACCTCCCTCGGTCCCCCTTTCCTGTTTCATTCTCCCTTAGCGAGTATCTCTCCACTTCCTTTTACGGTGTATCACCGCTTTAGTGTAGGCTCTTTCACCCTTTGTCTCTCCCTCTCTATCCCCTTGGAATGGTTAGATTAGGATAGATTAGATTCTCGTCTGCACTAGAGTAGTTTGTGGCGGTAGATTAGGAAGCGAAGAACCGGCTTTCTCCGGAGGTCCACCTCGGGTTTGCAAGTCCTGGCACGGCTTGAGAGATGGTCCCATGTTGTGCAATCGCACCGAATGCCCCACTTCACACTTAGGCCATTCAGGGGTGCTTTGTGATTCTCGCACTAACACCTACCTCCCCCTAATTCTCTTTTTCACTTCTTCATGTGTTTTAGCCAATATTTGGCCCACCAACTCTGTGCCCTTAACCCTTTTATTTATAACATGTTTTGAATATATTTTCATTAAGCTTGGCAAACATATAGAATCGACCATTCACTCATATGAACAGTCGTAAGAAGTGCTCAATTATCAATGATTTTTTTCATCAAATAGTCCTGCATTATAATTGAACGGGGATACAAAATTCTACAAGAGACAACCTTTGTAGTTAGATCTTGGACCTAGAACCTTTGGGATTTCCTTTTTATTTTGGATCTTTTAAGTGCAAATTGCAATCTTAATATGTATATTAATAATAAATTTTACATATTTTTACCGACCTCGACTTACATATAAAATTTACTTTTCACTCATATGAAAAGTTGTGGAAAGTGCTCAATTATTAATGATTTTTTTGTGCATCAAATGTTCCATATAATTACTTAAACTTACAACTAAAAGGGGTCTACAAATTTCTATAAGAAATAGGATTTTTGGTTGGGTCTCGGACCTAGAACCTTTTGGAATTTCCCCTTTTATTTTGGCTCCTTTAAGTGTGAATTTTACTCACATGAATAGTGTAACAAAGATCAAAATTATAAAGTGGAGCACATATAACATATATTATTTGGGAAAGAATAATCTCACTATGGAATAGGTGTAAGGCATACATGTATTTAATTTCCATCATTTTATTTCTAACTTTGCATTTATATCTTCATCTTACCACCAAATTAAACGGCATCCGATAGATGACCTTGAAACCGTAAACAAAACAAAGTGTAATCGATAAATAATTTCACCCAATAAATATGGGCTTTTGTAGTATTGTTCAACCACTCCTACCATTTCGAGATATCTTTGAAAAATGTTGCCTCCATGACTTGCACAACATGCCCTTTCTCCTTCAAACGATTCACAAACAATTTCATATAGTTGCGGGCTAGTAGATTTACACATTTGTTTCCCATTCTACTTTCCCCACCCTTGCACTTCCCCCTTCAAACAATGTTCTTTCTTGCCCCTCTTTTTTTTCATATAATATCACTCCCTCCATTTCGAGTTCTTTGTTGCATCCCTTTCAGCGTTTCCATCATACTTTTCACATGCGGTTGTTAGATCTTATATAATTGCATTTTATGATTGTATTGAGATAATCGCTTTAGAATTGACTTATATTCCGTCTATAGGTTTTTATAAATAAATTTTCTTTCTAAATTTCATCTAAATAATCTTTAATAATATTTTACTCGACCTTGGCCATTAATCGGCAGCGCTCGCCTTGTTAGAACCTTACGAATTAAAAACTATGGGTCTCTAGATATTCACTAATCCCTCTCAATTACAATAAAAATATATTTAATAATCTCTTTTTAACTATTAAAATAATAGCTCAATCGCGTGACTAAAAGCTTTGCCTTCCTTTTGGTTCAAACGGTAGCAACACAGGTTCCGTGCCTATTCCTTTCCCCATGTATAATATAAAACATTACAAATCTTGAATGTGTTGTCTAATGTATATTATAAAATATACGAATCTTGAATGGGTAACACAAACGGCATTGCCACCGAATACGGCATTTGTAGTTGGAAACACCAATTTCTATAGAATTCAGTGCCATACAACTATCTTTCCTCAACTCCGTTGACTACATTTTTTATGATTGAAATTCATTTTAGTGACTTTATACAGATATTTATGAATATCTTATGCCGGCAATTGTTAATATAAGTTATCGTGGGACCACGAGAAACTTACACGTAAAAGAAATGGAATTTTATTTGCGGTAAATTATAGCACATTTTTATTTAAATATATAAAGATTTGTAAGTCAAATTATAATATAGTCGATATTTTTCATTTAACAAATTCTAAATATATTAAGAAGTATTATTTCCTGCATATTTGAATAGAGTTTGATAAAATAAAGGAATATAATTTCGTTAACTCATTTTATCTATATAGAATTTGTATTCTTAATTAAGAATTTTTTTGTTTTGATGAATAAGATCTTATATTAGGGTGGTATGGAAGCACGTCACAAAGCCACGAACCAAATTAGGCCACAAATAAAGAATTATTTTTAAAAAAATCCACAAGATTTGTGTTTGGGTTTTTGTAAATAAGATATAATTATGACGAGAGATGTCCCTACAATGACATTTTAGGAGGTGGTAGAAAGATATAATGAAGTGAGTGTGTTCACTTTCAATGGCCAACATAATAAAAGGTAAAAATAAAATTAAATGAAACAAAAATTGATTAAATATTGGATTTCACCGTTTAAAGGAATTTGTTCAAGTAGATTAATTGAATAAATATCTAAGTATTGTGTCAAGAAATGTTATTATTTATTTCATTCAACAACATAGAGATAATTTGATGTATAAAAAAACCTAATTTTTGAAATTTCTCAATAAATCATTAAATCAAAAACTTATGTCCGAATTTGATAAATATATTAGATATATTCTATATTACTATTTAGTAAATATGTTAGAAGTATATTAATTAAATTATTCACTTTTTTATAAGGGTAAATTTGGGGGATTTCAAAAAGACCTCAACCGTTTTATAGAAGACCAAAAGATATAAGAAATGCAATGTAAAGAGAAACCAAACTTAGTAAACCACAAGCAACAAACTTACAACATACTTAAAGCTATCTATTTTTGCATCTAGTACATTTTTAGAAGCGATTATTTCCTCTTTTTACGAAATATTACTCATTTCTTATGGACATTTACAAGATAAGAGTCATGTAAGAAATACGAATTTCCAAGGACTTAATCATTTGATCGACTTTTTGAGGGAAACTCTTACTCCACAAGAGTAACCAACCCGACCAACAACTAATTCTCTGTATCAATCACAAGTGGGTCTAGAAATTTCTCTACCAACATAGGGTTTTCTAGCATGTTGTGTTGTCTTGTAGGAGTGAACCGCATGAAAGAGCCCAAATATGAATCTTTCATTAAAGATTTTGCCTCATCCTCATGGGCTAGAGGGTCCTTTTGATCTATTGTTTCGACTTTAATGGGATATCTATACTACCTTCTATAATAAGATGGTGGAGAAGGGCATCCTTCCACCATGGAACATGATCAAGTCCTTTAGGTGTCATGATATCGCAATCGAAGCTAGAACTAGTTCAAAATATTTTCATCATTTGAAGGGAAAACCCCGATAATCTAGATGTTAGGACCACGAACAATTTGGAACTTTGAGCTCAATATGAGCCACCTGACAAGCCCTTGACGTTTCCAAATCCACTAATATTCAAGCATAAGTAGGGTGGGATACCAACTCGGTCTTAGATTCTATCACCATAATATAGACCAAATAGTTTTCGATGGTTATTAAAAAGATTTGCTCCAAAACTGTAATGTAAGATTTGATAATATTACCCAAATTTGTTTGACTAAGAAGGATTTGGTAATATGGTTGAATGATGGATATTATGTTTTCAATAATAGATAGAAATACTAGAAGACCGAAATCCTTTCAAAAATATTGTCCCTATCCCAAATTAGGTCAAATATCATAATGGAGAAGCTCCTCGCATAAGGGTATATATCCATATTTCCTTTTATTAGTGGTTTCCAACACTTAAATATCTAGGAATGGAGTCTAGGCAAACCAGACAAAGCCTATTGAATCTATAAATTAGACCATGATAGTTGAGATAACATTTTTTTCCAAAACCTCTTCTCCAAAGAAGGCAACTTAATAAAGAAGGAATTGGAAAAGGGGTTAGATCAATTCATGGCCTTAGTTGTATCCTTATCCATAATAACCTTAGAAAAGGAACATGATGCAACAAATTTTATAGGTTGCCTTGTTGGTAGTCTCTTCGTATATTTTTCTTTGGAATATTATGACAAGATGTGTTTTTCTTTATTCTATTCCATTTAATATAGAGATAGTTTAATGTATCTAAATTTTGTAATTATCAACTAGTATTAAAAAATCCTTAGGTTTTTAATTGAATGATTATGCTAGATTTATAGGATTTAAGTTTTGAAATGAATATGATAGAAATAGAAAAATCGTTATCTAATAGATATTCAAATATTATTATGAGACATAATTCTCTTTACTCTATAAAGAAAAGTATTCCAGTTTTATCTAAATTCACTCCAAATATTAGATTGTTTTTTTACTTGATCATTTTTTTAGATTGAATTTTTATTATAAAAATAGATTTACATTAAATAAAATAATTATTAATTATTACATATTAAAATATAAAATAAAGTCCTTTTATATCAAGTGAAATTTTGCAAATAAATGTAATTTAGATATTTATATTAATATTTATTAAAACTTAAATCACACACACACACACACACACACACACACACACACACACACACACACACACACACACACACACACACACACACACACAAACACATGCATACATACATGTGTGTGTGTGTGTGTGTGTGTGTACACATTTACTATATGTTTGTCTCCATGTTTAGCCTCTTATAGAAGACCACTTAGGACATCTTTTCTAAACTCTTAAGAACCATTTTTTTAAAGATTCAATAATATATTATAACATGACTCACACTATGATACACTAGTGTCCTTTAATGAGAGCTTGGTTGAGTGGTAATAAGTGAAAAAATTATCTTTATGTTGTGCTTTCAAATATCTTTTTGTGATCCATAAGAATTATACAATAAATATATTTGTATGGTCAATTTTTTGAATTTATATGATATATAATTTTGGTTAATTATTTAATTTTAAAATATAGATAGTTTATTAGAATATATTATTTTATTTTCTAACATTAATTATTTAAGTGATTATAGCAATTATATATTTGTTATTTATTGATTCTTACCTATCATCACATTTTTAACTATACATCTTACATATCACTAAATTTTTAAAATCTCTAATTATCTATTGAAAATTTTATCATTGTATCCATTAAATTCCAATAAGTATTTAACAAATCATAATATGTAAATGAATTTCGTAATCCTTTGGGATACTTAATATTTGTACAAGACATCAAAATATACCTATAAATTTCTATATAAACAAAGTTCGTAATATTTTAGCAGTGAAGATCAATTACATTTGAGAAATAATTTTAACTATAGTTACTCCCATCTTTTAACAATATAAATATAAAAGAGAAAGCTTAAAGAATTTAATGTGTCATGAAGTCTATCTTTTCTACAAATTTACTTGTTCAAGTGTGTACTTGTGCGAAAAGAAGAATATACAAAAAAAACAAAAAAAAAATTGTGAAATATACTCAAAATATCCTCACTAAAAAGTTCTAAATTTTCTTCAATAATTTCAATCGGCATGTATAAATTTGTTCTCTTTTCTTTTCTTGTATCATGTCATGTACCAAAATTGAGCTCTATAATTAGATACAACCATTTGTAAAAGTATATTTTAAGCATATTTTTGTCACATGTTGTAGTTGAGAGATCCTTGAGAGACGTGTATGCCAAATGTGGAAACGAGTATGCCAAATTTGGAGGCATATAAACAACATATGAACTAATTAACATAATACTTCAATATCAAAGAAACTTAAAAATAAATATATTTACCATCCTTTTCATTTCAAACCAGGTTTCAAAAAAAAAAACTCATAGTCATAGGAAGAATCAATATATAAACAACATCCAAATCTCATAACACTACTGACACATCTCTAAATTCCACTAAATATTCTCTAGACCTTAAAGCAAAAAATCATGTTTACATTATTCCCTATTCTAATGACATACCGACCGACGTGTGGATGAAACATGTAAATCTCTCCAACTTTAACGATGGAATATTCTAGATACATACATTACCCCCAATTTGAAAACATTGCCCTTACCTTCACATTTCCTTATTACCAAACACAACATATATATGTAAGGAGAAATTTAATTACTACGAGTGACAAATTATTGGAGAAGGAAAGTGCAAGAAGCTAAGAAAGATGTACATGTATGTATATTCTAATTAATTAAGCTTTGAAATGTAAGTGATGTTTTGTGTATAAGCTAGATGTTATCTTTAATTTTCACTCATATTCCAGGTTTGGCTATTATTGTAATGCCCGTTCATCGTCGCTCCCTTGCTTCTGCGACGACCATGCTTCTAGGAGATGAATGTTGTTATGTTCCTTTGAAACGTTTGTGTCTTCGCCTTGTCGAGCGTTCCTTTTGATCGCTAGTAATATGATTAATAATTTTATGTTTTTAATAAAAGTCATGCAAAAAAAAAATAATGATAAAAATAATATTTTAAATTATTTTGTCGATTGGCGATTATCTATGTTAGTGTCATTTTCTTTTAGCAGTATAGCTATTAGTTCTTGCAAGCTTTTCAACCATAGTATTGAGCTCTCTTGTGCCCGACCCCTCGATCAAATTATTTTGTTTTGTCACTGTCGTGTTAGTTCCTAAACGATTATTCGAAACCCGTTTAGGTGTCACGACGTCTTAAAGCGTAATAAGAATAGATAATAAAGGAATCAGTAACAATTATACTTTAATTGTGTAAATAAATAATAAAATTTTATGTGGGATAAATTAAGCCTTTTCAGGCCATGTTAATCTTTCCTTTGTCTTCCACCGACTGCCTTTATGGCTTTTACTCCTTTGGTTGGCGTGGGGTTGAAGGTTTCCTTTTTTTATTTGTTTCCTGGCAAGTGGGGGGGTGCGTGGAAGAGGGTATGGCCTCCTGCCATATTCTATTTGCTTTTTCTTTTGGTGCCTTGTTGACATTACGGTTGTTGGGAGTTAATGAAACTGTGTTTACTACCCAACCACCGTGTACTTTCCTCCATGCTGGCCGCTTGCATTTCAAAGTGGGATGTTATTACTAAATCTTCTGAGATTTTGTCTCCTTACCTGCTCTTGCCGTGTTTCTGGCCACGTGAGGTTGGAGGGTGCGTCCTTTTTGGGGTTTGTGATGGGCTTTGAAGCTCAGAAGCTAGCTTTATCCTCAGTGATGGATAGCAGCAGGAGATTAAATCGAAGTGCAGTTTTAGCAAGGATTCTGCAGCAATTTACACCAGAAAGCTCTTCTTCTACGCAAACTACACTCTTTTCATGGCAACATTCGCCTCAGTGGTAGTTCTTCTTTTACTAACCACAGATGTGCTCACAATTCTCTCTGGCATAGCAAGCCGTGTTTCCTCCAGTGAACCAGGCTGCTACACTTTTCACATTGTCCCGACTGCAGTCACTGCAATTGTTCAGGGCATTGTGTCTCTTGTACAGTTCACAAGGCCTGAGGGGTCTCTGAAAACATCTGAAGACAGAGTCTGATGAAGGATCCGGTTTGGTGAAGCTGAAAACGGGGTTTTCTCTGCTGATATTTTGTGTTCAGTGGGTTGCACTGGGACTCTCATTCGTAATACACTGTTGTATGTTTAATGAGTTTTATTTGGAAGGGAAGAGGAAGAACGGGGCTCGAGTTGGGGAGGAGCCATCGCCGAATGTGGTTTGTGATGTTGAAGGGGGCGTTTAGAAACGTGGAGGAATTGTTTTCTGAGCGTAGAGGACTGGGGCGCCTTCCCTGCTGCCCGCGCGGGTTTGGTGTGGTGATTTTTGATGAAGCTGCAAGCTGTTGCAGGAGACGTGTTACCTCCACGTTCATTGGGTGCGGTATGGTGTGTTCTTGATGGGGATCCACAGCAACTGCCTGCAAAAAAAAAAAAAAAAAAAAAACTCCTATCTAGGCAGCAGTCGGGTCATAGTGAGGCAGAGGCCTTTTTGAGCGCTCCAACCAGCAGGTTGTCCAACTTGTTGTTTCTGTTCCGTATCAACGCATCCTCAAATTCGGGACTCTCCTTTAAGATATTCTCTTCAAAATCGATTAAGTGACAGTGAGAGTGTTACCAGGAGACCCGATGAAGTCTATTACAGAGATCCTCTGTTGAGACTTTGCTTGTTTTACGCTGTAACGCATGGGAGAGAATCCCATAGGCGTGGATCAGTATCATATCAGAATATTCATGAAGCACATTTTGCTTTGCAATTATATGAGCATCTTCTTAGAGTCACTATATTAGCAGGCAGTAAAATGGTGCATGCTTTTGTGTAAGGGACAGATCACACCCACGGGAAGGAGATCTATGCAATGTTGGAGAAAATGTTTTGGGAGATGAAGGTAGCAGAATATTTCTCAGATCCAGAACATACACTGAGTGTGTATCCCCAAATCGACTGTGTGACAGTGGGAATGCTCCCAGCAGACTTGATGAAATTTCTTTACAAAGACTCCCTACCGAGACCTTGCTTGTTCTTCGATGTAACTCATGGAAGAGGACCTCATAGAGGCGGGCCTGTTTCATATCAGAAATATTCATGAAACACAATTTACTCTGCTATTATATGAGCTTCTTCAATTATAAGTGTCACCAAGTGGCAGGCAAAGATAAAGTTTTCTGTTGGAATAATCACACCTTTTGAAATTATCTACAAATGCTATATGTTTGCACCGAGATTTTGATCTTTGTCCCCCAAATCGATGAAGGAAAAGGTTGTGTATCATCACGGTAGATGCCTACCCGAGCCAGGAGCGTGGTGTAATCAATATGTCTCGTGTCCGAGCTTCAAATCATGGGGTTGGTTTGTAGCTGTTTTTCACTACGTGGTTGTGGCGCTAGCTCGAGCTCGCAAAGCACTTTGGGTTAAAGGCAAGCAACGGCATTGAAACAATCATATGCATGGAGATGGCGTTTTAAACCAGGCATGTTAAATCTACCCCTTGTAATAGTTTTCTACCTTCTTTCAGTATCTTGAAATGAATTTTCTTTCCTCTTGAATGGCGCCTAGACTAGATGTTTTCGTGGTTGTTTATATCACTGCCTGATTGTGTGGTTGTTCCTTTAAATCTTATTCCAATTTCGCTGATTTTGCTTGGAATGTTCCTTCCGCTCTTATAGCTTACTCTATTTCATATTTGTCTAAATGGGTTACTGCAATATTGAGTGATGCAATCTAGTTCGTAGGGAAGGAAACATTATTGAGTTTTGTTTGCTATATGACTTTCTTTTAAAAAGAATTCTGTGATGGTAATTATAATTGAAGGTTACTAAATAGAAGGTTAAGCCTACATACCTCTTTTGGTTGAATAAATACGCATTTCCTATTTAGGGATCTCTTGTTTTGCTAGAAGGTACATTAATAGTGACGTTGTGTTCTGAAACTTGTTTAAGCCTGTGGGCATTCCGTACTTTATGTTTGATTAGAAAATGGCATTTGGGGTTTGTTTTAGAACTGTATATGGTTGACTGTTGTACCTAGTCTAGATGAGGGATAACCTGGCATCTATTTTGACCTCCACGTGTTGAGAGAATTACTATACCTATTTCTTGATGTAAACTCTTGTATGATTAAAGCAAGGGGAAACATTGTAAGTTTAACTGAATGAAATCTCTACAATTTTTATTAAGGGTCGCAAGCAAGCTATTACTAGCTAGACTGAAACAAAAGTTGTAGGTGAATCCATGATCTTCGACTCGTGAACTCGTTTCTGTTAGATGACAATGATTTCGGTGATAATATCATAGGTGGTCTGTTATATTTATCTGTTTGATATTTGCTAAGACTTTTCCTCGATAAGCCCACATGGATCGGGTAAAATTTTCCATCTTCTATACCTTTGGCAAGGAGTTCATAGAACTTCTAGCCCTGACCGCACTGCGTAACCTTCCTGATAGCTTATGTGCGTTGGTTTTGGTTTGTGCTTGTACTCGTGGTAAGGTCTTTTGAGTCTGGGGCATCGTTGGTGTTTTGCCCTCTGCGTATCGAATCCCTTTGTTTTCGAACTCGAATACCTTATACTTCAAACTTGGTTACTAAAAGGTCCCATTTTGTGGCCTTGTTAGGGAAATCAATTGTTATTTTAATGTTTATTGACATTGTCTGAATTATATAAAAATTATTAACGACTTTTGGGTTTAGTCTTCCCTTATATTATGTAGAGAAGTTGACGATTAGGATAGGGTTTGTTGGTAGAATAATGGCCCTTTCTGTGTCTCTTTAAATGACGCTTGTGGAAGAGTGGATTTTTTTTTGGTTAACTAGTACTACGTTTTAAGAAATCCGATAAGGAGGTAGTGGTAAACTCCTTGGTTAAAACCAAAACTATAGTTGCGTTCTTTTAAGGGCATCGAACCCATATTACTTTGGAGCCCCCTGGAAGAATTGGATAACGTCATTTTTGCTTCGCGCCTACGATCATAATTAGTACGCTTGTCTTCTCTTGGACCCCTTTAGTTGGATGGAGTAAATTTTAGATTCCTATCACGTAACCCATAGCATTACATGAAGGAGATATCAACACTCTTGACTTTCTTGTTTCCAACCCATAAGGTCTTGCCTTGATTTATGTAATTTTGTTCTTACTAGTATTTGGACTTTCTCCTTGTTGGATGATTTAGTTTTCTCTCTCATGAGATTAATATTGGAGTTGTGAGTTGTGTTTTAATCCATTTCTGAATTTAGAATATTCTTTTCTTGATATTGTTAATTGTTAGCTTATTATTGCATTGTGTAGCCTTAACATGCTCAGTTCTTGCGAACTGACTTTAGTTAATATTTGTGCAGATGGATTATGCGAGTAGACTAGAAGAAAAGAGTGTAAAAGTTTCATCTGTACCATTATGAAGTTCCTTGTAAAAAAAAAAAAATGTCCAATGTGTTGTAAATTGTGTAACATTGCTTGTAAAGAGAGTTGATATGACCTCTTGCCTTGTATTGTTTGGTAATGGTGAAATAAAGTGTCTTGTTCTTGTGTAGTTAAGCTTGAAATTATCCTTGTGAGAAATGGCATTCAATCTTTACATTGATATGAGTATTGTAAAACTTTGATCTTGAGAATAAATTGTTAAGTTAAATCTTTCTAAGACTTAGTGACAATATTTTATAAGTAAAGTAAAATGAGTCGGTTAACCCTTAAAGAAGCTAAACAAAAATAATAATTTTATATTCAACAAATAAATGTAAAGGTGATCTATTTGAAATCAAATGCTTCCAGAGTGATCAAAATGAAAACATCCTTTGTGAAGTAAACATTTATAAATTGATACCCTAGCTAAACTAGCGAACACTATCCCTTTGGGTTGAACTCTTAAACAAGCTTAAAGGAAAACAATGGTTAGTTTCGGAAGATATTAAGATTTAGTAAGTAGGAGAAGACTTTAAGTGAACTACTCTACAAAGGTGTTTAAGAAATTAACTCGGTTGGTGAGATGAATTTGTGCAAACCATATATTGATTCCTTTGAAAACTTAAGTCATGAGCTAAAGGGTGTCTTACAAAAATAAATAAACCCTAACCATTTCTTACTTGTGGCTTTCCCTAGCCGTGAGTGTGTCATGTGGATTGGACTTTCATGTTGTCTTGTCAAAAAGAAAAATAAATTGTCCTTGATAAGTGTGAACGTTTCGTGCTTGACCTTGTGGTCTTCCCCGTAACAAATGATTCCAAGTGTTGGTTGTAACTCGGTGACGACATGTTGTGTCGTGTTGGGTCGAGAGCAAGTTAAAAAAAAAAGTTATCCTGTATTTCACCGTGTTGTTCTTGTGTTGGTATTTTTGGTGCATTACGCTTATCTTCCTTTAACAATGTAAATAGAAAGATAAGTTTTAAAAAATCATTCACTATACAAGGGTCAATTGAAGTAAGGATATTGGAATAGTATATATCAAACGAAAGATAAATACCACACAAAGATATCAAGAGTCTCCTGACAACCACAAGAAGACTATACAAAGAATACGTCAACTTTTGCAAATGGAAATAAAAGGCAATCAAGATATTTTCGAATAACTAATATTTTTCATAATGATGATGTCGGCGTTGAGGTGGACTGATTTTAGTGCTTTAAAAATATATAAATATTCTTTCAAGATCATATTTGTTTCACTAAAACACAACAACGTCCACTGGAATTTGCAGGCCAAGGCACACCACCACAAGAATATTTTCCTAAACCGTGTCTTGTATTCGACGTCTATGAAAGAATCCCGTCGGCTTGTATTCCGATGTCTTACATGGTTCTTGATTCCTCGGCCATTATGAGCCAATTTAAATTGGGATATGTTTGTCAATTTTGTTCCCTTCTTTTCTTTTTATTTAAAAGAAGAAAAACATTATTTGTATTTCACCACATTCCTCTTTATATATTGTAATGGTATATTGGGTTGATTAATATTTTTTTGGTTGATGTGGGACTTCGATTTTCTTTGATAAAAGAGAAAGTGACAATTTTACTATTATAACTAACTATATTGAATAAATGAAAGAACTAAATATGGTATAATATTTAACATAGTGTTGACAATTCATTATTTGCCAAGCACAAATTTTATATAATACCTTTGTAAGTTTTATCAATAACTACTTTTTCATAATGGTTATGTGAACTACAAGGTCTACATAGTTACCTTTTTAATTGTTACTTGTTATATACTTGTTGAATTGAACTTGAGGTCACATGGAAGTGTAGAGGCAAACTCTCTCGATGATGGTGTGAAAGGCATGATACTTCCCATACTCTCTTAGTTTTCTCTTAATGTTTGGTATTTGTACATGTTCATCTTCATCTATGGCTGAAATATACCCATCACCATATGTTTTCAAAGAGGCTTAGTCAAATACATATAAATGGCTTTGTACGTGAAAAATTGAATTCAAGATGCATGTTTTTAATTAACGTGAAAAACAAACATGGCTTTCCATTTGATACTCCCTAGTATTGTTGAACGACATTCTAAGGAAATCATTAAATGTGCAAACTCAATAATATCTTTTTCCTTTAAGAATTTATTTGTATTTGAACATATAATTACTCCTAGGACAATACCACCAACCTCATTACATACTCTAGGAATGACTATATAATCAATTTCTACCCTCATTAACAACATTTAAAAGTTATTAGTGTACCATAGTTTATATACCAATGGATGTTACACTCTCATCTAGTAAATAAAATTATTATGGCTTAAAAACCTATGAATGTTTGAATGAAAGGAGATAATCTAAACAATAATCCAAATTTAATTTGAATGGATAGAAAAGAAGATTGTGTACTTTCAAATTTATGTGACTTGTGATGTCCCATATAAATAATTATAAAATATTCTCATTTATTTAGTAAAAAATAAATTTAAAATGTATTATTTTTCAAGTATTTATTTTCCTATTACTCATTATAGAAAGTTCAAACCTATCTTATAAATTGAATTTTTAGGAATTTGGAAGAATGATATTTTATTTAACTTTTTTACATAAATGTGTATTTAGTTTACTCTTGTCAATTGAAGTGTAACTATGTCTCGCTACATCTAATCAAAGAAGGTTTGGATGACTATATACCCTTCCACTTAAAATTAAGACTAGCTAGGCCTTCAAATTTTACAATTGTTTATGACCTATTCGATGTACCTTTGAATGGTCAACAAGGTGGAAGAATGATAAATTTCAAACCTAACATGTAATCCGCCAATGTTATTACTACACCAATGGTTTTACATAACCTCGGTAGAAAGGTGTGAGATTTTATCAAGCGTGTTGAACAAATAAAAAATTGTCCATCGTGAAAAAAATTAGTAACAATATTTTTGAGAACTGATTTCTAGCGTAGTTAAGAAAAATTATATTTAAAGATTGGTTTTGGTAGATGTTTCTTGACAATAAAGACTTGTTTCCTATGGGAAGAAGTATATTTTCCCTACAAACCAATTTTGAAGGATCTTTTGGGACATGTATGTCCAATTCCAAAACCTTTCCAATAACATAGAACATATTTTTAAAGTGAACCAAGTTTTGAGGAATCATTTTAAACAAACATGTCAATTTCAAAAACCCGTCAAACTAACAATAAAGACATTTTATATATATATAAAATCAACTACTTTAATTTTTGGTCACTTCTATTTTTTTATGACTTCTTTCGTATTTAATATTTATATTTTACTTTAAAAACCTTATACAATATTAGAGGTAATAAAAATAGTACTCCCGGATATCTGATCACATACTCATTTCAATACAATTATAACATTTTAATTTTTTCAAATGACTACACATCGTGAGAGAAAAGGACATAAATGTCTTACAACAAAGAGGTCCAACATCATAAGCAAAGCATTGCCGGCTCGTCATATTATCTAGGAAGGTGCCAAAATATTAAAAACAAAGTCTAGAAATAGACAACTAAGCTATGGATAGAGATGGTTGGGAAGGCGAGGGTTGGCGATTGCATGGAGAGGGCTGGCCATGAACAGATCAGTGGAACCTTCTTCAAGCTCGATGGGTGCCACGCAACTGGTCGACCAGTTGAAGCACTGCAGCAGGCGGCCCAACAACATGACTGTCATTGAACTGCCAAGAGCTGCTCCCATACATCCCCGTCTTCCTGTGCTGAAGGAAATCAAGCGGAGTTCAGGGTCACCTAATTCTATAATATCTCCTTCGTCTTTCATAAAACGATCTGGGCAGAAGCGCAGAGGATCCTCCCACACACATGGGTTTCGCCCTAATCCGACACGGCTCAACAACACGTGACTTCCTTTCGGGATATGGTAGCCAGCCACTGTGGTGTCCTCCATTGACATGTGAGGAAGGTTGAAAGGCGCCACCGGATGCAATCTGAACGCCTCCTTTGCGCACGCCCTCACGTACTTGAGATTACACAGGTCCGATTCGTCTATCAACCGATCTTTTCCGACAACTCTGTCGATTTCCTGCACGGCTTTTTGCATAATCTGGGGTTGCACCAACATCTCTGCTAACGCCCATTCTGTGGCATTTGACGGATTATCAACCGACGCGTATGTCAAATCCTGCACAAAGAGATGAGTGTAAATAGGAAAACCATATCTAAAAACCAGACGAAGTAATAGTAATAATAATAATAATCACCGCGACTTGAGATTTGATCTCTTCCAGGCTGAGCAGAGGAGTTCCATTAATGGAATCTTTCACGGAAATTAAAACGTCCAGCAGGTCCTCTGGTTCGCCCGCATTGGCCGAGGAAGAAAAAGAGCCGCGCCTGAGACGAAATCTTTCTTCGATGATCGGAAGGTGATATTTATCCACAATCCGAATGGCCTTTTTCATGGTTCTCTCGTTTCCGCCGATGTCGAGCCGCCTCAAATACGGCATGTAATCAGACACGCACATATTATACAGGAGACTGAGCACTGCGAACATGGCTTCCACGTGCTCCTCTTCTTCCTTACCAGGCCCGCCGTCTTTACTAGCAGCTCCATTGCCGAAATAACGGCGGTTGAAAATGAGCTTCCTGATCACATTTGCACAGTAGTGTCTCCCAACATTTCTTACGTTAACCAGACCAGTAGAAGTGCATCGGTTCCATACGTAACGAACCAGATTGTCAGCCTCCTCCATTCGTTTGCCTTGCAGCCACTTGAGACGCGCGGGTGATAACACCTCCGACGCAACCACACGCCGCATTTTCTTCCACTGCTCTCCCCACGGAACCACTGCAATCGATAAAAATCCTCTGCTGGAATAGCCTGTGCCCATTGTAACGGGACGAGACTGAAATATGGCGTCATGTTTCTTAAGAAATTCTCTTGCTATCTCGGGGCTGTTAACCGCAACGACGTGGACGCTTCCCAGACGAACGCATAGGATTGGAGTGGCATAGTTGTGGAGGGAGTGTAGCCATTTGTAACCAGGTGCATTGTAAATCAACTCCGGGAGATTGCCCACCACCGGCCATGGCTGGGGTCCCGGAGGCAAATGCGCATGCTTTTGGCTTTTGCTTTTGCCTGACTGGAGTAAATAGAAAAATAATGCAGATGCGAGGAGGAGAAAGACAAGAGTTTGTATGCAGTTACTGAAGAAAATCGATGGAATATCAATATGAAGATGATCGTGCATGCTCTTACTTCTGCCATTTCCTGAAAAAGAAGGGAATGCATTAAGGAAATAGAAGACACATTAACTACAGCAGCGTTGTCCATCGTGATAGAAGAGAAGAGAGAGAAAACAAATCTCTACACCATCAACAGAATTTCACGCCCAGTATTTATACATGATAAGTGCTCCGATTGTTCTTAAGCACGAGGGACGTTAGTATTTTCGAAAAATCTCATGTGGGACTTTTTTAGGAGAGACGGATTTCTAGGTGAATGCAGTGAGATTTCAAGATACGGAGGGAGATTTCAAGATATTTCGAAAAGGAATTGCACTCGGGCACGACATGTGATGACCAGGTCTTCGAGATTGAAGCAGATGTAATATTTAAACTTATAAAATATAATAAATAATTATTAGCGCTAGCTCACAAGTGTGTAAAATCTGATACTCAATCGTTGGCAATATTCTAAAAATAACTAGCAGTTGCTCCTCCACAGGAGCAATGGTCATCAGTCACCGTAACAGCGGCCAATTAAACCCAAAAAAACCTGAAAGCAATAATTTTCATAAATTGCTTCCCTATTGACAACTAGTTATACAATAACAAATTCTGTTCACGGACATTTACAAAGGGAAAAAATAGGGATATCAATGTCACAAATTCTGTGCTTGTTCCACCTGCAACTGCTGCTACTCATCACATCTTGGGGATGTCAAATAGTGATTTGCTTCTAAAACTGCACGTTGGTTACAAGCCAATTCAACAATCTGATATGGAGACACTATGTTAAGAGCTGAGAGAGGCGCCTAGTAAGGTGCTGGTGCTTTTTATACGGAAGATTAATTACAGATAACACGCGACGAATCTCTGTCAACTGTAACTGCCAAGCAGGGGTTAAATTTGACGGCCACCTATGCCTGTCAAACATATTTTCGGTGACGGTCATTTTTTAATACCGCCCTTCAAATATACAAAATAATGTCAATTATAGTATTTATTTTATATTTATTTAGTTATTTTAAAGATATATTTGAATATATTTTTATAATTTATGTATACATATATATAAAAATGACGGTCAAATTTTAAATATGCAAGTTACATGTGACGGTTATTACAAATATTTGCAAGTATTTTACGGTTAAAATAGCAAAAAACGTCTAAACGGGCGTCAAATTTAACCCTTGCTGCCAAGAGTTTCTATTTCTAGCCGCGACTACCCTAATTCACTCATTTTGCACTTAGGCATGTGGGTAAAAAGATCACGCATCATGTGTTGCCATAGCCCATCACCCTCACCTAGGAAAGGACGGGTGTCACCGAAATCGATGTAATGCACAAACATTGTTTGACGTGGGAGACATGACATTTGGGCTTGACGTGACGAGACATGACATTTGGAATTGAATTTAAATTTTGATAATTCCCACTGGCATTTCAAATTACAATAGACACTGCCCCGCCCAGAATTTCAAATTATGCATGATGCAGAACATGATAACCACACGGAAAATTCCCACATCCAAAAGCATTGAAGCTTGTAGGCGTGAAACGGGAATGAGCCAAAGGAAGCCGACATTGTTGTAGACGCAGGGGAGGTGGGGGATCTAAGCGAGGAGGCTCAAGTGCTGTGACAACTTTCTCCACAGTCATTGTCTTCCATGTAATCTTCACAAAAGTCTTTCCATTCGAATGAGGGCATCACAAGGGAGTGCCCAAATCCCGGACATAGGGGGTATGGTGGAGAGACGATGCACATGGGTTTTATACGAGAACACAAATGCTACAACTATTAAGAACAACATTGCCAATGGAGGTCAAATTGTGGATCTTGGTATCGTTCGCTCCACCATTCATCCAAACGGGGACCGTTACATGGCCGACATAACTTCCATGCAACAATATAATGTAAGGTTTGAATACATGAGAGATATTGATGTCGTTAACCCACATGATAATTCATCACAAAGTTCGGATGAAAGCTCCTAGGTATATATTTATTTCATATTATTTTTCATTGCTTTACTATAATTGAGTAATTGATTATGTCGAAATTTGTATGGTGAATAAATAGGGAGAGGGAGAGGAAAGTTCTAAAGTTGAACCACGAATTTACTACCGCGATGTACAAATCGAAACTTGCTACATTTATTTCCTAACATCCCCCTAGTGCGAACATGTGGAGGGGAATCAAACTTCTATATCGCCCCACAAGTTTAATGTCAGATTTGGTCGAGAATGCACCCAGTACAAAATATGTGATTAGTACATTGAATCAGAGAGATTTATTACTTTGAAGATCGTTCAAGATCTTGTCTTATTGAAAATTTTACTTTTAAGGACTTATTTTACACTTTCAACAAAAATTGATTGACACTCAAATGACAAAGGACACAAATAATGACTCAAGTCACAAAACTATCAACTATAAACACCAAAAATAACAATAATCAACAAACAACAACTATTAGAAAGAAAATATAAAAAAATAGTTTTTTTATCTAAACAAAACTAATCTAGACTCATACAAAGATAACATTAAACTAATACGAAACAAACAATATAATAACAAATTTAAAATTATAACATATAATAATTAATAAAACATAAAACCTAAAGTGTATGAATCTAAATACCACAAACCATTACCTAACAAAACCACTTAATTCTTAAATCTATTATAAAGTCCTAAAATGTAAAAACTAAACATGAAACCAAAACTACATTAAAATGATATAAATCTCATAACCATAGTTTGTCGTTTTGATCACCCGGTATAATAATAAGAATTACTTGTGAAAAACATTAGTGAAGCATAATTTTAACATAAGAACGAGAGAATTAGGAACTTTGTATGCAATTTGATATATGGAAAATAATTACGTAAGTTATGGAGATTGTCGTAAGGGATAAAGAGCCAAATTAAATGGTCGAATTGTAAGTTGAATGTGAAATGAATTCAAGAATCTATAGGTGAAAAAAGAGAAAATTATCCTTGCATAATAATATTTTTTGGAATGTTAATCGTAACTAAGATGTAATCATGGTAATGATGTGTTGTGGGTTTGCCAATCCTTGGGCCATTTTTTTATGGTTGGGTCATTGCTAGCATTCATTCATTAGGGAAAGTGTGGCATTGACATGTATATGGTGTTGTCATGTGAGTCGATGACTTGTGTAAGTGTCTTATGTGGTGTTAAGTTTATCTATTGGAGCCCATGTGGTGTTGTGTAATGAGCATTTAAAGTCAAAAAAAATTATTCCGGTATTTTTACTGTTGTATTTGTGTGTCCAAATTGTGGGCGTTACAAGAATCATGTGTCGTAATCCTTTTCATGGAATCAATTAGGTTTTTCTCCTTCAAATTCTCATTTTAAAACCTAGTAAAATCCATTTGAAGTTATTATGCTTTCTATAATTTAGAGTTGGTTTTCTCTATTGTAATAGTATTGTTTTAACAATCATTCCCATGAAACCAAAGCTAGATTTTTCTCTTTCAAATTCTCATTTTAAAAGCTAGTAAAGCCTATTTGAAGTTGTTATGCTCACTATAATCTAAGCCTCATTTTCTCTATTGTAATTATATGTTTTTTTTATTACGCCAAAGGCGTTACCCCTATGGGAAAAGGCTTTGTGGACATTCACGGGACTGTGTCAAATTTGACGGCCTAAATGACGGTTTTGATTTAGTTTTTTAGTTTTTCTATTTTTAATTTTCTTGTTTTTGGTTTTGCATGCTCAATGCGGGGTATTTTTAGCAATTCTGCAGGGTCTGATGGTTGTGTTGACAGCCTTTGGGTCACGGGCTTCGTTCAATTTCTAAAGGCACTTCTACAAAACTACCAAATGGCCTTGATCTTTCTTTACAAGACTGCTGGTTGGGTCAACATTCTTGTCCAAAGCTTCTCGAAATCCTGCAAGAATTTACAAAATCCTAAATAGGTGAAAAACAATCACAAAAACATGAGTTCAAAAAATATACTATTTCATTGGTAATATTTAGGCACATATTCATGTTGGAATCGGGATTCAATCTTAGATACAAGGACAAAATTACCATGCAGATCTCTATGAATATTTTAGCACTCTCACTTTTATAATCATTTCCTCCTTGTTGCATCATCAGACTTGCCTATCACAGGCACATGCCACAAGAAACAACTACAAATATGGTGTCATCGGTAAGGAAATATGAAACGTGTCTGTGGTGAAGCAGAGCTACTAACATTCCACTTATTGGAAGATAGATTCTCCAAATAAAACCCAAGGAAAAATAAAAGAAGAGTTCCCAACAAAGAAATTTATGGTGGAGTTATGAACCGCATAGACATAGTTAAATGACTATTTCAATTCTTGTGTGTTTCCATATTCTTGTGTGGGATTAAAACTATATACTTGCAGATGGATTCGTTCAATTTCTAAAGGCGCTTCTACAAAACTACCAAGGTGCGAATTTTTCTTTACATGGCCTATCGGTTGGGTTGACATTCTTGTCCAAATCTTCTCGAAATCCTGCAAGAATTTACAAAATCCTAAATTGGTGGTAAAAGCGTAGATACCTTTTTGTCTGCAGAGAACTCTGAAATAGCTATGGGGATAGGAAAATCCTTTGATGATTCCTTTGATGCCACTACATTTGGACCTTGTTGAGCACCATTAAAAGAGGAAGCGGTGCTGCCATTCCCTGGTCCAATGTTGTTGTGCTTTGCATCAGCTGAATCTCCTCCTCCTCGCGCATGCCTCTTAGCCCACTAGTATTCTTCATAATCATCATTCTTTTCTTTGGAATCATTTTTTGTTTGTTGCTCTTCAGTAGTTGTGTTGTGAATTCCATTAACCTATTTTGGTCATTTGTGGGCATCATTATTCTGTGATGTGTATTTTTCGGTGGGATATAAATGCTTAATGGCTGCAATGTTTTTTTGTGTTTCAGTTTGTAGATGATGATGAGAGATGCCATGTTGAAATCAATTACACCTTTGAGATCAGGAAGGACTGGTAATTTGATTTGAAGATCAAATATATGTTTCTTCCTTTTAACATTGTAAGCTAATTCTAGCAGTTTGGGTTGGATTGCATGGTGTCAGGTAGGTAGGTAAAAGATTGTAAGGACATTTGTTGGTTGGTTACCTAGCTGCTTGAAGCCTGCAAATAAATTTGATTATATGATAGTTCTTTATTTGCTGAAATGAATTTGAATCTATTCTTGTCCAGAGGAAATGAAAACTAATGCAATACTATTATAAATAAACAACTTGCATTTACAACTTTATTCGCTTTAAGATGGGCCAATGCATGCACTCTTGAAGAATTTGGGAACATTTGTTCATTTCCTGCAAAACGGTTTAGAACTAAAACTCAAAGTAGATTGGTTGAAGTAAGAAATAAATTTTTGATGCTTTCAAGTTTATTTTTTGCTATTCATGTTTTGATTGGTTCACTTTGTCTTTGGGATACGAGAAAATGAAACTTTTGAATGCTTCTTAGATAGAAAATGTGTGTGTGAGAATATACAACACTCAACACTCACACACTCAACACTCAATTTTTTTACATATTTTGATATTTATACGGCCTAAACAGGGGCTCAATTGTCCCCCTTAGATGGAAAATTATATGCATTCTCATATGTATCTTTCATTTGTAGAGATGTCAGAGAAGGAACAATGGCTCTACAAAGAAGGAAAGGGCTGCAACTGCATCATAACGAATAAGGAATCAACATTTAAATTGAACGTTTAAGAAGTTAAAATCCTTTTCAATCCCAATCATGTATTGTGCCAAAATTAAATCACAACACCATCCCAGTCTCATTCCAAATAATAGTGTTTTGTGAAATCACCTCACCAAGTCACACAAACAAATGCCCATCGAAGTGTTGCTTGTGCTCCCTATAACATCTTTGTGCTTACCATCTACATATCCCTGTAACATCTTTGTGCTTACCATCTGCATATTCATCCAAATACCTCCTGTAATTATTACTAGGGGTCATTTGGTTTGTTTGGATACTAGGAACTTGCTTTGGAGCAGGCATTGACAACATCGACTTTAGAACTCTGGCAACTTCATGCATGGTGGATCGATCAGAGGGTCATTTCTTGGTGCAAAGAAAGGCCAACTGGAAGATTTTTCTTACAATCCCAAGACTACGTTGTTGTCTGCTTTTGATAGAATCTATGTTCACATGTTGTCCAACTATCTTGAATTAACATCAAGTAAGCTCGTATTGATATAATTTTTGCTACATTAGATGGAGAGCATCGTGTGTATGGGATTGAAGTGAAATTTGTAACCAATTTTGTAAATTTGTTAATACTCGAACGAAGTGCAATTACATGCACTCAAAACTGCTCAAATATACACAGAACAATAAGCCTTGTTTTTACTCCTTTTTTGTTCTTTTAGCAAGGCTTCAAATTTGGCACTAGCTAGGATCATATTAGGAAAGGCTTCTCTCTTTACACCAACTTATTGCATAAAAATGCTCATGAACAAGCTATGAATTATTACAGTCCATGAAACACAATTCACCGAGGCATTTTGTCAAACACCATAAGAATATAGGTTATGTTTGAAATAATGGAAATGTTTTCATGTTTCATAACAATTTCTCTAGCAAATCCTGAAATTTTGCAACACTCGCTTTCCATTTTCTGAAATCTGCAACACTCTCACATACCAACCTTGTTTCGGTTCCTCGTACATGTACACTAGTTCCTCCTCTCCTTCTAACTACTTTCCACCTTGCAATCCCCCATCCACTCCAACAGAACACCCCACTGTCTTCATGTATTCATGTTTAGTTTAAAGAAACTACTCCGCAAAACACTACCACTCATGATATAAGATTTGCAAATGTATATGTACAAATTTGTAACAAGTTTGAAATGTAGAGATGGAACGTTTAAATGTAATGCTTCATCTATATTCTTACACTTACAAAATCAATCGCACCCCTTATCAACTTCAACTATAAAAATAATAACTATCCCTCTAAATCAAATAACATATACCGTTCGCGTTCACATTGCATTGTACACATGCGATTGTTGGTTTATAGAATGGTGGGAAAATAGAAATTAAAAGAAATTCTCGCAACCCAATGTATCATCCCCATACCATATCTAGTGTATTTGGTAAGTTGTTTTTATATAACTTAATTTGAAGTTTTATAAATTATTAAGTTATACTTATTTGTGATCTCAAAGTAAGATAGTTGATGAAAATGATGCAAATTGTGAAATATGACGTGTGCAAGGATTCTCTTTCTTGGAATCACATATTTGTATTCAATGTACAAAATAAATCACATATTTGCAATGATTCTATTAATTGTTTTAATTAGCGCAAATCTTATAATTGCATTATTTTAAACAACTCTCAATTTTAAATTCATTTGACTTATAATATAAATGAGTTAGCTGTTCTAAAGCACTTTTAATAAATATTTGTATTTGCAAATAGCTATATTATTTGATTTTGTTACTTCGATTGTTTAGTTGGCTGGTAATTCTGTATTTACACATTCCAACTGGTTACAAAAAATTACTGCCAATAAAAACATTATTTGACGGACATAGTGACCGTCAAAGTTAAAGCAGGGTTGGGATGGGTGACATTTTGTTTGCCAGGGCTAATAGTTACAGATGGGTTAAATTTGACAGCCATTTAGACGTTTGTTTTGTGAATTTAGACATAAAATACTTGTAAATATCTTATCTAACTATTTTACTCAATTTACATATTACAAACGCAACTCTTATTTTTATATAAATTTGTATAAATATTATAAAAAAATATGTAAATTTATACTATAAAAGATATAATAAATATAAATAATTAGTAAAGTCAACATTATTTTATATTTTTGAAGGGTGGTATTGAAAAATTACAATCACCCGAAAATTGTTTAAGAGGCATACGTGGGCGTCAAATTAAACCCCTCGGACTCGCAGATGCAGAACATTGACGCTTTTTGTTTCCAAGATTAGCAGCCCTTGGAAATTTCCCCGGAAAACCATCCGGTTAATCTGATGTTTTTACAGTAGGTCGTTTCTCACGTGAGGTCCGTGTGCCTCACGTGAGGTCCGTGGGACTTCGTTGCCTATAAGTTGAGGATTCGGGCCACGCAACCGTCAACTTGCTCTACCAGAGCAGGACACCAGAATGAGTACCCAGATTCTTATATTACAGTTATTCTGCTTTGTGAAGAGTAATGGCTTTTCTACAGCAGCAGCAGCGCTGTTACTGGCATGGATTTTCTTCAAATTTTCTTCTTGGCCGTCAAAGTCTAAGAAGAATCTGCGTCTGCCTCCAGGACCCATGGCGCTTCCGGTAATAGGAAACCTTCACAGGCTGGGAAAGCTTCCTCACAGAAGCCTGGCCGACCTTGCAAGCAAATATGGGCCCATCATGTTTCTCCGCCTCGGATCAGTCCCCACTGTTGTGGTTTCTTCTGCAGAGATGGCCAAAGAGATTCTCAAAACTCATGATCAAAAATTCGCCAGCCGGCCGAGGATGAGTTTTGCAAACAACGTCTTGTATGATTCTTCAAGCTTGGGTTTCGCTGCCTACGGAGATTACTGGAAGCACATCCGGAAAGCGGTGACATCCCAGCTGTTGGGTCCCAAGAGCCTCGAATCCCTGAAATCCATGAGAGCGCAGGAAATGCGTGCTATGGTGGATGGCCTCACGCAACACTGTAATTCCCCTGTTAATATTAGCGAGCTGGCTTTCTCGGTCACCACTTCCATGTCGTGCAAGATGAATCTGGGCATTAACTACTCCGAAAGCCGCACGGGATTCAATATCATCGAACTGGTTCATGAGTTTTTCTACATAGGCGGTATTTTCAACATCGGAGATTTCATTCCTTGGGTGAATTGGATGGATGTGCAGGGCGTGAATCGACGACAGAAAAATCTTCACAGAAAGTTCGATGCGTTTCTGGATAAAATATTAGAGGAGCATCTTCAGGCGAGGGCCCGGGGTGAACCCATGGGAGACTTCACGGACGAACTGGTTGGACTTATGGACCACCCTGAACACAAATTCACCCGAGAAGAAGTCAAGGCAAACATGCTCGTATGATTACATAACCCACCTCTCTTCATCATTTTTGTGACCTGAATAATAAACACAGTCCTGTTTTTTTGTTGCAGGAAATGTTGTTCACTGCAATCGACACCTCGAGCTTGACCACCGAGTGGGCAATGTCTGAACTTCTGGCAGGCCCGCCTTCATTGATGGAAAAAGTGCAACATGAATTGGAGAGGGTTGTGGGAGCTGGTAAGAAATATGTAGAGGAGTCGGATTTGGCAGATCTGGAATATTTGCGGGCGGTGGTGAAGGAAACGCTGAGGGTTCATTTGCCTGTGCCTCTGCTGCTCCCGCGGCAGGCAACGGAGGATTGCCAGATCGGTGGTTATCATATTCCGCGCGGGTGTCACGTCACAGTGAATGCGTGGGCGGGGGCGAGGGATCCGAACGCGTGGGGTAAGGACGCTGAATTGTTCAGGCCAGAGAGATTTGTAGAGGAAACAGTGGATTTGGATGTGAAAGGGCAGCATTTCGAGGTTCTTCCCTTTGGAGGAGGGAGGAGAATATGCCCTGGAATGGCACTGGGATTGAAAGTGGTGCAGCTTCTGCTGGCAAATCTCGTCCATTCATTTAATTGGAGACTGCCGAATGGGATGCAAGCTCGCGATTTGGATATGAGGAGGAATTCGGACTGTCGACTCCCAGAGCAGTTCCTCTGTATGCAATTCCCACTCCTCGTCTCCTCTGATGACTCACAAAAAACAACCTCCTGGTTTCACTGGCCTAGATTCCTGGTTTTCTTGTTTTCTGTGAAGATACCCCGACTTCTAATGTTAATTTATGTTAAATTTCAATAAAATTAGATTTCAATAAAATTAGCAAAAGCATCCATAGATGTGCCTAGATTGTTGTTTTCTTGATACCCCAATTTCTAATGTTAATAAAATAAGCAAAACCATCCATAGTTAAGAGTGATTGGCCGATAGGCATATAGAAGGATTACTTAGGTATACGGAATTATGATGTAAATCATGATTTTTTAAATAATTATAATTAATTATGGGTCATGACCAAATGAAATAAATATGACTTTCATGGAACACATAAATGTGTTCAAGAACTTGGGTTAAAAGATCTTGCAATAACTAATAATGTTAGTAGCATCATAGTTTGGAGGCACAAAGAATGAAAGTGTAGATACATATAATTTAAGTACATGTTGCTAAAATATATTGGAATTTCAAAGGAAGTCTTACCCTTGGTGATTGTTGTTAATCTTGTAAGGAATTATTACAGGCTATATTACCTATTTTGATATATTGCATTATATTACAAATTACATATTATGATATATTGCATCATATTGTCTTGTTACACTATCAAATATGGACTATGAAAGATTAGTGTATCTTGTTCTATGTGAACCAATGACGACTATATGTAACATCCCATATGTACACACTTATATTCATTTTATTCGAGAGCATTAATCTACGTAAGATCTCATTCACACGAAAAGAGAGGGTGAATTCTAGTGTGGTTGTCACATTAGTACCAATACAATTTATGAACATAGATATAGATTACAGAATAAAAAAATACAATGGAATATAATAAATAGGGATATAAGAACAAGAAAAGATAAAAATCATACAAAATTTCACTCAAACAAAATTTCTAACTAGGATGGAATTGGTAGATGTTATGTCCTACATAGCTAGTATTATTTTGTGCATATTTTTAAAATCCAATTCATAAATTTATTAAACATAGATGCTTTAACATGTTTCGATACAAATTCAAGATAAATTACATAGTTCAAAGAAAATTTTACTACAATTTGGTATAGTATGTAGGGGGCATGAGTGTACTTCAAGCACTTTCAACTTTATGCATATTGGGATGTAAGAAATTTTTAAAATTTGGATTGATGACATGAGCATATGTAATTCTCGTTCGAATTTACATGAGTTTCACATTTGGGACCTAAATCTATATGTAGTAGTGTGGTTCCATGGATGAAAGGTTTCTAGGGTGGATATACATGCTATGAAACCCTTCCTCTAACTCTCTTTTAAAGTTTTTTCTAGGTATCTTGACTATTTTTAACACCCGTCTTTTGTTCCGGACACCCAATTTTTGACACCCTTCTTTTGGATTGATCTCCCCAGTCCTCCATTGGTGCACCTTCAATCCCTCTCCAAATTTGATTCAAACATGAAGCTCCTCCTTTAACAAGGGAAACATGTGTATTGCTTTCATGATTTTTTCTCTTTTAATTTTCAATTTTCAAATTCAATTCCAATAAAGGGTTGAAGTTAGATTCTTTCTATAAGGCGTTAACCACACTCAATGCTACAAGCTTTTGCTTTGGGATCTTACAACCACCCAAGCTTCTCAAGAAATAAAAATGAGCAAAAAAATTGTATTTATACACTAAAGTATATTTTCCTATATGCAAGTAAATTGCATTTCGTAGCTTAATTGGGTAGGAGTAGGGGAGGGTGGGGGAAAATGTAGACACCTAAATTTGGCAATTTATTGGTGATACATTAAATAATAGATTTATCCCTAAATCATTATATTTGTAACTATTATAATCCTAATTTTTTCATATATTTAGTCCTATCACATGACTTGACAACTACATTTCAATGTTCATTCACTCATAGAAACCTTGAAATTAGTCACAAGAATCCTATTAGTGATCATTTTCATGAACAACAATTTTCGATGCTACACTTTTATCTTGAACCAAAATTTTAAAAAGGGTTCAAACCATCCAATAGTTTGGAATAAAAGTAATAATTTTTTTAGGGCCCCCAAAAGGTCATTTTCTCAACTATATATTTCATGAGTTGGAACTTTCCTTATTGATTGGCCTTAATGCAAAACTATACCTTCTAAACCATGTATATGCAATTCAAATGCATTTATTTATTCACTTGGCACTTTCAAGACCCGTTTTATCATCATGGAACAAACCACCATATCATAAGGATAGAACCATCAAATGGTCTATTACATACATATTAGATTCATTCTTATAGATTGTGTATTTCCAAAAGTAGAGATGAAACATATATATGGTGTATCCAGTCATTTCATCACTTTTTCACAAGAAGATCATCTTCCATATCAACCAAATAGCTATGTGCACTCACCCTCTCATGTCTTACACTATTTTGCACATGTTCTAATTGATTTATCTTGTAAATTTCTATATGTATATACTTTGATATAAATGCCAACATTTAATTAATAAACCAAATATACATCCTTACACTCTAACCCTAACCTCAAATTAAAATACACATCCTATATCTAACCCTAATCTCGAAATTTGATAAGTGAGAAAGAATCACATCTCTCCACCTTAGCATCCACACTTTTTTTTCAATTTAAATCAATGTGTTGTCAAAGACAAACTTAAGTTGAATAATTGAGAATCTTCTTATTCAATATATGATATTCAAAATCCTTACCTTAAGATTATTTTCTCAAATTTGAAATTGTTTGCAGCTCTACCTTGTAGAAAAATCGAAAGGTTTTCTCGAAACCCCTTGTGATATTGTATTGGAGGGTCAAGTGATAATCCTCTATTACTTCCAGGTAAAAAAATATATTGCACATAGAGTCTCATAGCAAAGGGAAACAAAATAAAGTACATATTTTTTAACAACTATAGTGGAATGGAATTGTGAAACCAAAAATGATGTCTAATATAATAAGCCAAAGGAAAGAGTATTCAATCAAATACTCTTTATTCCTTGTGTCTGCGGTAAAACCTTCTCTAATTTATCATATAAAGATCCTCCCTTTTAGACGGCCCTCATGGAAGCATCTCTCAGCTCACCAATTCTCCTTATCATCTCTTTTCTTTCTTTGAGGATGGAATTGGTAGATGTTATGTCCTATACAGACAGTAGTATTTTGTGCATATTTTTAAAATCTAATTCATAAATTTATAAAACATAAATGCTATAACATGTTTTTGATACAAATTCAAGATAAATTACATAGTTCAAAGAAATTTTTACTACATTTTGGTATAGTATGTAGGGGTATGAGTGTACTTCAAGCACTTTCAACTTTATGCATATTGGGATGTAAGAAATTGTAGTTCCAACTATTAAAACAAATAAGTTTTTTTTTTAAAAAGAGGGAAATCTGTGTAGTTTCTACTGAAAATTTAAGGGGGTTGGTGATTGCAGGCATGTGGAAGGGGTGAACCTGTGTCAGGAGGGCTGACACATCACATGGGCTTCGTCAACACCCAGGCAGAACTGTCATTTCCTTGCATAATAATACAAGCACTTTATTTTGAGATCCGCAGGATTGTAACCACACTAAAACCAAGTTAACATTGTAAATTTAGCAGTATTTGGACAGCTGCAGCGATGAAAGAAGACATGAGTTTTCTTGTGTGCAGTCACTCTATTTCACCTATTCAACAAACAGGTCTCAAACCCAACTAGTTTAATTCCTTCATACTCCCTGCGTGGGCCAAGATGTGAACTCTGGAGCAGGGTTGGACGCCCATAAAAGCATAAGATCCTTTGTACAAGGCATGGATTCCCACTGCAGTAAAATAGAAAGGCGTTTTGTCTCATGTTGTAGTTGCAAGTGCTCTAGTAGGTATGTATGAAATGTGGAAGCATGCACGTAGCATGTGAATTGTTTGACTAATGCCTGAAACATGGCCTCATGGACTCCAATGATGACAGAATCTGAATAAAATGGGTTTGTTGGAATGGATTAGAATGTTTCAAGAAAATACATTTACAAGTTTTAACCCAGATTTCCACCCCCTCTCCCAACGTCTCCTAGCCTGTGCCAAAATACGGTCTCTGGAACAGGGTTTGGACGCCCATCTAAAGCATAAAAGATAGAGGAATTTATTTCTAGATGTTGTAGTTGTAATTTCTCTAGCAGACGCATATGTAAATGTGGAACCTCGCACAAGGCAGGCGAACTGTTTGATATTTGTATAATAAAAAAACTTGGGTTTTGTGGAAGAATCAACAGGCACAGATTTATTGATCTTGACCTGTTTTTGCAAATGTAATTGGTCCATTTGTCTCTAAGAGGAAACCAGTACCTCCAGCTATTACCTTGTTATTTGAAAAATAAGATTGGGGATCGGAGGGCATCTCACTATTTCTTTGGAGTACATGAGCATTGGAAAGGAAACCAGGGAGCCTGAAGAAGAACTTCAGGAACTATACAGGCATGATAGACTCTCCCTTTAGAATAATATGCTCTATTTTAATGCCTTCATGAAAGGAACGTTGTTTTCTCTTGATAAAAGTAGTGTTAATGGTTTTTAGATTTGTATATTTGATTTGAAGCTTGGAAATCTATGTGTTTTCTTCATTCTTCCACTTAGACTGTCTGAAATGACTAGGAAGTTATAGTATAACTTATACAGTTCTAGGTGTTTCTTAAATGGACGAATATTTTGTTAATTTTTAAATCGTATTCTTTCCAATGTCTATAACGTGATTACTGTAGGAATATGTCCATGAGCTTGTATGTATTTGTTCGCTTAAACGATATCGAACCTGCAAACTTATTAAATGTTTCGAAGCATGGTTGGAGTATCTGTTTCTACTTCCTTGGTTTCTTAAACCCTGAACATATATCAGGTACTTTTTTGTTATCCTTCTATGAACAACGGCCTTACGGATATGGACATCGAATCGATTCAACCTATGTTAGCTGTATATTAATAATGCTATACTTGGTTTAAACAACTTTACCCAAGTTGTGTATAAACCCTTAGATGGTAATGGAGTTATTTGTTTACAGGTCCTCACCCATCGTAAGTCAAACTGAGTATTTGTATTCTTATAATATATGCAAATGGGTATGAGGTCTGTTTATAAATGATTTACGTTGATTGTATTCCTTAATGTGGTATATCTTAACTTCTGCAACTACTAATGAATCCTTTGGTTATTGATTATGCTCCATTTTGGGGTTTGTGGTATGTTGACTTGGTCTATAGTCGCACTTTGGAATAGATACTGGTTGGAAATAGGTTGTAACTTCGGTCTTGACTTCCCTTAACTATTGTATAATGTTTTGATGCTTCATGACCTTCTTGACTATTTTAAGTGATGTATCGAGCCTTAGGCTCATACAAGTCAATATGGGCATCTAGTAACTATTTCATGTTTTTCTTGTTGATTAACGAATTGATTCAATGTTGAATTGGTGCTAGTTTTTGTAATGGTTGACCACGATGATGGAAGTGGATATATATATACATATATATATGTATATATGTATACATAGATGTATGTATACATATATGTATGTATACATATATACATATATATGTATATGTATGTGTGTGTGTGTGTATACATATACATATACATATATATACATATACATATACATATATATACATATTATATATACATATATATACATATACATACATACATATATATGTATATATGTATGTATGTAACACCTTTCTTTAGGCGATTAAGACCGTATGTTAGGCTTTGTTCCCTACTATGGTTATGTTCTTTCAGTTTCAATGGTATTCTTAGATTCTTAAATCTTAAGAAGTTATGAGATTTTGTTCATCTAATTTGAACCTATGCTTAGAGCTCACCTCGGGCCTTACCCTATGATTGATCATCGATCGAAAGTATATACATCTTTACACTTAGTGACGAAAGATATATTGAGTTCTACCCTATCATAGCAGGAAGTTACTATATTATAGCCACATAGTTAAGTGATGTCGCCTAAGACTTAATGAACCCTTAGGCAACATGGAGTGAGTTGTTGAGTTTCCTAATCGGCCATGTAGACCTTGTTGCCATTTTTGAGAAGGTTGTGAGATATATCTTATGCTAGAAAGTGAATGCATTATTTGTATGCATGACTTGTGTTGAATGATGTTTATTTGATCGAAGTATGGATGGTATGTTTGGTACTAAAGTCTATAATAGACTATTGTTGCTTAGATTGATCTTAATTGTATTACACGTTATAGTTATATATATTTGTAGGTTTATATGTCCGTGGTATGAAGCTATTATTTGCATAGGCTGAGGATAGATTGTTGACTAAGTTGTCATTAAATAGTTTACTTGGATGTATTTTAAAATTTATTTTCTGCTTGGCTCTTACCTAAATAAGGTACTTAGTTATCCTGGATTCATTATGTTGATGATTGTAAGATGTTTAGGCTGAATGTTTGAAATATTTGAATGTTCCTTTTGAACCCTAGAATAATTGTAGTTAAAATTAGCAATCTTTTTATGAAATTACTAAGTTAGAACATGTTGTTATGATGATTGAGTACCTATCATGCTCGGTTCGTATGAACGACGGATGCTAAACACCTTGCGAGATAGACTCCGTGAAAGATGAAGAAAGAAGATGTATAAAAAGTTACATTTATTCTTTTGATTGAAGAAGGTTGAATGAAATACTTGATTTTGAATTCATAATAGAATTACTCTGTATAGAAATGAGAAAGACCCTTGACTAATTATTGTAATTGTTTTTAAAGGAAATATTATGATCAATTTTATGAACATGATTTAATACTTATTTTCGGAAATTAATAAAGTTAGTATACTTGTTTTATTATAATGAGTGAAAAGGATTGTTTCAGAAATTGATGAATTAGTCACTCTACATACAAATGGGTGTTCGATATATATTAAATGAAATTTAATTTAATATTTTATAATTCTAGTGTGAAATTAATGATTAAATAATTGGTGTGTTGTGTTCATTACCTTGAAAACTACAATAAAGACATCTAGCGAACTAGTCAACTCTAGTATAAAACTCATGCATAATTATTCTTCCTATGTGATTCTTGTAATGTAGAAAACTAAAACCTTACGATAAAATTAACTATTTGCACTCAATGACACCTCATAGCTTAAGTAAATGAGATCCCTAGTTTGAGATTTTTCATCAGAACCTATATGCTTAGTGGCATCGTCATGAACATTACGAATAGAAAGGATGTGGCCAGACATTATCTAGAGTATGTGTTTCCCCTCCTAGGTTTGGAAATCAAATGTGTAGTAAGGAGAATGTGATTTTTTTCTTAAGGTATTACTCTATGGGTAACCAAACCCCAAACATAATGTAATAACCTCTTGGTCGGAAAACATGTATAGTTAAGAATGTAGGTGGCGACGATCACTAACTAAACTTGAAGTCACCTATATGAGTTGGGATAATAAATGAACCAAATACTCAATTTTTATTTTCGTTTTGCTTATATGGTGAAATACTAAGAGTCATTTTTTAAACTTAACCACTTTTTAATTTATGATTAGTTTGTGAGCATGTTACTATAAGATGATGTGCTTTGAGAAGGGTGAAATGCATATCGTTCTTATAATGCATTTATACCCTCTTGTGGTGAGAACAGAATCCTCTTCGTATAGACTTTAATATGAATCTTAACCTTTTAAATGAAGAACTACCCCCTCTTATTATTCCCTTTTTCCTATTTTGCATCAATGTATGGTGTGAAATCATGTAATCATGTTCTTGACATGAACCCCTAGGAAAAGACTAGAAGTGTCATGATCATACCAATGTCCCTATTAATAAATGGGCTATACAACAAATTTAAAAAAAAAACATAAAATCAAATCAAATCAAATCAAATTGAATAGAACCATTTTAAGACGAATGAAAATGATTCGAGTGGATCCAATCTTGTAGTTAACCACAAAAGATAATATTGAGTACAAGTCCCCTTAAACCCCACTCAAACAAGAGTTCTAGTTTGACAAGAAGTATCGAATGTACCTATAGTTACATGATGATTGTTAGAGATAAAGGTGTTCACTCATTTGTGGTTGTGACCATAGTAAGGTGTGTAAAATTTATAATTGAATGTATCCTCGTAACACACATCTAATACTTAATTGTCTAGGAATCCAAACCTAGTGGTGTGTGAAATCATACTCGTTAGTACCTTGGTGACTAAGAAATTAAGTAAAGTAGATGAGATACATGGTTATTTTTCATAACGTAAAAAAATAGACTGACCTTAGAACTTAAATTCTTATATGAAAAGAATGTGTAATCTACCTACTCTTAAATCAATAAACTTCTTTTGCTTCATGAGAACCTTCCTTATTGCAACTAAGATAAATGGAAAATTCAATCGAACATGCAACTTAGAAAATGAATCCTTTGAACAAACACAAAAGGGATCATGTGTGTACATATGCTCATACCAATAACTAGGTTATTACATTCTAGTGAGATGAGGCAAATAAGTTAAATTAGATGGAATTACTACAAGTGCAATGTTAAATAAAGTAAAGATAACAAAATCTAGTTATAAAATAATTAATAAGTGATTTCCAACCAAATAAGCTCAATAAGGAAACATGGATGTAATAAATATGTAAACTAGGAAAGTGTTGTCATGGATAGTGCCCATACGGGATTCATAACGTAGTTGAATCGTTATGTTTTGTCTTGTCATTGTGTTGAAAGAAATGTTGCAAAAAGCTATGGAATGGGGTAAGAACACTCAAGAACCCCAAAGCTTTGTGCAAAACCAATCAGTGGACCATCAATTAAGAAGTAAACAAGGATTCCTACTTTGCATGTAACATTTTGAAGCAAACAAGAAAACTTAACAAATGTAATTACCCTCTATTCTTGAAAGCTTAAGTAAATGAACCTAATAAGTATCCAAGCAATTAGTTTATGCTTGAGAATTGGAGCTCACCATTAATGGCTTCAGGCCAATGGTTCCTCCCATTTACTCCATGTCATGTGATGAACTCGCAAAAGATAAAGCAAATAGCTCAATAAAATGAAATAAAACTCATAATCCTAACAATAATACTATAGTTTATGTTAGAGGGAAGAAGTGTTCTTGTAAATGAGAGGGGGGTAGTGGGCTATTTATAGTTTTCCATTTGGGAAATGGGAGGCTTTTTGGTGCATGTGGGACTAAAAGGGAGTCAACAAGTTAATTAGCAAGTCAAAGTAAGATTTGACTAGGTTTAGAAGAGGTTGATCATGTTTTAGGGTAATTAACCTAGGTTAGACTAATTAATCTTGTTTAGAGAGAAATTAGGGTTTTGGGAGGGTTCTGAAAGGCCTAATCAATCCAATGAAATGGATTGATAGTCCAAGAAGCTAATAGAAGTGGTAAAGAAGAGGATTTTAGCCAAGAAGAGGCTATAATAGCCTATTTAATTGACTTATAAGAGGAATAAGACCAGAAGAGTGTCATAAAAGGGGAGTTAGATAGATCTAACTGACGATGTGTCGTCAATTTGCGAGGAAGAGAATAGTTAGTGCAATATTAGAGATAATAGTGCTTTGATCAAACTACAGTGTCTACATTTTCCCCTCTTTGGGGTGACATAAGTTATGTCACTTGAAGAAAGTAGACAAGTATAAATGAGTAGAAAAATTTTGAAGGGGTAGAAGAAAAATTAATAGGATGAAGGATGCCCCCTCGAGTGTCGATGGGGTGATATAAGAACTCAATCAACGATTAAAATGAGAATAGAGGGAAGAAAAAGTGTAAAGAGGAGATGAGAAAAACAACAAGAAAAGGGGATATTGAGCTATCCGTAAACCAATGCCAACAACTTTTAAATCATCATTTTGCTTAGAATCCTCATCATCGGCCCTTATTAAGATGTAAGCACACAACGAAGCGTAAAATGATATGAAAAATCATGATACAAACAATTTTCTGTTGTTAAAATAACAACTCCATGTAACATACAAACATGCAATGCAATACGAGAAGTAAACAAACTCTTTTAACAGGAAATGAGTACAATCACACACTCAAACCAACAACGTTCAAGATAGTTGCACAAATATTTTATTATCAAGTTGTAATCCCAATTTTTTGATAAACGACAAGGGTAAAGGATGATGCCCCAAGAAATGTGTATATGCAAGGGAAATGATGGAGGACACTTGGGTCCGATGAAAAAGCAATGTGCACGACAAAAACAGTACCAGGCAACTGATAGTGCCCCAAAGTATAGACAAAGTAAGCAGCGTAGCTTTTGTAGATGATTGAAGATTCAGATGATCCATGAGTCATTGTTTCAAAATATTTGAAAACGTCAGCAAGATACGAGATGAGTGTCATGCGAGAGACATAAATTTTAGCTACAAATGAGTTGTTTACCAATTTCTTTTTGGATTTTTAGATGATTTTATAATGTTTAAATTTTTATCGATCGGAAGAATTTAAGAGATAGAAAATCTCCTAAAATTACACATGAAGGCGCGAAGGCAAATGAAAGGTCGTCGAGAGTCACAATATGTCTTGACGAGAAGAAATACGTTCCCGAAATAATTATTAAATAAAAAATAATAAAAAATCATTACGACGGGTAAAATAGTAGAAAAATAGAAGGAAATGCGAAAGGCACCTGGAAGATTCATAAATTATTCCAGTGCAATGAAGAAGTGACCACGGGGTGGCACTAAGTGTCGTAGCATGCAAAAAGGGGTAGAAAATAATTATTTTAATAGAAAAATAATCACCTTGACATGTCTGACAAGAAGGGCTAGAATGATCACGCCGGATAAAACATGCCCCAGGGGCATCGTGGCAGCCTAATATACCCACCCTGGGTAAATCAATCACAACCAATTCATTTATACTAGAGCTCTTACAAATTTTTACTACGAGCGAGAGTGATAGCCCTGGAGTGAGATGGTGAGGCTACCAAGCAGAAGGAGATGAGTAGATCGCATCTGATATTTCATGTGAGACCCAACAAATGGACCCTACGTGAGTGTTGTATCCTTCCTTATGAATATGCATTTAATGTTGTTTTTAGGGAACTTTAGGCTAGAGTAGGAGATTTTTGACGTATGCACATACGTGCATGTGTCGATTTAACGTATACACGTATGTTTATGCGTTGATTTTGATGGGCGGATACACGTATCCATCAAAAATGGGTACACGCACATGTATCTGCCATAGGGAGAAGACATGGACGTGCGCACACGCACGCATCAAAGAAGGCGCATGAGTGCGAATAGGATGCGTATGCGTCTTGGTTAGAGGGAACATGGGCGCGTGCGTGCATGCGTCACACTAGGTGCGTATGCATCCTGTGTAGACTAGGGGAAATAGGTAGAAAACTAGAGGGAACGCATACGCACTTTGGGATGGGCGTGTATGCATCGGGGAAGGCATGTATGCATCGTAGAAGGTGTGTATGTGTCTAGAAAAAGGGGAGCAGAGCACCCTTCCAGGCCAAATAGCCAAGGAGAAAGGAAAATTAGATTAGAAGAAAGTGAAAATTTAGGAAATAAGATGGAAGAATGAAGGATTTTTAAATTTCAAATTAGATAGAAGTAGATAGAAATGTGCCTAACACATGTGTGTTTATTTGTTTGCAGCGTATATTCCACTCTGCATACACGCAAGTGATATGGTCAGCTAGTGGCGATAGAGGCATAGTTCGACGAGGATGATAGGACGATATTGGATAGCCTCCTATACGTCACAGGATTGGCCTACGTGGATGATATGCCTCAGATCACCTTGGATCATGGCCTTTTGACACCATCGTAGGCCGAGAGATGGCATAGTGAGAGTCGGTGCTTTCACTTTAGGCGGGAGATCACGATTACACTAGGAGGATGTGTGGCACATTATGTGGGTCTGATCCAAGGTCGATTATCTAGTACACGAGTCACCGCCTAATCTTGATGATGTATCTCATAGTTATTTGGTGTCCCAACGATACCACGCGTCGTGGGAAGACCATTAGATTGTCGTTGTGCATTGAGGATCTAGAGCTAGATTGCGTTGTGGTTTACATGATAGCCTTTGTTATTGCATGGAGATGAGCTAAGAATAGGATTGTCACTTCAGTTAACTGTAAGAGGTCTATAGATAACACACTTACATGTGTGGCTATGCCTGTAAATGGTGCGTGGCTATTAATAGCATGCGGCCTATTTCTGGAATAGATAAGTGGTGAAGGGAAAGTCCCCACCCTATATATATGATATGAAGTACATAGTAAAATATACATAGACACACATAGAGAGATATATATGAGAGATGGATGGTGTGTGTGTGATAGAGAGATATACGATGGAATTACTATATCCATGCATGCATTGGTATAGATTGACATTATTGTAAGAAGCTTATGTGTTTATTAATAGATGGAAGATATTGGCTGAATCTAAGTGTCATTCTTGTGTGTAATTGAGTAGTGCATGTTATTGATTCAATCATGATTATTGTTTAAGCTTGTTCTTTCATAGATCTTGAATGTAGCATGCATGGTAGAATGGTGGATTAGTTATGGATATATATGTTTCTTCCTTCATCATGCTAACATCCTGCTACAACAACCCTAAAGAGGGACTTGGTACCTTTGCGCTTTGGGTGAGCACTGCTAGTCTAGGCTGAGTGATGTGCCAACGCGACTAGGGTGTTATCTAGTAAATTCTAGGCTGCATCATTGGTTCCATTTTTGGGACCTCTTTTTCAGTTGTTTTCAGGATGGTTCATGATGAAGACGTACCGGTTAACTCTAGCAAGTATTGAGGAGTGGATACATGATCTGGAGGAAGAATATGCATGGTGGTTCAACAGTGGATCTGAGTTTAACACACACACTTGGGTAGAACAAAATCTGTATGACACCTATATGAGAGATTTTTCACTATCTTTCCAATAGAACTATACGAGTGGCTTACTTGCTTATGCATCTCAAAGTGGAATTGGAGGTATCACACACTTGTCTGGACACAGAAGAATTTCAGGCCCTTTATGATGCTGATTTGATCTGGACTCACATTGTGGATACATGGTTTCATGGTGTTCTAAATAGTTATATTCTGGAATATTCAATTTTGATGTATTCTTTCCTGAGGTAGCTGAATTCCAGTTTTTGTGGTATCCAAGAGGAACATATCTGCAAGGTATTCCACTTGGTGATCAAGATCTTGATGGTAACTTTGAATCTAGAGAGTAAACCATGGCTAACTAAACTTCACCACGTGCGAGGGTAGGAACAAGTTTGGTGAAAGATGGAAGACCTAGCGGTAGAGAGGCAGAGAGAGGAGAGGTGGCTTAAGTATAATGAGGCACGTGAGAGGGAGATAGAGAAGCAACATTCCATTGCAAAAGTATGGCATTGAGGAGAGAGATGGCTCGTGAAGGATTTAAAGCTCACGTAGAAGACATGGAGCCAGAGCATCAAGAACTCCCCCATCTTGGAAAACATGACAGAGATCCCCCTTGGCCTCACACAAAAGTGTGCTAACAGAGACTACCTGGCCATGGGCACACATCTTAATCCACCTAGTGACCTAGCCCTTGCGCTTGGTTTTCCAGTATCTAGTATGACAAAATAACCAAAAGCTAACTTGGGAAGTAGGAGAGCAGGAGTAAGTCAGGGAGCAAGTACATCAATGGCAGGATAGATGACTTTCAATGATATTTGGAGGAACATTCTTAGGTGCATCATCCACATAACGTGAGCACAGAATGTTGGATTCACCTCTGGAAGTGGAACTACCTCACAGACTATAGGGGTTCAGTATAGTACTACTGTCGAGCACATGGGAGTACATCTACAGTCCTATTCCAGCTACTAGTGGAGGATCAGGAGGTATAGGTGGTTCTAGTTCCGGTGGATCTAGTGGTTCTGGAGGTAGAGGGAACACAAGAGGTTCTGGATCAGGTGGTCAAGGCCCGCAACAACCACAAAACATTTATATGGAAATGTCTCTTCATCTTCCGAGTATAGAGGCATAGAGGATGTTGAAACATGTGCATATGTGTGAAATCTTGTGGCGAGCTAAAGGGATCATGGCTGTCTGAGTGTAAGGCAAGTCAATTTTCTACTACATTACAGGACGTGCACACAGCTGGTATAGGAAGTTTGACCTTGATCAAACTTGTGTGGATTATGTAGCATTGAAGGATGCTTTCTTGAAAGAGTTCCATATCCCTAAGTTTGAGCAAAAGTATAAGTGCGCTCAAGGATATCAAGCAAGGCACTACTGAGAGTGTACGTGAGTATGATGCCCATTTTAAGACACTTCTATCTAAGCTATCTTATGATATTCATGCAAAGCCAACATGCACAATGGTTTGTTGGAGGATTGATTACACCATTTAGAAGGGCATTGTCACATAAGACATACACTGATCCACATGAAGCACTAGAAGTAGACTTTTGCATGTTGAGGCAGTTGGGAGCATTGACACTGGCATTAGTCCATTCTTAGAGGCATAGATTATAGCTATGGAAAAGTAGTTAGAGAAGCTATCAGCAAATTCAGCCCATGAAACACACTCAGGAATTTGGTGTACAGATTGTGAAGTGGAAGGTCACACCAAGGATAGTTGTCCTCATAGATCTGTATATACGCTCATTACTATTGGATTGTGAGATCTATCATTTGAATCATGATGCTAGTCATTGTCCTTTGTTACAACGTGATAAGGAAGAATGTATCCACTTTTGTAAAATTTTCAGGTCCACGACCCATGATACTAAGGATTTTTGATTGATTGGTCAGATCCAGGATGCTATAGACATTGGGGTATGACAGAAAAGTATAATAGATAATTCTAAGGGTAAGAATGAGCACCAGATCGGGATCATAATCAAACATGCTATGACAGGAATGAGGGGCATTTTGAAGGAGGTCATGGAAGGGGACATGGATATCATGGTGGATATGGAGGATGAGGCCATGGTGGAGGAAGAGGTGAGTTCCCTCATGGAACATGTTATACGTGTGGATCTCCTAACCACTATAGGCATGAATGTCCTCAGAATATTACATGTTCTTTTTGTGGAAAGAACCATAGCTATGAAGAGTGCCCGACTTATATGAGCATCTGAGTAAGCAACATAAGCAAGAAAACAAAGGTGTCGGGATGGTTAGAATCCAACACATGGTAGAAGATCAATGGATGCCCAAGATAGCACCAGGACCTGAGGCATTAACTGTGAAGATTACTACATGAGATGAAGTGGCACGCACAAGAGAGGCATTGCACTAGAAGCCTACGATCACCAAGGAGGAGGTTTTGCATGCAAGGTACCCAGATCCTACTCATCAGAAGGAAGTTTACCAGATACCATGGAAGTGCTAAGGAATCTTCAGGGTGAGATACAATACTTAAAGGAGTAGAAGAAAGCATCAGAGATAGTCCAAACTGATATCGATGATCTGAGAGAAGTGTGTAAAATGTTGCACCAGGAGAACATCATTCCACTATTAGGAAGTTGGTTAAAAGGGAACACTCCACACAAAGTATTGAGACCGGATGATAGATTCTGCATGCAAATCTTCCCCCTGATAGCATTGACTATGACAAGGAAATTACTCTAAATGTTGTTGTGGATGGATGGTTGTTGAGCAACATATTGATTGATACAAGTGCGGAAGTAAATGTGCTTACATTAGATGCATGGGTACAAATGGGGAGGCCTCCATTGCAGCCATCATCTAATGTGTTGTTTATGGAAAACCGGACTAAGGCCACTCCCATAGGAGTTTTGAAGGATGCATCTATAACCATACAAGGGGCCAAGTTCACTGGGATTTTGAGGTATTAGCACTTGCGAAGAAGAGAAATTTTCCAGCCTTGCTTGGATGCCCTTGGTGTTATGCGAATAATGTTGACTTGAGATTCAATAAGGGGTATATCAGCTTTGAGAACAAGGAGGAAAGAGTTGTGATACCTCTAACAGATGGGAAGTCTACACCATATGTTGAGCCTCTAAGTGAGGAGGACTTAAATAGAATTTATGTACATGCATTATTCAGGACCCAGAGGTCAATGAGCCATCAAAAGAAGGCATCCTACAGTGGGAGGATTCTCATTCTATTAGTGATACTATGAGTATTGCTTGTGAAAATTGGGCTCATGGTACATATGAACTAGTAGGGTGCGAGGTGAAAAGTGTGGTTGCGCACAAGAATGGACTTCATTTGGTTTGATGGATAGGTAGCACAATACCTTGGTATACAGGGGTAGAAGATCTTCCTATATTTTTTGAAAGCCATGGAAACACGGTGGACATATCAAATTAAGAGAAGAGATATGTTAGTATATACCTTGCGGGGACAACAACAACGTCACTGGTGGGTAGTCCACAGAGATAATCTTATAGAATGGGAAGAGATTGGGATCACCCTATCTATTAGGTTTGTAAGGAACAATGCACCTACAGATATCTCTACACTTATCATGGTGATCAACCTATTCAACATCACATTCAACAGTGTGAGAGACTCTAGGATAGTAGACAGAAGCATTACCACCTTCACTTTGGGTGCATAGATTGTACTCTACGCTACAAGGATGCACACGCGCATGGTATATATATAGAACTACATCGAGAGACTGGAAATTGGAAAAATTTGACTACAGGAATGATCCATACCTTTGACTACTTTTCTTCCCAACCTCCAATAGAAGAGGCATTAAAATTTGTCAAGCGCTTAACTATGGGAGATAGTGCAAAAAGAAGAAGAGCATATTCAGGAATTATTTGGTGAGACAGAGTTCAGAGCACATTTTGAAAAGGAAGAAGAAATGGACTCCATACTACTTGAACACGCTTTCCTTGAGAAAGAGAAAGGAAAGATGGTTTACATCGTGGATGATGAGGAAGTTGAGAACCTAGATATTGAACATTCACAAGGGGTGCGCGAGGTCTTGGATAGTGCAGACAAGGATACATGCACCTATCACAAACCCATGAAGACAAAGAAGGTGAATATAGGTTCGGAGGCTGAGCCTAAGGAGGCCATCATTGGAGACTACTGGTCAGACTTGGAGGTAGCAAAGATCATTGAGTTACTCAGGGATTATCAGGACTTATTCCCTCGAGGGTATCATGAACTTAAAGGCATGCATAAATCACTTGGGGAAATGAAGATAAAACTTAAGGAAGGTGCACGCCCAGTGAGAAAGAGACCTTATAGAATGAATCCCAATTTGCGTGAAAAGGTAAAAGAAGAAATTGATAAAATGTTGAAATCTGGAATTATCAAGCCCCTTGATGAGTCAGAATGGGTTAGTCCAATGGTGATCAGTATCAAGAAGGATGGATGAATTAGAATATGTGTGGACTATAGGGAGCTGAATGTTGCATGCGTCACATCCCATTCCCTACGCCATTTACTGAGGAAATACTAGAAGGTTGGGGGCAAAAATATACTCTTTCACAGATGGGTTTTCGGGTATCATCAGGTTAGGATTGCTCAGGAGGATCAAGAAAAGACAACATTTACTACTTGAATGGGGTAGTTTTTCCTATATTGTGATGCCTTTTGGATTGAAAAATGCACTTTTGTATTCTCATGCATAGTTGTTCAGGCATTCAAATATTTTATTCACAACTTCTTACAGGTCTACCTAGATGATTGGACAATATATGGGCTTGTGAAAGATCATTGTGACAATCTACACTTAATGTTTGAATGGTGCAGAACAATTGAGTATCTCTTTGAACATCAAGAAGTGCATATTTTACACCATTTGGAATACTATTAGGACATATAATCTGCAAGGAAGGTTTGTTGGTTGATCCAGCTAAGGTTGCAGTCATTCTAGGCCTAGGAAGCACCTACCAGTCAAAGTGAGGTGCGTGGATTTTTAGGTCATACAGGATATTATAGAAAATTCATCAAAGGGTATGCCAAATTGTTGCACCCTTGGAAGAATTACTAAAGGGGAAAGGTACATTTTATTGGGGAGAACCATAACAGCGCATGTTTGAGATATTAAAGGAGAAACTTACTACCGCGCCCATTCTATGTTTTCCCTCATGGGATAAACCATTTCATGTGCATGTGGATGCCTCTGGCATGGCCATTGGCATTGTGTTAGCTCAACCTAGAAGGTATTATAGATCATCCAATTTGTTTTGCTAGTAGGAAGTGACTCTGCTTGAACATAATTATACAACTACAGAGCGCAAAGCTTTGTCAATGATCTATGCATTGCACAAGTTTCATAGTACTTGTTAGCAACACCATTTGTGTTTTATACAGATCACATGGCATTGAAGTACTTGGTAAACAAGCCCATCTTACAGGGGCACATATGCAGATGGGTACTCCTATTTCAAGAGTTTGACTTCACAGTTGTGGTGAAGCCAGGAAAAGCAATTCTAGGACCAGACCATTTATCTAGAATCAACTCAGGAGAGGAAGCACAGACAATTGAAGAAACCATGCCAGATGCACAGTTATATAGGTTACAACATGCACCCATGGAATTAGAAGACATTGTTGTCTTTCTACGAACTAGGTATGGCACCGAAGGAATGAAGGCATTAGAAAAGAAACAACTTGCTATACGCGCGACACCATTTATGTTAATCAGTGGTGACCTCTACAAGTTAGGCAGAGATGAAGTATTACGATGTTGTGTATTAGAGCATGAGCGCAAGGATATTATGGAAGAGGCCCATGGTGGTATTGCAGGAGGCCATTATGCAGGTGATGTGACTTCCCGAAAGATCCTACTTTGGATTATGGTGGGAGACATTATATAAAGACTGTAAAGAATATTGTAAGGTGTGTGATCATTGTCATGCTAGGAAAACTAGGGGCAAAGAGATGAGATGCCTTTGAGACCAATTACTAGTGTTGAACCATTTGAGAAATGGGCCATTGACTTTGTAGGACCTATTTCACTAGCCGCGCACGCGTAGGACTGATCACGCTATATCATTACTTGCATAGATTATCTCACATGGTGGGTAGAAGCAGCACCTACGAAGGACTGTACAACAGACTACAACAGCTAGGTTTCTATGGGAGAATGTTCTTACAAGATATGGATGTCCTTTAAGCTTGACAAGTGATAGGGGTACACACTTTTTGAATGAGACAATCAGATCCTATTAGATGAGTTTATGGTTGCACACCATAAAACTACACCCTATCATCCTCAGGAAAATGGAACTGCTGAGGCTTTCAACAAGATTTTGAGCCAAACTTTGACAAAAATTTGTGATGTTGGAAGAAAGGATTGGGATGACAAAGTGTCAGCTATTCTTTGGGCATATAGAACAACTTACAAGAGATTGAACAAAGCCACACCATTTCAGTTGGTGTTTGGCACAAAATTCCATTCTCCTATAGAATTTATGTTACCTTCTTTGCACATTACGCATGCACTGGAGGTCTAGCTGATGAGCAGGATTTAGAAGAGCGTATTGAGAAGATGATTCAACTGGATGAGCGATGAGCCATAACACGATGGAGTCAGAAGCAGGAAAAATCTAGGAAGAAAGCATGGCATGATAGAAACATAAGGGATAAGAAGTTTGAGATTGGACAAATGGTACTTCTTTATGACTCTAAGTTCTTGCGCCATCCAGGCAAGCTCAAAGTACATTGGTTGGGGCCATATGTCATCACTTATATACTTGAATCAGGTGCTTTCTAGTTAGAAGCACTTGATGGAACACGGCTACCCGGTTACTTTAACGGGAGTAGGTTGAAGCCCTACTATAAATAAGTCTTCTTGGTGTTTGTAATAAGTTTTGTAATAAGGTAGTATTTCCATTTAGATTAGGTTTTCATTATGTATTTCCTTAATGTATTTCCTTCATTGTCACTATGCTTTGTCAATTTAGTTGTTGTTTTTGTGTAATAAGCGCACTTGCATGCATGAAGCTAATTACTATATGAAGATGTTTATGCATAGAGGACTACACATACTTTTAGTGTGGGGTGGTTGTAGTTATCCAAGTAAAAGACTATGGGAATTGAAAGGTGAAAGGAATAAGCTACTATGGGTGTGCTTTAAGTCAAAAGAAGATTGCTTCTCAAAAGTGACCAAGGATGGAGATGAATGAAAGGATAGTATAACGTGAGGTAAGTAGAGGCCATGATAACTACTAGAGAAGGTACAATGATGAGGTACTCGGGTGCAAGGGCATGCACTTGAAGAGAAGTCTATGACCAGAGGGTAGGGAGGCACGCTAGAAGGTTATAGTTGGGGCATGAAGATGTACCACATGGAATGAATGAATTTGGTCAATGAATGAGGGATATTTAGTAGGTGAAGGAGCAATAAATGCATCAAAATTTGAAAAATTATATAAGGATGGGATGTGGATTCATTTTTACCATTGTGACTAAGAGAATTTGAGGAAAGAGCTAAGTGTGAAGAGCCGAGTGATCGGGTTAAGGTGTGAAGGGTGTGAAACCAAGCATGACAAATAGATCTATGTGAAAAAAGAAGCTTGTGTCCCCGGTGGTGAAGGGTTTGAGTGAAGTAGGGAGACAGAGGAGTTAGGGCACAAAGTTTCCACCTAGGGCATGATTGAATCGAGCTAGGGTTTGATTCACAAGTTGCAGAGTTAAAGAGGAGACGTTTGCAAGGTAAAAATGGCACCTAAGAAGGCAAGCAAGTTAGTAGCAGAGAAAAAGGAAAGAAGAAGGTGGTCATCGAGGAAGAAGAGATGGCACCCAAAAGTGATTTTTCAGAAATGCAATATCCAGAAGGAGTCATCATCATCCAGAGAATGGATTCACCTATCAAAAAGAGAAAAGTGAGTGAATACAATCACAGACCATAGAGAACAAGAAGGAGCTCGATTCCTTGCTCACTGCTAGGATGAAACAAGCGTATATGATGGATGACATGCCGGGTTTATGATGATGTAGGTGAGAAGCTTCTAAAGAGAATTGGGGTCTACCAATTATATGAGCTTCCATATTTCAGGAAGTATGAGCCCTTGTATCAGTGGCTCATGAGCAGAGTGCACGAGGACTTCTTCTACTTTGCAGGACACAGAGTTAGAATCTCATATGCGCTTATCTCATCAGTTATAGGTTTGAAGGCCACAGAGAGGACATAAAGAATGATCTCATAGATAAAGCCATGATCTTAAAGACCAGATAGGAGTTGGGGTACCTGAAGGGTCCACGTGGTATGGATATAGAAAAATTGAAGAACTGTCCAATTGTGCAAGCAACAACACACCTTGTTACAAAGTTGAATGATCAGGAGCGGTGGTCACAGGTAAATACTATGTGGTTACACATTGCACGTAAGATGTCGAAGGAGGAAATCTACAATATTATAGGCTACATTGTAGAAAAAATAGTCGAGGAAGCACACACAGGAGGGAAGATCAGCTTTGGGGTTGTTCTACTATCACTAGTATTCATGGAAATTGGAGTACCAGATGGGCCAAAGGAAAAGGTATGGGAATACCCCATGGAGAATAAGTCACCAGCTGAAAGGTTCAGCAAGTACCTATGTAAAGGGGCCATGACAGATGACATAAAGAAAGGGAGAGAAATGGTACGATAGGCTCCGCACGTGGCATTTGAGAAGAGTGGCACATCCCAAAGGACCTACCATCAGTAGTAGGGAAACAAGTCTAGTTTGTTGTATATCAACATTTACATCATCACATGCTTCCCAATGAGAGATGGAGTCTAGAGCCCTTGGTGTAAATTTCCTTACGCATTCACTACAAGGTATTTCCAAGCATCTGTTCACATATTTATAGACACACGCCGAATGGTATTCAATGCAGATAAGGTAGACTATGACTACCATACATTGAGAAAGAAGCATGTGTATCCTGGAAGAAGTGCCTACACCGAGAGGATCATTTCGAGGTGTTGAATATTAAGCCAATAAGTCTAGTTGTAGTAGATGTAGGGGCAACATTGGTGTATCTTCAGCTGAAGCCCAAGATGGAGAACAATAAGTATGTAGAGAATGAATTCACACTCCTGGGCCACCAAAGGGTAAGCACACAATAGAAAACATACCGCGCAAAGGCCCACAAAAGTTGTTGAAGTAGAGGGTGAAGAGGAGGAGCGTGAAGATAGTGGAGGCTTGGAGCACAGAAGAAAGAAACCATATGATAGAGAAGAGTCATGGCACACGGCCACTCCACCTCAAGGACAAGATGAAGAGGAAGATACGAGAGGTTGAGCAGGGGGAGCATAGATTTAAGAAAGTGTTCAGATGCACAAGGATTCAAAGTGGAACCCCACAAATGGTATGAAAATCACCTCATGTCTCTCTCCACACAAGGAGACCACTTGAACCAAAGAAGAGAAGAAAGTTGAAGTTGGATAAAGAAGTGGAGGAATCAGAAGAGAGAGAGCATGCATCTCCTACCCCACTCGAGCAAGAAGATGAGCCACAAAATGAGGAAGAGAAAAAAATATGAAGAGATGAAGGATGAAGAAGAAAAAGAAAAGGAAACCTCCGGATCCACGCATGCGACTACTCAGATGTAATGGGACAGGCTCCTAACCTTGAAGCTACAATTCCCAAGGGTCCTAGATCAAAGAGGATGAGTGGAGAGCACATTCCACCAGCCATGGGGTATGTAGAGGACGTAGGTAAAATTTTCGCACCCACTTCCAGAGCACAATAGCACAGAAGGATTTATTCATTGGGCTAATGGATGAGGATATGGTGATTGTGCACACTCAAAAGCAACTATCATGGTCAATGCACACCCACATGGATGAGCCTAAATTTGATGTATGTGAAGAGTCATGTGTTTTGAGATGGCTGAAGAAGGCACCACAATCTAGACATATGACAATAAAGCCTACTGTCATGTCGGATGAGCAGGTCAACAACACATTGGTGAAGGTTTCTACTAAAGTTGCTAGAAGGAACATGGAAAAAGCTGCAACAATCAGAAGTGCTTGTGTGAGGAGCTAAAGACAAAGGATGCTGAGATAGCACATATAACACAAGAGAGGGACTTCACGCAGAAGAAGAATGAAGTATTTATCAGCATCACAGAGGAGATTGGGGACAATGTCATCAAGAGCAAGGCCACACTTGGAGACCAAGGTACCACAGATGTTTCCCTCAATGATACATTATGTAGGAAAGTTGGTGGACCTAGTGCTTGAAGATGAACCTCTATGCATGACATGACAACCCAAGGAAGTCAGAGCAAGAGGTAAGAATGAGAGAAAGCCTCAGTGATGTGAAAGATTACATCCTATGAAGGGTTGTTGCAAGTGCTACAAGAAGTATTGAAGAAAGTAGACCAGGATTTGAATATATGCACAACTCCAGAGGCACTTATCAATATAAAGACCCTAGAAGAAAACAATGAGGTCCAAAAAGCAATGAAGGATGAGACATTGGGCCACATAGAAATATTGTCAATAGTTAAGCAAAAGCGTGAGGCCCTGGCAAAGCAAGCACAAGAGCCACATAAGACTCAACTGGAAGAGCTTGGGAAGCTCATTGCGTAGAAGATGGATCTTTTAGAAGGAAGAATGACATCAATGTCCAGCATTGTGTTGGTTCTACAGAATGAAAAAGGAGAGATTGTGAGGGATGAGTTGGAATCCATTGTTGTGGACATTCCAGAAAAAGTAGAACAAGCACTCATTGAATGGCAAGCCTTGGAGGCCAAAATAAAGGAGGAGTATCCAGAGTTGATACTTCAAACTGATACAGAGGAGGCTGCCTCATAGCCTCATAAAACTTCTTTATTTATCTACATTCTTTCATTCTTATTCTTTCCATTCTTCTATTCTTTACTTCAATTTTTGGAGATACCCATTGTCGGGATGACAATGAGATTAGTGTGGGGTAATGTTGATCAGAGAATACTTGTTAGAGATCACACAAGAAGTCCACATGGGAGAGAAGGCCAGGATCAAGGGCGCGAAGGGACAGGAAGAACCCGCACATGGAGGGAAAGTTCAACTTTCAGGACTTAGCCGATTTTGAGCATGAAGACCTATTTTTAGAAGATGGCATGTGGAACACACCAATGATGCAGAGACATGCACACCACACATTGTCTATCTTTAGAGGATCGGATCAAGCATTTTTTGCATGGAGATGAGATAAGAATAGGATTGTCACTTCAGTTAACTATAAGAGGTCTATAGATAGCACACTTGCATGTGTGGCTATGCCTATAAATGATGCACGTGGCTATTAATAGCATGCGGCCTATTTTTGAATAGATAAGTGGTGAAGGGAAAGTCCCCACCCTATATATATGATATGAAGTACATAGTAAAATATACACAGACACACATATAGAGGATATATATATGAGAGATGGATGTGTGTGTGATAGAGAGATATATGATGGAATTACTGTAACAGATCCATGTGCATCGGTATAGATTGACATTATTGTAAGAAGCTTATGTGTTTATTAATAGATGGAAGATATTGGCTGAATCTAAGTGTCATTCTCCGTGTGTAATTGAGTAGTGCATGTTATTGATTCAATCATGATTATTATTGTTTAAGCTTGTTCTTTCATAGATATCTGAATGTAGCATGCATGGTAGAATGGTGGATTAGCTCAAAGCACCGCTACTGGGGAGCACTTTATGTTGGGTAGCTGCAACTATATGCGGGATATTTAAAGAGTAGATTGATGCGAGATAGTTTGGCATTACCCGGGCTAGATATGTGGTACGCTCATAGGGCGTGAGAGTACGTTGAGATGGGTCCACAGATTTCTTGGGATAGAGCACATGCCAGCTTCCTACAGGTGGTACCTGTTATGTGGGTTCCATTGAGATAGATCAGAGATCCTAGTTGCACACCTGAGTATGTGACATGGTACCATGGTGTGCTCCCACGTCATTTGACCATTTCTAGGGCAGCTTATGATGCCGGTGTGAGAGATCCTCCAGGGGGCCTCCCAGGGTGAGTGATAAAGGTAGAGTGGCAGGGATGATGATGATGTTGTTGATGATGATGATGATGGTGTTCTTGACACACGGCGTTATGTTAGGGGTAGGGAAAATGTCCTTTATTACAATGGCCACAGAGACAGGGACCCAGTGCTCGAGCCAAGACAGGCACCCAAGGCACCGAGATATATATTTTCCTCGGTAGGCATTCCAGCGAGGATCCCCTCTTCGAGGTACTTCCAGAGTAGTGCCTACCACCTCATGCTCAGGGGGTGGTGGCGATGGTGGGTAGTTGGCTGCTCTTCAAGAAGATGCGATTACAGTGGTGATTGTCATAGAGTTACATGTGGCTAGAGAGAGAGATGAGGCATCGAGGCATAGGTACATTCCTTACAAAGAAAGTGGGATCGTGTCAACGCTCCAGTACAAGTTTTTGACAATTAAGAGATTAAGCAGATATCCGGCTGGAGCACACCCACTCAAGGCGGGATAGTATTGCATGGTAGAGCCAAATTAGTCGATGGCTACAGCAGGGGCTCAAATCTTGAGTCTTTTATATTATTCGGAGGGATCATGCATGGGCCCAAGTGTAGACCATTACTGTAGATAGAGACCAAGAGGTTCTTGTTCTTAGACAGGGACCATGTTGACAGGGAAAGATTAATAGGTGAGTGAGATGCCTCCGTTCGAAGGAAGCTACTTTTTGGAGATGCCAATTTTATCTAGGATGCTATGAGGTCCGGTGACGAGGCCTTATACTCTAGGATCACCTATTTCATAGTAGTCCCAGTAGAGCAGCGGGTAGCACCTTTTGAGAAGTTAGGTGTGAGTACGACATGTTCCCGGTCATAGTAGTCGGGTCGCCGCCTAGTTAGATCATGGGCTCGATCGGCCCATCACCATTAGAGCAAAGCACTTAGATAGCAGGGTGGTACCCCCGGTGCCGGTCCATCATAGCCACCACTCTTCCGTCCCCTAAGTCATGGACCCGGGAGCCCCGAGAGGGCGCGAGCTATGGTTGAGTTCTTTATTTTACCTTTTGTATAGATGTATTGTATACATGCCTCTTATGAAGGCTGATTTTGATCGATGTATAGATTCATGTACCATTATTTTGATGATGCCTCTTGATGAAGGCTCATTTTTTTATGCATGCCCCTTTTAGATGGCATATTGTATCGATGATGTATATTTGAGTTTTGAGATGGACATTTATACATGTATCATATGGACATTTGATGATGATTTTGTTATGTCATGTTGTGATTATGCCTTTTATGATTTGTGGTTATTGCTTTGTAACTATTATATCATGATGTATGATTTCCTTTCTTCTATGTATGTGACATACTTTAGATTTAGAGATGTTTATGTTCCATGTTTTCATATTGATGATATATTTGTAGATAGTATCACATGTTTTGGATTTATGGAATGCTTCTGATTTCTATTCTAGCACTTGGGATGATACTAGATGATATTGGTGCGGGGGGGGATAGATTTGTGATTATGCGCAACCCCTCTTGCCCCCATTGATGATACGATATGTGATGATTAGCTTAGCATACATGCATGATGTAATACTTAGCATTTATGTATATATGATGTAGTAGATGATGTTTATATGTGATGAATGGTAGATGATAGATGTGATAACAAACAAATGTGCAAGAGACAAACACACAAGAAAAAGTTAACAAAGCTAAACAACTATACCTATACAACACAACACAACTTATGATGCAAAACACATGAATTTATTAAACATACCAAAGATCAAATTGACATTCAATCTAAGTAAGTAAGATGAATCCTAATAGATGCATATAACAGATGATGTGGTCATACCAATGTTTGTACAAGAAAATGAATTCAATGCAATACACAATTTAAACTAAACAAGATTTAATCTAAAGTAAGCAACAAACTACTCCTAAAAATATACAACATGAGAAGTTCAGCATACCAACACTATACAAACCAACAACCAAAAGCAATCTTTGAATACTACTTTGTTTTTGCAAGACAACATTGATATATGTTTTTCTAATGTTTTTGGGTTTATCTAAAAGATAAGTTTTCAAGGCTATTGTTCACATTGTTTTGAGGCTTCTCTAAGACAACGTTGTGTAGTTGGTGTAGCTTCATCCCTAGAAGGGAGATTTTATGAATGTTTAGGTTTTTGTGTATCCCTTTTCTAAATGTTTTTGTATTTTCTAAGGTCATGTTCTAAAAGCAATGTACAAGGACAAAGAAGCATGGATGCCCCAACATGATGTGGGAATATACAAAAGGTAGAATGCCACGTGTATGTACAAGAAAGTGGAATGTGAAGGTGCCCCAACGTTAGATGGGAATATACAAAGGCAACATCCTTCATGTAGATATAAGAGAAAATAAGCCAGATCACGGCTCGGTGAAGATGGATTTGGTAGGGTTCCTAGACCTAGCAAAGGAAGTTACATCTAGAAAGCAGTAAGGGTTACCCATCTTGCTGCAAGAGTGACTTGTGATCAGTGAATCCTCTTTGAGTGTTGAGACCGGTTTTCACTCAAATACCTACCCACTACGCCACAATTGTGGTTTTCACATGTGGATGACCTACTTTTTCTTTACTTGATTTTCTCAATTTTTCATGTTTTGCTTGTTTTTTTTGTTTTTTTCTATTTTTAGTTCTTATCTAATATTCTCATCATGCTTAAGTGTAGAACCACTTGAGGTGCATGGCATTCATAGGCTCTAGAAGCTCTTCACCATCCGAGTATGTAATTTTATATGCTCCTGATCCATATTTAGCAACCACCACATAAGGGCCTAGCCAGTTAGCTTCAAACTTACCTTTCTTTTCTCTATCTTTCCTTTACGGTGTTCTTCTGATTTTCCTTTAGAACTAGATCTCCTACATCAAATTCCCGATGAATGATGCATTTTTTGTATCCCCTGATACTCTATTCTGATAGAATTTTAGGTGATTGAGCATTCTCGATACGCTTTTCATCTAATAGTTCCAACTCTTCCAGTTGAGAAACTCTGTAGTCCTCATCTTTATCAAGATAGTCCCAAGAGATATTCTTAGGGAGGGAAGCTCCACTTCCAAGGGTATGATGGCTTCAATGCCATAGACTAAGTGAGTATGGGGTCACACTAGTAGGAGTGCAGATGGAGGTTCGATAGGCCCAGAGGGCGGGATGTATCTATAAGTGCCAATTACGGCCAGTCTTACTTGACCATTTTCTCCATGATTCATGTACAAGGGTTTTATTGGTAGCTTCTACTTGTCCATTACCTTGGGGGTAATAGGGGGTAGACCACTTGAGTTGAATATGGAAACATTGACACAATGTCTTAACCATTTTATTTTTAAAGGATTTACCATTATCAGTGATAATGGTGAAGGGATACCATAATGGAAAATGAGATGGTTCATGATGAATTTTGAAATTTGTGCACCAGTGACATAAGTGAGAGGCACAACCTCTACCCATTTTGTAAAATACTCAATGGCAATGATAATGTGGGTGTGGCCATCTGAAGAAGAAGGATGGAGCTTCCCTATGAGATCTAGACCCCACTTAGAAAATAGCCAAGGTGTTGCGATAGGTTATGCAAAAGCCTATGTTGGCATGCATGTATTAAGTTTCCATACTTTTGGCATAGCTCACATTTCTTTACAAAATTGCAGCAATTTGATTCCATGGTAGGCCAATAATAGCCTACTCTTAATAGTTTTTAGCTAAGACCATGCCACTGGTGTGCGCTCCACAAATACCACCGTGTACTTCCTTAATAGCGTGGATTGAGTCAGTAACATCCAAACAGCGAAGCAGATTCCCGTCATAGCCACGATGATAAAGGGTGCCTCCTAGGAGGGTATAATGGCTATACGGTGGATAAGGGATTTCTTTTCAGAATGGGTAATGTCTGTGGAAAAGTTCCATCTTGTAGGTATCGAAAGATAGGGTCATACCAGGGGGATAATGGACCAACAACTTCACATGCCAAACATGACTCTGACATATCATATGCGGGCATTTGTAAATGCTCTACAAAGAAAGGCATTTTACTTTCCTGAGGTGGAATGCATAAGAGAGACCCAATTGTAGCCATAGCATCTGTGGATCTATTATGTGACCTTGGATTTTGCTCAAATATGATCTGTGTAAAGTACTCCTTCAAGGTTTTGACCATTTTCTTATATGGAATGAGCTTCTCATCTTTAACTTTATACTCATCATTAACTTGTTTAATGATAAGTTGGGAGTCTCCAATGACTCGTAGTTGTCTAATATTCCAAGTAATAGCTAGCTTGAGGCCAAGCGATGAGTGCCTCATACTCTACAATGTTATTAGTGCACAAAAATCCCAACCGAAATGCTCTTGGTATGACCTCCCCTATGGGAGTGATGAGCACCACTCCTGCTCCAGATCCATGGAAGGTGAATGATCCATCAAAATGGACCTGCCATTCTATAGACTCTTCAATGTACATCATAGATGCATCTAGAAATCCAGGCACAAAGGTTCCATCCTTAGTAGAGGAGCTTCTGCCAATTGATCAGCCAATACCTGTCCTTTCAAGGATTTTTGATTTACAAACTCAATATCAAATTCACTTAGGAGAATGATCCAATTAGCCATTCATATGAGGGTGGGTTTGGATAAAAGGTATTTGAGAGGGTCAACTTTGGATATGAGTTTGGTTTTATTGTTTAGGAGATAATGGTGAAGATTTTGGAAGGTAAAGACAACTACCAAGCAGCCTTTTCAATCTGTGGGTAATTCAACTCATAAGCAATCAAGGTGTGACTGAGATAATAAACTACCCTTTCTTTATGGTTTAGATCATATTGGGCAAGCAATGCACCAATAGAAAACTAGGTAGTGGAAATGTACAAGAGGAGAGGTTTTCTGGGGTAGGTGGCATGAGTACAGGTGGGTTGACCAAGTATTGTTTTAGTAGTGCAAAGGCCTTTTGACAATCTAGTCCCTAGTTGAATGCAACGTCTTTCTTCAATAGATGGGTAAATGGGTGGCACTTATCCACAAGTGTGAAATGAAATGACGGATTTCCTAATCTTTCCTTGTAAACTTCTCAGTTGTTTGAGAGTTGTAGGTGGAGGCATTTCTGTGATAGTTGTAACCTTTTACAGGGGTCCACTTCTATCCCTCTCTGTGAAACTATGAAACCCAGGAGCTTTCCTGATAAAACACCAAAGACACATTTCTTGGGGTTTAAGTGCACACCTTATAATCCCTGAGACGTTGAAAGATACATTTTAACACTTCAGGGTGCTCTTCTCTACTCTTGGATTTAGCTAGGATGTCATCAACATAATCTTCCATGATGTCATTCATCATATCATGGAAGATGATAGTCATGGCTCATTGGTAAGTGGCCCCGACATTCTTGAGTCCAAAAGGCATGACCTTGTAGAAAAATGTTCCCAAGGGGTGATGAAGGTTGTTTTATGTTGATCTTCTTCTGCAATCTATATCTGGTTATAACCTGAAAACCCATCCATTAAAGACAACATTTCATAACCAACGGTGGAATCAACTATCATGTCAATGTTAGGCAAAGGGAAGTCATCCTTAGGGCATGCTTTATTGATGTCATGGAAATCAATGTAGATTCTTATGCCAATGATTTTCTTCATACAGGACTATGTTAGAGATCCACTCTGAATAGTCGATGGGTTTAATGAAATCAACAGCTAGTAGTTTTTCCAATTCTTCTTTGACAAGGAGTGCCACCTTAGGGTGCATCTTTCTCAACTTTTTCTTGATGGGTTTGGCATCTGGGTGCACAACGAGGTTGTGCACAACTAACTTTGGGTCCAAACTAGGCATATCTACATATATGTCCATGCAAATATATCCATGTATTCCCTTAAGAGTTCTACAAAGACCTTTTGTTCCTGAGCTGAGAGTGAAGCTCCCAACTTTATCATTCTAGGTTGTTCTTCTGAGCCAATGTTGACACTAATTGTTTCCTCAACAAGCATCTTAGAAGCATCTTCCATCCATGTAGGATCAGGGGAAGAGTAAGATCAACCTCCTGTGGTAGCTCATCATCATCTTTAAATGGATAAACCACTTCATCCACAGACTCTTTCATTTTTTATCTATGAGTGTTTCAAAGAGTTTTTCACTATGAGACTTCCATTTATCTTTTCTACAAGGTTTCTCTGAAGTGTTTTTACTTTTGTTTACCACCTTCTTATTCAAACATCCACACATCTCTGCCTCTTCCCCAAAGTATGCACAGTGTCTAGTTGAATTGCAAATCCTTTCTTGTGATCCCCAGCTGGAATAGAATCCTTGAGTCCCATGAACTCTATAAATGCCTCATCATTTTCAAAGAATTCTAGTGGCACATGAAGTTGTTGATCCCAATCTATAAGTTCAGGATACACAAGGGCTATTTGATAATTGGTTAGGGGGTTGGATCCAGATAAGGTAAGGACAACTGAATCTGGGAATAGGTTAGTGGAAGAAAGATCCTCATAGAGGCTACACTGGGAATCTACATCACTATCAGAATGAGATGAAACATCCTCACATTTAGAAGAGGTGGCATCAATCTCAAAGGGTGAGAGTTATGAGGCCTTATCCCTAGGCCATGCTTATCAAACTTGAAATGGGGGATGGGAATAGGCTCTAGCCGGCCTTGTGCATTGATTCCACATCCAAACCCACTATAACCCATGAAAAACATCATGCGGTGACCTTTGATATACTGGGGTGCTTGATGGCATGAAGCCATGGTACCTTCCGACTCTACTAGTGGGATCTTCTAACATCTTCTCCTCAGATAGGAGACCACTAGGGATAAAATTTTCCAATGGTTTAGGACACTTCTCTCAAGTACTCTTGAACTAAAAATAAGGTTTACCCCATGTTCTAGGAGATACTGATAAATCTGATATTAACAAATCTGTTCAAGAGTGAATGGCTCACCTGGGCCATATTTTTCTGATGTTTCCTCCCATGAAGAGAATGGGTTGACTAACAAAGGAAAATATTGATTATAAGGCATGAGTGACTCTGAATCTACCCATTTCTTAATAGCTTCCATTTGTAGGGGGATAACAACATCCACCAAAGGACATTCATAAGCCACACAGAAAAAAACTGTGCAATGCCCTACAATGTGTGAATGGTTTCGATCACCTAGAATGGTAACCACTTGTCCTTCATGACATAGCTTGATACACTGATGGAAATTGATGGAATGGCCTACATGGCATGGATCCATGGGCACCCCAAGAGCATGTTATATGGAAGGTCTAAGTCAAGGACATGAAATGTCATGTCATGACAAGTTGGGCCTACTTCCATGGGAACTACTATAGTACCCATGATTCTCATTCTTCATTGTCATAGGTTGTGATCGTAATAGTCTTGGCCCCTAGATCCATTTCTGAATGGCCTAGCTACTTAACCAACTTCAAAGTGCAAATGTTTAGACCAGATCCACCATCCACAAGTACCCTCTTGATTTTGTGATGGGTAACCACCACTTCTAGGTATAAGGGTAAGTTGTGTTCTAGGTTGTTACATGGGATTACAGTGTGATCAAAAGTAATATGATCATTGGAGTCAAGGTGTGCAATCATGGCTTGGAGGTGCATGGGATCTACATCTATAGAGACTCCTAAATTTTGTAATGTTTTATACAATATGTTCTTATGGGTAGTAGAGATTTTGAGGAGATCGAGAATGGATATCCTAGTAGGTGTTTTCTCTAACTTGGTCTATCAAATTATACTAACCTTCCTGAGGGATAGGCAGGGATCTTGGTATGATTAAATGAGCACGTCTCATCCCTACTATGTAAATCTTTTCTAAGATCCGATAGTGTTGACATGTTCATCAAATGAATGAATACATCCTATGAGAGAATCAAAGGGACTATCATTAGTGGGGTAAATATAAGTGGCAATCCTATAATCATTGGAGTTTTTCCATGATCTAGCTTCCTTTTCTTTTTATCTACATGATTAGGAAAAGGCTCTTTATAGATACCCATTTTCTCATTTGGACCTTGTCCTAAGTCGGGGGAGAATCTACGGTGATCTTACCCTCTTCAATGAGGTCTTGTATGTAATGACGTAGTCTTAAACACCTATCTGTCTTGTGTCCTTTAACACGGTGGAAGTCACAAGTACTCATGGTCCTTGAACCAACTAGGTTTTGGAGCATCTTCTGGGTATGGTACTATCATGCAGTTGGATATTCCACCATTTTTACGTTATCTAACTACTTTAGTATGGCAGATAGGGATTTTGTTAATGGCATAAACATATGTTTAGTGGGTGCCTTGGGATGAGGTCCTTGTGAGAGCTTTAAAAGTGGGCCCATCTGCACGGCTTGGACTCTCTTGGAGTCTATAATGCCATCACCAACAACATGTTTGTTTTTATTGAAGAACTTTGGTTTATCTACAGATTTGGCTTCATGTTTGTCTTTAATGATGGACTTAAGTGTTCCCTTTATGATGAGGGATTTCTCGATTTGACCACCTTTCTCTATGACCTCTTCAAGTTTGAGCCATAGTGCATTTGTAAATGGAAGGCTATTTCTAGGGTTTAAGTTAGGAACAAATATGCTCACTAGCTATTTTTCCAGTAATGCACAAGGGAAATGACTTGCCAACCCTCGCCATCATTGTAAAAATCCTACAAAGGTCTCATTGGGTTTTTTTTGCATTATTGCAGAGGTCATTCATCATGATATCATTTTCCATGTTGAAGGAATAATGTCATACAAATTTCTCTGCTAACGCAGCCATGTTGTAATAGACCCCTTGGGTATGTTGAAGAACCATTCCAATGGTAGTGCCCCTAGACTACGAGGGAAGAGTCATATTAGGAAATTATCACTATATGCAACCTCTTGGCAAGCCATATAAAATTATTTGATGTGATCTCGAGGATCACCTTTACCTTTATATTTTCAAACTTTGGAATGGTGAAGTGCTTTGGAAAGGGTTTCCACAACATGTCCTTGTCGAATGGGTAAGGGCACAACTCCTCATATAAGTATTTCCTATTATGGCCTACATTTCCCTCTTGTAGGGTAGTAAGCATGTCTTTCATCGATTATAACTCTTTCTGAATGAGTTTCTTTAGTAGGTGACATTGGTCTTTGTGCCTTAGCCACCTTAAAGGTAGTGTCAATGTATGGATCAAAGTGAAACTCACTAGATTTCATTTTTTCTTTGTCTTTGTATATGTTTCTTCTTGAAGAGCCTAGGTTTGCTAATTTCTAGCTCAATTTCAAGATCTATTTTTGAAGGATCTCCTCTTCAACTAGAGGGTCCTCTTCTTCATCGAATTTGGGAGGAGGTGAGGCTTTACACTCAATCTTCACTTTACGTGAAGCTTTGTAGTAAGGTCATCATGATGGGATGGGTCTCCTTCGATAGTGGCGTGATGTTTCCCAGAAGTAGAAGTGTACCCCATCTCAAAGGGGTTATCTATGTCTAAGAGTGATACTCATTCTTCTATTTTGTGATTAATGACCTTGGTTTCTACTTCACATTCATGCGGAAGCTTAGCTCCTAATTCTAAGACTCTTGTGAGTACTTGATCTCTATTATAATATAGGAGTTCATCAAATCTACCTAGGTCTAATCTTTTTTTCTCTCTGAAGAGTCTGACTCTTCTCCACTTGTGGTCAATTAATGGCTCTACATCCTTGACTTGAGAAAAGAGAGGTGCTAAGTTGTTGCCACTAAATGGGAAGGTTTTGAAAGGGTTTTCTCCTAAGTCATGTTCATTTGATTTGGTTTCCATCTTCGTGATTTTAGGCATTACTAGCCAACATTTTGTATGAAGCTTTACGTGGATCCTAAATGTATGATTTTGCAAGTCATTCGAGGTGATGTTTGAAATATGCCACAATGTGTGTCTAGATGTAATGTTATGCAGTCATTTTTATCAAAGAACACTCATATGCACACTTAAATGTAATGATCACTCAATTTTTTCTTTACCAAGCCTATACCCTAAAACAAATAGTGACAATATCATATCAATGCATAGTAGGTCAAGTTAGAATTCTAACAAGGCCTAAATATCAAAGTGGTATTGATGTAGTCTCTTAATGAGGTATACTAAAACTAGTTTGAATGCCGATGAAAGCTAAGTCTTCTAAAAATGGAAGTCATGACTAGATATAGTATAACAACACTATCTTGATACATTAACCGAGCAAGCAAGGTGTTAGTATCAAGACAACATTATTGCGATATATATAAGGTGATATCGACACTTTTTAAAAAGACTCAGATGACATCAAACTAAAACCAAGTAATGAGTATGAACAAGAAGTTTTTAATTGTGTGAGCAACGTAACTCACAATAAAGGGACTTATATCATGTTCTCAAAAAAAAATTGAAAACACGATGTAAGTACCAAGATTGTGTGACTAGAATGCGAGAAAAACTATCAACTCAAGAAGAGACAAATGATGAACCAAACTCACAGTAGTGAAGATGATCTTGAAATCAAGATCAAAGGACTATCAAAGATATGAAAATGTACCTACGCACACTTTAGACATTTAACAACCCAACCATAAACATGGATGGGCGTAAATGGACAAAAAAGTGGCGAGTACCATCTTTGATAAGATGCGCAGGTATGCTCCTTCTCACCCCAAAAAGTAGGAAGTGAGAATGCATGGGTATAGATCAAAAAGATGAAAAATAAACTAAGTGCCACTTGGGCAGAGCTTCACCTCATCGAAGGTGAGAAAGAAGCTAAGCTAAGTGAGACGTTGTCTAATTTTTGTGATAAAGACACTTAGATCAAACTTACGTGGGCTCTTTTCCTTGTTTGAGAACAAGGTTTAGAATCCAAGTGAGTTGTCACACTTCATGATGGCTTGACATGACAATGGACTAGTAAAGTGGGCTCCAAGATAGAATGGCCTCCTTAATAAGTTCTCTCAACTAGGTGTCAGAAGATTGTCTAATGTGAGTGTGATTTTCCCAAAGAGTCACAATGACTGATTTGGGAGTATCTCGCTTTAGGTACCCCCTTCTGATACAATGAGAAACTAGTGTTTAGTTGTACCATCACTGGAGCCACGATACAGAAAATCTTTGACTCTAACTCACAAGGCATACTAGTCAAGTGGGTAAGTGGAGCACTTCCTATTTCATCCATGAGGTTACTTAGTGGTGGATTACTTTAGGGTTCTCTAGAACCACCCCCATTGTTGTAGCTTAAGGCATTATGCCAAAGGGGTTATGTTCCAGTTGAGCGATAGGGACGTACCCTTTTCCAAAACTTGCAATATAATGTGAAGGGAATGGTGTGTTTTTTATCTTTTTAACTTAAATGTGGTTTTAAGTAGCACACCATTTGGCAACTGCATGTAAACACATGTGTATTAGAAGTTTTGTGTTTCATTTTGATGCACCTTTCTTTAACAAGTGTTAGGTCCTATAGACAACGAGTTTAGTAATTTTCCATTTGCAAATTGATATCAAGAAAGAGAATTTACACTTTGCTTTTGATTCCTAAGATCACCAAAGGGCACGAAGGAAGAGCATACACAATGTGAAAATTCCACTAAGACAAATCATATGGAAATTATTTTACCCTTTAGAATCATAGAACAAGTGTTTTTAAAGTGTGACATAAAGTTGTACAAGTGCTTTTGATCTCCAAGATCACCTAGAAGGCATGAGGAGAGAGCATACACACTTTACAAGCCTTGTTCAAGCTAAGAAATGAAGACACTTAAGCTATGCAAGCTGAAATAACAAACAAAACCCTACATCTACCTTGTTAGTCTTAAAAACCTCAAAAAAGTTTAGCAAAATGATTTTACAGCCTTGGAGAAAAGTTTTCAAATTTTAACACAGATGCCTATGCACCCAAAATGACACCAATGCGCCCCACCCGAATGGATACGCGCCCTAACCAACAAATGTGTGGCAGAAGAAATGAAAGGGAGTATAACACCTACGCGGTGCCTATGAGGTACATTAGGGTTTTGATGTGTACACTCTCTATTAATGGATATGCCTCGTAAAAAAAATTAAATAAATCCATTATATAAAAATACACTAGCACACACACGAGAGACACGCGTGTCCAGGACATGGGAACAGATGCTCAATGTCAGACATGATTTACATGTTGAGGGTCATACCACCATGTCTTCGATGGAGACACGACTCATTCTAAAAAAATGTATGGTCAACCAACCAAAAATGACACATGAAGAGTATGATTACAGGTGTATCTCGACGCCAGATGCTAGGGTTTTTATGGGGACACGCCCTTTAAGACACCTACGTGTACCCCCTGAAAAACCTATAAAACTCATGGATTTTGAAAATTTTAAAAGCAAACAGGTTATTTGTTAGTCAAAGAAGCCTATTTCTAGTTCAAACCCACAAAATATATGCAAACAAGGGTGATTTAACTAGTTTTAGAAATGGAAATAAGCAAATAACAAGTTGTTTCCTCTAAAAAACTTGTAAGTGAACTTTGAAAAACTTAAAATACCTCCATTAATGGAGGATGGACATAAGTGTCCCACTGGCATGCCAAATGTGTTCAAAGAAAGGTTGCAAAAGCTATGGAATGGGGTAAGAACACTCAAGAAACCCCAAAGCTTTGTGCAAAACCAATCAATGGACCATCAGTTAAGAAGTAAACAAGGATTCCTACTTTGCATGCATTAGTTTGAAGTAAACAAGAAAACTTAACAAATATAATTACCCTCTATTCTTGAAAGCTTAAGTAAATGAGCCTAATAAGGATCTAAGCAATCAGTTTATGCTTTAAGAGAATGGGATCTCACCATTAATGGCTTCAAGGCCAATGGTTCCTCCCATTTACTCCATGTTATGTGATGAAATGCAAAAGATAAAGCAAATAGCTCAATAAAATGAAATAAAACTCCTAATCCTAGCAATAATACTATAGTTTATGTTAGAGGGAAGAAGTGTTCTTGTAAATGAGAGGGGGTAGTGGGCTATTTATAGTTTTCCATTTGGGAAATGGGAGGATTTTTGGTGCATGTGGGACTAAAAGGGAGTCAACAAGTTAATTAGCAAGTCAAAGTAAGATTTGACTAGGTTTAGAAGAGGTTGATCATGATTTAGGGTAATTAACCTAGGTTAGACTAATTAATCTTGTTTAGAGAGAAATTAGGGTTTTGGGAGGGTTCTGAAAGGCCTAATCAATCCAATGAAATGGATTAAAGATAGCCAAGAAGAATCTATAATAGCCTATTTAATTGACTTATAAGAGGAATAAGACCAGAAGCTAAAGCTAGATAGAAAGGTAAAGAAGAGGATTTTAGCCAAGAAGAGGCTATAATAGCCTATTTAATTGACTTATAAGAGGAGATGAGCATATGATCCCTATTGTGCGATGTTGCACTTGGGGTGCAATATGTGGTAATGTGATGTAATGTATCTTGTGAATGTAATGGATGTGATTTACCCTATATTGGTACCACGTGTAAAATGCTATAGTTAATGTGTGTGAACCACCATGGTGTTAGTGATGTAGTTGTGTTATGTTGTAAACCTTACGCTAACCGACCCTGAGGGAAATTGGTAAAATTATATGTTTGGAGTGAGGGAATGGGTACCATGGGCCAGTAACTCGAGCTAACCTTAGGATTAGTAGATGACGACCTATGTTCCTCCTTCTCTCTCTCCTTTTGGTTTTCATATAGATTCAACCTAAGTGAAGTTATGACTATGTTAGCCTTGTTGAAGTGGTGGTGAGATGATTCAGATAGAGATGATGACAGTTTTATTATTGATATGTTATTTTACGAGCTAAGGCTCGATGTTCGAGTGCCAGAAACTCATTGAGTACCCCCTTGGTGGCCGTATAAGGCCACATCGTCATTGTAATGTGCTACTTTTATATATGTATTTTATTTGTAAATTGAACTTTTCTTTTATTTTACAAGGACCAACAATTTTCTTGATTGATATGTTTTTATATTTTGGGCATTTCCTTTGTTTGTGGTACTAACATGTGAATTTTTGCACTAACTATGGCTATTTGGCCATTTGTTTTGCTTGATTTAGATCTTCTTTTAAATTTAAAATTTTATAGCCTAGCCCAAGGCTTGTATTTTTCCACTTGGCATTTGAATCAGATTGCTATGCTGGTCCTATTGTCGTAATGTGTGGAATAGGGTCATGGGATGCACCATGGAATGGTTAAACCTATGGACCCACTTCATTGTATGGGGTACGCCCCGGAGTTACAGATAACTACTAAACCACAAGTTATTATGTCACTTGGGTTAGGGGTGTCTGGACTCTATGTGCCTAGGGCCATAGGGTGACCGACCTCTTTGGGGAGCGAAAAGGAAAATTTATTTATATATTACTGCTTGAGGGAGGCATAAGAGATTTGAGGGAGGCATAAGAGACTTGAGGGAGGCATAAGAGATTTGTGTGTGTGTGATTGATGCTTTGGGAGATATGTTGAGTTGTGTGTGATGTTTTGGGAGTGATGTTGTGGTGTATGTGTACTCATGTGAGTTGGATATGTTTTATGATATTGTGGATACGGTTTTGATTCATTTTTGACACTATGTATCCACAGATATTGTTTTGAGTTGAGTGAAATTGTCATCTATGAAATTGTGGGAATTTCTAGTTGTTATAGTACACTTATATCGATTATTTATGTGTCACCATCTATATGTGAAGAGTACTATATTGAGTGGGTCATTTATGTTTTTCCATGGTTTGTTTGAGTTCGGTGATGTGATATATTCATAAGGGTACATATCATGATGTCTTATGAACCATTAGTGTTGTGTTTTTCCCGATGTGGTATTACGATGTTAATTCCATTAGGCAGCCGTTGAACATAAGACAACTAAAATATTAAACAATGAAATACTAAGAGTTGAGATTAATAAATACTTTAAAGGAAGAAAAAACTAAGTAATAAAGTAAAAGAGAACTGATCAATCTTCATAGAACATTAAAATTTAAGATATCACAGAAATTAGCTTGCTTCCTTATGGTCACGTTATGCCAGACAGTTGAATTGCTAAATGGCATGTGTAATTGTTTAATTTCTTGTTTATGAACCCTTTGAACTTTGATGTAGTGTCGCATTGAGGACGATGCTCTTATAAGGGGAGGGAAATGTAGTGCCAACTATTAAAACAAATACATTTTTTTAAAGGGGGAAATCAGTGTAGTTTCTGCTGAAAATTTAAGGTGGTTTGTGATTAGAGGTGTGTGGAAGGGGTGAACTGTGTCGGGAGGGTTGACACATCACATGGGCTTCATCAACACCCGAAGACCCGTCATTTCCTTGCATAATAATACAAGCATTTTATTTTGAGATCCACGTGATTGTAACCACACTAAAACCAAGTTAACATTGTAAATTTAGCAGAGATATTTGGACATCTGCGCAGAATGAAAGAAGATGTGAGTTTCCTTATGGGCGCTTTATCTATTTAACCTATTCATAAAATGGTTCTCAAACCCCACCATTTTAATTCCTTCATACTCCCTGCATAGGCCAAGATGTGAACTCTAGAGCAAGGTTAGATGCCCACAAATGCATAAAATCCTTTCGCGAGAAGGCATGGATTCCCACTGTAGCAAAATAGAAAGGAATTTTGTCTCATGTTGTAGTTGCAAGTACTCTAGTAGGTATGTATGAAATGTGGAAGCATGCACTTAACATGTGAACTGTTTCACTAATGCTCAAAATGTGGCCCCATGGACTCCAATGATGATAGAATATGAATAAAATGGGTTTCTTGGAATGGATTAGAATGTTTCAAGAAAATACATTTACATGTTTTAACCCAATTTCCACCCCCTCTCCCAACATCTTCTAGCCTGTGCCAAAATATGGTCTTTGGAACAGGGTTTGGACACCCATCTAAAGCATAGAAGATAGAGGAATTTATTTCCAGATTGTAGTTGTAATTTATCTAGCAGATGCATATGTAAATGTGGAACCTTGAACAAGGCGGGTGAACTATTTGATATTTGTATAATAAAAACGTGGGTTTTGTGAAAGAATAAACAGGCACATATTTATTAATCTTGACCTATTTTTGCAAATGTATTGGGTCCATTTGTCTACGAGAGGAAACCACTACTGCAGTTGTTACCTTGTTGTTTGGAAAAATGATATTGGGGATCGAAGGGTATCTCACTATTTCTTTAGAGTATGTGAGCATTGGAAAGGAAACCGAGAAACTGAAGAAGACTTTTAGGAACTATTTAGGCATGATAGACTCTCCCTTTAGAATAATATGCTCTATTTTAATGCCTTCATGAAAGGAACGTTGTTTTCTCTTGATAAAAGTAGTGTTAATGGTTTTTGGATTTGTATATTTGATTTGAAGCTTGGAAATTTGTGTGTTTTCTTCATTCTTCCACCTGGACTACTTGAAATGACTGCAAAGTTATAGTATAACTTATAGGGTTATGGGTGTTTCTTAAATGGACGAATATCTTGTTAAGTTTTAAATCTGTATTCTTGCCAATGTTTGCAACGTGATTACTTTGTAGGAATATGTCCATGATCTTGTATGTATTTGTTTTCTTAAACAATATCAAACCTAGAAACTTGTTAAATGTTTGAAGCAGGGTTGGAGTATCTGTTTCTACTTCCTTGGTTTCTTAAACCCTAAACATGTATTGGGTATTTTTTTGTTATCCTTCTATGAATAATGGCCTTACAAATATCGACATCGAATCGATTCTACCTATGTCGATTGTATATTAATAATTTTATACTTGGTTTAAACTACTTTACCCAGGTTGTGTATAAACCCTTCAATGGTAATGGAGTTATTCGTTTAAAGGTCCTCGCCCATCGTAAGTCAAATTGAGTATTTGTATTCTTCTAATATATGTAAACGGGTATGAGCTCTATTTAAAAATGATTTATGTTGATTGTATTTCTTAGTGTGGTAGATCTTAACTTTTGCAACTATTGTCGAATCCTTTGGTTATCGATTATCCTCCATTTTGGGGTTTGTGGTATGTCAACTTGGTCTATAGTTGCACTTTGGAATAGATACTGGTTGGAAGAAGGATGTAACTTAAGTCTTGACTTCCCTTAACTGTTGTATAATTTTTAGATGCTTCATGACCTTCTTGACTAGTTTCAGTGATGTATTGAGCCTTAGGCTCATACAAGTCGATATGGGTATCTAGTAACTATTTCATGTTTTGTTTGTTGATTAACGAATTGATTCAATGTTGAATCGATGCTAGTTTTGGTAATGGTTGAACCTGGTGATGGAAGTGGATTAATTTATATGTCATATATATATATATATATATATATATATATATAAACCTTTCTTTAGGCAATTAAGACTATATGATAGGCTTTGTTCACTACTACGGTTACGTTCTTTCAGTTTCAATGGTATTCTTAGATTCTTAAATCTTAATAAGTTATGAGCTTATGTTCATCTAATTTGAAACTATGCTTAGAGCTCACCTCGGGCCTTACCCTACAATTGATCATCAATCGAAAGTATATAAATCACTGCACTTAGTGATGAAAGATATATTGAGTTCTACCCTTTCATAGCATGAAGTTATTATATTATAGCCACATAGTTAAGTGATGTCACCTAAGACTTAATGAACCCTTAAGCAACATTGAGTGAGTTGTTGAGTTGCCTAATCGTCCATGTAGACCTTGAGGTCATTTTTGAGAAGGTTGTGAGATATATCTTATGCTAGAAAGTGAATGCATTATTCGTACGCATAACTTGTGTTGAATTATTTTTATTTGATCGAAGTATGGATGGTATGTTTGGTATTGAATTCTATAATAGACTATTGTTTCTTAGATTAATCTTAACTGTTATACAAGTTATAGTTATATATATTTGTAGGCTTATATGTCCATGGTATGAAGCTATTATTTGCATAGTTGAGGATGGATTGTTGACTAAGTTGTTATTAACTAGTTTACTTGGATGTATTTTAAAGTTATTTTCTGCTTGGCTCTTACTTAAATAAGGTACTTAGTTTATCTTGGATTCATTATGTTTATGATTGTAAGATGTTTAGGTTGAATGTTTGAAAGATTTGAATGTTCCTTTTGAACCCTAGAATAATTGTAGTTAAAATTAACATTCCTTTTATGAAATTACTAAGTTAGAACATGTTGTTCGATGATTGAGTACCTATCATGCTCAGTTCGTATGAACTGATGGATGCTAACAACCTTGTAGATGGACTTCGTGAAAGATGAAGAAAGAAGACGTATAAAAAGTTGCATTTATTCTTTTGATTGAAGAAGGTTGAATGAAATACTTGATTTTGAATTGAGAATTGAATTACTCTTGTATAGAAATGAGAAAGACCCTTGGCCAATTATTGTAACTATTTTGAAAGGAAAGATTATGATCAATTTTATGAACATGATTTAATACTTATTTCTGGAAATTAATAAAGTTAGTATACTTGTTTTATCATATTGAGTGAAAAGGATTGTTTTGGAAATTGATGAATTAGTCACTCTAAATAAAAAAGGGTGTTTGATATATATATATATATATATATATATATATATATATATATATATATATATATATATATATATGAAATTTAATTTAATATCTTATAGTGCAATTCTAGTGTGAAATTGATGATTAAATAATTGGTGTGTTGTGTTCATTACCTTGAAACTGTAATAAATAAATCTAGCGAACCAGTCAACTCTAGTATAAAATTCATGCATAACTATTCTTCCTATGTGATTCTTGTAACATAGAAAACTAAAACCTTAGGATGAACTTAACTATTCACACTCGATGACACCTCATAGCTTAAGTAAATGAGATCCCTAGTTTGAGTTTTTTCATCGAACCTATATGCTTAGTGGCATCGTCATGAACCTGACGAATAGGAATGATGTGGTCAAACATTATCTAGAGTATGTGTTTCCCCTCCTAGGTTTGGAAATCGTGTGTGTAGTAAGGAGAATGTGATTTTTTTCTTAAGGTAGTACTCTATGGGTAACCAAACCCCAAACATAATGTAATATCCTCTTGGTTGGGAACACATGTAAAGTGAAGAGTGTAGGTGGTGAAGATCACTAACTAACCTTAGAAGTCACCTGTATGAGTTGGGATCATAAATGAACTCGATACTTAATTTTTATTATCATTTGGCTTCTATGGTGCAATACTAAGATTCATTTGTGAAACTTAACCACATTTTAATTTATGATTAGTTTGTGAGCATGTAACTATAAGATGATGCGCTTGGAGAAGGGTGAAATGTATATCGTTCTTATAACATGTTTATACCATCTTGTGGTGAGAATAGAATCCTATTCGTATAGAATTTAATATGAATCTTAACCTTTTAAATGAATAACTACTCCCTCTTATTATTCCCCTTGTCCTATTTTGCATTGAATGTATGGTGTGAAATCATGTAATCATGTTCTTGACACGAACCCCTAGGGAAAGGACTAGAAGTTTCATGATCATACCAATGTCCCTATTAATAAATGGGTTACACAACAAATTTTAAAAAAACATAAAATCAAATCAAATTGAATAGAACTATTTTAAGACGAATGAAAATTAATCAAGTGGATCCAATATTTTAGTTAACCACACAAGATAATATTGAGTGTGAGTCCCCTTAAACCCCACTCAAACAAGAGTTCCAGTTTGACAAGAAGTATTGAATGTACCTATAGTTACATGATGATTGTTGGAGATAAGGGTGTTCAATCACTCTAGTTGTGACCATAGTAAGGTGTGTAAAATTTATAATTGAATGTCTCCTCGTAACACACATCTAATACTTAATTGTCTAGGAATCCAAACCTGGTGGTGTGTGAAATCATACTCGTTAGTACCTTGATGACTAAGAAATTAAGTGAAGTAGATGAGATACATGGTTAGTTGTCATAACGTAAAACAAAATAGACTAACCTTTCGAACTTAAATGCTTATATGAAAATAATGTGTAATCTACCTACTCTTAAATCAATAAACTTCTTTTGCTTCATGAGAACCTTCCTTTTTGCAACTAAGATAAATGGAAAATCCAATCGAACATGCAACTTAGAAAATGAATCCTTTGAACAAACACAAAAAGGATCATGTATGTACATATGCTCATACCAACAACTAGGTTATAACATTCTGGTGAGATGAGGAAAATAAGTAAAATTAGATGGAATTACTACTAGTGCAATGTTAAATAAAGTAAAGATAATGGAGTCTAGTTATAAAATAATTGATAAGTGATTTCCAAGCAAATAAGGTCAATAACGAAACATGAATGTAATAAATATGTAAACTAGGAAAGTGTTGTCATGGATGGTGCCCATATGGGATTCATAATGTAGTTGAATCGTTATTTTGTGTCTTGTCATAAAAAAAAATTATTCCAATAGTGTTACTTTTGTATTTGTGTGTGTCGGATGTGGGCGTTACAGAAATTTTTATAATTTGGAATAATGACATGAGCATATTTAATTCTCATTCAAATTTACATTATTTTCACATTTGGGACCTAAATCCATCTATAGTAGTGCGGTTCCATGGATGAACGGTTTCTAGGGTGGCTATAAATGCTATGAAACCCTTCCTCTAACTCTCTTTTAAAGTTTTTTCTAGGTATCTAGACTATTTTTAACACCCTTCTTTTGTTCTAAGACACCCAATTTTGAAACCCTTAGTTTGGATTGATCCCCCATTATTCCATTCACGCACCTTCAATCCCTCTCTAAATGTTATTCAAACATGAAGATCCTCCTTTAAAAAGGGAAACATGTGTATTACTTTCATGATTTTTTCTCTTTTAATTTTCAATTTTCAAATTCAATTCCAATATAGGGTTGAAGTTATATTCTTTCTATAAGGGCATTAACCACACTCTATGCTACAGTTTTTTCTCTGGGATCTTACTGCAACCACCCAAGCTTCTCAAGAAATAAAAATGAGAAAAAAATTGTATTTATACACTTAGGTATATTTTCCTATAAGCAAGTAAATTGCATTTCACGACTTAATGGGGTAGGGGTAAGGGAGGGTGGGGGAAAATGTAGACACCTAAATTTGGTAATTTATTGGTGATACATTTAATTATAGATTTATCCCTAAATCATTATGTTTGTAACTATTATAATCCTAATTTTTAATATCTTTAGTCCTATCATATGACTTGACAACTACATCTCAATGTTCATTCACTAAGAGAAACCCCGAAATTAGTCACAAGAATCCTATTGTGATAATTTTCATGCACAAAAATTTATGATCCTACACTTTTATCTTGAACCAAAAATTATAAAAGGGTTCAAACCATCCAATAGTTTGGACTAAAAGTAATAAAAAAATGTAGGGCCCCAAAAGGTCATTTTCTCAATTATATATTTCATGAATTGGAACTTTCCTTATTGATTGGCCTTAATGCAAATATATACCTTCTAAACCATGTATATGCAATTCAAATGCATTCATTTATTCACTTGGCACTTTCAAGACCCGTTTTATCATCATGAAACAAACCACCATATCATAAGGATAGAACCTTCAAATGGTCTATTCCATACGTATTAGTTTCATTCCTATAGATTGTGTATTTCCAAAAGTAGAGATGAAACATATATATGGTGTATCCAGCTATTTCATCACTTTTTCACAAGAAGATCATCTTCCATATCAACCAAATAATTATGTGCACTCAACCTCTCATGTCTTGCACATGTTCTAATTGATTTTTCTTGTAAATTTCTATATGTATATAATTTGATATAAATGTTAGCGTTTAATTGATAAACTCGATATACATCCTTACTCTAACCCTAACCTCAAATTAAAATATGCATCATATATCTAACCCTAATCTTGAAATTTGATAAGTGAGAAAGAATCACGTCTATCCACCTTAGTATCCAAACTATTTTTTTCAATTTAAATCAATGTGTTGTCAAAGACAAACTTAAGTTGAATAATTGAGAATCTTCTTATTCAATATATGATATTCAAAATTGTGAGGAGCTTATTGAGGAGAAAAAATAGAGATAGGATATATCTCTCTCAATATTATTTATTCAGAAGCACATACATTATTTATAGGGAGGAGAAATAACTACATTCCCCAAAAACAAAGGAGAGGTTACAAACTGTGCGAGAAAAATGTGATACTATCTAATCATCTCAGCCTAATTATATAAAATAATTTATACGTAACCTTATGCCAACATTCCCCCTTATTACATTATTCTTGCAAATATAACCCCTAAAAAGTTCAAATTTCACTTTTCCAAGGGATTTGGTGAGAATATCAGCTACTTGTGCTTCTGTAGGATAGTACTAGAGCTGAATGTTATGGTTCAAGATGTGCTCTCGAATGAAATGGAAATCAATTTCAATATGCTTTGTTCGTTCATAAAAGACAAGATTTCTGCACGAGATTTAACACACTCTAATTATCGCAATAGAGAATAGGTGATTATTTTTTAGGAATTCCCAAGTCATCCTAAATGTGACTTAACCATATTGCTTCACACACAGCTCCTTGTGCGGCACGATATTATGCCTCTGTGGATGAAATAGAAACAATATTCTACTTTTTACTTATCCACGAGATAAGTCCAGATCTAAAATGAAAAATGTATCATGGTTGACTTCATGTCATCAATAGATCCGACATGGTCTGTCATCACCAATCCGGCACTATGATAATTCTTCACCGGGAACTCCTCGTCTATGATTATTTACTAATGCACACCTTTAGTTTGGTGGATGTAATCTGAAACAAAACAACAACCGAACACAAGAATACCATCGACTATGATAAGATGGAATGATGACAAATCTGAAATATCAAAGTAAATTATAATATTAACATGAAATTGTTACAATCTCACCCATGAGGTACTTCAACAAGACTATGAGAGAAACTTTACAATTACACCTCTTGATGGCTTCTTCAACACACCTTTAACTAATGGCTTCCTTTGCACACTTCCTACAATATTTCTCACTACTTCTTTCTATGCTAAATGAGGGGGGTGGCCTCTCTATTTATAGAACTTCCAGGCTTATCCATCCTATCTCTAAGATAGGATAAGAAATCCACTCCGACAAATCATATTCCATACCTTAACTCTTATCTGTACATGTAAGCTTATCTCTTAAGATAAGATAAACCTTATCATTTTACATGGGTTCCACATTTTTAGACTTTTTACAAATAAAATACACAAAATATTTATGACCTCACTCCTCATCCTTATTACCAATATAATATTTCTAATTCCTAATCATGTAGACCCTACTTCTCTAATTACCCAAACTTTGACATTTTAACATTACTGGGGACCACTTACGACAAATATTGACTTTTTACAACATTCCTATTGTACTTTGATTGTTACCTAGTACTCCACATTATTGGCGACACACTTGTCTCGACGGCGCCCGTTATCTTCTATCGAGGCTACTACTAATTATACTTAACAACATCCTATTCCTAATACATACATTAATGAAATAGAAATTATGGAGGAAAATTTTAGTGTCGATGTGTCCGAGTTGACATATCCCTATAAGAATAATTGATCATTCTTCTTATATTCCAAACCATAATCAACTATACCTCGGACATATCTCAAAAATGCTTTGTTGTATTCCAATGACATTTCTTCGACTCTTGCATGAATCTGAAATGATAGATGATAGCATAGCATAAATCTTGTTTGGTATATGTCAAATAGATGAGCCCTCCAACAAATTTCCTGTAGAGAGTAGCATCTACTTGAGGTGAGTCCTAGAATCTTGAAAGTTGCAAGCCTTTTTCCATGGGAGTGGATATAGGTTTATAGTTGGACATATTGTACTTTTCTAGGAGTGTCTTGGTGTACTTTATCTGGGAGACAAAAATGTGATGCTCCTTTTTCCATATCTCCAAGCCAAGACAATAATGTAGTAGCCCCAAATATGTCATGTCGAAGGTTATTTTGAGATCATTATTCACAATATCAACTTGATCTTCGAACTTACAAATGATCACAAGATCATCTACATACACAACAAGAATGACAATTTCTTTGCCTACCTTCTTTATATACAAATTTGAATCTAAGGGGCTACGAGTGAACCCATGTTGCAAAAGGTGATCATCTATCTTGATATACCATGCCCTTGGAGCTTGTTTCGGTCCCGTTGTCCACTCAAAATTCCCTGCTCTGATGAAAGTAAAAATTTCAAAATTTTGAGTTTAAGTGTTTTTCTCTGAAGTGCCTAAGTCGTGAAATTGAGAAAATCATGTTTTTGGGTCATTTTGTGTGATTTTCGGGCCTGTCGGAACTTTTTGTCCCAACTGTCCCAATTTCAAAAGTGCGTTCTGTTCCCCGATCGGCCGAAATCCCCGAAGTTGTTCCATTTTCGGGCCCGTCAGAACTTTTCGTCCCAAGTGTCCCAAATGGAATTGTGCAAGTCGTTCCATTTTCGGCCGAAACTCCCGAACCGCGTACTTTGCGCGTTTTCGTCTCAAATGTCCCAAACTTCTCCGGACCTATTGTAACATTTTCGGCCGATTTGCCCGAGTCGCGTACTTCAGAGCTTTTCGTCCCAAAGTTAAAAGTGCAAGTTGTTCCATTTTCGCCCGAACCGGCCGAGTCGCATACTCCGGAACTTTTTGTCTCAAATGTCCCAAGTTCAAACGGGCCTTTTGTTCCAATTTCGGCCGAAACACCCGAACCACGTACTTCGTGCGTTTTCGTCCCAAATGTCCCAAGAATGCATTTGTGCATCTTCTCCCTGCTTCACCCGAATAGGCCGAGCCGCGTGTTTCGCGCATTCGCGTCTCACATGTCCCAAGCGTACCAAGTTTCATTCGTGCTTATTTTTCCCGCTCTACCCGAATATCATGCTTATTCAAATTGGTGGGTATGTATTAAATGCGCATTTATGACCTTTCTCTCTCCTAAACGGCTATATAACGAGCATTTCCCCTTTGCATTTTTCGCACTACTTCCATGCTATCTTTTTCTTTGGAGGTTTCCCAATCTCGGATATAGTGTGTCTTCAATGATCTGTGCTTTCATGCGGAGCTCACTTCGACCCCGCTTCGAGCGAATTGACTAATATACATGGGGAACTCATCGCCAAATTGGATCTGCCACCATTAGCACTACTCTGAGGATTCCAGAGATGGATAATGCCATAGTCGTTTCCCGGGATCAAGCACAGGCCCTGTTCGACCAAGACAGTGACAAATATAAGGCACGAGTGGTGAAGTCCTGGCTTAAAAACCCTAGGAAGGAGCTTCTCGTCTGACCAAAACCCTCTTCCGAGTAGATTTCAATGAAGAGTTGTCAGACTTCATAATCTTGTTGGCTCGAGTTATGGGTTTGCCCTCTACCAATGAATTTCACTTCTGGATGTGCCCGCTCATCAGCATGGTGTGCGAAGGAACGCAAAATATCAATTGGGCGGAAATCATAAGCATGAATTTGATGGAGCAGCTGTCCAATGTGCGAAAAACGAAGAAATTCTATATGACTTCGTGCACGATGTACACTCTGGCAGCGTCATCAAGGCAAGATGGTTCGGTTTTCTTATATAGATGCACACAAAGACGATCTAGTATATGCTTATCGTCTGCACGCTTCACCACGGAGACCAAAGCAATCGTAATTTGAAGGGTCAATGATGCTTTCACCACGTACATGGTTCGACCGCTCAAGGTGACACTACTGGAGATTTTCGAGATGAAGCTATGACTCTAATATCGCACTTCGGTGCTTACTTCATCCATTCATGAAATTTTCTTATATCAAAGGCTGCATTGCCATAGTAGGCGCCCCTCTCGAGACCGCCCATGTTACTGAATGATAAAATGGCCTTGATAGAAATATGCAGGAAACTAGACAAGTTGCATAGAACTTGCGAGATAAGAAGATTTCTGGTTGCACTTTCCCATCTCTCGGGAAACTACACTTGCAAAACATCCCCTGGATGCCTGAGAACATAGAGAGAGCCACAGGTACTATCACTATTCATTTCTTCAAGCCAAGAACTGCTTTGACTTGAAGAAGTTTATTGAATGAACATCAAGATAATCTACCATCATATGGCGATCTGAAAGACTACTTTGGGCTGATTTGTGCAGATGATTTTGAGGCCGGTAGAAGGCATTGTGGCGGTTCTCCTGTGGTTGATCCAAGAACTCGAGTGCATGTACCAAGTTCTGAAGGTCTCCCGGGATGACAACTCGATCTATACTCGTATGAGTATGAAAATGTGGTTAAGCACACTCCTTTGGAGGACTGGATTGGAACAGAAAGAGAGGGACGATCTAGCCGAGATCCTTACTCCGGTCTTAGTCGGGACTAAGGTCGATTTGATAGGATGGTTCGAGAATCGGGAGGCATTCGGAGAATCCTCTTCTAAGGATGTTTCAACACTAAGAGAGAGCATCTATTCCAAGGTCAGAAACACCAGTGAAGACCCCTCCTGCCTCATCAATACAAGGACCTGCAGCTTCTACTCCTTCTTCATCCACTCAAGTGTACCAGAAGAAGCTCAAGGAGGTTAAGAAGGAGCCTGTGGAAAGTGATCCTCAAAGAAAGCAGGCAGAGTTGCCTATGGGACCAGAGAACATCATTGTTCTCAGTGAAAGTGAAGAAAGTGAAGTACCAACTCTTGCAAGTGCTCCTGAAGATCCAGCTGATAAAGATAAAGAAATCCAGAGCACTGAGCTTTCAGGTGATGTTGACTCTTCTGCCGCAATTGCCCCAAGTGCCCCACTCACCTCTCAACTCGAGTCAACAGCTGCGCAGACCTTGAGCATCATGAGCTCTCTGTCTCTTGGTCCCCTTGCTCCTCCTGCTGATTCCTCTTCCTCTTTTGCGTGGGTGCAACCTTTGGTTGACAAAAGGAAGAGAAAATTTTCCTCTCGGAGTTCAGGGTCAAATTTTGATGCTGTCGCAGCCTTGTTGGGCACCACTCCTTCTCGTGCCAAGAAAGCCAGAACTACTTCCAGAATAGTGTCTGATGCTCAAGGTCAGCAATTCTTGGAGATTGCTAAGCCTACAGTGGACAAATCAGAGCAAGACTTGCTGGCATCTGACTTGGAGCTCTCGAGAATCCCGATGGGAGAGTCTACCCCTGAAGGTGAAATTCACAACCTCCAGGAAACAGTCACAAGAGTCATTGGGAGGGTAGAGAAAGGGCAACAAACTATTGAACAGTTGGAAGAACAGGCCCAAGTTCTCACAGGTTTCATCAAGTCTCTTTTGTCTAAGGACAAAGTTTTGGACCCTACCCCATTGACTACTCTCCCACCTCCTGTAATTCTAAGCCAAGATGAAGTGCAGAGTATCAAAGATATGCACAAGTATTCTGTCTATGGCAGAGCTATTGAAGCCCTGGTGGATGACATGCTTGTTGCTGGATTAAACTTCATCGATGAAGCTTTCAAACTCCACGAAAAGGTGAGCAATGTGCAACTGAAGCTCTCCTCTACTATTGGAATCATTGATAAAGAGCTCAAACTCTGGAGCAGTTGCATAGTAGACCTCCGACTCATGGGACAGGCAGATGAGAACGTTTTGTTGGCGAGTAAAGTCTTTGATGATGCAAAGGATAATCTGTCGAAGTCCTGGGTCTACAGCGTGGAGTGGAAGATCAGAGTCCTGGAGGAGGCTTTGGGAGAACTGAAGAACAGTTGGCAGAAGGGCGAAGCTTTCAAGACACTGGTTATCTCTGCTTTCAAAGACATACACTGTCATCTTCAGGATGAGACTTCTGGTACTTCCCTTTCCTTGCAAGAAATCAAAGCTCAATTCAGAGCTTTTGTCAAAGATAACTTATTCAAGGAAAGTTCCATCTCCAAGGAGAAAATGAAGGAGATTTTCTCTCTTCAATCTGCCATTGAAGAAGCAAACAAAGATTATCATACTCATGTCGAGTTTGATAAAGAGATGGAGAAGTGTCTGGGATTTTGGACTCAGTCTACGACTAACACGTCAGTCCCTCGTGGCAGAGATATAGCCGAGTCATTGAAGAGATTCAGGCAGCGAATTCTGAAGTCAGTGGGTCCCTCTCAGTGACCGACCACCTGTCTTCTTCTCCTTATTCTTCTCTTCTTTTCTATTTCTTTTTCTCGGATTCATTGTAATAGGTTGAGGTATTGCGATTGGCAATCCTTAACTAATCTTTAGTTAAAAGAAGTAGTTACAAAGAGTAACTGACTTGTAAGCTATATAATGGCCTTTCCACGCCATTTTGAAAGAGGAAGAACTTGGCATATTTTCTGAAAGTGTAAATAGATTATAAAGAAATCAATACAGAAGGACTTTTCCATTCTTTGTCTATCTGATCTCTGTTATTCCTAAGCTTTCGTTTATTTTCTTTGTGAAGATCATTTGTCTCAAGTTCGTTAGTCTTACCGATTGCATACTCTTCAACTTTGCAAGCTCGGTGATCTTGTATAACCAAGAAGGAACTTTGTGTCCTTGATTAATGAATCTGTGTTATGTTAAGAAACTTTGTGTTCTAAGCAGATGTTATTTACAGAACTTTGTGTCTTTAAATTCCATCTTATTTATTCAATACAAATGATCTTGTTTCAATTCATTGTGTGACTTTCGCATACATAAAGAATTACTCGATATCTATAATTTCGCATGTTGCCTTTCTCGCTCTTTCCGTACTCTCATTTCCTCAGTCCTTTTGTAATTGATGATCTTCATAGAAAACACTTTCGTGATATCCAAGTTTAACCAACAAATCATGTCTTGTACATTTGTAAATAAGTTCGTTTCTGAATAAGGGAACCTCTCCCATTAAAGAGGAGGGACTTCTTGTCCCCTGACTGTTGCTCTTCGTAAAGTCCTATCTGACGACCAACAGTTTTTGGCGACTCCGCTGGGGAAAATCATATTCCAGTTCTAATTTTTGATCATCTTTTGATCTGGCGACTCCACGTTTTACTCGAGGGAGAAGGACCCTTGGTATTGAAGATTCTCAGTTCCAGATTTTGGAGCAGCAGGGTTTTCCTTTTCCTTCAACAAGAAATAGAAGGACTCGTTCGACAAGCACTCCACCTGTTCAAGATAGAAGTCCTACAGGTGGTATTCCTTCAGAGCCAGCTAGCCCTAATCTTCGAGCTTTGATTCTTGCTGGTGTTGCAGTTCCTCTCCAAGCCATTTTTCCAAGAATGGCGGCACCATTACCATGGGGTCATCGTGTCGGGCCCCTTGCTCTTCCTCAGCCTTTGCATGAGTTACCCAGAGGTAACCGGAAGAACTTTCCTAAGTTCAAAGGTGATGGCAAAGTGCATCCTGATGAACACATCGCAGCCTTCATTGTTGCATGTGGAGTCCTGGGAGTTGAGCATGAAGACGTCTCCGTGAGACTGTTCGTTGAGACGTTACAAGATAATGCTGCTGATTGGTTCTACCACCTTCTAGCGGTGCTATTATCGACTGGGACACAATGAGAAATCAGTTCGAAAACCGTTTCAAGCCGGCAGAAGATGTGCATGCCTTGCTTGCCCAAATTTCTCAGATAAAGAAAGATTCATCAGAACCCATGAGAGAATTTGTGGCCCGATTCAATAGACTGATCAACAAAATTCCTGTAAATACTCGACCTGTTGATCAAATCTGAAAATGTTTCTTCTTGAATGCTCAATCGTCTGAAGTCAGTTATGCGCTGAGAAGGGCTAATCTCGCAACATTGGCGGAGGATCAAACTCTTGCTGTTAGTGTCGAGGATGATCTGATCATGTCAGGAAAGTTGAGGAGAGATCCTTCCAAATCTAAGTCTGTTGCTTCCTCCTCCTCCACTCCTGGACCTAATACTGATCCATTAGTTCGTAAGCTTGCGAATGATCTTATTGCTATAAAGAAACAATTGGCTCAATAAAGTGCAAATGCCCCTTATGCGAGATGTTCCAAGAAGGAATTTTCAGCCCGTAAATCAAGTTCTTAACATCCTCATTTGAGAACACGAAACAAGGGAAAAAAAAAAAAAAATTTGATAACGTTCACACTGTTTGAATTATAAAATTCAAACACACGTTCAAGTTTTAATAATTGTTCTCTGCCCAAACAACACAGTTTGGATCACACAATTCCTTTTTAAAACGAATGTTCCCTGTTCGCATATTTACAATATGGAACACACATTCAATGCCATTCAATCTTATAAATGATTCTATATGCTGTTGTAAATGACTCGATGAACTTTGCGCCGATCTTCCATTTTCATGGCTCGGAGTTTCAACGATCCTTCATTTCATGACTCGGCAATAACCGATCCTTCATGTTCATGACTCGCAACAACCGATCCTTCATGTTTGTTTATGCATAGTATATTATATATACCTGTTCTCATAACCTTCCCCCTTATTATCAAGTGATCCATTTAAGAAGCCTATCCGAATATCTCATATGATATTCATCGACATCCTGCATCTTAAATTAAGTGATAAGGACAACGCATTATGCAAGTAATTGCGATACTTTGGCCAAAGATTTTCACATGCTTTACATGATCATATTCTGGATGTGATACATCTACGAATACGTCCTTCACTTCACTTCATTTTATCTAGAATGGTCTTTCCTGGCTCCTACCAGTCCTCATTGTTTAAGGTCATGTTTTAAACTTTCAATTCCAGGACTAGTAATATGAAACGTGGATAGGAAGGCACTCCTGGTAACTAAAGATACGCAAGTACATACGGTGTCATTACCCCACGACTCCGTGTGTCTATTTGTCTTTAGTATTCCGAGTCACTCCGTATTAAAGATCATACCCTATCCCCAATTGTGCTAAGATCTACACATTCGGCCTATGTATTCTAAATGTTTTAATTCGGGAGGGCATTGCTATATGTATCATTTTCTGAGCGAAATTTTATGCTCAACATTGTGTCACATGAACATTGTGTCGTCATGAAGACCCCGTCCTCATGAGAGACACCTTTGTTTGTGGCACTCACTTTGGCGGTATATGCCAATGTGGTTTTTTCTGCGCCAAATCCACCCCTCTATCGAGAATACACATCTTCTTTGGTGTTGCAGTGACTTAGCCACGAGTTAATAATTAAAATCAACTTTCAGCATTAAATCTTTGATCGTGTCGGGCCCCTCGTTTTACCGTTGCGATTGTATATAACTAAGAGGACTAAACCGTCCATTACTTTCCTATGTATCTTCTCGATGGCAAAGTATCGAAGAACACATCAGATTCCTTCATCCTCGTTGCATGTGGAGTTTTAGGCCTCGAACATGAAGACGTTAGTTTAGGTTTAATTCACACTAACGTTACTAACATAACTTTCCATCCACCTCCTTACTAACATTCACGTTAATGCAGAGAAGGGCTTCGGTCCTTCAAGATTATGTGCGAGGCCACCCGTGTCGGGCATTTCTTGCCTCACGAGGTCCCAAATTACAATTTTCGATCGAAAGTTCAAATCGAACCCAGTGACAAAAGATGTCATGCCTTTCTTGGCCAAATTTTCGTGCTAGAAATTCATTCACACTAGAACCAGGTGAGAGAAATTTTGCCGCATTTACAGATTCATAACAAAATCTCGATCCGGTTCAAAAGTGTGAATCGACTATGATCAAATCACAAGAGGACCTCTTAAATACTTGAATCAATGGAATTGATTGGGGTAAAGAGTCTCTTCAACAAGGATCAAACTCTTGCAAGTGTCGAGGATGATCGATCATGTCGTCAAGTCATAGGAGAACACTTCAAATCTAATATTTGTTGTCCCCTCCACTAATAAATCCTAATACTCTTTGATCCATTAGTTCCAAACTTAGCAAATGATCTTATTCTCTTAAAGAAAAATATATCTTAACATGTTTGCTTTCATTTCAGCACGTTCCAACAGAGTGAAATTAGGAAAATTTTCAGCCCGAAATCATTTTCATCTTCAAACAAACAGGACTAGCACTTGAAGGACCTCCTGTTAAGGTTCTGTGAATCACGCAACTGTGAGGTTGAAGAGCCGGATGATGATGAGGACAATGAAGCTTGCGAGGAAGTATGTGGAGGAATTTGATGATGAGGCGAGAGGAACTTGAGGGATCTCGGGTTAATTTCTTTACCACCGAGGGCATTGATGATGGAGATGATTATGATGAAGTGGTAGCAGAGACATGAATAGTGAATCATTTGTTGTCATGACTCGAGAGCGAGACACATCGAGAGGAGAAGGTGACCAGACCTATGAAGAAATCTAAGGAGCGATCGGCAACTATTCACCCAAGTAATTGCAAAAAGAGGATCTCCTATCCCTACTTCATCTACGCCAAAGGTGAGTCCTGTTAATCCTACTAGCAAAGTTCCTTCTTTTTCTCCTAAAGTTGATAAGCCTAGAATTTCAAATGATGATGGTCCGTCTACTTCTGGGTCTTTTGATATAATTGATCATCTGAAAAAGACTAAGGTTCAAATCTCAGAGGCCGAGTATTATCAAACTCATCCCAAAGCTTTTGCCAAAATGATTCAATTTGTTAATTCTCACTCCAAAACCACCTCTAAAGGCCTTTTACCTACTCCTCCTTCTACACCACAGACCCTAGTCACGGTAATTCTTAATTCACACCTCACCTAGTGACAAAATTAAACCATTTTATGTAACACTTCTTATAGTGGTCATAGGCTCGATGGTTGTGTCATAGACTCGGGAGCCTCGAGATAATGTGATGCTGCTAAAGTAGCTCATGCTTTAGGCCTGACCCTCACACGCACTTATGGATCTTGTTACTCCATGGAAAGTAAAGAAGTGCCCCTGGTCGGGAGAATTAAAGATGCACAAGTGGCTTTTGCTGCCTTGCCTGAAAAGAAAGTGTTGGCTACCATCTTAGTAGCAGATATCCCTCCTTCATACGGGATGTTGCTAAGTAGGAACTTCTGCAAAGATGTGGGTGGGGAAATCCAAATGGACTGGTCGCATGCACTCATACCTGTTAATGGACAAATGAAGAAGTTGATGCCTGAGAAGCAATCTGAGTATATTGTGCAAAAAATGGATGATCCTAAAGCACAAATACTCTATGAGGATAAGGATTAGAGGCTCGTGACTTAGTATTAATCGGGTCATGGAAATTACATGATTATGTCCCCTGATGAAATCCAACTTCCCAGAATGTCACCTAAAGATCCTAATGGTATTTGGATTTTAGAGTTTGATGGAAGTTGTTCCTCAGCTGGTTCTGGAGCTGGTGTCCTGCTAGTGTCACCTGAAGGATGCCTACATCCTTTTTCATTTAAGTTGCAGTTCGAAAATACTAATAATACAGCAGAGTATGAGGCTCTCATTCTTGGACTGCAAGTGGCCAAAGAACAAGGTGTGAAGAACCTTCGCACGCGTGGTGATGCGGGCGAATCTTGTAAAGCAAGTGAGAAGCCTTTTCCAAGTAAAAATGGAAGGTCAAACATTACCGGAATCAGTTTGGGATTCCATTGAATTCTTGATGCTTTCTCCATTGAGGCAATACCTAGGGAGAAGAACAGCAGGGCTGATTCACTAGCAGTCTCAGGGTCACTACTGATTCCTCATCCTGACTTCTCTCAGGATAAGTTCACCATTGAGATGGTCCATCGGCCTAGTGTACCTGACAATACCAATAACTGGCAAGTCTTCAATGATGATCAACATTTTCTTTCCTTCCTGGAACTCAAGGGTAATTTCGAACAACTGTATTTTGAGGGAAGTGACAACCTACCTCGTGAGAATGTGCCCTTTGACCAAGCAGTCACCCAAGGGAAGAAACAGATCAAGATGGATGCATCAATCTCAAAGGAAACAAGATTCCTAAAGGTTTGGTGAGTTTGGAGGAATTATTTGATAAACATGACAGGTATGTGAAATCTAAAGCTTCTACTGGACCTCAGCAATCAGCTGAGTATGATAAGATTGATATTGGGAGTTCTACTGACCCCAAGCTCGTGAACATTGGAAAATGTTGCACAGCAGATGAGAGGAAGAAAGCAATTGCTCTTTTAAAGAGGTATAAGGATGTTCTCGCTTACTCTTATGAAGATTTGAAAGCTTTCAAACCAAAAGATATGCAGCACTCTATTCCTCTTAAGCCTGGAATTAAGCCTTTCAAGCAGAAACAGAGGCAATACAACCCCAAAATAGCTGACACCATCTTTCAGGAGATACAGAAGTTGTTGAAGGCTAAAATTATTTTTCCCATTCACCATTCAACATGGATTGCAAATATTGTGCCTGTCAGGAAGAAAAATGGTGAGATCCGCATCTGTGTTGATTTCAGGAACTTGAATCAGGCTTCTCTGAAAGATAATTATCCTTTGCCTATGATGGATCAAGTATTGCAAGCAGTAACAGGATCTGAAATGTTATCTATGCTTGATGGATTTTCTGGATATAATCAGGTAGAGGTTGATACTGTAGATCAACATAAAACAGCTTTCACTACTCCTTGGGGTACCTTCGCCTACAAGAGAATGCCTTTTGGGCTTATTAATGCTGGTGCCACTTTCCAGAGAGCTATGGATCTGGCTTTTGGAAGCTTAAAAGGGAAGTGTATTGTCATCTACCTTGATGACCTGACAGTGTTTTCCAAGACAAGAGCGGATCATTTTGATCACCTAGAGACAGTTCTACTGAGATGCAGAGAGCATGGGATCTCTCTGAACCCCAAAAAATCTGTCTTTTGTGTCACTGAGGGAAAGTTATTAGGGCACATCGTTTCCAAGGATGGTATTAAGATTGATCCTGAATGAGTTCAAGCCATCCAGCAAATTCCTCTCCCAACCAGTAAAAAGGGCGTGCACTCCTTCTTCGGTAAGATCAATTTCTTGAGAAGATTCATCCCTGATTTTGCAGAGTTAACTTTGAATATTTCTCAGATGATGAAAGGAAAGCAAACATTTGGTTGGTCTTCTAAAGGAAAGGAATCCTTTGAAGGTATCAAGAGAGCTATCGCTAAAACTCCTGTTTTAGCCTGTCCTGATTTCAGCAAAGATTTCATCATCTATTGCTATGCTACAGATAATACCTTGGCTGCTGTGTTAACTCAAGAAGACTCTAATGAGCATGAGCTACCAATCGCGTTCATGAGCTACATTCTGAAAGATCACGAGTTGAAATATGCCATGATGGAGAAGCATGCTTTTGCGGTGGTTAAAGCTGTCAAGCAGTTTCGCTTTTACATCCTCAACTCTCATTCCATGGTATTGGTCCCGGATACAACTGTTAAGTCAATCCTCACACAACAAGAATTTGGATCTAAGAGAGGGAACTGGGTTGCTAAGGTCCAAGAGTATGACATTGACATTAAGCCGACCAAGCTGGTTCGTGGAAAAGGTCTTTGTGAGCTCATTGCTGAAGGAGCCAAACATGAGTTGCTGGAGGAGAAAGTTGACCTTCCTACTGTTCTGTTCCTTAGTTCAGTTGACGAATGGTATGCTGACATCACCCATTTTCTCACCTATGGGGAATGCCCCTCTCATTTAACTGCCAAAGAAAAGAGGACTGTTAAATTGAGGTCAGTACAATATGTATTATGGGAAAATGCTTTGTTCAAGCGTGGCTTAGATGGGAGATTTTTGAAGTGTGTGGACAAGGAACAACAGAGAAAGTTGCTCTCAGCTTTTCACGATCAGGCATGTGGAGGGCACTATTCATCAACGGTTACAGCTCATAAGATACTCCGTGGAGGATACTACTGCCTTCCTTCCTTATTCAGAGATGCATCCAAGTGGGTGGATAAATGTGAGGCTTGTCAGACTTTTGTGGGAAGACCTAAATTGGCCTCTTTGCCTCTCAAGCCAGTTGTGATTGAGGAACCATTTCAACAGTGGGGTTTGGACTTCATTGGTACACTTAATCCTGCTTCTAGTGCTGGTCACACTCATGTGCTAACTACCACTGACTATTTCACCAAATGGGTGGAAGCTATTCCAGTTAAGAGCACTACTTCTGAAGTGGTATGCAGCTTCATCAAAGAGAACATCTTGGTAAGGTATGGTGTACCTAACAAGATTGTAATAGATAATGCCTCAATTTCTCTTCAGCTGAGATAATGGACTTCTGCTATGGGTATGGCATTTCTTTGGCTCACTCTTCAGATTACTACCCTCAGGGAAATGGGCAAGCAGAATCCACTAACAAAAATCTGGTGACTATCATAAGGAAGTTGGTCAATGAGTCTCAACGAAACTGGCACAAGAAGCTCTATGATGCTCTTTGGGCAGACAGGATTACACCAAAGAGAGCTATTGGAATGTCTCCTTTTCAAGTGGTATATGGAGTAGAAGCTCAATTGCCAATGGACAGTGGAACTACCAGCCTTGCACCTAATGAAGGCCATTGAAGATACTAGTTTCAGAGATGCTTTGGACAAGAGAATTATGTACCTGCACAAACTGAATGAGGATAGATTGATGGTTGCTGATAGGATATCTGTTCACCAGCAGAAGGTAAAGGTCCTGTTTGACAAGAAAGCTAGGTTCAGAGATTTCCAAGTTGGAGACACCGTGCTGTTATGGGACAAAAGACATGAACCTCGTGGCAGCCATGGAAAGTTTGATTCCCTATGGCTCGGACCTTTCAAGATCAGACACTTTCTTTGGTGAGAATTCCTTTTATCTTGATTACATGGATGGTTCTTCTCTCCCACTTCCTTATAGTGGGCAATATCTCAAGTTGTTCAAGTCCTAGGTGATTAGGGAGTCCCCTTGTATATTCTGTACGGTGTTTTTGTTTTCTTTCCTTTTGTTTTGGTGTGTTGTCCTCTGTATTGGTCTGCTTTTTGACTCCGTTGCCCAATGGATAAGGTACTGGTCTGCTTCCCCGAGTTTGTCTAAGTTCTTGCCTTGTCTCATTCCTTGAATTTATGCCAAGTCATCCCCAGAAGGAGCCAACTGTTGTCCACTCAAAATTCCCTGCTCTGATGAAAGTAAAAATTTCAAAATTTTGAGTTTAAGTGTTTTTCTCTGAAGTGCCTAAGTCGTGAAATTGAGAAAATCTGTGTTTTTGGGTCATTTTGTGTGATTTTCGGGCCTGTCGGAACTTTTTGTCCCAACTGTCCCAATTTCAAAAGTGCGTTCTGTTCCCCGATCGGCCGAAATCCCCGAAGTTGTTCCATTTTCGGCCCGTCGGAACTTTTCGTCCCAAGTGTCCCAAATGGAATTGTGCAAGTCGTTCCATTTTCGGCCGAAACTCCCGAACCGCGTACTTCACGCGCTTTTCATGTCTCAAATGTCCCAAACTTCTCCGGACCTATTGTAACATTTTCGGCCAATTTGCCCGAGTCGCGTACTTCAGAGCTTTTCATCCCAAAGTTAAAAGTGCAAGTTGTTCCATTTTCACCCGAACCGGCCGAGTCGCGTACTCCGGAACTTTTTGTCTCAAATGTCCCAAGTTCAAACGGGCCTTTTGTTCCAATTTCGGCCGAAACACCCGAACCGCGTACTTCGCGCGTTTTCGTCCCAAATGTCCCAAAATGCATTTGTGCGTCTTCTCCCTGCTTCACCCGAATCGGCCGAGCCGCGTGTTTCGCGCATTCGCGTCTCACATGTCCCAAGCGTACCAAGTGTCATTCGTGCTTATTTTTCCCGCTCTACCCGAATATCATGCTTATTCAAATTGGTGGGTATGTATTAAATGCGCATTTATGACCTTTCTCTCTCCTAAACGGCTATATAACGAGCATTTCCCCTTTGCATTTTTCGCACTACTTCCATGCTATCTTTTTTTTCTTGGAGGTTTCCCAATCTCATTACGGTGTCTTGTACCGTGCTTTCATGCGGAGCTCACTTCGACCCCGCTTCGAGCGAATTGACTAATATACATGGGGAACTCATCGCCAAATTAGATGCTGCCGCCATTAGCACTGCTCTGAGGATTCCAGAGATGGATAATGCCATAGTCATTTCCCGGGATCAAGCACAGGCCCTGTTCGACCAAGACAGTGACAAATATAAGGCACGAGTGGCGAAGTCCTGGCTTAAAAACCCTAGGAAGGGAGCTTCTCGTCTGACCAAAACCCTCTTCCGAGTAGATTTCAATGAAGAGTTGTCAGACTTCATAATCTTGCTGGCTCGGGTTATGGGTTTGCCCTCTACCAACGAATTTCACTTCTGGATGTGCCCGCTCATCAGCATGGTGTGCGAAGGAACGCAAAATATCAATTGGGCGGAAATCATAAGCATGAATTTGACGGAGCAGCTGTCCAATGTGCAGCAAATGAAGAAATTCTATATGACTTCGTACCTGATGTACACTCTGGCAGCATCAAGGCAGTGGTTCGGTTTTTCTTATATAGATGCACACAAAGACGATCCAGTATATACCTACTGCCCGCAGTTCACCTTGGAGACCAGCAATCGTAATTTCAGAAGGGTCAATGATGCTTTCACCATGTACATGGTCAGATTGCTCAAAGGTGACACTGCCAGGAGATTTTCAGATGAAGCTATGACTCTAATATCGCACTACGGTGCTTACTTCATCCAGTTCAGGAAATTCTCTTATATCAGGCTCGCCGGCTATGAGGGCGCCCCTCTGAGACTGCCCATGTTCTGCAATGATAAAATGGCCTTGATAGAAATATGCAGGCAACTAGACAAGTTGCACAGAACTTGCAGAGATAAGAAGATTTCTGGCTTGCACTTTCCCATCTCTCTGGGAAACTACACTTGCAAAACAGCCCTGGATGCTCAGAACATAGAGAGAGCCCTGGTTCCTATCACCGTTCATTTCTTCAAGCCAAGAACCTGCTTTGACTTGAAGAAGTTTATTGAACAGAACATCAAGATAATCTACCATCATAGGGCAGATACAGAAGACTACTGGGCTGACTGTGCAGATGATTTTGAGGCCAGGAGAAGGCATTGTGGCAGGTTCTCCCTGCAATTGATCCAAGAACTCGGTCTGTACCAAGTTCCTGAAGGTCTCCAGGATGACAACTCTGATCTATACTCGTATGAGTATGAAAATGTGGTTAAGCACACTCCTTTGGAGGACCTGGATTGGAACAGGAAAGAGAGGGACGATCTGGCTGAGATCCTTGCTCCAGTCTTAGTCAGGACTAAGGTCTGGTTTGACAGGATGGTTCGAGAATTCAGGAGGCATTCAGGAGAATCCTCTTCTAAGGATGCTTCAACACCAAGAAGAGAAGCATCTATTCCAAGGTCAGAAACACCAGTGAAGACCCCTCCTGCCTCATCAATACAAGGACCTGCAGCTTCTACTCCTTCTTCATCCACTCAAGTGTACCAGAAGAAGCTCAAGGAGGTTAAGAAGGAGCCTGTGGAAAGTGATCCTCAAAGAAAGCAGGCAGAGTTGCCTATGGGACCTAGAGAACATCATTGTTCTCAGTGAAAGTGAAGAAAGCGAAGTACCAACTCTTGCAAGTGCTCCTGAAGATCCAACTGATAAAGATAAAGAAATCCAGAGCACTGAGCTTTCAGGTGATGTTGACTCTTCTGCGCAATTGCCCCAAGTGCCCCACTCACCTCTCAACTCGAGTCAATCACATGCACGCAGACCTTGAGCGTCATGAGCTCTCTGTCTCTTGGTAAATAACTTATCTTTTAGAAATTCTCTAGCAATAACCATACCTTGTCTTGAGATCAAGCATGATTTGATGCCATTTTGAACAAGAAATTCTACCTTTAGATGATGATTCAGGAGTTGACTGACTGACAAGAGGTTGTTAGTCAATCCAGGAACATATAGTACCTTTGTAAGCATACATTTTTATGGTCCCAAAGGAATGGTAACTTGGCCTATTCCTTCGCAACATACTCTTTGTCATCTGCTATCCGAACCTAATCTCCAGGTGGGTTGTTCATTTAGTGAATCAAACAACTTCTTATCACCTGACATATGCTTACTTGCACCCGAGTCTATCAACCATACTCTCTTCATGGGTTGTGAATTCTGAGAGACTAGTACGAGGTTCTTACCACAATTAGCTCCTTCTGATGACTCCTCATCAGATTCATCATCATGTTGGGCTGCGAGATGTCCCTTATTCTTTCATCGGCGGGAATTCGTTTGGAATTTTGAAAATCTTTGTGCCCTGATGTGCTTATTTGACATGACTCAAAGACCCTTGTTTCAAGCCATTGTACCAGTAATGATTAGTGTCATGAGTATTGGTTTTGCATATTTGACACCACCTCTTGGAATTTTGAGCTTGTTGCCCTTGATGTTGATGTGCTTGTGTTTGCTTTTCTAGGGGACCTTTTCATACTTCTGGCCACAATGTGGCTTTGAGAAAAGGGCTTTATCCTGGGCCTCATCTTGGACTAAATTGATGGCCTCTTCCTACTACAACAATTTCACGAGTTCTTCAAATGCCACTATTTGTTTAGATATATTCAATTTCATAATGAACACTCAGAATTGTGAAGGGAGTGCTCTCAAGGTGATCGGCATGAGAAGTTTTTCTTCCACCGTTTCATTGAGCACTAATAACTCTAATCGCAGCTTAGCCACATGATGTAAGAACTCCTCAAATTTCTCATCTGACCCCATAGAGAGGGTGTGCGCTTTGACTGAAGATGGAGGATCTTAGTCTGATTTTGGATTCATAGATGGTTTCTAATTTATCCCAGGCTTCCTTTGGCTTCTCTACATTTTGGATATGTGGTTGCACATCATCACTGACACTTAGCATAATCAGCATTAGAGCTTTGGCACTAGCCATCTCATATTTCATGAGTTCATCAGCAGATTGTGGGAACTATCACTAACCCTATGACGATGCCCCATAATCCTTCAAATTGAAGGATCGTCCACATCTTTGTTTTCCAGGCCACAAAATTTGGCCCTTTAAGTAATTGAGCATCGAAAAGAAGCAACTTCGGAGTAGACATTGTAATAGAATAAAATTTAAAAAATATATTTATTTATTGATTTCAAGAGATATTACAACGTTACTCACTGATGAGAAGTAACAACTCGTAGATGCTCGTGTCTTTGAGAGACGGAGACACTTTGTGGGGCATTCTTTTCGTCTTCACAATCGAGTATCATACCCGGCTTCTAGTTCTTCTTGAACTCACTTTGCTTGATAGTTGACGTCGAAAAGGAAATACTCCAAGAGTCCTTTGCAAACCAGTTCATCGAAGACAAGGTTGTCGGTGTTGTGTAGCTCGTTGAGTAGTGCAAAGTAGAACACGGAACTTTAGCGTGTAGCTTCCGGATGGTGTTCTTCTACTTTCGATTCGATGTTGTGACTTTCAACAATCTTGATCATGTCATTCATGCTTGACATTCGGCGTGGCTTTATAGGATTTTCTCCTTCTCCGTGGGAAAATGAAGCGGACGAGCAATTTTTTTAATTGCTTAGCAAAGATGTGTTTCACCACGTTGTTTCTATCTCTTTTTTGTTTGGAAGATCACGTAGGAAGCTAAAAAAGAAAATTTTCTTTAGTTTCTTACACATGACTTTCAGGCTTCACGTAGCCAATTCTCCTCTCCACTTGTTGCCTTTTAACTTCAGCACAGTCCAAAAAAAAATTACACGCAGATGGATAAACTTTTTCCATGTAGCAACAAAGAAGAAGTTGATTTTCCATGCAAGTCACTCCTCTTTCTTCCTCCACGTAGCATGCAAAGGCAGGAGAACATACACAAAAGAAAAAAAAAAATTAAGTTATCTCACGTCTAATCATCCACGTGTTGCCTTGATCTTTCACGCGAGGAGCCCGATTGGATATTTGTATACATCTTCACGTGGGTATATGTTGGATCAATCGGAAGAAAGAAGAACTAGCAACCTAATGCCACGCAGCTCTTATACTTCATGTCCGTGCCTAAGAGGAAAGATTTGAATGCGAAAGGTAGCAGTCCACTTGTGGGAGTATGAATATGTTTTTCTTTAAAAAAATTAAATACCTTCTATGTTGGTGGCACATTTGCTTATTCCACACGATATACAACACGTTTTAGTCAAAGTAGGGCACGGTTTGTTTGCAAAAATAAATCCTCAACCTCTAAAAACTTACATGCAGCCTCTTCCACATTGTTTTCTCTTCCACGCATGTCGGTATAAATATGCACTCCACGTTCGCCCTTCCTCCACCACGCAGGCATTACTACAAGGAGGGCAAATTGTCTCAAATAGAGACAATAAAAAAGTTGTATATTGTCTCTATTATTGTCTCAAAGCGGGTGTCTCTAATATTGTCTCTAATTATTGTCTCTCGGAGACATTTTAGATTGACATCATTTTTGTCTCTTGAGAAACAATATCATTATTGTCTCCCTAGAGACAATACATAATACTAATTTTTTGTCTCTCTAGAGACAATACTAATTTCAATTTTTATTGTCTCTCTAGAGATGATACGAATTTAAAGAACTAAAACTTTGAATTTCAAGAATAAATAATAATCAAATATCATATAGTGCAATCGATCGGCTACATATTGTCTATGATGTCAGCGTGGGCTGATAATTAATATTAGAAATTAAAAACAATTTGATTTGAATTTTGTGCCCAACAAATGGGTCCACAAACATTTTATTATTATCAAATAAGATAAAATACAAAAGGGTGTTTAAATGTGGTTAACCCTTTAAATACAATGATAAAATAGAAAAGGGTGCCTAAATGTCGTTAACCCTTCATACAATATGAACACCTTCTCTCCACCACCAACTTCAAGCGATATGTCTGTTTCTCTGGTTCTACTTTGAGGTTCTTTTTCTTTACTTTTATTTTGAGCAATTGCCTCTCTGCCTGACAATTGTCATCTTCATGTTCTTCGCTTTGATTGTCTCAACTTTGATACAATTCTCTATTATCGATAACAACAAAGGTGCATTAGATTCTGAGATATTAAGAACACATATTTTACTCCAGTTCTACCAAAAGTATTCACAAATTACATTTAAACTAGGACAATAATTAAAACCTCGCACAAAACTAATAAGCTAAGTTGTGCACTCATATACCTGTATGATAAAATCCATGTTTTCCTGTCATTCCCAACACATAAATATCCAGGTAATCATATGTCCCTGCCATCCAAGAAAAACTTTTGTTTCTTTGTTCATAGTCACAAAAAAATATTGAGTCTATAAATTAAAATGGAAGTGCAAAATAAGAGAAGCATTCACTTGAGTTTCTTTTGTTTCTTTATTTAATCTCTTTCTTAAGCTCTTCTTGAGTTTCACTTGCCTCTTCATAGTGCATTCTCTATAGGTTCCAGCTGAAGATGTACTATATTGGTCTTTACAGGAAAGGAAGGTCATGATCACTACTTCCTCACTATATCCCCTCACCATTGTAATGAAACAAGAAGCAACGGTAGCAACAACAACAAATAATCCAAGCCTACAAAAATTTCACCCAAAAACACAAGTTACCAACTCAAGAGCCCTACATATAAGAACTTTTCTCAAATGAGCTTAAAAAATAGTCCCACATCTAGATTCTACTCAAGGTAAGATCCTAACAAGGACATGGTTCCATGGAGCGGGCTACTACTCCAATATTTCTTGGGGTGGGTCTTAGATAGATTCTCAGTGGTGTTAAAACAGAGGTCACCACTAGATACGGTAGCAGAAAAACCAGATAGACCCTGGCCACCTTGGAGATTTCCTTGTCTTCACCCAGCTTGAGGAGCAAAGACACCACATTTAGCCAGAGGAATCCGATGGGAAGGGTTGTGGAGAGCATGAAGAGCCCCCGGTAAAGGGTCGCGTCCATGAGCTCGTGGTTCGCCACTCCGAAGGCTTGCACACAGAGGGGCATAAAATTAGACAAGGACATAATTGTTTATATGTAATGGTAGATAGATTCAACAAAGTGTTTGTCCTAATTCCCTGTAGGAAGAAAATAACAGACCAAAAAGCAACCAAATTATTCTTTGAAAATGAATGGGTATATTTTGCATGGCTGGAATCGATCATATCTAACTGTAAGAGTATCTTTTAAAGCAGCTTTCGAAGTATATTTTGGTGTACAATGGACATTAAATTCAAACATTACACTGCCTTTCATCTACAAAAAGATCAAAAAATGAAAAGATGAAGCAGACATTTGTTCATATGCTCAAAGGATACAATCACAAACACCCAAAACTTGGACTGAGAGCCTGCCATTTCTGCAACATTCATATAGCTAAAAAGGAGGATGAACAAATCTACTTTCAAACATTTTTGGAATTCCTGCCCGGACACCATTTGATGTGTATTTAGGAAAGATGATAGAGATGGAGCAGGCAAGGAGGAGAATGATCAATGAAAAGTCCAAGCCATCATGTTCATGGAAATAACTCAGCTAGTTAATAAGTAGGTACAAGAGCACTTGCTTCAAGCTAAAGCCAATGAAAAATGACAAAGTAATTGTCTCCAAACAGCTCACAGAAAACATATTGTGGGCATATTTGAGTGAGGACCATCTCAAAGGGATGGGAAAGAAGCTCTAGCCAAATAGATATAGTCCAATTAGAACTATCCAACAAATATAGGGAAAAATCAAGTTGGAAATTCCTAGTTATATGAGCATGTACACCATAATTAATATAGATTTTCTAAATCAGTTAAAACCATCAATGTTGGAATATGAAGTTGATATAGCACCCTTGCTTCAAGAAAAAGAAGAGTTGGCTCAAGATTTCAAAGCAGAGATGATAAAATCCACCCAACTGTTCTTCCAAAAACATCTTTGATTGATCATAACAAAATAAAAACATAAGTACCAGCTCAATTCAGATGTTGTAGTTGCAACACCCTTGTAGAAATGCATGCAAAATGTGGAAGAATAGACAATACAAATGAACTGTTCGACAGAATGTCTCGAAGAGATGTGTTCACGAGGACAACATTAATTTTAGGCTATGCACAAAATGGATTTGTTGAAAAGGATTTAGAAATGTCTCAAAGAGGGAGCTGTGAAAGCATTTATGGGCATTGTATAAATTCTGAAATGAGATTGAGGAAGCTTATAGAAAGCTTTAAGATCTGTCCATTCCATCCACTTCCCAAATCTGTACAAGTCATGTAGTATTTTAATTCCTTTCTCAAACCAAAGGAGGGCAGAGCAGCCTCTTGTCAAGGCAAGGATCTGGTCAACGAAAGGATCCTTTCCTTGACAAAAGGCTGATCTCCCTCCTTTGGTTTGAGAAAGGAATAAAAATATTACATGACTTGTACATATTTGGGAAGTGGATGGAATGGACAGACCTTAAAGCTTTCTATAAGTATACAATGCTTAGTTCACAACTCCCTCTATTGGACTAATTATGGAGCATGAGAATGACAACTAGGATAGTATGAGGTGGCTCAAAGGGCACCCTCTCCCACAAATTTTTAAGATTTAAAACATTTATTTAAAAGCGCAGCAGGGTGTTTTTCAGATTTAAGACACTAATCTAGATTCTAGAATATATCATAATCATCTATCATGCATCCATGCTTAAAAATTTTAGTTGTAACATGCTTCATTGTATTCATTTGATTGAGGATTCCAATGGAAAATTCTATTCTACGGAGCGGTAAAGAATTGAGCCACATGTATAGATCAATAAACTTGATGTTTACTTTAACATGCATCCAATGGCTGATTTGGAGAAAATTCAGTTTGCGTCACTGCACTTGAAGGAGACTGCGTATGATTGGGAGCATCATTATGACTTGTATATTCAAGAGGGTATCGATGATGAGATCCTTTGCTTGTACAATTTCTCTTCTCTTCTCCTTGACATGTGTGATAAAAAGACTAGTGATGACCACTACATAGAGTTGAGGAATTTACATCATAACAGGCAAGAATCTTTTGATGATTATATTAGAAATTTTAGAAGGTTGTATTTGCGGATTCATGATATCCCAAAAACTAGACAGGCCTAAATATTTTTGGACACTTTTAATGATGAATTGAAAGGATATGTTGAGGTTTTTAAACCAGTTGTTTTGGATGGAGCTATTGCATAAGCCAAATCATATAAAAATTGCTCAGAGGTAAGACCCGAAGCAAGCAAGATGTAAAACTATACACTTCCTAACAACCAGCCTAGCTCAAATAGAACACCGAATATGGATACAAGGTGGCCACACCCAATGCTGTAATTTATGCTAATAAAGAAGCTAGGGAAGATTTAAGTAAGAAAGCCTGTTGTTTCTCATGCAGGGAGAAGTGGGCTGAGGCACAGGTGCATGGCTAAGGGGAAAATTCATTTGGTTGAAATGTTAAATGAGTTAGGTAGTAGCAGAGATGAACAAAGATTTAAATGTCTCCAGCATTTCAGGACTAAGTTGTTAAGCGGGGCATCTTAAAATGACAGAGGATTTGGTAGAAGGAAACATGAAATTTAAAATAAAGACGTTTTTGATCTATGACATTATGTCATTATGGAAGGACTCAGTTATAGTTTTGAAAAGTTGAAACAACTTTTGTCATGGGTAGAAAATTTGCATAGTGTAATAAGATGCAATGAGTGCATTGCGTGGAAGGCATGCACGAATACCACTCCAGTCTCTTGTTCATTCACTGAAACAGTTGTACTATTTTGGTTCCATCTCTTGTACGAATACCCCCTTTTGTTGTAGTGCCTGTTGAGTCAGCCCTTGAATTGTTGTGCAGGAAAATAGATAGAGAAAGGGAAATAAATTCAATCGTAGATGAAAGGCCTCAGGCCAGAGAGGTAGCACAGAAATGCAGTTGTTGTCCTCTTTTTTTGGAAGTGGTAGGAGCCTATCTTCATAAAAGACATAACAAAATTGAAGCTTATGAAAATGTATTTTGTTGGCTAAGAGAGGGAGAGGCTTTCATCTGTTACAAAGAAGACCGTTTTGATGAGTCCAGGATTCTGTTTGCTTACCATGAGCTTCAGCCCAGTGCTCAAGAGGCTTTCCTTGACATTTGTTCCTTCTTCTCCGACCGGGAGTGGGATAAGGTTGCATGCATTGTGGGAGAGGAAGAACTGGAATGTCTACATGAGGGAGCTCTGCTCAAAAGAATAGAGGTTCAAGAACTCTATGAGTGGTCGAAAAAAAAGTATGGAGGATAAGTATACACAATCTTATATTGACAGCAGCGCGTAATAAATCAAAGGGCGATAGATTTAGAAATGCAGCTGATTTTTATAAGGCCTTGGAGAGTGAAGAGGTATGAATATTTTAAATACAAAATAGTTAAAAAAAGAGAAAGGATTTCCGAGGTTGGTAGATGATCTTAATGTATTCATGGTTTTTGAGTTTAAATTTCTAGCAGGTTCTCCGCCAAGCAAAAGGAGTCTGGTTAAAAAGCAATAAGCCATTCTATGCATCTATCTCACTTGGGGACAGTAAGTTTTAATCAGTCCCTCTGATTGCTGCATCCACCGAACTTTTAGGCTAATTTGCTTGTCTCTTGGCAGCAGCTTGTTGTGAATCCTGTTTTTGAAGTATTTCAGCAAGCCTCCTTTTACTTGTTTCAGTGGCTAAGAGATTTTCTATTGCTTCTACGCGACTCAAATATTCTATGACATAATTATTATTTATCTCAAATATTAAAACAGAGATCACAAGTACCTCACATCTATGACACCATTCTTTTATTAAACAAATGATTTGTTTATAAAATACAGAAACAAAGTGACAAGTTGGTATACTAATGTTAATCTCAGCAATGTTGGTTTTATAGTACACTTATAAATCATCAGATCAGTTCCAGAAACCTGTACAAGAGTAATCCATGCCTTCAAAAATGCATTTCCAAACATGGCTTAAGATATACTAAATGTTGTGTATTTTAGCAAAAAGAAACAATTGCCAACTCGTAGTATTATTAATGCACAGACACATTTGAGGAAGGGAAAACATACATCGAAAGATTTTTGATAGTGTAAGAACATAAATTGAAGAAAATGTTTTCAAGCAAACATTATCTTGCCACCATGAAGCAAGAAAGTGATAGCATGCCAATCAAACTGAGGAAACAAATGAGCTAAAAGTATGTGACCAGCTTCATGTACTGCCATCAACCTTATATTCTCAACAGGAACCTGCTTTTAACAATGAACTACTCTTTTACAAAGAAACAGAAATGATTGTAATAAAAGCACAACAATATTAGTGAACTCAGAAACCAGGGGTGGATATTCATTTAATAAGGGAAATTCCTTTTAATAATTTTCACAGCAATATGTGAAGCTAGAAGATTAATGTCACAAAACAGATAAGAGGCATACCTTCCTTGCATACATCCGTTGCTCTTCCTCCATCATGAGGAAACCTATGTTTTCAAATAATCGTTTATCCAATGCATCAATGATATCTTGTTGGAATATTTCATTGTGACCCTTCCTTATCTGCAATTTCATTTCCAAACTAAGAACCCGCAAGATATTTTACAAACAAGAGACTTAAAAAGATAATAGGATAAAAGAACAACACATCCATCCAAATTCAACACTGAGAAACCAAAAAATAAAACAAAAAATCAAGTGACATCATATTAATGTCTACAAATAACCAAAACTAGGCAAGTACTACCAAGTACCAACAACCATAGCAGTAAAAGGAGAATGTGGTTCTTCAAATTTTGACCTAGTGGTAAGTAAGGTAACTTACCAATACAGCCTGAAAGTAGTATTGCTCGAATTGCAAAGACAAGGAATTGAAATTTTATAAGGAAAAATATATTATACAAATGTGATTGCTGAACCCTTCAAATGATCACCGTCAGTAAATCAACATTATAGTTCAAGAACTCAAAGTGCCTGGTAAGTGGTACCCATAACAGTGTAAATTGACTCTGTAATTTGAAGGAAATCCTATCTAAATAGAATAGAATTTCAAAATGAAATTCAGATAACAAAGCAGTTCACATAAAAGAAGAAAACTCAAATTTCAAAAATTTGACATAACGATCAATTCCATTGTCCTTTTTGGAGTGAAAATGAACTTCTATATAGAGTTAAAATCCCTAGCAGTATTCTTTTGAATCATGTATATATTAATGAAGTAAAATTGGGTTAAAAACAAACAGTCTCCTGAGTGATAAACACACAAGGAGATTGCTGAATCCTCAAGATGTTGCATTGTTCAAAGCATAGAGGATTATAGTGATTAGCACATATAGTCCATAATCAAGAACCACATTTTGGAAAAAAAATTGCATCGATAATACTCCTAAAAACATTGTCCCTCCTAGCTGATACAGACTGCATATTGCTAATGACCATCTCAAACATGTTGAAATATAAAATCGATACATAATTGGAATTGTATTTCGCAGGGTTACTAGACATGGTTGTGTTCCTAGCAGGCCACGTATGAAATGATATCCAAGACCTTATCAAAGTATAAAAATAATAATCATTCAACCAGCTATTCAGAGGCTCATGGAAAGGGAGGGGTTGGCTGAGTATATTTCTGAGGTACCTTTTCTTCCAGTCGACATTGACTTGGACACCTAGAGAAACATCACAGGGAAAACCCATTATGGTGATCTTTATTGAACTTTCTACAAAATCTACCTGGCATTTATGATGTTGGTGGCGCTCAACATCTTCCTGTCTCATTTCAACCATTTTTCTCCTAGCCACGTGATCTGGGAGCATCCCTGTATCTAAAAGATATCCTGCGTGTGGAGTTGATGGATCCCCTTTCAGAAGAGTTAAGCATCGGTGGGCAAAGATTCCACAAGAAAGAAGCAAGAAGTTTGTCTTCAGCGCTTAATTCAAGCCTAGTAAAACTATTCTGAGATTTGTAAGCTTTGTAGTTCATTTTCACGCCGCGCAAACTTAAAGGAGGTTTGCAAGTCTAGGCAAGCTTTGTAAATCTACAAGCTTCGCAACCCTACACGAACTTTCCAATCCTATAAAGCTTTGCATGCCTAAAGATTTGTGCAAACTTGAAACTGCTTCACAAGCGTAATGATGTGCACAAGCTTGAAACCACTTCAGAAACTTGGGAGAGCTTTGTAAGCTTGGATTAGCTGTGCAAAAATAAGACTTGCTTCACAAGCCCAGTTCCACTTTGCAAGCCTCTTTTGCAACCGTGCAAAGTTCAAATTTGTTGTTTAGACTGTGTTGGCTCCAGCCAGCCAGCCAGTTTGCTTTGACTGTGAATGTTCCACATTATAGGAATTTGAAGAACTGATGATTCAGCATTCTTTCAGCAAATTCTCATTGTCTAAAGGAAAATCCACCAGCTTTGCAACACCATGACACCTTCCACAATGTTAGTGTTATAGCACTTCAGCTGCATAAGCTAATGGCTAATTTCACAACATAAGCTTTCGAGTTACATCAATTTCATGCACAGAGATTGAATCAGGTCAAAGAATGTGGCAATGACTGGTGTAATGTAATCTACCACTTATTTGCAAGAAAATTTTGATCAACAGCTTGCCAGAGAAGCATTGGTCCTCCAGTAATAAAACATGTCAGCAATCTAAAAAAATGGCAGGAATCGAACACCATTCCATAATCTTTGCTGCAATCGATCGATTTCTTCTGAACTATTTCTGTAACATGTGTAATTAAAATTCAAGTGGCAATCTGAACTCCTTGATATCAGAAAATTCTTGTAATGCATCTTTGCCAATACATGGCATGCATAAGATTATGTAAGGGGTTCCACCTGGTAGAAAGAGAGACTCCAAACGAAGGGGGTTCCAGTAGCTAGAATAAGAATAGTGTAGCACATTGTGAGTAGGGAAGAGGGGTGCAGAGGAGCTAATAGAATAGAAGGCAGGCTGGCCATGTAGTGAAAGACATCCACCTGAGAATCATGCAAAGCCGAGGGTGAGAGTATGAATGTCATGTCTCCATATGATGTTAAAAATGAATGAAAGAAAGTTGTTTTCTTCCAATCTTGTGTTGTCATCGTGAGCTACATACTTTGATCCAACCATGAGCTGCATACTTTGATCCATTCAACACAAAATCCACCTTGCCATCACTTGAGCTTGCTCCTGAATCAAAAAAAAAATCTTCTTTTTAAAATTTGAATGAGGACTTCAATGGCCCCAAGCTTCTATTGATGTTGTTAAATGACAATATCCATGTATTCAACGCATTTGTCCTATGGTTTATATACCGGTGTTGAAATTAATCTCGAATCATATAAAGGGAGCAAAATCATTACATGGATGCATTTGATTCCGGGGAAAATGGAGCTACTCTTGGTCGATGATACAAACAGCGCGAGGGTGGCTGAAATCCGTGAGAAGCCAATGATGAAGGCAAAGTATATTTCTCTTCCTTTCCAACAGCCTCCTTTGAAGGCATGTGTTTCAGTCGACGGTTTTTTCTTCATTGTCTTCAGAAATTCCAATGTTCAAGTGATGATGTTTATGTTGATGTCATGGAAAGAAGACATGCAAGTCCTGAGGTCGTGCTAGAAATTTATGTTTTGGGTGATATAATGAGCCACTTGAAAACAATCCATTTGGATGCACAAGCAAGCAACATATCTGATTTAGAAAAAATTGAGACGAAAATTTCAAGCTTTGGATCACAAAGTCAGCTTTTACTATATAATCTTATAGATGCTCCCGGTTTCATCTCTTCCCATGTGCTAAAAACTACTCTAGCTAAGGAAGTAGTGCAGTTGCAACAACTAAGTCAGAATAGAGTTCCTGAACAGGGAAGGGAAGAAATAGAAATTGTTCGGTCCTGTCCTTATTTGGGATACATATACCACATTTTTGACAAGTTTGCAACAACCCTGCGTTGTTGTTTCCGGACTACAAGAAAAGCATCAGATTCAAAGTGGTACTAGAAAGCGCCAGATCAGATCCCCGCATTCGAGGAGGATGCATCAAGTATTTAAAAGCACTAATCAGACAACTCAAGGCAGGTAAAGATAAAGATTTTTCAAAGATGAAAATTGAATTTCAAGTCGACAATGCAAAGAATTACCTGATTTCAGTTGCAGCAGAGGAAGAGACACATGTGAAAATGGGAATGTGGGTTCGCAAGCTTGTATGCCTGTGCCCATTCAAATAGCTCGTGTAAAAAACAATGCCATGGTAGCTCTCAAGGATGGACTTCAGATACCACATTATATTAGCTACGTGGACAGCGTATCACTTGCTAATTCTATACGCTTTGGCTTCTATGATGCTGTTCTCAGCAGCTTGGAAGGGTAAAATTAAGGTTATATCTTCAATGGGAAAGCAAAGCAGCGGAAAGTCATATTTGTTGAACCATCTGTCAGGGTCTCTTCTGGATGTTGCAGGGGGCATGTGCACCGATGGTGTGTGGATGACAATCACAACAGAGTGAAGATGGAGATGGCCAGGGTGACAACAGGTACTTGTATGTGCTCTTAGACTTTGAGGGACTCGGCAGTTTTGAGCGAAGTGAACAAGAAGATATGCTTCTCTCTGTGCTCAATGTTGTTGTTAGCAACCTCACAATATTCAACAAAAAGGTATGTTAATGTCTAACAACAAAATTCTTTATTCTTTTTGTTTCAAGTGCTCCTTGCTTTGATGTGATCCAATGAGTCGAGGAAACATGGAATGTTGTCAAGGAAAAGAAATAATGATTTTCATTTTCTTTTTCTTGATATAACAGGACTTTCATTTGGATAAGGACACAGAGTCTGCTTTCAGCCGGTTCCAGAGTGGTATCAATCTACTGAAGCAGGACAAAAAGTTATTTAAAGGTCTATTTTACATTGCCATCAAGGATGTGGATACATCCGATGTAGGTGACCTACAACAAGAATTTCTTGAGAAAATTTCTCGGATATGCACCAAATCTCAAGACAATTTTATTTTTAAAATGTATGATGGAAGGGTCGAGATTGTTGCTATGGCTCCTTATAATCGATCTGAGTACTACAAAGAGAGCTTAAGGGAGCTAACAGAAATAGTAGAGGATAAAATTTATTCTTGCTATGACAATGGATCCACTTTCTTGAGGGATCTCAAGCTTATTATAGCTCAAATTGCTGCTAAAGACTGGACTTCCATTGACAGTAAGCGTGTTGCTGTTATAGTTGATATTCTAAGGAGAAATCTTATGTCTGGTGTCCATACGGGATGTCTTTCTACAAATGCAAATGAAGAATTGCAGGTGTTCGTTATTTTTGACACGCAAGAGGAAATTCCAGATTCTCCTATTGTTGTTGGGGATCTGTCTTGTGACATTAAAGATTCAGGTCTGTATCTCACACCTAGCAATGATTCATTACTCTCTGTTACCATAAGAGAGGTTTTATCTCAACTCAGACAAGCTTGGAGTTGGTTTTACCAAGGAAAGGCAGAAATGGTGAGGAGTGGCATTCAATGTTTGAGAACTTCCTTGAGTCGGTCGTAGAAAGAAGGCAAGACAGAGTTCAAAAGTGGATGAGTGCAAACGCTAGAATTTTCTGATAATGATGCAGATGTCCCGTTCTGTACATATCCTATCATCATTGCAGTCTAGGATGCCACATTTTTTTGGGCATTTTGTCAAATAGTTCACATGATAGTTGCATGGGCACATTTTACATACATATGTAGTAGAGCACATATAGAAAATTTGGCAGGGAAAAAATTCATCCCCATCTACTATATATTTAGCTGCCAAATTTCGTTATCACAAGCTATAGATTTAAATGTCTCCAGCATTTCAGGACTAAGTTGTTAGGCGGGGCATCTTAAAATGACAGGATTTGGTAGAAGAAACATGAAATTTAAAATAAAGACGTTTTTGAGCTATGATATTATGTCATTATGGAAGGACTCAGTTATAGTTTTGAAAAGTTACAACTTTTTTCATGGGTAGAAAATTCGCATAGTGTAATAAGATGCAACGAGTGGATTGCATGGAAGGCATGCACAAATACCACTCCAATCTCTTGTTCATTCACTGAAATAGTTCTACTATTTTGGTTCCATATCTTGTTTCTTACAGGTTTGGGATTGGATATGACTATGGATCTGCGCAGGCTGAACTGATCACTACAGTAGAATTACAGTCCATTACAGAGCTAAACAGGGCTTTTTCCCAGTGAAGGCTATTTGCCAAGGATTCTTATTTTTTGTGCATAACTATGCATCGCCTTCCATTGCGTATTAGAGAAAGCAAAGGATCGCCAAACAATATCTAATAGGTAAACTAGGTAAATTCCAATGTGTAAGGTAATTCCAAAGGAGACATAAAGAACCCAGATCCGTGAAAAAAGTAGCGTAATCACAAATTGGTGCAGATCAGAAAATAGTATAGAAAAAATGGATGATACCTGTTCCTCCTTCCGCTCATCCAAGGTCCACTAAGAAATCAGATGTTGAGAAGAAATCCCACATCCATGGCCACGGGCATTCCGATCAGATAGAAGGATCCCATTTGAAGTGTTGTTATGAATCTCTCCACCTTCCACGGACTCGAACCCTCCACCTTCAAACGCTTGCCATTACAATGATGCGTCCGGATCTCTTCTGCCCCCGCAGTGACAAGAATCCTCAAAACCTTTTCGATACCGTTGTGGAGATTATTTTCATCGTGGAGATCGCATGGTGCCTGAGCCCTTGTCTCTGCCAGGAAAGAATATGGGCGGTTCTGGAGAATCTGGACATTCTTTCCTTCATATCCAGAGTAGATATCCATGGCATGATGACAGAAAACAAACCGGATGATGTGTGAAGGGGTTTGTATTATGGCGCAGTAACCAGACGGGTCAGGGACTAGACACATGGCTGTCATGATTGGCCCCTCGAAGCTCTTTCCTTCCATGGCGGCCAGTATTAGATGCGTTGCCGCCATCGATTTGGTTCCAATTAGCTTTAGGGCTAAATCCATTAAGTGATTGATTTGGCATTCTTTACCAACAAAAATGAATATTTTATTTGTTACATAACCTTATGCCACCAAAATTCCTTACCTTGAGATTATTTTCTCAAATTTGAAATTGTTTGCAAAGACTACCTCAGTAGAAAACCGAAAGGTTTTCTTGAATCCTTGTGAAATTGTAATGTATGGTCAAGTGATAGTCCTCTATTAGTTCCAAGTACAATGTTTATTTTCATTACATGATGTTCACTTCTTACTTTTTGGCATTTTTTGTGCATTAAACTCGTTATATATATTTACCCGTATGAGTTTATAAGTATTACTTTGTTTTTAAGAAATTTTTCTAACTTTGTTGATTTTATATGTTATTTTTAAAAGTGTGATTCTATTTAACCCATTGATTATAAAATTAATGATATCTTATATGTATGATTTGTAATAAACAAACAAAATTGTATTGCGCATAATGTAATGCCCACAATTTTCTGCACAAAGCCCAAGACAAAACTCAAAGATTAGTTAGAGAGATATTACGGAATAATTTTTTTGAACAGGTTGCATGAATGGAGGTAACCTTCAACTAGATTTAATCACCTCGTGATTAATAATTTATTCATTTTGATTAACAATTAATTAATATTATTTTAATTCAACAATTTGGGCTTAAATCCCCTTCCAGGGTTCCCGTTAATTTTCATTAATTAATCCCTACAAGCCATTTATCTAAAATACCCTCATTACAATATTTATTTAATTTAGTATTATATTTCTAATGTCATTTATTGACTTAACATCCTAAGGTCAAGGTCTCATTTACCTTAACCATATAATTTAATTCAAAAATAATTTAATCCCTATTATAAACATTGTCTAATTATCATTGTGAAAATTTAATTTAATTAACTTCAAAAGTCAAGGCCTTTATAAAAGTCACCAAACTAAACAATAAAGGTCACATTTTAATCCTACATCCTAACACCCCTTTAGTGGCCCCATTCACAAGTTGCACATACATTTTATTTAAAAATATATTCCCACCAAAATCCTCACCTAACTTTTGTAGGGTTAAATCACAACCATTAGATGGATTCATTTAGAGCGCTTGATCTAGGCATTCAACTAACCCTAAAAATCCTTATGAAAAGCTCTTATTCATTTCTTTTGGCTTATTTTCTCATTTTCATGCCGCAGTTTGGGAGAAGAATGAGGGTGGAGGCCATGGAAGTATACTCAAGCTCAAGGATGGATACACACTTTTATTGTTTATTCCATTTGTAACCCTGTTCTAGGGTTTGTTTATATTGTTATTTACTATTGTATATTTTATTTGCATTTTCCCTATTTGGGTATGGCCATTTTTCCCCATTTTAGATTTGATTTGAATAGACGTATACACACAAATGATTTAATTACCATAAAAAAACTAAAATTTCTTAGTGTATATAGTTATATATACAACCATATATAGATTACCATATATATATATATATATATATATATATATATATATATATATATATATATATATAAGTGGTTATCAGATATAAAAGTGGCCGCGAATAAGGAAAATCGCAGAGAACATGGTTATTCAAGCCACGGGTTTAAGTTTTATACATGCCGCAATTATTAAAAATGGGTCGACTATTTAATGAAATCGTGGCTAATTTTTATTAGGGCTGCAATGTTTAGAGGTAGAGTTTAAATTATTGGGGGAGGTCTCCACCCCACCCCCATCCCATAATAATATGGGGTGGGGAGGGGGTCGCGACCGCCCCCCCCCCCGCCCCACACCCAACTATTAAAACCAACACCAATGTCACACCCGCGTATGCGCTTAAACCATTTTCACATGCAAATTATTTATTTATTTATTTGTTATTAAATATTAAAAATTATTATATGCACGTGCACACACACACACACACTTGTATATGATTTAAATTTTGAATATATTTTAATATTAATATTAACATTTTAAAATGTTATTTCTTTAATCTAATATCAATAAATATAATATTATACTATATTTATAAACTAAATTTATATAATTATAAAAAAATTGTGTGTGTGTGTGTGTGTGTGTGTGTGTGTGTGTGTGTGTAAACTTTAAAAGATCAAATCGATTTATATATATATATATATATATATATATAATAAACTTTAAAAGATCAAATCGATTTATATGACAAAGTGAAACACAAGACAAGAAATTTAAAACTTTCTACCTATTCAAGATGCCTACTTTTCCAAATAAAACAAGAACTATTTCCTTTCTTTCACAATGGAGTAAATGACATTCATTTCAAGCAACCAAGTGTATTTTCAAAACAAGAACATCAATCTTTTAAAATGACACAAATCACACTTTGGAGGCAATAATTTAAGTTGAGTATAAGCTTGGTTCTAGATAGCTTAAATTTCATTTACAAAACCATTTCAAGGTTCTTATTCCATCTATAATACAAGACTTGGTAACTTCATTTTTACAAGAACTAAACCATTTAAAATGCAAGTTTTCATTCCATAACCTCTTGGTAAAGTATACAAGATGAAAGGGTTCTCATAGTAATAAATACAATTTTCTTTTTTTTACTTTCCAATATGCATACATTTTGAAAACTTAATATAATCACCCATTTCTCAACACATTTACAAGAGGTTGTCATCTTTAAAATACAAGGTACAAGCCCTCCACTAAAGTGGAGACAACATGGTAAAATTATTTTACAAAGAGGGATCTCTTCTCATTTTCTTCAAGTTGCTACAAAGACCAAATTTTCACTTGAGCTCCACCATCTTCACATAAAATCAAGCACACAAAAAAATTGGGGAATAGGCAACACTCTCTGCCCAACCAATAATCCAATGAGGGAGAGAATCCTTCTTCCTCATTGGCCCCTGAGCCCCAACAAAGAAGCAATGAGGGGTATAAAACAACCATTAGAAACTCTACATGGCTTCCATAATGACATTCAACAAGGCATTTAACACAATAAACACAACATCAAGATCACTTAAACATGCAAGTTCCCAAGTACAAAGGCTTAATACACAAGCCAAGAAGGAGAAAGGAACATGGGGATTCTTCTTATGCCTCCCAAGGGTTTGGGTGCCCACCTTAAAACCTCCAAGAACTCAATCATAACCCACAAAACTCTTATGCCTCCCTCCAAGAAAAACTAACTCTTATGCCTCCCTCAAGAAAACAAACTCTTATGCCTCCCTCACTCTTATGCCTCCCTCACTCTCTATGCCTCCCACAAATAAAACAACAAGATAATCACATTTTACTTATAAACAAGGTGAACACACCAACCCAACTCCCTCCTAAAATTCCTAATAAAAACTCTTATGCCTCCCTAAAAAATATCCCCATTTCCATATTCTCCTACACAACCTAAGGGCCATTTTACTTCCCAAAATCACACATGCAACAACAATTCATTCCCAAACATATACACAACAAATTAGCAAAAGAAAACATGGGTGAAGATCTACCTTGCCATTGCAAGAGTTTCCATTCCATAATCAAGAATCCAACCTTTCCAAGTCCAAGAAATCAAAAGCTATCTCCAACTCCAACAAGCACTCCAAAAGCAAGTTCTCCTCCAAAAGAAAGAGTCCAAAAATAAAAATAAGTAACCCCCAATTCCTCAAACAAATTAGAATAAATAGAAAGAGAGAGAGGTGATGTGGCTCCATGTAGGATGCCACATCATTTCTCCTCCATTCCACATCACAAGGTCAAACCCAATCTCCAAAGCACAATAAATTGGTGGTTGAGGGAATGACAACCCTCTTACACACTCCAACTCAAACCCTCACCCTAAAAGACACAATTAAAGAATTTTGTAAGAAAAATGCAATTAATTACTCTTTTCTCCATTAAAACACACAAAAAGTCCTAAAATAAGCCCCTCACATCATAGGCATAGTGGATGGGTGACTTTAAGAGGTGTGGGACAAGCTTAACTTGTCCCACAAGCCTCCAAAATTGGCTTGAAAGTCAAAATCCGAAAATTGCATCCAAGGTTGAGTGCACCACACTCAAAAGTAATTAAATTCTTTCAAATCCAACATAAACCAAGACTATCAACTCACATTAATTACCCCTTTATGTCACATCCTAAAATACACTAATTAATCAAGTCTAATTAACTAAAATACAATATTTTAACTAACACTAATAAAGGTGACTCACAAAACTAAAATAATTCAAATACTCACCAATAAATAAAACAAAAAGGGAAAACAACAAAATTACCCAAGGTCACATTTGAGGTCACCCCCCAATGGGGACCTCCTAACAATCTACAACAACACACAACATACAATTACATGAGTTGCCATGGTGACTTGTTGCCAATACCCCAAATTCCTTCATTGTTGGTCTCCTATCCCCTTTTTTTTTGTTGTGTTGCAAATGCCTACAAAAATCAAAACAATACCTTTCTAGCCTCGTGGCCATATTAACGACATCAAGATAATAAAATGCACACATATACATATCAATTCACATCATCAAATATCATAACTAAACCATCGCTAAAACCAAGTAATTCCCCAATTGTTCAAATTTCCAACATTTCAATTCTACTAATTCATCAATTTGCAATAAGATCACAAAACCAACTAGTTATCTAGCAACATCTATATATCAAGTCCAATGTGTCATTATAGTAGTAACACTAGATCATCAAATATTGATATGTCAATCCATGCATATAATCCATCGTATAAATCACATCATGTCAAAATTCTAACACATCCATATTATCTATCAAATAAGCTAATCAAATCATATACAATAATGTACATCAAAGTCCACACTACAACCATACAATCAAAATAACAATCAGAACACAATAGTAATCATGATGTCCTGTGTATCTTATTAGTATGCTAACTAGAATACAACAATAGGGTTCAAGATTATAATCAACCAAATTTAAATCATAGTTCAATCAGTGTTGAAGAGGAATGGGCATTACATCCCCCTCCCCTTAGATTTGACTTCCTCCTAGAAGTCACGGAAAGAGGTAGGGAAACAATGCATAAGAATAGAAGTCACACCCTCTATGGGATTTCTTTATTTCAAACAAAAGTGGGTTCTCAGAACCCAAGTTTGGTCCAACACTATTCAACAAGGAGAAGGGAGATTGTTAGGCATGAATACTAAAATTTCTTCAAGAAAGGTTGCAAGTATTTAATTTTACAGAGTAACTCTACGTGGTCAACCAAGCTACATCACAGAGCATCTAAATAGGAAATTGTCAAAGGAATCTCAAGAATAACCACCAAGGTAAAGGAATAATAAGGATAAATCCATGTACTGGGATGACCACATAGCCACCCATGGATACAACACACTGCAATAATAAAGGTTAATACTTCCACTTAGGTTGGGTTACACTTCAATGTTTGTTATTTAAACAAGGTTAACAACAAGGAAAACACCTAAATTAGCAAAAACATTTACAAGGATGTAGGCTATTCATTGGAAGAACTTTTATAACTCGAAAGGACTCAATTAAATTTTCATGGTAATACTAAGCATAATATTGACCACAAGGTTTTCTATAACTTGAATTTGCACTCAAAATCGAACACACAACACTAACCTTGCTTTAGAAACTTCAAACACTTAGATAATATTTCCACTTGAAAGGTAAACAATCCTTTCCCAAACTAGCATATCAACACAAGAGACACCAATCACTCTACATAACACAATGAAATTTATTTATCTTAAGTCCTACCCAAGCTCAAAATAATCATAAAGAGAGCACATGCTTAAATTGTAACACAAAAGAACACTCAAGGGAGCTAGGAAAAGAAATAGGCAACGAGAGGGGGTCCAACTACAATCTACTAGCGCATCACACCAATACTCGAGTAACAACTTACAAAAACAACTTGCACTTTCCCTTCCCAAGGACAAAAGGGACGAACAACATCAGGGTTTCTAAGAAAAGAAAAAGAGAACTTCCCAAAATTCTTCATATCCTTAACATATGTTGCCTAAACTAGCCAATAATCCTAGGTCAACAAAGACCTAATCCACACACAAGGAAAGTGCCTTTCTTAAACTTAGAGATGAATACCCACTCCTAAAAGGCCACAAATCACACTCATTGAGCTATGAGGCAACAAGGGTACGACAACCCAAAAAACTCCTACAAGGGGAAAACACACACATCTATGTTCAAGGGATTCCAACACAACTATAACACATCACCATCAATAAGGTGTTTCATTAATCCGTGAAGATCGGACAAAACTTAAAGGTTCAATTAGTTACCACCCTTGGCATGATGAGATGTAGGGCCCATCAACACAAACATATCAATTAATTCACACTAACAGAGGGATAAAATATTTATGTATTTTAAAGGGGACCGATGCTCGCGCATGCGGATCTCATAGTCTTTATCAGAAAGAATAAAGCAGGCATTCATGGGAAGTGCTATAACAACAACGGATACACTATTCATCATTACCATAGCGTGAGACAAAATAGAGAAAGGCGGGTTGGGAACTGTGGCTACTGTCGAATCACTCATAGGGATTTTGAAGCTTACACTATCAATCACTTAAGCCCGGTGAAAATGGGAGGAGCCCCTTGTCAGATTGAGCCCAACGCGGACTGGAGTGGAAAAATAATGCAGAACTTTGGAATCTCCTCAACCAGGGAGGCATCACTAATTTCATTGAGAAGATACAGGGTCACGACCAAAGCATCTCCGTGCAATTTGCGAAGGACTGGAAAGACCACAAAGTTGAATATGGAGGATAGAAAATTTTGATCAACGAAGAGTTAATCACCGAAGCTACTGGCCTTGGAATGGATGGATACCGATTCTTCAATAAAAGGATTGACAGGCCGAGGAGAGGAAATTTGTGGAGGGCAATGAGAAACTAGTTTTTGTCACGGCGGGTCTACAAGTCAGTTCTATCCCTCCGCCTTTTGACGAGGTCACCCGTTTGATGGTGAGATACATTTCTCTAGAGGGGAGATTTGTCACAGTGCCCTTAAAGCATCTTGTGTTCCTCAATCACTTCCGCAGAAATTACACGGTATGCTTCCCTCATTATTTGCTTAATTCTCTTGAGCGCTCCATCTTGGAGTTCCAAAAACATGCTCGTGTGGTCCCTTTACATCAAGGTCTCATTTTCTTGTTGCATAAACTGTGTCTTCTTAAGCTTCCCGGCATCCCGACCTCCCCCATCTCTTTGTCCCTTCTTTTCCCACCACCGCTGCCACTACCACTCCTTCTATCCCCATCACTGCGGTTGCTACCCCTTTGACTTCCTTCTCAGCTCCCCCTGTCATCCCCCACCTCCTCTCGCCCCACCCCTTCGCCTCCACCTCGAACAGCCCATAACTAGATCTTCTAAAAGGTTGAACCTTGATACCCCTATTTCAGGGAACGCGCCTCAGGATTTGGAGGTTGCTCATAATATCCTACACATTAGCAGCATGGGTTCTCAGGAGACACACACTGAGAGCTCCACTAAAAGGCAAGAAGCTTTAGAAACTCCCGACATGTTGCTTTTAAAAAGAAGAAGTACACTTTGAAGACAACAATCCTTGCCCAACTTGTCTAAGCAAAAAGGTAAGAGAATGAAGGAGGAGGAGGCTGATATTGACAACAATCAGGTTGAGGATATCTACAAAAAACTTTACTCCCTGGACAACCGACTTGGAAAAACCAAGACTCGCCATGATCATAATATGGCTATATTTAGTGCAATTGAGGAGTTTATTGAGCAGCATGTCCACTGCGTCTCTAATCTCAGCGGCATACCAGCTACTCTTTGGGGAGACGGAAAAGAAAGCAAACAAACCATTCAACAGCTGGATACTACTGACCCTTCTCACATGATGGCATTGGCTATGTTCACCTCCTGGCAGACTATCAAATCCAGAATTGCCAAAGTGCCAAGAAGTAATTGTGGATCTGCGATGTTCTTGCTGACTTCTGTCGTGTTTTTTGTTGTTTTGTTGTTGTTTTTTGGCTGCTCTTCTGCAGTGTTCAAACTGGTTAGTTGTTTTGGGGTAACTGCTCTTTGTTACACTGGATTTTTATGTATTATCTGGATCTTGATCCTTCTTATAATGTTTTTCACTCCTATTCTGGCTTCTAGGCCCCTTTTTGTATACAAGGGTATAGTCCCTTTCAAAAAACTATTTACCAATAATAAAAAAAATATTTATGTATTTGTAAAACTTTACACTACTCAAAGAGAGGTCCAAAAATGACCTGGCATATACTTGTGTCATAACCATTTTACATATGTTTATTGTTTTATATAACAAGGGGTATGGAAAGTACTCAACCATATCACACCCCAAAATCTTAGGCCACAAAAGAGATTAGATAATCCTACAGTAGCTCAAGGAAACCTTTCAATTAGCTCAAACTTTTCAAATTATGTATTTTATAAATTTAGGGCATGCAATAGCCATTTATACAATCAGGGTTGTTTAATTATACATTTGTGCTCAATCTCATAAACTTACTCATTCCATAATCCAAACTATAAGTCACAAGTTATAGTTACACTCACTAAGCACATTTCTTATAAGTTTTCTTAATTAATGCATTCCTTTTATTATGATATCACATATTTTACGTCATTAAGGAACACCACCAATGTTGGCATGATATCTCACCATTCTATATAGGTGGAAAATAATTTATTCTTATTTCTAGGAATAAAAGAACAAGGTTCTTTCTATTTTCACATAGTTTTATTTTGTCCATTAGTCCACCAAGTTAGAGTAAGGAATCATATTCCTTTTTCCTAATGTTCCAGTTTACTTATTAAGTTTCAAAGTCCAAACCCCTCAATTAGAGTTTTATTGTGTCAGGTTAATCATATTACCAATTAGATTTTAATGAGTAGGAAGAGTCAAACATATCACATTATTACTTTTATAGGAATAAGAGATCAATCAACATATCACATTTTTAATTCTATAGGAACAAGAGACCAATCAACATATCACATCATTAATTTTATAGGAACTAGAGATCAATCAACCAATATGCAACACACCAAGATTTCAAGAGTTTACCAAAGAATTACAAGCATCACTGATGCACTCTAAGTGGGTCTCCACAAGTATCAATAAGTACAATGAAAAGCCCATTATAGATGAAAATTTACTTTTATGAGTTTAAGAGGTTTAGATCGGTTTGGGAAAGAAAACAATGTTTGTTTTTTAGACTCAAAATAGGTTCACTTAATAAGACAAGGAGAGTTTCCAAAAAACTCATACTTCCACAAGATACCACCAACTAAGAAACAAGATGACAAGGGAAAATTTACTCCAAGGACACCACATTTCCCATCCAGAAGACATCAAATACAAGAGGAAAATCAGCTAATTTACCCAAACATGGCCTCTATGACCAAGAGTTATAGCTTTAAAAGAAAGGGCACGACATAAGCACAACTAAGATTAAAATCTTAAGATCTACAAAACCAAAATCTCTAAGAGCAAGGTCCAAAATACCCCAAGGCATCCATACGTGTCTCAACATAACCCAATACTTAATAGATTATAGAGTGGTATACATAAAAATTAAAATGTTAAGGCAAGGGTAGATCTATTTATGGGTCATCGAGAGAAAAACAAGTACACTTAATTAAGCACATTTCCTGAATGGGCTTAAATCTAACCATATTTACCAAGATACATACAGTCCAACTATCGATCCTTTCTAAAATGAAACAAGGAAACCATGTTAAAACTTAGCATGCCATCTGGTGGAACATCACATCCAAACAAAACACTATCCACTAAAACCTACAATCATCCAAGAGTTAATCTAATCCTAACACAATCCATAAGCCCATAACCAAAACACATCTACTCGATGAGGAATAGAGCTCTTACCAGGTGCAAGAGAATCACAACCACTATTATCAAAACTACCAACTAGACCGCACAACATAAAACTCTCTCTCAAGAAAGGTTGAGTAATGAAAGAGTCACTCCAAGATCCTAGACACAATATTCCATCCTTCCAAAACCAAAGGCATAACTTGAAGCACCTAAGAAGACAATCAAGGCACCTAGGGTGTACCCCATATGACAAAAGATCACAATACAAACAATGTAGAACCAGCTCATCAATAGACAAGAAAGAATCACGTAACATTCTTGACAACATTTAGCCAAGTAGCCAACAAGATAAACAAGCTCCGAGTCACCAATCAAAAGTAAAATCCAAGAAATCTCAAAAATCAAAGAAAATGGATATGTAGCCATATGGAAATCCTTGAAAATCTCACAATAAGATAAAAAGATTATATAACAAAATAGTCTCAGAGCTTCTCAATCGAATCATAAAATAAAATGTTGGTCCTTGATAAAATAACTCAAGTTTACGAATATAAAATACAGAAAATCCACATCACATTCACTTCACAGCCTTTATGGGTCCACCAAAGTAGGGGTATTATACATCGAGCTCAGATCTAATAAAACATAGGTAAAACTAGATCAAATGCGACACCAAGTCTTGATATCTACTCTCCCATACGGGGATTAGTCAACAAAGTGACAACCAAAACCAACTCGCCTAACCACTAAAGGAAGGGGAGCTCTAAACAACTAATCAACTTCTAATTTCCTCCAACTGACCCCTGAATGCAACAACCACTAGCACTAATCCACAAGAGTCACACCACACAAATTAACATTCCAAACAAGGAGGAGTCTCTATGGGGTCAACACATCACATGACTAAAATCAAGAGCTAGGACTCACCAAACAACATCTTTGCAAGGAAACCAAGTTCTTGATACACCAAAAGTTCACAAGAATATCAATCTAATTCAACATTTCCCATTAACTGGGTTTGACAAAACGCCACTAGGCAAGTACAACAATCCAAAAACAACTTTATTATTTTATTGTTATTTTAATCATAGAGGTTCAAGTTTCACTAAATGGTTTTTGGGTTCCCATGTTTACCTAGGGTCTAAGTGTTGAACCCACAGCTCTAATACCAAGATTAATGCCCAAAATTTTCCTCATAAAGCCCAAGATAAAACCCAAAGCTTAGTTAGGAGAAAGTACTGAATAATTTTTTTTGAAAAAGGAGGGCACCTTCAACTAGATTTAATTACCTCACGATTAATAATTCGTTTGTTTAATTAACACTTAATTAATATTATTTTAATTCAATAATTTGGGCTTAAATCCCTTATCAGGGTTCCCATTAATTTTCATTAATTAATCCCTACAAGCCATTTAGCTAACATACCCTCATCATTACAATATTTATTTAATTTAGTATTATATTTCTAATGCCATTTATTGACTTAACATCCTAAGGTCAAGGTCTCATTTACCTTAACCATAAATTTAATTCAAAAATAATTTAATCCCTATTATAAACATTGTTTAATTATCATTGTGGGTAAAATTTAATTTAATCTACTTGGACAAGGCCTTTATAAAAGTCACCAAACTAAACAATAAAGGTCACATTTTAATCCTAAATCCTAACACCCCTTTAGTGGCCCCATTCACAAGTTACACATACATTTTATTTAAAACATATTCCCACCAAAATCCACACCTAACTCTTGTAGGGTTAAATCACAACCATTAGATGGATTTATTTAGAGCCCTTGGATCTAGGTATTCAACTAACCCTAAAAATCCTTATGAAAAGCTCTTATTCATTTCTTTTGGCTTAATTTCTCATTTTCATTCTTATTTTTTGGGAGAAGAGGAGGGTCGAAGCCATGGAAGTATACTCAAGCTCAAGGATGGATACCCATTGTTATTGTTTATTCCATTTGTACCCTGTTATTGATCTCCCTTCAAGGGTTTGTTTATATTGTTATTTAAATTGTATATTTTGTTTGCATTTTCCCTATTTGGGTATGGCCATTTTGCCTCATTTTAGATTTGATTTGAATAGATGCATACACACAAATGACTAGGTGCAAATATGTGTGTGTGTGTGTGTGTGTGTGTGTGTGTGTGTGTGTGTGTATATAATATATATATATGTATATATATATAACATATGCACTCATAAATTTATGGTTGTATATATAACCATACATATAATTATATATATATATATATATTATATATGCATATATATATATTATACACACACACACACACACACACACATATATATATATACACACTAAAGTGGCATATAAAGAAAATCATGAGAATATGGTTATTCTAAGCCGCGGGTTTAAGTTTTGTACATGCATGATTATTAAAAATGGGCCAATTATTTAATGAAATTGTGGCTAAGTTTTATTAGGGCCAATGTTTAGAGGAGGAGTTTAAATTATTGGGGAGGTTGCACCCCACCCCCCATCCCATAATAATATGGGGCGGGGGGTGGGATCAGCAACCTCCCCGACCCTCCCAAACTATTAAAACCAACACCGATATAACATACCCGCGTAGGGGCTTAAACCGCCATTTTCAAATGCAATTTTTATTTATTTATTTATTATTAAATATTAAAACTTATTTTATATATATATATATATATATACTTGTATATATTTTAAATTTTGAATATATTTTAATATTAATATTAACATTTCAAAATTCTATTTCTTTATCTAATATCAATAAATATAATATTATATTATATTGAATATATTGTGTGTGTGTGTACAATTTATATATATATATATAAAATACATATATATGTGTGTGTTATATACATATATATACATATATACACACATATATATACATACATACATATATATACATATATATATATATATATATATGTATGTATATATGTATGTATGTATGTAATATGTATGTATGTATGTATGTATGTATGTATGTATGTATGTATGTATATGTATGTATATATGACAAAGTGAAACACAAGACAAGAAATTTAAAATGTTCTACCTATTCAAGATGCCTACTTTTTCAATAAAAACAAGAACTATTTCCTTTCTTTCACAATGGATTAAATGACATTCATTTCAAGTAACCAAGTGTATTTTCAAAACAAGAACATCAATCTTTTAAAATGACACAAATCACACTTTGGAGGCAATAATTTAAGTTGAGTATAAGCTTGGTTTTAGATAGCTTAAATTTCATTTACAAAACCATTTCAAGGTTCTTATTCCATCCATAATACAAGACTTGTAAACTTCATTTGTCTGAAAAGAACTAAGTAATTTAAAATGCAAGTTTTCATTCCATAACCTCTTGGTAAAGTATACAAGATGAAAGGGTTCTCATAGTAATAAATACAATTTTCTTTTGCTTACTTTCCAATATGCATACATTTTGAAAACTTAATACAATCACTCATTTCTCAACACATTTACTTCATCATATTTAAAATACAAGGTACAAGCCCTCCAACTCATTTCACTGGAGAAAACATGGTATAATTATTTTACAAAGAGGGATCTCTTCTCATTTACTTCAGAGTTCACTTTCAAGCAAGCTTTCTTTTCAAATTATAAGTGTCTCACAATCAAAAATTGTTGACGTTTTATCTCTTTCTGGTGGTCATAAATTCTAGTAGTGTATAGATATTTCTATAATCTGTTCAATATATATAACTTCTTATATATATATATATATATATATATATATATATATAGGTATTATATTTTTATATAAACCAATTTTAAAAATTACATGGTTTTGAAAATTTCATCCTGTCATTGTCTACGGTTTATAAAAATTTCACCTGTAAAATATGGTTAAAATCACAAAAAACGGAATGACAACTTCATTTTCTGTCAAGCTACTACAAGACCAAATATTCACTTGAGCTCCACCATCTTCACCAAAAATCAAGCACACAAAAAAATGGGGGAGTAGGCAACACTCTCCACCCAACCAATAATCCAATGAGGGAGAGAAGATTTCTTCCTCATTGGCCCCGAGCCCCAACAAAGAAGCAATGAGGGGTATAAACAACCATTGGAAACTCTACATGGCTTCCACAATGACATTCAACAAGGCATTTAACACAATAAACACAACATCAAGATCACTTAAACATGCAAGTTCCCAAGTACAAAGGCTTAATACACAAGCCAAGAAGGAGAAAGGAACATGGGGATTCTTCTTATGCCTCCCAAGGGTTTGGGTGCCCACCTTAAAACCTCCAAGAACTCAATCATAACCCACAAAACTCTTATGCCTCCCTCTAAGAAAAACTAACTCTTATGCCTCCCTCAAGAAAACAAACTCTTATGCCTCCCTCACTCTTATGCCTCCCACAATAAAACAACAAGATAAGCACATTTTACTTATCACAAGGTGGGACACCCCAACCCAACTCCCTCCTAAAATTCCTAATAAAAACTCTTATGCCTCCCTAAAAATATCCCCATTTCCATATTCTCCTACACAACCTAAGGGCCATTTTACTTCCCAAAATCACACATGCAACAACAATTCATTCACAAACATATGCACAAAAAAAAGTTAAAAAGAAAACATGGGTGAAGATCTACCTTGCCATTACAAGAGTTTCCAATCCACAAGCAAGATTCCAACCTTTCCAAGTCCAAGAAATCACAAGCTATCTCCAACTCCAACAAGCACTCCAAAAGCAAGTTCTCCTCCAAAAGAAAGAGTCCAAAAATAAAAATAAGTAACCCCCAATTCCTCAAACAAATTAGAATAAATAGAAAGAGAGGTGATGTGGCTCCATGTAGGATGCCACATCATTTCTCCTCCATTCCACATCACAAGGTCAAACCCAATCTCCAAAGCACAATAAATTGGTGGTTGAGGGAATGACAACCCTCTTACACACTCCAACTCAAACCCACACCCCTAAAGGACACAATTAAAGGATTTTGTAAGAAAAATGCAATTAATTGCTCTTTTTCTCCATTAAAACACACAAAAGTCCTAAAATTAGCCCCTTGCATCATAGGCATAGTGGATGGGTGACTTCAAGAGGTGTGGGACAAGATTAACTTGTCCCACAAGCCTCCAAAATTAGTTTGAAAGTCCAAGAAATGAAAATCTATATCCAACTCCAACAAGCACTCCAAAAGTAAGTTCTCCTTTAAAAGCAAGAGTCCAAAATAAAAATAAGTAACCCCAATTCCTCAAACAAATTAGAATAAATAGAAAGAGAGGAGAGAGAGGTGATGTGGCTTCCTGTAGGATGCCACATCATTTCTCCTACATTCCACATCACAAGTTCAAAACCAATCTCCAAAGCACAATAAATTTTTGGTTAAAGGAATGACAACCCTCTTACACACTCGCACTCAAACCCACACCCTAAAGGACACAATTAAAGAATCTTGTAAGAAAAGTGTAATTAATTTCTCTTTTTCTCCATTAAAACACACAAAAAGGCCTAAACTAAGTCCCTCACATCATAGGCATAGTGGGTGGGTGACAGTAAGTGGTGTGGGACAAGCTTAACTTGTCTCACAAGCCTCTAAAATTGGCTTGAAAGTCAAAATCCAAAAAGTGCATCTGTTATAGATATTCTATTATGTTAGTGCTCACATTTGTGTATTTGGGTAAAAGATATTTGTAATAGTTTATGATTTGTTATTACAACTCATAATATTTAGCTTTTATATTATTATGATCAAATAATGTAAGTGAGTTATTTGGTTGGTAAACCAACTCACGTAGATAAGTTTGTGAGATATTGTTGGGATAGATTTGAGAGATTCTAGGAAGGGGTTGAGAGATATGAGGGATGACTATTGACTCCTATAATCAAGGAGATCAAACTCTATATATTGTAATCTCATACATGGATAATATATCCCGATGAATACAATTTGAATATTATTATATTCGGTGTTAATTCTGCATTATTGTTCTAAATTTCATAAAGAAACTCTAAGAAAATATTTCATTAGGTATCGAGCAGCGTTATAATCCTATTAATGTGCATCTGAGAGTGGAGTTAGTTTAGTATGTATTTCGGTCTTTGAGAAAATAGAGTTGTTGTGGCTTTAAATTCAATTATTCTCATGTAAAGAACAGGTCATAATTTCTATTTTATGATCTGGGTCTCTACGTTTTGTAATGGGTTTGAAGATGCATGTTTAAAAAAATTGTTCAAATTTCAGCCAAACCCACATCACGGTTTAGGAGAAAACGTGAAAAGGATTATGGCATTTTAAGCATTTTCTAGAATTTGGGATCGTAATTCACATGAATGTGGAGTTTTCATGTATCGAGCATGGCAGATCCATATGGAAGTAACGGGTTATCATGAGAGAAAATGAATGTGGAAATTATTTGTTAATAGGAATGTTAGAGGACAGTTTTTTGTTGATTTGTTGATCATCGTGGAAGATTTAAAATCCTACTGTTCCATCCACGTGCAGTATCCATTCATGTTTTCAGAATTGTTTTATGAGCAGTCCATCCATTCTCCATAGCACATCCTTGACATTGTAATCTACATCGGGTCATAATTATCTCTCAGTCGTGGCAATAATATTGAGATCTACGTGGACTTTATATTGTTCTCTCGGTTGTGGCATATTCCTATCACCGCTTACATGCCTGGCTAAAAGGAAATTTTAGTATTATTATACCTAGTTATTATTTTGGTGTCGTAACTAAAATTCATACAGTTTATATTGGATTTGTATTATTTTATTTATTATAGTAGTTGGTCATAGTCTTTTTAATTGTTTAATAGTTTTTAAAGCTAAAAGTAATTATATATTACTTTAGTTCTTTGTTATGATTAGTTATTTTTTAATATATATTGTGTGAAGTGTCATAATTGTTTTGTGTTTGTTTTCTTTATTGAAAAGTATAAATAGTTTATAAGTTATTAGTGTCATTTTAAATTATTTTTATTAAGTCTTATATGGATTAATTTTATTTAGGTTTAGTCATCATAAATAAAATTATAATCATTAAGAATTTTGCTTATAGTTTATTTAACATAAAAGAGTTTATTTTTAATTCGTGTTTTTTAAAGTGTTAATAAGTTTGGTTTAATATTTACTTTTTGAAGTTTAGTTTTAATTTTATATTTGTTTATTAAGTTTAAGTCTTTATTTTTATTTTTATTTTTATGTTATTTGTATATTTAAGATTAAGAGTAAAATGTAATTGTCAAAGTCAACAATTATTATTGAGTCTTGAAGTGTCATTTAGGTGATTATTAAGAAATTTTGTAAAAAACTAAAAAAGTTGCTGTATTTTCTTGGTCACATTTTTTTATTATACGTGAAGACCAAGTTCAACTTATGGGGGGGTATTTTTGAGCGTCATGATCACATCCAGCTAAACTAAGTAGCATCATGATGGAGGATGAAGGCAATGGAGGAAGGAGGTCAATCAGCGACCTCTCACCAGCCGCAAGTGATGGGGCCGCACAATGGTGTTGTGGCATTTTATTTCAGTTGTGTGTTTACTTTTTACAAATAAGAATAGATGGATCATACATGTTCAACTATTGTAATACATGAGCTCCTGTGTGAGTGATATTTCTTGCATTTTCCCTTGATGTCAAAACATTGCAAAAGATTAGAAGCACCAATGTAATTCGGTTCATGGACAGAGTTGATGGTTCTGTCATGTCAAGGTTTGTGGTAAATCTATTTAAAACCATGCAAGGAGAGAGCCTTTCTTTTGATCAAAGTCATGAGCCAAATTAGGCATGCCACATGGGTGAGCTTACTACAGATAAGTGTGTGAATGGTTTTCCACCGTGTTCACGCTAAGGGGGGAATGTTATAGATATTCTATTATGTTAGTGCTCACATTTATGTATTTGGGTAAAAGATATTTGTAATAGTTTATGAGTTGTTATGACAACTCATAATATTTAGCTTTTATATTATTGTGATCAAATAATGTAAGTGAGTTATTTGGTTGGTAAACCAACTCACGTAGATAAGTTTGTGAGATATTGTTGGGATAGATTTGAGAGATTCTAGGAAGGGGTTGAGAGATATGAGGGATGACTATTGACTCCTAGAATCAAGGAGATCAAACTCTATATATTGTAATCTCATACATGGATAATATATCCCGAGATGAATACAATTTGAATATTATTATATTTGGTGTTAATTTTGCATTATTGTTCTAAACTTCATAAAGAAACTCTGAGAAAATATTTCAGCATCAAAGGTTGAGTGCACCACACTCAAAAGTAATTAAATTCTTTCAAATCCAACAAAAACCAAGACTATCAACTCACATTAGTTTCCCCCTCATGTCACATCCTAAAATATACTAATTAACCTAAATACAACATTTTAACTAACACTAATAAAGGTGACTCACAAAACTAAAATAATTCAAATACTCACCAATAAATAAAATAAAAAGGAAAACAACAAAATTACCCAAGGTCACCCCCCCAATGGGGACCTCCTAACAGTCTAGTAAGAACAACACACAACATATAATTACACGAGTTATGGTGACCTATTGCTAATACCTCAAATTCCTTCATTGTCGGTCTTCTATCCCCTTTTGTTTGTTGTGTTGCAAATGACTGCGCAACAAACAAAACAATACCTTTCTGGCCTCGTGGCCACATTAACGACATCAAGATAATAAAATGCAAACATATACATATCAATTCACACCATCAAATATTATAACTAAACCATCGCTAAAACCATGTAATTCCCCAATTGTTCAAATATTCAACATTTCAATTCTACTAATTAATCAATTTGCAATAGGATCACAAAACCAACTAGTCATTTAGCAACATCTATATATCAAGTCCAATATGCCAAGATACATAGTAGCGAATAAATCATCAAATACTAATATGTCTATCATGGGGTGTAAATCCAAGAGCCAACACATCATCTCTATGAATCATTTGTGACTCAAATTCATTCTTAGCAATCAAGTTGTTTCCATCATGGTATACCTCCATTTACTCCATGGTAGTCATCTCCTCGAGCATTGGTCAATGCATCTCCTACCTCATATAGTACATGGAAATATATGTTACTTAAATTTTAATCTACTCCTAGTTCACCTACTCATACACCATCTACACGGCCTCACCACTCTACTAGTCCTACACATAGGAATAGGCCCATTCCTTACACAATTACTACATCTCGACATAGGTCACCGCCTTGTTTTATTCCATGCGGTGTCCATCACCTCCACGCTCGACTTCTCATCGGTCCCCATGTCCTATGCATTTTTTTGCACCTACGCGTTTGTCATATTTCCACCCATTACATGCACATAGACTTCATTCACATGTGCAACACCTATCTACTATACCACCACTATTAGCACATGGCCATGTGCTTTCATCACCACCAACATTAGATGAGGGACCTTTGTCCTTCACTTTCATTGGTTAGTTCATTCACTCACACGCACTTGGGGGCATAGCATTCACAAACCCCCTCACCATATTAGCACCACCACATGTTTCGTACTCGTATTATCAACCTTTTAGCATAGGCATATTCATTTACATATTAGCATCATCATTACCTGATGACACACTCTTGTGCTTCAGTTCACACTTGACTATTGAGGGCATTTTACACACATGAACCCCACACACACACAATAGGTATTACACATCTCACACTACATACATACTACGCATTTTACACATCACATGGTCATCTCTCATCATCGTATATACTACACACATTTACTAGTACCGTTTTACTCACTACCCTATGACACATTCTAGTCTCATAGTCCATACTTGAACATTTGAGAGTATACAACGTAAATATATCACATCACACTCACACTTTCATCATTCAATCTTATTTTTCTCATTTAACATTCCTAGGATTAATGATATACACTTTAGGCTTTAAAGTTACTTCTTCTAGCACCATCTCGTAATCAGCTACATCATCACATTCACTTACATTGTTTAGTTGTATACATGTTAAGCTACATCACCACATCCTCTACTCATCTTGTAGTGACATACATTATAGGGTAAATGGTCACCTCTTCCTTCATCTCGTAGTGGTATACATTGTAGGATACATCACAGGCTCCCTTTGATCATCTCATTGTGATATACGTTTAGGCTATAGAGTCACGCACACTTCATCTCTAGGTCGCATGTCATCACAACACATACACACTCATCACAACACACTACACACAACACATATTTCATCCATTTCCCGATGATGTACTCTCATTTATGGTTCATTCTTGACTTCAGGGGCGTACTAAATGAGCCTCACTACATAAAAATCCATTCACTTGGGGGGCATGCGGATCCTATCATTCACCTTGCATTTCATTCCATCCATCTCAGTAACATCTTGCATTTTATGGTTTTATTTACTCTTACTTGCACTTGCTCTTACACGTTCACTTTACTACACATGTTGGATAGATCTCATGTATGTCATTATCTTTACCATACAAACATGCGTGTTCACATCATTTTCTAATTGTGATCACAGATCTGAGCTTCTACATGCGGCATAGATCCTTGATATACTACCTACTGCAGGCATCCACATTTGTACACTACGAGATGTTATTGTTTCATAGCACACTACTTTATTGGTTATATTTTCTTTTGACATATGGGTTATATTTCTAACATGTTAATGGTTGCTTCATGTGCAGCATTTTTATGCGGGGATATTTTCTCCCATACTTGTTTGTTACATTGTTTCTTATATTGTTTGTTATTGTTTATGGGCCTTACCCTATGTTTAGTGTGCACACTTGTTTGTTTTTATGTGGATATTATGGCCTTGAGTTTTTGTGACACCGTGATTGATGTCCCATGTTTACAACCCACATTTTGTGGCCTCAATGTCTTCTTGGGTGTTGACATTATCTCGTGTTCTATCTTATACATTGTTTGTGTATCTTACGATTGTCTTCTACATACATGCTTATTTGTACCAACACTTATTTTTCCTAGCCATTTGTTTGCATATGCCTTGGTTTTTACCAAGCACATTCCCTTCCCCCTATAGGGTACAGTTTACATGTTCGGTCTTCTTTTAGGGTTGCATTATCCTATTTGCAATGTTACATGCTCCCCCAAGAGGGGGGCATAATTTGGGTTTACACACTACATAACATAGTATCGGTGCAGATTTATTTTTAAGTTATCATCCATGACATAGTGAGTTATACAACGAGTGGGTTCAAACCAGTCTATGAACTCCATACACAACAGATTTTATAGGACAGATTGTCCTTAGCATTTTGGGGAGCAGTTACAGGTTGGAGGATACAACGGACTTTCCTCCCTACACTACTTTGGCCAGTGGCGTTAGATTACCCAAAAAACCAAGTAGTACAGAGATCTCTTCATATTCTCAGGGAAGAAGTTACAGGTTGGATAATAACATAGCTTTCTCCCTACACTTCTTGACCACAGTGGTATGAGATCGCCCAAAAACTCACACTTCACTAATAGTTACAAGATATCATTTTTACACCGTTTTTCTCATCACGGATCAGGTGCACATGTTCCTTTCTCATTTTACAAACTTTCATTATAGTATTTTTACTATATACATGTTTTTACACATATACATGCGTATTTGGCTACTTGATCGTCTTCTCTTTTACGGTCCATCCGTATGAGAAGCAAGTAGTCAATAACAAACTAAAAAATGGCATCAACAACAACACGACACATATCATACTAACATGTAGGTTCATCACACACATTAGAAGCTACATATGCACTTCCACACTAGGTTCACTCTTATCACCTTTTACACTTTTTCATCTTTAGTCTCCACATTCCACTATTTTCTCATTCCACACTTTGTTTGGTCCCTCGACACATTTTCTACATTAATCTACATGGATATTAGGTATGCATATCTATCTACTTGATGTTACCAAGCATTCTGCTCACCAACATAAAGTGGGGGAAATGTAATTACTAAATCATGCACCTTGAGTCATTATTTAGTCCCGGTCTCATACTACTATTCATATGGTTCTTAAGTGAAGAGAGTACTAATTAACCCATGTCTTTTGTCATTTTACTTTTCTTGATGTTGTTATTTTCGGTCTTTCACCCATATTTTCCCATCCGGTTCTATCATACTATGTTTTTCCCACTCACCGCGCCCGGCTAGAATTGGGGTGCCATAGGCGCCTTAGTCCCCTCTAGGCGCCCTGATCCTCTTTGCACTTTACTCTTACCTTTTGGGAACTTTCTAGTTGTTTGATATTTTTATATTTTTGGTGGTTGGATTTTTAGGGGTTAATTATGTAATTAGAACAAGAGAACCATATAAATATAAAGTTATGAGACCATAATGAGGGACCAAGCACTAAGCATCTACTATCACCATCTAAAGTTACATCCATCAAAGGCATATAAAGCTACATTTGCATCCATCTAGCTCCATCACAAGGCACAAAAGGTTGGTTCATCTACATCACACTTCATAGGAGGGGATTCTATTGTTTCCATGCACACATTTACTACATTCTATATCTAGTTATTTTCTCACTACTTCACAAAGTGCGAGTGACACAAGAACAACCTAGGGCATGATTTACACACACACACCTAGATATGCATAATTTTTACAAGGGTTTTTATGCTTTATTTTGGGTTTTACAGGTGATTCTTCTATTATAGGTTTACTATTGCTTCGGTGATCATATAGTGACATTCACCCAATAGGAAGCGAATATAAGAAAACATCGGTGACACCTCGGAGGAGGTTTTTAAATCTTTTTCACGGACTAGGGCACCCATATTGCAGACTCAAGCACCCCACGCACCCCTTTCCCTCTTACAAGCACCCCAGTCCAATCGGATAGTCTAGATATACATCTTCTCAAGCTCCTATGTGGTCATTTCCTCCTAATGTTCAAGCTATCTCCACTGCAAAATAGTTCAGTGATATCTGTGAATAAGATAAGGACTTATTAACCCTTTCTTGCACATTGGGGTTTCATATTTCATTGCCTAGGTTGTTTGGGTATTATTTCAGTATTTTATTACTTCATTTATTTAGTCATTTTATTGCTCTTATAGCATTGGATTACACTAGAATATTCCTATTTTAGTTAATCAACGCAGCGAAACAAACTAAGAAAAGTGTCGTCAATGCTTGCTGGATGTTCTGAAACTCAGGAATGTGCTGAGCAAGAGCACCCACGAGTAAGAAAGAGCGTCTGCAGGTATTGGTTATTGGATCAGGCACTTTGGTGTCTGCATGTGATTATCCAGGATCTTCTTCTTTTATGGGTCTGAGGGCTTTCACTTTAATATCTACTTTGTCACGCTACCTTCACCGGTAGGGTTTTGATCACACCTGTAACTTGCAAACCAAACCACATCTTCTGCATGTCCATAAACCACATCAAATATAATAAAAAGATGTAGAATGTGGAGTCGTACTAACCCCATCATCACCGAAGAGTGAACTTACAACCGAGCATTACACTACATCTCAGACTCCATGTAGTTCTTTGTGTTTGTGTGTGTAATGATGCCCTTGTGTAACTTACACAAATGATAGCATGTTAGATCTAGAATGTAGCAATGTAATAGAATGTGTGGGATGGAATAGAATAAACTTCCCCTTCCTATGTTATGTATGTAGAATAATTCAGCCCTTGTACCTTGAGTGAATGTGCTAGATGAATGCTTTGAAATGCTCTTGTGCCTTTGGATGCAAGCTTAGGTGATGATAGATAATGTTAGTGCTTGGCCCCTCATTTTGAAAGCATAACTATATATTTATATGATTCCCTTGTTTGAATTTCTTAATTGATAACTAAAAGGCTAACCCAAAGTACAAGTAAAAGTAACCAAGAAGTGAAAGGGTACTAAAGAGGATAAGAGAAAGGTAAAGAAGAATAGGAGTGCCCAAGAGGACAGGGAGCACCTAGCATTCTTTTCCGAACTAGGTGTTAGTGTTAAAGGTCATTAAAAAATAAAACAATCAAATGTTTGCAAGAGTGCAAGATGTATAAGGCCAATGAAAGTGCGAAGACAAAGCAAAAGAACAAATGGAGTTGTCGATTACTAGTTTTCTCACTCAATAATCATGTAAATGCTAGCATGCTTTTAGGACCTAGAATGTACCTAAGTGCATAGATTTTGTGTCTACACATACATATACATATACATATACACATATATATGCATATACATATATACACACACACATACATACATATACATATGCATACATAGCACACACACAAACAGATGCACACAAATTATTTGTTTTAAAGAATATTTATGTAAGTTCTTGGGGTAGTGAATATTCGTAGACATGTTTTTTTCTTCTAAATCTATGACCTATATTTTATCAATAATATTTAGATTTTTTGAATTTGTTGCATCCCATGCAAATTAAATATAATATGTGTGGATTTTTTGTTTGGTTATCTTTCTAGATTTAATGTACCCTACACTCCAATGTATCGACATATATTTTATTAATAATATTTAAGGTTATTGAATTTTTAGTATGTGTCGAAATTTATTCTTAATACACCATGTTTCATATTACGAAGTATTTTTATTTTCATTACATTTGCAATTTTTACGTACTTTTAATTTTTTTATTAAATGATATAATAATGTAATTGGAGTAATCCCAAATAGTTACAAAGCCATTGAAACAAGGATTTTTAGGTTGATGACTATTAAAATATATTTAAAACTTAATTATTGTTTGTCTCGATTATTAATATCTAAGTTTGTATCGGTTTATTATAGTTTAATTTTAGTCTAGATATTAGTGTGCACATGAGGCCAATAATGGCCAATTGGAATGAAATTTAACTATAATGGAAATGTTAAAACAGAAATAAATATATGAGGTTTTTAGATTCTATTATAGTATAGGCACATTTGGTGGAGGATGAATTTGAGTTGGTGGAATCTTTCAATTGGGTTGACCGTCTTCCCTAGGTTCACATGTAGAAAGCCCCTTTGAATTCACTCATTGGGAATATAATTGAAGGTGCAAAGATGGATCCTTAAACCTATTGTGGTATTTTGTTCTCTAAGAATTTGACCATACATTCTTGTTATCAAAAAAATTTAGGAATATAATACTTGCTCAAAATTCTCGTAAATGAATTTGAGCTCCCACATGGAATGCCAACTTCATAAAATATCAAGTCCCTTATTTAAAATCTAATGGGAACTATAAATATTTTATCTCTTATTTCTACCTTTCAATGCCAAAACATGGTTAATTTGTCAAACATGGAATAGGAGTATAAACCCACGATTACAAGATCAATATAGGTGTGATTCAAGGTTTATTATCCCCTCTAAGCATATTAACAATCTCCATGATGATGATCATAACAAGTATTGTCATGAGCTACTATGTACATCACTACAATTGTTTGAATATTGATGACAACTCCAGATTAATGATTTTTACCGTTTTAATAAAAGGTAACACTAATATAAACAATACAATAGAAGTTACAATCACTTACCTGCCTAAACATACCACGTTGATGAGATCTCCTTGTCAAGGTAAATTTAGGGGTTCTTATCTTCCTGTTTTTCCTCTTTCAACATTCTCACCTTCTCATACTTATATTGAATTTATACTTCATAGACACTTACTTTATTACAACCAAAGTATATTTCATATCTTGGCTATGGATATTGATTTGGTAGAGTTGAATCTCAAAATAATTTAATTATTACCAAAAATGTACATTTGATTCATATTATGATGGGCACTTAAGGAGGAAACTCAACATTTTCACCTCTAATTGTGTTTGCAAGGAGTTCTTAACGGAGGGATAAGGGAAAAAGACCTGGAGGGAATCCATGTGCATCAAAGTGTTGCACTCAACCCAGTTGAATTAGCTTCAAGATTCAATCAAGCATTCAACTATGAGAGAAATGTGCATGAAATAAGGAAATAAAACTCCAATGGAATGCTCATATATAAATGATAAATGTGTACATATAGGGGAGTTTTGAGTAACTCCCATGCAAAGATAATGATGCCTCCATGATGGAGAAGAGGAGTTACTTTCCGAAAGGGGAATGTAACTCCTATGACACACACTTACACATATGATAGATTCCATGAGGGAATCTATCATAACTAATATGACACCTAGATCCATGCACACACCTAAGTGATATGACTCACCTAGTGAGGTGGAATTACACCTAGTAAATAAATAAAAGGTGAAAAATACCCCATACACCAACACCCCCTTCATCAAAACTTAGAATGAGGTAAGGAAAGTCAACAAAACACACAGAGAATGAAAAATGGGTACCGAAAACTAAGCTTGATGAGGTACCCATGCACAAAAAAATCTCAAGTAATGAAGGAAAACCTAGTGGGAAAAACATCCACTTACAAGAGATATAAAAACTCCCTAAACAACTAAGAAGAAGAAGAAGAGAAGAAGAAGTGTTATCTAACCTCCCAAGAAGATGAACCAATCATGAGCCACCATGTGCTAAGTGAAGAAGAAGAAGAAGATCCTTGAAGTGACAAGGTGTTTTATCAATCCAAGGAATAATGTTATGTATGTGAAGGGGAATGGCTAGCTACTCCATGAAGAAATGGTGATCCTGAAGCAGTGGCAAAGAAGGAAGGTGGAATGTCCTAAATATGTGAAGAAGTGTTCCCAATGCCTAATGAGTCCTAAATCATAGAACTTGCTCCCCGAATAGTTTGTAGTGGACCAGAAGTATCTAGATCAAGATACAACTCCTTAAGATATGGCAAGTGATAAGTGGATGGTGGAGGTGGATCCCCATCATCAAGACAATAAAATATGTTAGAAGAGATGTCCTCAACATCAGAAGTGGGATCAGAAGTATCATCAAGTCTAGGTGAGTTGGATGAAGAATCTAAAGGAGGAGAAAAGTGAGAGAAGGAGTACAACCGAGTGTGATGATCAACTATACCAACTGCAATAATAGTGTCACTATGTATCTCTCTAACATAAACTAAATCTGGAGTGAACTCAACCCACATGCCTTGTCCAAGGTGAGTGATCTGATAAACTGAAAGGATATTAGTTGAAAGTGAAGGGATACTAAGAACATTGTTGAAAGTACCACCACTCACTTCAACAAACCCTCTCTTGAAAAACCTATGTAGTAGTGTTATCACCAAGATGAATAGAAGACATGTCACATGGCTCCAATGAAGCAAACTCAATGTCTAATGAGGCCATATGATGAGTTGCACTTGAATCAATGATCCATATAAAAGTAGGTGGCACAACTGTCACTAGAGATCTTCCCTTTGGTTTCTCCTTATTTGATTCTTTTACTTTTTCTTTCTTTCGCTTTACCTTTTACATTGTATTTCTCCTTAGAACTTTTATGAGTTGATAGAATTTGGAACTTTGATATTGTGATTTTCAAGAAGGTTGGTGAGAAGATCAATCTTTTTCTTCAAACACTTTTCTTCATATGCATGTCATTGCAGTACCCAAATTTGATTTGTTCTTTAAGAGGTTTGGAAATAGAAGAGGAAGTGGAAGAGTTGGATTTTTATTGGTCCTTTTTTTCATGATCCTTGTCTTGTTTCTTCTCTTTTGAAGCCTTCTATTTTCCTTTCCAAACAATGAGAGCATGGGATTTTGTGGATTTGAGAGTGCCCATCTAAATCAACTTATCATGTTCCCTAATCAAATCAGCAATAAAATCATCAAGTGAGGGCATAGTCCAACTTTTACCAAGTTCCCTTTTTGTTGCATGGAAGGTAGAGACAAAAACAGAGTATTCGGGACCAAGTTTTGCAAGGACTGAAAGAATGAGTTGCGGTTCCTTTTTTCTATTCCAAAAGCTTCCAACTACAATCTGAGTGATTTGAATTTGGTGAAGAAGTCCTGAAGGGTGTCAAAACTACTGGGACTGAGGCTGATCAATTCATTTTCTAGTTCATGCCCTCTCATTTCATCATGTTTCCCAAAAAAATTGTCAAGAGCATCCAAAACTTCCTTGGGTGTTTTTGTGGAGGAAATATGGAAGCGTAATTCTAAAAACACATACAGAGATAAAAACCCAATAGCTTCATCACATTTATAAAGCCACTTTTCTTTTTTGTTGTTTCTATGGGTTTGGGTAGCAATCTCGTTGTTATCTAGAATAGTTGTTTCTTTTTCAAGGAAAAATACATAGCATCCAACCATTCTTGATAATTGAAAGGAGTAAGCAAGGGAACTGCATAGGGATCCATGGAAAAAAATGTGTGCAAGGAGCTAGCGGAAAGAAGGAAATCACAAAAATACACCCCCACGAATGTGGAATGGAAGGGGTTCAAGAAGTGGGGCCCATAATAATACCCAAAAAGAGGATGATTTTTCCCTCAAAATTACTTATTCCTTTATTAATGATGAGATAAATTAAAATAATCAATTTGCAATAAAAAAAGGAGCAAGTGGAAGGAGAGAAAAAAAAATTTCCTTGGGGTCTGGAGAGCCAGGCTAGGCTTGGTGAGTTGGCTACTAATCTCATCTTAGCATTGACCAAGTTAAGAAGGGGCATTGACCGAGATATGTGATTTTATGCATGAGTGGGTTGGACTGTCGGGGTGAGTTATGGAGTACTCCCGAGTTTTGGTTCATGGTTTACCACTAAGCCAATGTTGACGGGGACCAATTTGGGCTAGTTCTACGCCATGTGGAGTTGTTAATGTGTCAAGCTATTGTGAATACATCCACACCCGAGTGAGTCAAAGGGGTCAAATCCACGTGGGATGCGTGTCGGTGGTGGTTCGACGTCTAAATAGTAGTGAAATAGTTTGAGGCCACGTGTTCGCAAGTCAAAGCCCAAGGTGATGGGTGGTACGGAGGTTAAACATCGCTTGCGAGGATCAAACAATGAATAGACCAAACATGTGAGGTTCAATGCAACCGTCGTGACAAGAATCTCATGTCGTGGCTGAATGATGGATCCTAATAGTTGAGTTACAACATTACAAGAACTGGGTGGATTTTGTAATAGCCAAATGAGGGAGTGCGGTGATAGCGAGGTCAAGGTTAGACACGAAACAAACAAGGCATGAGGCATGAGTAGACCTATGTAAATTTCAGGTGAGCTAATGCATATACCAAATTGCCAAGGATACATGAATAATGCATAGTTGATCCCTCAATCCAGGAACTAGATGAGTGAACAAAGCAAGGTACAATCTAGGTTGCGAGTAGAGTTGGCAGGAACAATGCAACAAGTTGAGGACGTGTTAATATTCCAACCAATACATGAGCTTGTGAGTAGAAGATCAAGGCAAATGTAAAACATGTTCACACAAAGGTAGAACTAAGCTTCCAAGGAAAAAAAAAGTGTAGGTCGACCAAATAAATGATGCATAAGTTTATTAGAGTTGATGCGGATGCACCATGTATGAGTCACCAATAATTTATATGTAAATATAATGCAAAAACCAGAGAACCCAATACAAGTAAACACCAAACACCGAACTATGACCAAATACGAGCTCGAGAATGCAAAATTTGAGTTATCAAGTGAGTTGGGGAGCTCGAGTTCCCATCTCGGCGTGAGGGGCTGAGCTGGACCCTTTAAGATATTTTCTAACCCTTCAACAAGAACAAATCTACACCTTATGAACTGCACTATTTCTTGACCCTAAACACATGTAAAACCAGCAAGGAGAACAACCAACACACAAACCAACCACTAGAACCCTTGAAAAATGTAGGTAAATCACAAGCAAGAAGTTGAGAACTTGTATACAAAGTTGAGTAGTAGAGAAAATAGAAGTGAGCAACAAGATTCTAGTCCCCAAGCTCTAATATTATGATAGAGGGATGAAGGAAAAATACCTAGAGAGAATCTGTGTGCATCAAAGAGTTATACTCAAGTAAGATGAAGTAGCTTCAAGATTCAAGCAATCATTCAACTATGAGAGCAATGTGCATGTAATAAGGTAAATAATACTCCAATGGAATGATCATAAATCAAGGGAAAAGGTGTAAATATATGGGAGTCTTTGAGTAACGCCCATGTAGAGATAATGATGCCTCCATAAAGGAGAAGAGGATTTAATTTGCAAAAGAGGAATTTAACTCCTATGACACACACTTACACATATAACATATTTCATGAGGTAATTTCTCATAACTAATATGACACCTAGATCCATGCATACACCTAAGTGAGACGACTCACTTAGAGAGGTGGAATTACACCTAGTAAAAAACTAAAAGGTGAAAATACCCCTACACCAATAGTTCTTAACTACTTACTAGGTCTTGAAATCAAGAAAGGAATAGAAGAATTAAGTCTTCAAACTTCTTTGAGACTATCAAGATCATTTTAAACATTAGGACTACCTAAACATATGTTATAAACATCACACATAGGTCTTATGAATCTAATGTGTAAACACCTAAAATTCACTTACACAATTTGCAAGCTTCTCCCAAATTAGAAACCTATATAAAGGGACCTTATCGGAGAATCACACTAATCTACTAGTTTAGAGATTTCACGGAGTGAATGATGTGAGACATGAATTGTTCCAAGACAAAACAATACAAGTATACAAGTATGCAAAAATACAAAAATGCAAGAGAGATAATTACAATAACACAAAAATAGCTCCAACTCAATATGATCAAATAGAATAATGCAAGAGATGTACATATAGGAGGTGAATGTGTAACCTCCTCCTAGAATCAAGGAAATATCTTCCTAGAATAGTGGTAACTAATAGCTATAATGGTGTATTCAAGTGGTGACTACACCTAAAAAGTGTAGTCAAGTAGTAACCAACACCTAGAATAGTGTAGTCAAATGTACACCTAAGCAAGCATATCCCATAAGTGTATGGAAACTGCAAGTGAGGTGGCATATCACAAGTAGGATAATACAAATAAAGTGAGGAAAATAAATCCTACACTAACACTCCCCCATAAGCACAACTTAGGTGGGTAGTGAAAAATGAAAGTGGGTCTCGACAACAAGGCTTGATGAGGTACCCACGTATAATGCAATCTCTCATAAGATAGAGTAAAAGGAGAAAACCCAGTGGGAAAAAATCTCCCCCAAAAGAGAGACATGAAGAAGTGAAGAGGCTAGAAGGCCCCCTAAAGATGATGAAGTTTTTGATGTAGACCACACCCCAAGAAGAGATTGTAGATGAATTAACTTGAAAGTTTTGGTGAAGATGTCGAACCTTCTCTCAAGAAGGCGGTAGAATATCAAATCGATGACTTGCTCATGAATGAGCTCTCTAAATGAAGTGCATGTGAATCTCAATGTGTTTGGTCCTCTGATGAAGAATCAAATTCTGCATATCTGGATGGTGCTCTAGTTGTCACAAAAGATGACCGTATGCTACCCGATCTAGATATTAAGACTAGAAAATCCTTGGAGCTAAATACCCTCGATCGTGTTAATAGCTCCCCTATACTCTTCCTTTGTGGATGATAGAGCAATATCATTATGCTTCTTTCTCATCCAACTGATAGGACTAGAACCCAATGAGAAAATGTAACTTTGTAGTTGACTTACGACACTCAAATTACCATCACTCAATCTGAGTCCATGTATGTATCCAACCAAGTCAATGTCTGAACCAACCCTATAGTGAATCCCATATCTGTGTGATCCCTAAATGTAGTGAAAAATCCTCTTAGTTGCTTTCTAATGCAGCTCATGAGGTTCTTGCATGTACCTCGAAACAATACTAATGGCATAAGAGATATCAGGTCTCGTGTGAGTCAAGTAAATAAGGTTGCCAACAAGTTTTCGATACAAAGTAGCATCAACCAAGGGTGTGGAACAATCAGCCTCAAGCTTGAATCCAGATAAGAAAGGAGTCGAGATGGCTTGTAGTCAACCATGTGAAACTCGAGCCAAAAGATCGAGAGATTACTTGGGTTGTGCAAGTGAAATCCCTAAATCAAATCTGTATGATCTCAATGCCAGGAAGTAGTGTAGTAGACCCAAGTTAGTCATGGCAAATCTATCCTGAAGAGATGTTATCACTGCTAATATATTTGATGAAGTAATCCCGATGATTAAAAGGTCATCAATATAAATTACCAGTATTAGTAATGAATCATCCTACAACAATATATATACATTGGAATCTGAATGGCATCGTGTAAAACCAGAAGCTAGGAGGAAGGAATCCATCTTGGCATGTACCAAGCCCTAGGGGATTGTTTAAGGCCATAGATAGATTTCCGAAGTCTACAAACTAAGGATGAATCCTGAACAAACCCTAGTGGTTGCTCCATATAGATCTCCTCCTGTAGGTATCCATGAAGAAAAACTCTTCACGTCCATCTAGTGCACACTCTAACTATGTGTTGTGGCTAAAAGCAAGTGTGAGTGCGAAGTCTAATACAATTCATCTTGGCTACGGTTGCGTAAAGGTTGTTGATTAGTTTATGCAAGCTACCTGTGAAAAACCCTTGGCTACTAACTAAGACTTGTACTTATCAACTGACCCATCTACTACAAATTTGGTCTGATATATCCATCAACATCGAATCATCTTCCTTCCCTTAGGAAGTGAAGTCAAATCCCAAGTGTGATTATTGATTAAGGAACGGTATTCCTCATGCATAGCATTATCCCACTCAGGTATGCTTGATGCCTCTTGGAATGTCTCGTGGATATGTCATCTTTGAAGTATAGAAGGCATGTAGCCTACTCGATAGTCTTCCTAAGTATGTTTTTCATCCTCTAGATCCCCTACCCAAGTTCCTACACTCTGAAGTGTAAGTGCAGCCCAAAGAGGGCCTGAAGTGGGTGAGTCATGTTCAATCCTCATCCTCTGAAGCATGACTAGAATTAGATGAGGATGAATCCTAATTACTATGTTTGTTGTCATAACTGGAAAAAACTAGAAGACTCTACCTCAAGAACCTATTGTGGATGATTTGAATCCTCAGATTGCTCATCAACACTGAGTGAAGCAAAAGTAGACGAGAGAAGCGTCAAGTAAAGAGTCAGTGGGACTCTCCTGAAACTTAACACTTATCTCGATGAACAACTCATGAGTAGTAGGATGGATAAGCATATATCCATTGACCCCCTCTAGATACCCAATAAAGATGCAAGGTTTGGATTGAGGCTCCATTGCCTTGTGTTTCTTTTTGGGGATGTGTGCCATCGCTGGTGATCCAAAGACCCTAAAGTGCTTAACTTCTAGTTTCCTATTGTGCCAAGATTCAAAGGGAGTTATAACTTTTAAAGCTTTGTAGATAACCCAGATTCTATATATAACATGCACAATTGATGGATTTTTCCCAAAAATGTGGAGTCAAAGATTTAGAGTGAATCATACAATTTTTCATCTCTTTCAAGGACCGATTTTTTGTTCTACCATGTCATTCTCACGAGGAGTGTAAGGCATTGTCCGTTGTAGATCAATACCCTCTGTGGTGCAAAACTTCTCAAATTTATTGCTAACATACTCCCCCATTATTTGTTTAAAGAAATTTGATGCTTTTCCTAGATTGATTCTCAGCAAGTGCCTTGAAGTCCCGAAAGTAATCAAACACTTCATATTTTTGCCTAAGGAAGTAGACCCATGTATATCTGGAAAATTCATCTATGAAGGTGAGAGCATATTTGGCCCTAGTGAAAGAAGGATGGGGAAAATCCCATGTGACATCATTGTGAATCAACTCTAAAGGTGTTGAAGCTCTCCAAGCTTTTCCCTTGTCAAATTTCTTTTAAGGTGTTTTCCAAGAGCACAACCCTCACAAAGTCCCTTTGAGAAATGAACTCTAGAAAATCCTATAACCATGTCATGCTAACTGAGTTTCTCAAGGTAGTGGTAGTTAAGATGGAAAAACTACTCATGTCATAATCTATTAACTCCATCTAAGTGTGTGAGAAATGCGAGGGGAAACATCGAGTCATGCAAAGTGTGAGATTAGTTAAAAGTGAAGGTACACTAAGAACATTTTTGAATGTTCCACCTTCAACTTCAACAGACCCTCTCCCTAAAATTGTGGCTAGAGTATCATCACCCAAAGTGATGGAGGACATGTTGTAGGGCTCTAAGGAAGAAAACTCAACCTGTGATGAACCCATGTGGTGTGAAGCACCAGAGTCGATAACCCATAAAGGAGTAGATGAGGATGTAATTGTAACTAGTGCTTTTCCCTTATGTTTCTCTTTATCTTTTCCTTTTCCTTAGTAGATTCTTGGGTTGATGAATATTGTTTGATAGATTCAAGGACCCCTATATTATTCTTCTCAAGGAGATGACTGAGGTGATCAATCTACTTCTTCATACATTTGTGTTCATCGTGCCCAAGTTTCTTGCAATAGGCACACTTAACCTTTTCCTTTTAGGCTTCCCATTTGAACTAGAGGTTTCAGTTGTAGGCTTAGAAGAGGTAGTGGATTTATGTTCTTTCTTCTTTTCTAGATCCTTACTCTTTTTCTTCTTCTCTTGGTTGCTAGAAGATTTTTGTTTCCCATTCCCGAAATGAGGGCTTGAGGTTTGGATGACTTTAAGGTACCCATTTGAATTAACTTGTCTTGCTCCTTAGTCAAATCAGCAATGAAATCATCTAAGGATGGCATAGACCATGTGGCTCCAAGAGCTCTCTTGGTAGCATAAAATGTAGAAACAAAGACAGAGTAGTCAAGACCTAGTTTGGAAAGCACTGAAAGAACAAGTTGTTCATCCTTCTTTTCTATTCCACATTCTTTTAACTGCAATCATAAGGACTTGAGCTTGGTAAAGAAATCTTCCAAGGTGTCAAATTTTCTAGGACTTAAGTTGATAAGTTCTATTTCTAGCTCATGACCCCTCATAGTGTCAACTTTTCCAAATAATTTTTCTAAGGTTTTCCACACCTCGTTGGGAGATTTAGTTGACTCTATGTGAAAAAGGAGTTTAGGAGACACTGAAAGACACAAAATACCAAATGCTTCATCACACTTATTATACCACTTAACTTTTCTACATTTGTACTAGGCTCTAGTTCTAACCCCATTGTGATATGATACAACCCTTTACTCCTTAGTCCAATGGAGATTTTTGATTTCCATTCATGGTAGTTAAAAGGTGTAAGTGGGTTAATTGAACTTAGATCCATTATTGTAGAAATGAAATGTTGTGGTAGTTGTTGCAAAAAAATAAATAAATGTGTGGAAAGAAAGAAGTTACGAAGAGAGAAAACCCTTATACACCCCCCGTAAACTACATCAAAAAAATACCCCCACAATATTGGCACTTTATAACTTAGTGTGTTTTACAAAAAAATAGGTCCAATGCTTTGGGAAATGAAAAATATTTAACTTGTACAAAAATGGAACTCGATATCGAGCTACCAATATTTTTTTACAATAACTATTTCTCGTAAATAAGCCCTATTTTAAATGAATTTGCAATAAAATTGAAATGCAATTTTTACTAAAAATAATTTTAACAAAAGGAGGAGGGTTTGATGAACCTAAGGCTACGAACACATCGATCAAGAAGATCTTCACTTTGCTGCCCTAATATTGCTATAGATCTTATTATAAAGAACATCACTATCACGGATTCAAAAATAGTCCTTGAATCCAAAACTCCAATGCGTGTATGGTATGTTAGAAGCTCAATTGCAAGTCTGAAATGTATCTTGATCAGAAACACACCCTTTGCAGTCTAAATAGCATGCAAAACACTAACACATGTGAAACTTCCCTTCACAGGTCTGAAAAAATGCCTAGATCTGGATAAATCTTCCAGGATCATGTAAAAATCGATTTAGGGCCTGCAAAAGGAAATCTCCATAACTATATGTGCACTATGCGGATCAGTAAATATCATAATCCTGCAAATAGGCTATATACCCAAAAGCTGGTCAAAACGGCACCAAATAACACCCAAATACTTGCAAATAATGATCTCAAATGAAAATAAATTTGCAGAATAATAACTAGACAATCTCAATACCATCTCGGCTCTAATACCATATCGAGAAGCACTCAGATCTACTAGTTCAAAGATTGCATAGGTGAATGATGTGAGACATGAATTGTTCCAAGACAAAATAATGCAAGCATACAAGACTACAAAAATATGAAAATGCAAGAGAGATAATTGCAATAACATAGAAATAGCTCCAACTCAATATGATCAAATAGAATAATGCAAGAGATATACATATAAGAGGTGAATATGTAACCTCCTCCTAGAATCAAGGAAATATCTACCTAGAATAGTGGTAACTAACAACTAGAATGGTGTAGTCAAGTGGTGACTAACACCTAGAAGAGTGTAGTCAAGTAGTAACCAACACCTAGAATAGTGTAGTCAAATGTACACCTAAGAAAGCATATCCAATAAGTGTAGGGAAACTCCAAGTGAGGCAAAATATCCCGAGTAGGATAATACAAATAAAGCAAGGAAAATAAATCCTACACTAATAGTCCTCCTACCTTCTTTCACACCTACACCACACTTTTGCTAGTGATTACTATAGGCATATGATAAAGGCATTCTCCATTGTTGGAATAGCTTCTTCATCTTTGCATCCATTCTTCTCATAGTTGAGTAGTAAAGGAAGATCCAAGCATGGCCATTAAGCCATTTTGGTGAGATCCTTTCCTCACTTGGAGACAACATATAAATTGATTGCTTATGATCTAAATAGGTTCATAATTGAATAACAATCATACATTAAAGAGTAGGGATGGCTTAGCATTAGATGTTTCATTCATGTTTATGCATTAGATTAGCTATTTCCTTTAATCTTTTATCTTGATGTTAATGGTAGGCTATTTTTGCTTTGAAGTTGCTTAGTGTTAGTTTCATTCAATTTCTTAGTTATTTTAGCATACATACATTTGGCATGCCTAGTGGGACATACTCCATTGTCTCATGCACTTATTTTCAATTTTTGTAGTTTAGTTTCATTTTTTTCTTACTAACCCTATTTTAACATTTATTAATAAATATTGTATTTCTTAACTTGTTTTGTTGAGTTTGCATGATTTTAGTGCTCTTTGCAGGTATAAAGGAGGTGAGGTGCTGCCAAAATTGAAGCAAATTGGCAAAGATTTGAGCTTTTTGACATTCTTTTTGTCAAATTCTTGTGTTCTTGAAGTTACACAGTCCTCCTACATTAGCGTTGAACCTCACATGATAGTGTTTCTCCTGTGCATTTTTGTTGAACCTCGCATGCTAACGTTTCTCCTATGCATTTTTGTTAAACCTCGCACATTACTATTTCTCCTATGTATTTTTGTTGAACCTCGCATGCTAGAATTTCTCCTATGCATTTCTATTGAACCTCACATGCTAGCGTCCTCCCTATGCATGTTTTTTGAACCTCGTGCACAAGCGTTAAACCATGCATGCTATCGTTAAACCGTGTGTGCTAGTGTTGCTCCTTGTGCATTTTTGTTGAACATCGCGCATTATCGTTGGTACCTATGTGTTTTGTTTAACCTCACACACTATCATTTCTCCCTATGTGTTTCTGTTGAACCTAGTGCACTAGAATCACTCCTTATGCATTTTTTTAACATCATTTGCTAGTGTTAAACCTCATGCACTAGCATTGCTCCTTGTATGCTACCATGAAACCTTGTGCATAACCTATCTTCTAGAAGCCATAACTTTTCTCCCGAACTCGAAATGACTCCATTTGTTTTGCATCGAAAGGTATTGAAGTGAACTATGCAATAGAAACATAAATTTATGATTTTGACATACGAAAATTTACGATTTCCTTTATTAGAAAACTAGTCATTTCTAACATGTCTAATGCTTTGATGAATGTTTTATTTTCATTCTTTACTTGATTTAGACCAAATATTGTGTATGCTCTTCTCTTGCACCTTTTGGTGATCTTGAGAATAAAAAACAACTTTTATCTATATCTTTTTCACATTTGGATTAACTTGGAAATTTCATTATTATTTTTGCTTAAGGGAACGAACCTTTTACAAATAATTTTTATGGTTCTTTGATTTAGATTTTTCCTTTTCTATCTAGTTGGGTTAATTGTTGCATATGCTCTTCTCTTGTGTCTTTTTGATGATCTTGAGAATCGAAACAACCTTTGATCCTCTTTCAAAATGTTGTAAGTTGCTTGGAAAACTACTAACTTTTTGAGTGCAGGACCTAATTTGCTTGTCAAAGAATCGGGATTTAAACCAATACTAACTATAGTGTGTTGCAGGTTGTCAATGGTGTGCTAAACCAAATTAAGTTCAAAAGATAAAAAAACACACCACTATTCAAAACATTGTATTTGCAGGTTTGGATAAGGGCTACGGCTCATCTGCTTTAAACTGTGGGAAGTATCTTGGCATAAGCCATAAAACTCATTATGAGGATTACCACAAGAACCCCAAAGTAGTCCACACCTTGAGGGAACTAGGTGGACGAAATGGGAAGTGCCTCACTACCTACTTGACTAGTGAAAAACTCGTGAGGAAAAGCTTCAAGTTACCCATATGAGGCCTCTATCATTAATTTGATTGTGGGGTAATGGTCCATTGTCTAGAATTTATTCTAGAAATGTGTACCTCTCTTAGGTAAGAATTGGTGAGTTTGTGAACAAAATCCTAGGAAACCATTTGGCATTGGGGCCAACTTGACTTTATCCATCATGTTCTAAAGAGCTCTCACAAAGCAAAAATTCTTCGAAGTCAAAACCTTGTTAGTCAAACAAGGGAGATTTCATTGAAGTTTTTGCCACATGATATTCATCACAAAACTTACAAGGCATAACTTTGTCTTAGTTTCTACTTTGTTTTTAAACAAGGTGAAACTCTGCTAAAGTTAGGTTAAGTATTTTTCATCACCACTTGTTCTATCTCCTTTGTTTTCTTGTTGACATTTTTGGTCAAAAGAGAAAACATACGTGGTATTACCAAAAATAATCATGTCCACCACTTTTGTATTCACTTACATGACCATGTTGTGGTAGGAATGTTAAGTGTTGAAAGTGTGTTGGTACGTCCTCATGTTTTGGTAAACCTTGTCTTGATACCCATATCAAGATATCTCATTGTAGTTAGGTGATCCTACCTTGATTTTCCCTTTGCGTCATTATGTTACTTGCATTATAGCAATACATTTTTGATACTTACATATTGTTTTCCCAAAATTGATATAAGTGTCTCATTATCTTGTTTGTTGCTCGCATTGTAGTGATTCATTGATATACTTAGACCTATTTTTTGATTCAAACATTTCCTTAAGTCTTGGAAGGTGTTGTCGTTACGCTATTTGCATTATGTTAATCCTATTTTGATACTAACATCTTTTTTTCTCAAAACTTGATTAAAAGTATCCAAGTAGTATTGTTATGCTGCCCACATTTGTAACCTCCATTTCCAACACTTAAACTTTGTTTATATTAAACTGAGTTTAGAGTATATACTTTACATTGTTACATTGGTCCTATCACCTCAACCCCCTTTTTAGTATTTAAATATTGTTTTTCCAAAACTTGATTTAAATACTGAAATTGTGTTGTTATCTTGTTGGAACAATCTTTGAGATAGGTTATTAGACATAGGGAGTAGGATCTTTCACGATTGATCCTGGTTTCAGATTTTATTAGATATTTTTTCCTTGAGATATTCTTTCATCGGTGACATTTGGTCATATATTCTTTATCCCTTTGGGACATAATTTGTAGTGGATTAGGACATTCCGTAATGTATTCTCGACACTCATTGTGACATTTATAGTCATTACACTACTCAACTTGACATGGAAATTTTGGTTGTCTTATGTTTCAAATTGGAACTTCTTTCATAGTGAAGGAGTTCAATCATATTATCTAGGTCTAGGCATTTAGACCCAACAATGTCAATCATGGTTAACTATCACATGGTTCCTCACACTTACGACAATAGGGAACCTAGGTTTAGGCATTCACATCAAAATACACCTATCATGACTAAACCTCGATTGGTTCTTCGCACTAGAGAACCCGTTTGGTTACCCCTTTCCCCACCTTCACCTCATAATCGGTGGTATGATTCTAATGATTCTAATCCATGCTATTCTTCTTGATTCCCCTCAGTCTCCTAATTATTCTAATCCAAACTATTATTTGGATTCCCCTCAGTCTCCTAAGCCTCATCCAATCAACTTTATTCTAAGGAATAACCAGTCTCCTAAATGACATTTTCCTCCTCTAAGGATTTGTGTCACCAAAAATTCTCCCCATCATTCCTCTAATTTGACTCCTAAGTCGTGGTCCTCCCTTTCTTCACAAGACCCCCTTTATCAGTCACCTCATCATGATGTCTTCCTCTTTTGAATATCTATATGACTCCAAATTCCTCCAATCAAACATCTAATTTGACTCTTGAGTCACGGTCCTCCCTTTCTTCACATGACCCACTTTATCAGTCACCTTAATGACCTCTTCCTCCATCAAATATCCGTGTGACTCAAAATTCCTCTAATCAATCATCCAAGTCAACCCCTACATCGCAATCTACTGACTTTCTACGCGATCCTATTTTTCTACCTACACTATGTCATCTTCTAGGAAAACCAATACCAACCTATTCCAAATCCACATCTTCTTCCACTCGTGAGACATCCAAATACAAATCTACTTCATCTCTCGAGTCATCTTCTTCTATCAATAAAAATCTAATCCCTCTTTGGCCCTTGAGCAATAAGGTCAAACCTTCCCCTATCAATCAAACATATTATAAATATTCCACACTTGTTGGACCTCTTTCTTCCAATCAACCTACTATCATCAACCAACAACAACCCATACCAATTGATTTCTTTCAGAATGAAGAATCCATCGGAGAATGCATGGGGCTACACGATGACATTTCTATAGATGATCATGAGCAAGGATTCACTTTTTACCTTGATACATTTTCTTATTGTGGGAAGAGGTTGATTCCTTTTTATCAAAAAATAGAGGAAGATCCTAATATCATCAAAATTGATCCTCCTCTTGTTCTTCCATCTTCACATTCCCATTACATGGAGAAATTTTATCCCATCTTCTCATCACCCCATCATTCCTTATATATCATGATTCCTCAATCGCAATCTCTCCTTGGGTCACTTTCTCTTGAGAGCCCATCATCTTCTTCTATATATGGCCACCTCCTAGTAGCCCTTCATCTTCTATTTTTGGGTCACCTTCGAGTATCCCTTTATATTTTATTCTTAGGCCATGTCCTAGTATCCCTTTTTCTTTCTTGATACTTGGGCCACGTCCTAGTAGCCCCTTTTCTTCAATACTTGGTCCATTTCCTAATTTCCCTTCATCTTTTATTTATGGGACACCTCTGGATATTCCTTCATCCCCAATCTATGGGACATCTCCTGGCAGCCCATTTTCTACTATACTTGGGTCACATCCTAGTATCCCTTCATATTATATCCATGGCTCACCTCCTAGTATCCATTCTTCTTCCATCCTTGGGCCACATCCTAATAGCCCTTCATCTTCTATCTATGGCTCACCTCCCGTAGTCCCATTCTCTTCAATCCTTGAACCATATCCTCTTCATCCATCATATCATCCTTCTATCGAAATCATAGGAAGCCCACCATCATCCCTACCATTCCTATCATCAATCCTAAACATCCACTTTCTTCTCCCACTTCTCGGGATCAGAAAAATCACACATTAGTTGGTATGAAACCCAAAAGTTTCTTCATCAAGATAAGATCAAAAATATGAAGAGCTCCAAAGCTCCCAACAAGACAAACAACCACAAAGTTAAAAATCAAACACAATTCAAGAATTCACACCAATTCCCATCAAGTGGTATGGCAAAAGTGAAAAAATCTATGGATATGGAACTCAAGATCCCCACATAAAAAATCCATGTTGAAAGATAAGTCACAATCACTTATCAAGTATGATCTCACCATGGTCATCGAAGATTGGAGATAATATCACTCTTGATAAGAAAAAACTCCTAGTCTCCCTTATCAAAGAAATCACAAACATCGTTGTTGGATCCTATCATGATAGGTGACATTGTTGGTCCCAATTTCCCAAAATCTACAAAAATGAAAACAATTCAAAATTTTAAAAATGAGAAAAACATTAAAACATTACCAAAAAAATAAAAGGTACAAAGATCAAACATTGCAATCAGGTATTGCATACACATGGATGTTCTTTCTTCCCTTTCTTTCCATTCTTCTACAAGTCATCCACCATTTTCATCCCTTCGATGATATTTTGTTAGTCTATTCACGTTTATTTTTGTGACATTTATCTCTATGGTATCCGTTTGACCTTGGTCTTTCATCACCTTGGTAAATTAAATAATGATTAACCTCTTAGAGATCCTATCACTATCTACATCTAATAAACTTGTTACAAAGAGATTTTGGATGTATTTTTTGACACTAGCCAATGTCATCATCACAATCACTTCCACATCCTTCCATTAAGCCATCATGTGGTTCTTAACCCCTTATCAAAACAATCAAGAGAGCTGAAATACTTTTCGAAAGCAAAAAAATCAATCAAAAATTCAAATAAAAATAAAAAACAAAGGAATATATAAATCTCTCTTGGGGTATTTCTAGTATCTCTATCGAGGTTATGGATGTTTGGCTGGTAGTAGAGAAATGTTGTGACTAGAATCAAATACATCTCCATTAGGGATATGGACACTTGGATGGTACGGATCAATGTACGGCTCTCCTTCCACCCTCCATTCACAAATCACCTATCAAAATAAATCATTCCTACACATTGGCTAGTTTGTCTTCACTTATTGCCTATCAAATCTTCACTACAAGAGGTAATTAATTTCCACATGCACACACTAGATCTCGATGAGAAAATAGGATTAGTATGTTACCAAGTGTTTTTAGACCTTTTTCTACTCTTGCTTTAGTTTGTATCTTGTCTCATGATTTGTGCCTTGGGCTAATCACCTTTTCATCGCAAATCTTCTAGCTACATTTTCCATATCCTTCCATAGCATTCATTATTCTTCTACTTTGTTCAGAACATCCATGTGTATAAGATTTCCTTTTTACCATGTTTGAGAGAAAATGTATCCTTTTTTCAATAAAATAATCTTCTACTTCTTTCTATCATATGTTTTATTATCTAGCTTGCACTAGGGGGCATGCTTTCTCCTTCATAGCACTTCATTAGTTTGAGTTCATCATCACATTGAACATATTTGTCTTGGCCTTGATCCAACATATCTTCCTCTTGTATATACGTGTGGGATTTTCCATTGTACATTCTCACCTCTCATTAGGGGCATCTTTGCATCTTCATTTTCTTGTACATAGCTTCAGAAAACTTTCAAAAAATCCAAAAAATTGGTAAACCTTCAAAAAAATCCAAAAACATTGGTAAAACCTTCAAAAATCCAAAAATTGGTAAAAAAAAAAAAAAAAAATCCAAAAAAAAAATTATAAAAAAATTTCATTCACACATCTGAATCATTTATTAGACACAACGTCCTCAAACATTGAAATTTTCCTACAAAACATCTTTCTTTGGTTCTTGCATGTTCTTGCGTGACTTGCAGATCATTTTGATCTACCTCCATTAAAAAAGTTGGTTTGCTTGTTATGTTTGTATTCCCTTGCACAAGTAGTTTCTTGGGGTAGTTTCATAGTGCATGGTTTCTTTTTCATGGGACTTCTACGTCCTTTGTTTATTCACCTCACATGTATCCTTGCTTGGGGTGCCATTTTTAACCCTTTTCATTAACTCAAAATTTAGGAATGAAGAATCTTGATAACAAAAACATTGGTACAACTATCTTGAATGTTGTTTGTTTGAGTATATTTGTTTGTGCTTGTTTCTTTGTTGGTCTGCTTGTTTACTTTCTCGTAAAGCATTACATTATGTATGTTTCTTTGAGTTAGTCTTTACATGTGTATATCAAAATAAAGAAATGATGATGTAGATCATAAAGCAAAATGATGAGATAGAGTTGTTCCTACTCCAGCTGATATATATGTTACCTTCATATGTGAGTTTTCGTCATCACTATTTCTCGTCATCTCCACTTTTCTTCATCCCCATTTCCTTCTATCACAATTTTTCTTCCAAATCACCTGGGGCAATAGGGATTATTTTTATCCCCCCTCCTTTTTTTCATCCATTGAAATACAGCTTCTCTTTCCAATCCCTCACATGGCACACTCACCCACTAGGCTTATGTCAACTCTTCTTTTTCCTTCTTATTTTTGATTGTAAATCAACCTCTTCCATCACCCCATCGACACTCAAGGGGGCATCCTTCATTCTACTAATTTTTCTTCCATTCCTTCAAAATTAATTATTTGTACTTGTTTACTATCTTTGAATTGGTATTGCCTTACACCACCCCAAAGAGGGGAAAATGTAGACACCTAAAATCCGCCTACACAATTTTAATACTAAAATTGTACTAATTATCCTCTTTCCCATCATTTATGTTATAATTAGTGATTTCCTGCTAATTAACTAACGTTTCCCTCCATTTCGGTCAATTAATGACACTTCGTTAATTAACTAGCCTTTACCCCATTCCTGGATGCCAATTAATGACACTTCGTTAGTTATAATCCTCCTTTAATCAATTAATTAACTATTATTAGTTAATTAAGCATTTTAACCTTGTATTTAATCAATAAACCCTCTTATTGGTTAAATCCCCCTCTTAAATCATTCTAATCCTACATATTTCCTCTAAATAATCTCTAATTAGCTTTCTAATCTTATCGTAGCCTATTAATTAATCATATTTGATTAATTAAATCATATCCAACTCCCATGATTTACTAATCACTTGTTAATTCCTCTAATCAAGCTTATCCTTTCTAATTCTCCTTTATCCTTTATCCCACATGCACTAATTTGCAAGCTTCTCCCAAATTGGAAAGCTATATAAAGGACCCTCCTACCTTCTTTCACACCTACACCACACTTTTGCTAGTGATTACTATAGGCATATGATAAAGGCATTCTCCATTGTTGGAATAATTTCTTCATCTTTGCATCCATTCTTCTCATAGTTGAGTAGTAAAGGAAGATCCAAGCATGGTAATTAAGCCATTTTGGTGAGATCCTTTCCTCACTTTGGAGACAACATATAAATTGATTGCTTATGATCTAAATAGGTTCATAATTCAATAGTAATCATACTTTAAAAAGTAGGGATGGCTTAGAATTAGATGTTTCATTCATGTTTATGCATTAGATTAGCTATTTCCTTTAATATTTTATCTTGATGTTAATGGTAGACTAGATTTGTTTTGAAACTACTTGGTGTTAGTTTCATTCAATTAGCTTAGTTAGTTTAGCATACATACATAATGATATCTCAATTAAGTGCTCTTTCAAAACAATGTTCTCTAGGCTTGTGGATAGTGATAAGAGTTGAGTTGTGTATGCTACACTTTCAAAAACTTTATTTTAAGCTTTTATCACATTCATCATGCTTAGTAAGCCCTATTTAACCTTTATTACAAACATGAGCACATACATTCAAGTTTTAGTCTTCTAAACCCGAGATGAGGGTTTCTCGACTCATTGACATGGGACAACAAGGGTTTTTAAGTAATTTTTAATTGACTCAATGTTTACAGTATTTCCACTAATTAACACATCTAAATACCTTTGTAGACTCTTACAAACACATGATAAGACACCTTATATATTTTCACATGTGAAAATGAAGAAAACCAAACCGAAACATGTAAAATACAATGTTCTACAAGTCTACACATGAAAATTAGAGATAGAAGATGTTGAAAAAACCAAACAAACATGGATTATGGATTGAAACCTCACTTATTCCATTTCTATTGTTTGAAAATGCATTTCAATGTTTGAATTACACCAAAAATATGATAAATTCCAATATTTTATGCCTCCGATCTGTAGAGATGTGACAATCAGGATCGTATTTTAGCAAAGTTTCTTCAATTTTGTCTTCTCCTTCTTGAACCCTTCTATGTTTCTCCTTTCTAAACCTTCATCCTTGTTGAGTTGTGGAGCTTAATCGCTTCATTGGCATGCTTTTTTAGACTTGCTGGAATACACACGAATCGACGCGTCGGTTGATGAACCATCGTTAATAACCCATGGACCAAGATGCTCGCTAGGTTAGGCAGGAGGAACCGAAATCGGTTAGGGATAATCGCATCGGTTAAGGCTAACTGGCATCAATTTCCTATGCGTGACTATTATAATTAAGTTACGGGAATTAGATCTATCTTTAGTTGTAAAGTGAATCTAATGGTTGTAATTACATAGTTAAAGTTCCCTAAGATTGTAGATGCATATATAAGCATAAAGATAGGGTTTATAAGATATAATTCAATTGAGAATAGAGAGTAGTTTCCTTTTGAGAGAAAAAGAGAAAATTGTAGAGAAGAAAAATTACAGGACATCCAAGAATGTGTGGAAGATTGTCATTGTATTTCCTCTGTGATGATAAATTGGTTGTTTCTTGGTGGATGTAGCCCACAATGGGTGAGCCACATTAAATTTTGTGTATTGTTTCTTCTTGTATCGATTAATATATTTGTACAACCATCCTTTAACCCCAAAACTAGTATCGAGCATCTTTTTTTTAGGGTTGTGTGTGTTAACAGATTTACTCACAGAGGGATTTCTGATTGAGTGGGAGCAAAGCAATGGGAGAAGAAGGAAAATTCATAGTAGATAAATTTGATGGTCATGACTATCTATTATGGAAGATGCAGGTGGAGGATTATCTGTATCATAAAGATTTATACTTACCGTTGGATGAGAAGGAAAGACTTGCAAAGATGACTGATGAAGAATGAAAAATTCTTGATAAAAAGGCTCTGGGATCTATAAGATTGATCCTAGCAGCATATGTGGCTTTGAATATTACAAGTAGGATCTATGGTAGAGTTGATGAAATAATTAGCGAATCTATATGAAAAACCTAGTGCTTCAAATAAATTTTGTTTAATGAAAAAAATGTTTAATTTAAAGATGCAAGAAGGTGGATCTCAGTATCAAGTCATTTGAATGATTTCTCGGTCTATGGTAAATCAATTAAAATCAGTTATTATTCCATTTGAGGATGAAGTGAAAGCACTTTTATTATTATGCTCTTTGTCAGATAGTTGGGATAACTTGGTAATGGTTGTTAGTAATACAACGTCTACTACTAATGTTTTAAAGTTTGATGATGTGGTTAGTATAATCCTGAATGAAGAAATACATAGGAAAAGTACAGGAGAATCATCATTTGGGAATGATTTGAATGTAGAAAGTAGGGGAAGGAAGAAGGAGATATCCAAGAGAAAGAATAATGGGAAATCAAAGTCTAAGAATGGTAGATCTAAATCCAGAGGTAGAGGTATAATTTGTTGGAATTGTGGAAAGAAAGATCATACAAAGAAGGATTGTTGGTTCAAGGAAAACAAAGAGAATGTACTAGAGAAAGGTAAAGAGGAAAATGTTGCTACAAAAGAGGTAATGCAAGATGCCCTAATTCTCTCCTTGGATAATAAAATTGAGTCATGGGTTTTAGATTCAGGAGCTTCTTTCCATGCAACCCCTAATAAGGGTTATTTCATAAATTATGTCCAGGTAATTTTGGGCATGTTTATTTAGGAGATGATGAACCATGAAATATTATTGGTAGAGGTGAATTTCATCTTAAATTGTAGAATGGAAACACATGGATATTGAAATATGTGAGGCATGTTCTAAGCCTTAAAAGAAATCTAATTTCTGTAGGACAATTGTGTGAAACTAGTTGCATGGTTACACTCATAGCCAAATCTTAGAAAGTTACCAAGGGATATCTTGTTGTAGCAAGAGGCAAGAAGGTAGGATCATTTTATTTGTCTACATGTATTACTAATTCCTTTTCTATTTTATCTACTTCAAATTCAGATACAAGCATGTGGCATAATCGGCTAGGCCATATGAGTGAAAAGGGAATGCGAGTCTTACAGGGAAAAGGATAAGTTATCGATCTCAAACGTGTAGATCTTGATTTCTATGAGCATTGTATTTTTAGAAAGAAGAAGAGAGTGAGATTTCTCAAAGTTAGGGAAATAAAGAAGAAGCATAAATTGGAGCTTGTACACTCATATGTGTGGGGACCACCCTATTTAGTAGCTTCTCATGGAGGATCCCAATAGTATGTTACTTTCATTGATGATGTCATAAGAAAGGTATGGGTTTATTGTATTAATCGTAAATCTGATGTTTTTGAAACTTTTAAAAGATGGAAAGACCTTGTTGAAAATGAATCAAATTCAAAGTTAAAGTGCCTTAGATCTGACAATGGTGGTGAGTACTACAGCAAGGCTTTCAATGATTATTGTTCAGTAAATGGAATACGTAGAGAAAGGACGGTTCCTAGAACACCACATGAGAATGGTGTTACAGAGAGAATGAACAAGACAATCATGGAACATGCTAGAAGCATGAGGATACATGTTGGATTGCCCTTACAATTTTGGGTGGAAGTAGTAGACATGATGATTTATTTGATTAACTATGGACCTTCAAGTGCACTGAATGGTGGAATACCAAAAGAATCTTGGACTGGAAAAGAGGTAGATCTTTCTTTTCTTAGAGTATTTGGCTCAGAAGATTTTGTGCATATTGATAAGGAAAATAGAAAGAAATTGGATGCTAAATCCAAAATATGTACTTTAATTGGTTATGGATCTCGGTGATTTTGAATTACGCTTTGAGATTTAGAAGATTCTAAGATAATTAGGAGTCGTGACATTGATTGGAATGAAAAGAGAATGTACAGGGATAAATTTTTGGTACCCAAAGGTGAACCGGTGGAGAATTTTGTGGATGAAAATGAACTCTCGATTCAAAATTAACACCTACATATTTACACAGTAACCGGTATCGGTTTACCCACCCGACCAACATCAGGTCTACCGTCTTTGGCATCGGTTACGAAGAGATAGACCAAAGTGTTGGTTAGCCGAATTGACATTGGTAGAAGGTGAACGGTGTTGGTCACTGTCAAAAGTAGATACAAATCTACAAGATGAGAAGATTGAGCCTCTCGGCACCCCAAATCTCAGTGAGAAGGTCACAAAGGGTAAGTAGACCTCCAAAATATTTTCACCTTCCTTGTCTTATTTATTATTAACTAATAGTGGTGAACCAGAAAGATTTGAAGAAGTAATGCAAGATAAATCCCAAAAGCAGTGGGAGCATGGCATGAATGAGGAGATGGACTCCTTAGAGCAGAACTAGACATGGAATTTGGTTAAGTTGTCAATAGGTAAAAGATCATTGCAGAGCAATCAAGTGGGTTTACAAGAAGAAGAGGTTTACAAGGATCAAAAGAAGAAGTAGGTATTGAATTTGGTGAAATATTTTCTCTTATTGTTAAGATGAATTCTATTTATATTGTATTGATTTTAGTTTCAAGAGATTGATGTCAAGACAAGGCAAGGCTTGTAGTAAAGGGAGGATCTATTTTTAGAGATGGCGTATGAGGAGCAGCACACAAACAAGATGAGACATGTGTTTATTTTAAGTGCCACACATTGGCTATTTTTGGAGGATCAACTACAAAGCACTTTGCATGGATGCGGGCTAAGAATAGGTTTATCACTATCAGTTAACTAAAGGAAGTCTATTATTAGCACACTTGCATGTGGGGCTATGATTGTAAAAAGTGCGTAGCTAATAATAGCATGCGACCTATTTTGGGATTGGATAAGTGGTGAAGGGAAAGTCCCCACCCTTATAAATATGTAGTGAACTACCTATTTCGAGTAGTAGAAGATATGGATATATATAAATATGTGTGATATATATATATGATGAGAGAGTATATATGTATGAGAATATGTGTGTGAGAGATATGACTATATATTAGATCTGTGCATACGCATGATGAGCGTATACCATTATTGCCATATGTAAGAAGCTTCGTAAATTGTCATATTTAATATAATGGAGGATATTGGTTGAATCTAAGTGTTAGTTCTATGTGTATTTGGATCTAGTATGTTCTTGATTTCATCATGGTTAGTACTTAATTTTGTTCTCCCTTAGTTATAGATCTGGCATGCTCTATAGAATGATGTATTAATAATGGAACTACATGTATTAAGTCTTCATCATGCTAACATCCTACAACAACAACCCTAAAGAGGGACCTGGTACCTTTGCACTTTGGTGAGCGCTCAATCTAGGCTAAGAGTGATGTGCCAACAGCACTTGGGGTCTTACTTGGTGAATTCTAGGCTACATCATTGGTTCCATTGTCAGACCTCTTTTTCAGTTGTTTTCAGGATGGTTCACGATGAAGACATATACCGGTTGACCTTAGCAAGTGTTGAGGAGTGGATACATGATCTGGAAGAAGAATACACATAGCGGTTCAACACTGGATCTAAGTTTAACGCACACGTGGGTGGAACAAAATTTGTATGACAGTTTATATGAGAGATTTTTTCACTATCTTTCTAGTAGAATTGTATGAGTGGCTGATTGCTTATGCATCTAAGTGGAATTGGAGGTATCATGCACTTGTCTAGACATGCAGGAAGAATTTTAGGCCCTTTATGATGCTGATCTTGATTTGGACTCGAGTTGTGGATACGTGGTTCCATGGTGTTTTGAATAGTTATATTTTGAGTACTCAATTTCCACTTATTCATGTCTAGAGGTAGTTGAATTCCAGTTTTTACGATATCCAAGGGGAACTTACCTGCAAGGAATTCCACTGTGAAATCAAGATCCTGATGGTAACTTTGAATCTGAGAGTAAACTGATGGCTAACTAAACCCCACCACGCACGGGGGTAGGAGTAGGTTTGGTAAAAGATGGCAGACCTAGCGGCAAAAAGGCAGAGAGAGGAAAGGTGGCTTAAGTATAATGAGGCATGTGAGAGGGAGATCGAGAAGCAATGGGAGGTTGCAGAACAAAAATGGCGTTGTGGAGAAAGATAGTTTGGGAAGGAGTTGAAATTCACATAGAAGACATGGAACCCGAGCCTCAGAACTCCCCATTTGGGAAAACATGATAGGGAACCCTCCTCGGCCTCACATAGAAGCGCACCAATAGAGACGACCTGGGCCACGGGCACATCATCTGAATCCACCTGAAACCTTGCCCTTGCACTTGGTTTTCCAACATCTAGTATAACAAGTAGTCAACAAACTAATTCAAGCAGTGGAAGAGTAGGAGTGAGTCTTATGAAAGGTATAATAATGGTAGCATGAAAATGACTTCATTGTTATATGGGAGTACTTTTTCAGGTGTATCATCAACACAAAATACAAGCACGCACCGATTTTCAGACTAACTTCTGGGAGTGGTAATGCTTCACAGACTATCGGGTACAAGTTCAGTTCTACTATTGGGACACAGGGAAGTACATCTTCTGGTCCAACCCCACCATAGTTCGGGATCAGGGAGGCATAGGTAGCTCAAGTTCCAGGTGGATCTGGTGGTTCTGGAGGTAGGGGAAACACAAGAGGTTCTGGATCAGGTGGGCAAGGTCCGCACCAACCCCAAATATTTACATGGAGATGTCTCTTCATCTTCCAGAGTATAGGGGCATAGAAGATGTTGTTGAACATGTGCATATGTGTGAAATATTGTGGCACACAAAAGGAATCATGGCTTTTGAGTGTAGGGAAAGCCAATTTTCCACTACATTACAAGGGTGCACACACACTAGTACAAAAAATTTGACCTTGATCAGACTTGTGGACTATACAACTTTAAAAGATGCATTCCTTAAAGAGTTTCACATCCCTGAGTTTGAGTAGAAGAGTATAAGTGCACTCAAGGATATTAAGCAAGGCACTACTGAAAGTGTTAGAGAGTATGATGCATGGTTTAAAACATTTGTTATCTAAGCTTTCTTATGACATACACACAAGCCAACATGCACAATGGTTCATTGGGGGTTTGATTACACCTTTTAGGAGGGCATTATCACATAAGACATACACTTGATCCACATGAAGCACTTGAAGCAACTTTACGTGTTGAAGCAATTGGAAGCATAGACACTGGAGTGAGCCCATTTTTAGAAGCACATATCACAGCTATGGAAAAAATAGTTGGAGAAACTATCAGCAAATTCAGCACATGAGACACGCACAGGGATTTGGTGCATAGATTGTGAAGTAGAAGGTCACACCAAGGATAGTTTCCTCATAGATCAGTGTGATCATCATTGTTGATGGATTGTGAAATATGCCATTTAAACCATGATGCTAGCCACTTTCCATTATTACAACGTGCATGATAAGGAAGAACATTTCAAGCTATTATGTAAAATCTATAGGTCCATGACTCATGACACGGAAGACTTACCGTAGATGATTGGTTAGATCCATGATGCTATAGATATTGGTGTATGATAGATAGGAGTTTTACGATAACTCTAAGGGAAAGAATGAGCATCAGGACTAGGATCACAATCAGGCACGCTATGATCAAAATGAAGGGCATTTTGAAGGTGGTCATGGCAGAGGTCGAGGATACCACGAGTGGATTTGGAGGATGAGGCCGTGGTAGTGGAAGAAGTGAGTTCCCCATGGAACATGTTATACATGTGGATCTCCTGACCACTACAAGGCGTGAATGTCCTCAGAATATTACATGTTCTTTTTGTGGAAAGAACCATAGCTACGAGGAGTGCCCGGACTTGTATGAACATCTTAGTAAGCAACATAAACAAGAAAACAAAGGCATAGGGATGGTTAGGATACAACACGTGTTGTTGAAAATCAATGGATGCCTAAGTTGGTGGTAGAGTCCAAGAGTTGCAAGTGAAGATTACGACCCATGTGCGAGGCACACACGCGAGAAGCATTATGAGAAGCCTACCATCACCAAGGAGGAGGTTCTACATGCACGATACCCAGATCCTACCTATCAGAAGGAGGTTTATCAGGAAACCATGGAAGTTCTCAGGAATCTTCAGGGTGAGATACAATACTTAAAAGAGCAATCACGGAAGATGGAGCAAAAGAAAGTATCGAGATAGGTCCAAACTGATATAGATGACGTAAGGGAAGTGTGTAAAATGTTGCACTAGGAAAATATCATTCCACTGTTAGGGAGTTGGTTAAAAGGAAACATTCCATGCACGCATGTAAGTGTTGAGACTAGATGAAAAATCCTACATGCGAATCTTCCCCCCCAGCCTAGATTATGACAAGGAAATCACTCTAAATGTTGTTGTGGATGGGTGGCTATTGAGTAATATACTGATTGATATAGGTGGAAGTCAATGTTCTTACTTTAGATGCATGGGTACAAATGGGAAGACCCCATTGCATCCATCCTCTAATGTATTATTCATGGCTAATCGGACTAAGGCCACTCCCATCGAGTTTTGAAAGATGCATCCATTACCATACAAGGAGCCAAGTTCACTAGAGACTTTGAAGTTTTAGCATTGCAGAGTCAGATAACTTCCCAACTCTATTGGGGCATCCTTGGTGCTATGCAAATAATGTTGATCTTTGGTTCAACAAGGGCTATATCAGTTTTGAAAACAAGGAGGAGAGAGTTATTATCCCTTTAACAGATGGAAAATTGTGCCTATGTTGAGCCCTTAAGTGAAGAAGATCTTAATAGGATTTATGTACACGCCATCCATCCGAGATCTAGAGATACTTGAGCCAACCAAAGAAGGACTAATTCAGTGGGAGGATGCATAGTCTATTAGCGATACTACAAGTGTTGCTTGTGATAATTGGGCTCATAGCACTTATGAGTTGGTAGGGCGTGAAGTAAAGAGCATATTTCCTAGAGGCAGTAAAACCACGTTATGTCAGGAGGATAGGTAACAACTCGGTACCTGTTACACCGAGAGAAGGAGATCCTATGGTATTCCTGTGCACCATGGAAGAATAGTGGATAGACCATTGAAAGAAGAAATATGCTAGCATATACACTACGTGGAACAACAACACACTGGTGGGTGGCCCACAAGGATAATCTTGTAGGATGGAATGAAATTAGGATTGCTCTTGTTACTAGGTTCTTTAGGAGCAATGCACCTACTCAAATATGTACTTATCATGGTAATCAACCTGTTCAACACCACGTTCAAAAGTGTGAGAGACTCTAGATAGAAGGGGCAGGAAGCTTTACCACCTTCGCTTATGGGTGCACAAGTTTTATTCCACTTTACAAGGATGCATGCGTGCTTGGTATGTATATGTAGAACTCCATAGAGAGACTGAAATTGGCAGGATTTAATTATAGGAATGACCCAGACATTTGACTTCTTCTCTACAAAGCCTCCTCAGTGGAAGAAGCATTGAAAGTCATAAAGCACTTAACTATGGGAGATAGTGCCAAGGCTGAAGAACTACTTTAGGAGTTATTAGATGAAGGAAACTCAGAGAGCACGTCTTGTTGAAGAAATAGAGGTCGATGCCATACTACTTCAACGCACTTTCCTTGAGAAAGAAAAAGGAAAATGGTCTACTTAGTGGATGATGAAGAAGTAGAAAATCTGGATGTAAACTATTCAACAGGTAGGCATGAGGTGTTGGATAATGCAGATAAGACCACATGCGCCTATCATGAACCTATGAAGACAAAGCGGTGAATATTGGGATAGATATTGAGCCTAAGGAAGCCATAATTGAGACTATTGGTCATACTCTGAAGTGGAAAAAATCATAGAGTTACTAAGGGATTATCAGGATTTATTCCCTAGGGGGTACCATGAACTTAAAGGCATGCATGAATCATTAGGGGAGATGAAGATAAAGCTTAAAGAGGGTGCATGCCTAGTTAGAAAGAGACCTTATAGAATGAACCCTAACTTGCATGTGAAAAGGTAAAAGAAGAGATTGATAAAATGTTGAAGTCTGGGATCATCAAACCCCTTGATGAGTCAAAATGGGTTAGTCCAATGGTGATCAATATCAAGAAGGATGGATGGATTAGAATATGCATGGACTACAAGGAGCTGAATGTTGCATCTGTAATTAATCCATTTCCTACGCCATTCACTGAGGAAATACTAGAAGGCATTGTAGGGGCATGTGTAAATCTATTCATTTACAAATGGGTTCTCTGGGTATCATCAGGTTAGGATTTCCCAGGAGGATCAGAAAAGACTACGTTTACTACTGAATGGGGTAGCTTCACCTATACTGTAATGCCTTTTGGTCTAAAAATGTGCATGCTATTGTATTTTCACGCATAGTTGTCCAAGCGTTCAAGGAATTTATTCACAACTTCTTACAGTCTATTTAGATGATTGGACGGTGTATGGATTAGTTAAGGATCATTGTGACAATCTACGCTTAATGTTTGAAAGATGTAGATAGTTGAGTATCTCATTAAACATCAAGAAGTGCATATTTGCTACACCATTTGGGATACTTTTAGGACACATAATCTGCAAGGAAGGTTTGTTGGTTGATCCAACCAAGGTTGCAGTCATTATAGGCCTAAGGGAGCCTACCAGTCAGAGTGAGGTGCATGGATTTTTGGGTCATATAGATATTACAAAAATTTATCAAAGGATATGCCAAAGTTTTCACCATTTGGAAGAGTTACTAAAAGGGAAAGGTACGTTCTATTGGGGAGAACCACAAAAATGTGCATTCGAGACATTAAAGGAAAAACTTACTACCACACCTATTCTACATTTTCCTTCATGGGATCAACCATTTCATGTACATGTGGATGCCTCTGGCATGACCATTGGCATGGTGTTAGCTCAACCTAGAGAAGGTATTATAGATCATCCTATCTATTTTTCTAGTAGAAAGTTGACTCCTGCAGAACATAAATTACACAACTACAGAGCGTGAAGCTTTGTCGATGATCTATGCATTACACAAGTTCCACAATATCTATCTAGCTACACCATTTGTATTCTATACAAGATCACATGGCATTGAAGTATTTGGTAAACAAGCCCATTTTACAAGGGCACATATGTAGATGGGTACTATTATTTCAAGAATTTGATTTCACAATTGTGGTAAAACCAGGGAAAAGTAATTCTGACCAAGACCATCTATCAAGAATACAATCAAGAGAAGAAGCACATGCAATTGAGGATACCATGCCAGATGCATAGTTATATAGGTTACAATGCATGCCATCAGAATTAGAGGACATTGCTATCTTTCTACGGACTGGTGTGGCACCAGAAGGAATGAAGGCCTTAGAAAAGAAACAACTTGCTATATACGCACACCTTTTATGTTGATCAGTGGTGACTTGTACAAGTTAGGCAGAGATGAGGTATTGTGTCCATTGTGTATTGGAGCATGAGCACACAGATATTATGGAGGAGGCTCATGGTGGTATTGCAGGTGGCCACTATGCAGGTGATGCTACTACGCGTGCAAGATCCTACTCACTGGATTATGGTGGGAGACCCTATATAAAGATTGTAAGGTGTATTGCAAGGCATGTGTGATCATTGTCAACATCTAGGAAAACTAGGGAAAAGAGATGAGATGCCTTTAAGACCTATTTCTAGTGCATAACCATTTGAGAAATGGGCTATCAACTTTGTAGGACCTATTTCACCGGCCACACGTAGGACTGGATCACGCTACATCATTACTTGCACAGATTATCTCACAAGGTGGGTAGAAGCAACACCTACAAAGGATTGTATGGCAACTACAACAACTAGGTTTCTATGGGAAAATGTTCTTACATGGTATGGATGTCCTCTAAGTTTGACAAGTGATAGGGGCACACATTTTTTGAATGAGACAATAAAGATATTATTAGATGAGTTTATGGTTGCACACCATAAGACTACACCTTACCATCCTCAGAAAATGGAACTATGAGGCTTTCAACAAGATTTTGAGCCAAACCTTGACAAAAATTTGTGATGTTGGAAGAAAGGATTGGGATGATAAAGTGTTTGTTGTACTTTGGGCATATAGAACAACTTATAAGAGGTTGAACAAAGCCACACCATTTTAGTTAGTGTTTGGCATGAAGTCATTCTTCCTATGGAATTCATGTTACCTTCTTTGTGTATCACACATGCTGGAGGTCTAGTTGATGAGAAAGCTTTAGAAGAATGGATGAAAAATAATCAAGTTGGATGAGTGACGAGCCATAACACGTTGGAGTCAGAAGCAAGAAAAGGCCAGGAAGAAAGCATGGCATGATAAAAACATAAGGGATAAGAAGTTTGAGATTGGACAAATGGTGCTTCTCTATGACTCTAAGTTCTTGTGCCATCCAGGAAAACTTAAGGTACATTGGTTGGGGCCATATGTTATCACTCACATACTCAAAACAGCACTTTCCAGTTAGAAGCACTTGATGGAACATGGCTACCCGGTTACTTTAACGGGAGTAGGTTGAAGCCCTACTATAAATAAGTCTTCTTGGTGTTTGTAATAAGGCAGTGTTTCCATTTAGATTAGGTTTTCAATTCTGCATTTCCTTCATGTGTTTCCTTCTTTGTCACTATGCTTTGTCAATTTAGTTGGTGTGTTTGTGTAATAAGCATGTTTGTGCGCGTGAAGCTAATTACTATCTGAAGCATGTTTATGCACAGAGGACTACACATACTTTTAGTGTGGGGTGGTTGTTGATATCTAGGTACAAGACTGCTAGAATTGAAAGGTGAAAAGAATAAACTACTACGGGTGCCATTTAGGTGCTATTCAAGTTAAAATATTGCTTCTAAAAAGTGACCAAAGATGGAGATGAATGAAGGGACAATATAACGTGAGGTAAGCGGAGGCCATAACAACTACTAGTGGAAGGTGCAGTGACAAGGTACTCGGGTGCAAGGAAGCACACTGAAGAGAAGTCTATGACCAGAGGGTAGGAAGGCACGCTAGAAGGTTATAATTGGGGCACAAAGATGTACCACATGAATGAATGAAATTGGTCAATAAATGAGAGGACATTGGGTAGGTGAAGGAGCAATAAATGCATCAAAAGTGTGAAAATATATATAAGGATGGGATGCGAGTTCATTCTTACCATTGCGATTAAGAGAATTTGAAAAGAGCTAAGTGTGAAGAGCCAAGAAATCATGTTGAGGTGCGAAGAGTGTGAAACCAGACATGGAAAGGAGGTTTGTGTGAAGGAGAAGCTTGCATTCCCATAGGAGAAGGGTTTGAGCAAGAAGATGTGTTACAAATGAGCTAGGGCATGTGATTTCCACTAGGGCACATGGAGATTTGAGCTAGGGTTTGAGTTGCACATTGTAGAAGTCAAAAGATGAGTATTTTTAGAGGATTGCAGTAGGGTAGAAATGGCACCAAAGAAGGTAGTTGCAAGTAGAAGAGTTAAGGGAAAGAAGAAGGTGGTCATGGAGGAAGAAGAAATGACCCCTGAGAGCAATTTTTCAAAGATGCAATATCCAGAGGGGGTTATAGTAGGCCAGAATGGGATTCCCACATTCGAGAGAAGCAAGATAAGTGAGTACAACCATCATACCATAGAAAAATAAGGAGTTGGATGCACTATTGAACACAAAGACAAATAAGCACGACGGAGGACATGTCAATCTATGACAATGTTGGGGAGAAGTTATTGAAAAATATTGGAGTATATCAGTTATACGAGCTCCCCTACTTTGGAAAATATGAGCCCTTGTACCAATGGCTCATGAGCAGAGTACACAAAGACTTCTTCTATTTTGACAGGATGTAGTAAGGATTTCAGCCACGCTGATCTCCACAGTGACAGGGTTGAAGGCTACAGGTGAAGACCTCAAAGAGGACTTAATAAACAAGGCTGCAATTTTGGAGACCAGAGGGAGCTAGGGTACACCAAGGGTCCATGCATGGCATGGACATAGACAAGCTTGAAAAAGTACCCAATTGTGTAGGTAATCCGTGCATTGTGTAACAAAACTAAATGACCAAGAGAGGTGGTCACAAGTGAACACCATGTGGCTACACATTTGCAAAGAAGATGTCTAAAGGGGTAGTATACAACATTTCAAAGTACATTGTGGAAACTATCATCAGAAGAAGCAGTGTTCAGAGGAAAGATCAATTTTGGGGCTGTTCTATTGTCTCTGGTATTCATGGAGATCGGGTGCCCGATGGACCAAAGGAGAAGATCTGGGAGTATCCCATGGAGAACAAGTCACCTATAGAATGATTCAAAAAGTACTTGTGTGAAGGATCGATGACCAAACCAGTCAAGTAGAGGGCTGAGAAGTGGTATGATAGGCTCCACATGTGCATTTGAAGAGGAATGGCACATCCCCAAAAATTTCTTCGGTGGTGGGTAAGGCAGTATTTTGTATATACCAACATTTTTACATCACATGATTTGTGATGAAGGACGGGGCTTGGAGCCCATGGTGCAAACTACCATATGCCTTCAAAGTGAGGTATTTTTAGGCATCGGTTCATAGGTTCTCGATGTGCATCCTAACATTCAATGCAGACAAGGTAGATTGCGACTACCACACACTGAGGAAGAAGTATGGATATCCAGATGTAATGCATATATTGAAAGGCTCATCTCATATGTGTTGAGCATAAAGCCAGTAAGTTTGGTTGTTGGAGACATTGGAGCAGCACTTGTGTACCTCCAACTGAAGCCCAAGCTAGAAAATAACAAGTATGTGGAAGATGAGTTCGCGCTCCTAGGGCCACCGAAGGGTAAGCATACCATGGAGAACATTCCAGTGCCTAAGCCCATAGAGACAATCAAAGTAGAGGATGAGGAGGATGAGCACGAGGATAGTGGTGGTTTGGAACACAGGAGGAGGCAACCATCAGATAAAAGGGAATCAGAGCACACAACTACACCAACTCATGGGTAGGAAGAAGAAGAGGATCCAAAAGTAGTTCAAGGAGAGCGCCACTTTAAAAGAGTATTCAGGAAACAAGGACTCAAGGTGCTACTCCACAATCAATGCGTAGGTCACCTCGACTATCTCCACAGAAGGAGACAACTGAGAAAAAAGAAGGAAGTTGAAATTGGACAAAGAGGTGGAGGAATCTGAGGAAAGCATGCACGGGTCTCCTACACCACCTGAATATGAGGAGGAACCACAGAGCAGGGAGGAGCCACAAGAGGAATCAAAGGATGAAGGAATGAAGGATGGGGAGGAAGGAGAAAAGGAGACAACAGAAGCCATGCATGAGACTACTCGGGGTATGTCAGAAAAAACTCCAAATCTTGGAGCCCCAGTTCCTAAGGGGCCTAGAACAAAGAGAATGAGTGGAGAACATAGTGCACCAATCATGGGCTATGCTTGAGGACATAGGTAAAATTGTCCACACCCATTTTCAGCACTATGACACAAAAGGAGTTATTTGGCTGGGAGTTGATGGATGAAGATATGGCGACCATGCGCACAAGGAAGCAACTTTCATGGTCGATGCACACACATATGGATGAACCAGACTTTGATGTGTGTGAGGAGTCATGCATGTCGAGGAGGTTGAAAAAGACTCCCCAAGCTAGACACATAATAATAAAGCCTATTGTTATGTCCGATGAGCAAGTAAGTAATGCATTGGTAAAGGTCTCCACAGAGGTGGCTCACAGAACATGGATAAGGCCACAACCATCAGGGCACTGCTGTGAGGGGAAATTAAAACAAAAGATGTAGAAATAGCACACACTTGATCCAGAAAAGGATTTGGAACAAAGAAGAACCATGCCTTTATCAACATGGCAGAGACTATTGGGGACCATGTACTAAAGCATGCACCCACATCTGGAGTCAAAGGTACCAAAAAATTTCCTTCAGCAATGCACTATGTCAAGACTTTGGTGGATTTGGTACTTGAAGATGAAACCATGCGAATGCCAACACCAAAGAATCCTGAGCAAGAGGCAGAAAGGGCAAGGGCTACAGTGAAGAGAAAGATTTCATCTTACGAAGGACTACTACAAGCACTACAGGAAGAACTAAAGAAGGCAAACCAAGCCTTGAACATTTGTACAACTCCAGAGGTGCTCATCAAAATAAAAACCCTAGAGGAGGAAATGAGGTCCAGAAAGTGATGAAGGATGACACATTGGGCCATGCGAGAAAGACTAGCACTAGTTAAACAAAGTGAGGCCCTTGCAGCACACACAAGAACCACACAAGGGATGGCTAGATGAGCTTGGGAAACTCATCACATAAAAAGATGGATTTGCTAGAGGGAAGGATGACTACAATGTCCAACATTGTATTGGTCTTGCAGAATGAGAAAGGAGAGATTGTGCAAGATGAACTAGAGTCCATTGCTGTGGACATTCCAAAAAAAGTAGAGGAAGCACTCATTGAGTGGCAGACCTTGGAGGCTGAAATAAAGGAGGAATATCCCAAATTAATTTTTCAAGTTGAAGTGGATGAAGTGCGGTAACATCATTATTTTATGCATATAGATTCATTCTTATTCTTTCCATTCATATTCTTTAATTCATTTTTGAGACAACCATTTTGGGGTGGCAAATACAATTAGTGTGGGGTAATGTTGAGTAGAGAATACTTAACAAAAGGCACACAAGAGGTCCGCGGGAAAATAGGGCATGTTCAAAGGTGCGAATGGATAAGGGAAACACGCGCAAGGATAAGTTCATATTTTGGGACTTAGCCATTTTTGCACATGAGGATCTATTTTTAGAGATGGCGTGCAGAGCACACAAACAAAGCAGAGACATGTGCACGCCACACATTGGCTATTTTTGGAGGATCGACTACAAAGCACTTTACATGGATGCGGCTAAGAATAGGTTTATCACTTCGTTAACTAAAGGAAGTCTATTATTAGCACACTTGCATGTGGGGCTATGACTATAAAAAGTGTGTAGCTAATAATAACATGCAACCTATTTTGGGATTGGATAAGCGGTGAAGGGAAAGTCCCCACCCTTATAAATATGTAGTGAACTATGTAAAAATATATATGTGATGATGATAGAGATAGAGAGAGAGCATACATGTGTGATAACTAAGATATAGTGAGATTATGATGCTGCAAATCTATTACGTGCATGAGTGTATACTGCATTATTGTAAGAAGCTTATGTGTAATTGTCATATTTAATATAATGGATATTATTGGAATCTAAGTGTTAGTTCTGTGTGTAATTGGATCTAGTATGTTCTTGATTTCATCATGGTTAATACTATAATTTTTGTTCTCCCTTAGAAATAGATCTAGGCATGCTCTTTATAGAATGATGTATTAATAATGGAAAATAATCTTAGTATAAATTCATAGAGATAGGAAGAATTCAAAACCTGTAAGTACACCTATGATTGGACACTTCAAATTGAGAAAAGATCAGTGTCCTACATCACATGAGGAGGTTGAGTACATGGCATGAGTTTCGTATGCTTCAACAGTTGGGAGCTTGATATATGTTATGGTTTGTACTAGACCAGACATTGCACAGGAAGTGGGAGTTGTGAGTAGATTTATGGCTAATCCAGGTAAAGAGCATTGGAAATCAGTTTAATGGATTCTCAGGTATTTGAGAGGGACATCTGGCATGTAGTTATGTTATGGAGGGTTAAATTCTTCTTTAAGTGGCTATGTGGATTCAGACATGGCTGGTGATTTGGATGGCATGAGGACCACCAATAGGTATGTTTTCACAGCAGGTGGCACGAAAGTTAGCTAGATTTCTAGATTGTAGAAGGTTGTGGCCCCGCCTACTACAGAGGCTGAGTATGTTGCGCTTACAAAGCTAGAAAGGAGATTATATGGATGAGCAAGTTCATGGAAGAGTTGGGAAAAGAGCAAGAGGATTGTAGATTGTACAGTGATAGTCAAAGTGCAATTCATCTGACAAAAGAACTCAATGTTTCATTCTAGAACGAAACACATTCAATTGAGATATCACTTCATACAGCAGGTATTGGAGGATGGGCAACTGAAGTTGGAGAAAATTCATACAAAGGAGAACCCTACGGATATGCTAACGGTTGCATGCAAAGGAGAAGTTGGAGCTACACTCCACTTCTATTGGTCTTCGAGTTTGAGACTTGAAGAGGGAGAAACATGCCAAAGGAAAGGATCATAGGATGGAGTTATACGGTATAGTGCAGCAATTTATCTCCAAGTGGGAGATTGTTGAGTTATGGAGCTTAATCGCTTCATTGGAATGTTTTTGTAAACTTGTTGGAATACACAAGAACTCGGTGTCGGTTGATGAACCATCATCGGTCACCCATATACCGGTATCATTCAAAAAGGAGGAACCGACATCGGTTAGGGCTAACCAGAATTGGTTGCATGTGCGTGACTATTATAATTAAGTTGTGGGAATTAGATCTATCTTTAGTTGTAAAGTGAATCTAATGGTTGTAATTGCATAGCTAAAGTGCCCTAAGATTGTAGATGCATATATAAGCATAAAGCTAGGGTTTAGAAGGTAGAATTCAATTTAGAATAGAGAGAAGTTTCCTTTTGAGAGAAAAAGAGAAATTTGTAGAGAAGAAAGTACAGGACATCCAAAAGGTGTGGAAGATTTCAAATCTTCATTGTATTTCCTCTGTGATAATAAATTGGTTGTTTCTTGGTGGACGTAGCCCATACTGGGTGAACCACGTTAAATCTTTTGTATTGTTTATTTTTGTATCGATTATTTTTATGCTTAGATCTAATTAATATATTTGTGAAACTAGTGTGCTAACCCCAAAAATCCTATCTAAATATTCCCTTATGCCTCCTTCCTCGAATGAATCCTAATTTCTATCCTTTCTTATTTTTTTAATTCACTTATAAAATTAAACACACTTGAGTTTACTTGACCCAAGATGGTGGGAAATGAGGTTCAACATGAGTTACACATGAGAAATGGATAATAAGGTGGTTCACACCTTCATAACAAGAAATTAGGTATTTTTATGCCTCTCATGAAGTATCATGATTAAGTAAACAAGAGTTATACCCCAAGAAAACATTAGACATTGACTTACAATTTAAATTTTCAAATTATAAATTTTAGAGGGAAAATGGAAAATAGAAGCTAGGAAAGGCTATAAATGCCCCAAAACAAACTTTATGTAACTCCTAATCCTACTTTAGCCTTATCACACCAAAATTTTCATCTATGTACATTATGATGCTCCTACATCAAAATCAATCGAAATGATTTCAAGTCCCATGTTGGTATGACAATTGGTATCATGAATAGTCATGCAATACTAATGCATTGTTTTTTTCATTTATGGTTGGAAGGAAGAATGATAATATATAAGATATAGACTATTGATCGCAACATCAATTTTTTTTACCATATGTCCTTCATGTGGTCCACACCCCCTTTCCCCTTCAAATAGTTCACACAAATGACACATAATCCATATGTGACTTACCAAAAGACAAAAGGCGACCATAGATGGTAGAGGAGGGATTTTATCTATCCAAGGAATTCAATTAGGTTGACCATCTCCTTTTTCTTTTCTATTTGTATCCCCTTCAAACCCGCCTCGTGTTGTGCACACCTCCTATTGCATGTGACATGCATTGTTTAAAATATATTCTAAGGTGAATATTCTCAAGCCTTCCACCAAAGAATTTGTTGCCTTATTGTTGAATGTTTGTAAAATTTGTCACTTATTTCTTTGACGGATTAAAATAATCACGAGAACACAAAAGGTGGAATCTAAGAATCATTTAAATCTATTTTTAAAATCCTCTTACTCTTTCATTTCACATGCCAAGCCATATGTTAGTGGCATTTTAAGGTTCTAGGAAAATGCTCACTAAGAGGAAGTTAAACAAAATCATGAGTTCCACTAAGAAATGAGAAAATAATAAGAACAATGCTTGGTTGCGTGTTCAAATGCTTACGATAACAATGAAATTATCAATAGAAAGGCCAGCTTAAGCAATTACACGACAATGACTTAATTTTTGAGCTATTCATAGTATGTTCCCTTAATAATTTGTGTCTCACACCCATTTTCTATTTTAAACAATTCACATAAAGGACATGTGGTCTATACGTGACTCTACGAAACAAAGAAGAAGATTTCCCACTTTCCCTCCAAAATTTTCCCTTCCATGTAATTCTCATCCCTCTATCTCCATGTTCATTCACCTCACTTCCTCCTATAATGTTCCTCCTTCACTCCTCCCTATTAGTGTATCCATTGTAATCTTTGTATGTGATTGCTTTATCTACGCCAAAAGACATTTTCTAACGAGGCAAGCCCCTTGACTTTGACAGTGTTAGATGTATTAACGGAAGGAAGATGTGACACCAGCTATGTGATTATGCCACATGGTTGTGCATAAACTGTTGATCAAGCATTAAAATATAGTCGTAGTTGCAGTTAATCCTCTGTAGACACAAAATTATGCACTTTACACATAATTTGGCCCAGTCTTATACTACTATTTAGAAGGTTCTCAAGTGTACAAAGTACTAATTAATCCCACCTTTTGGCCATCTTTATTTTATATTTTATTTCGTAGTTCTCATGTATTTTCTAGCACTTATCCACCCATTTCGCAATTGCCCCAACATTTTAGCCCTAAATCAGGGGTGCCCTGACTCTGATCTTGGGGTGCCCCAGGCCCCACCTTGGGCACCCCGATCTATGCAAATCCCCTTTCACTCCTTTTTGGGTCATTTCTAGTTGTTGGTCATCTTTATCTTTTTCTCAGTCGGCCTTGTCGGGATTAATTATGAAATTAAGCTTGAGATCCCTATAAATATAAAGTTATAAGACCATAATGAGGGTCCTAGGTCATAGCATTACACACTACTATCACTCCATCTAGGGTTACATCCATTACATCACTTACATCCACATAGTGTCATGCATCAAGGCTAGGAGATCTACATCACACACACTTCATAGGGGGAGGGATTTTATTCTATTCTATGCACACATGTTATTTACATTTTCTATAGTTATTATTGCTTGCTACTTCACAAAGTGCAACTGGCATGAGAGCACCTAGGGCATGACATGCACACACACACCAGAACTACATCTAGGTCCGAAATGTAGTGCAACGCTCAATGATAAGTCCACTAGCTTTATAGTAAGAGGTCACCCAACCCATTCATATGCATATTTTATTTTTTAGGGTTTGATACTTCTCTTTGCATTGCAGGTCATTTTCCAACTCATCCAACAGATCCAGCGTGACAAACAAAGAAGGTTCGAACCAACTTGTGACCATACCAGTTGCAGGTTTTGAGCATTTACAATGTTCAGAGTGCCCAGATTGCATACCAGTTGCCCCTAAGCGCCCCCAATACACTCCCGTGTGCCCCAATCACTTTAGATCTATCCTTCGTAGGGTCTCGATTGTTCATCCGCACTTCCTGATTTTATTCTTAGACTGTGACATTATGCGACCATCTACAACAATCAACTAAGCTATTTCTCTCCCCTCCTCTTGCACATTTAGGGTTTTATTTTATTTAACATAATTATTTACATCTACTTTACTATTATTTATTGCATTTATACAACGATTTTAGTCCTCCTAATTAGATTAACTAGGATTACCACTTCCTCCCATTCAATTCCCAATTTTATTTAATCATCCTCACATCGTGAATAAACTTACAAGGAAAACAAATTTAACACGAATGCAGGAGGTGGTAAATCTAAGATAGTTAGGCAGAAATATGGCACGATTGGTAGTAACATATGGCATGGATCCACATTAAAAACAAGTGCTTGTAATTTTAATATTCGTAATGCTTTCCTTCAATAATATCCACCGATTTTTTATTTTTGTGTTAATACTTTTGTGGTTGGGAGGTTGTGATTTGTCTTCATGCGAAGAATGAGGATAAGACTGGAGACGACAAGGCCTTGAAACTTTTTTTGGTTGTTCATTATTTGTTCACCGGGAGCCGAGGTCATGATTTCTGAGGCCTTGTTAATGCTTTTGTGGCTACATAGGTCGTGATTTATCACATTCAACTCTACATGGGGGTTATTTGTTTATTGTTATCCCAATATCTTGTTAAATTTGAAGACCTTTTCCGAAAATTAAGCCACTTGAACCGTGTTTATTGTTTGCATAACTACTTGGATTTATGAGCATACGTGGGAAATAATACTTGTTTGGTTAATTAGTTGTCATTGAATTACCATGTTTTCATTTAAGTTTATGCCTTCATTTCTATTGATATGTTTCTCATCTCCCTTCATAAATCTAAATTGGTCACGGATCTTCTTTGGGTCATGTTTTTGTCATTTACAAGTTATTTTGTAATTTTATTTTGAAGAAGAAGTTATGCAATGATTGTCTCATTTTGTGTCACTTAGTATTGTTTGCATAATCGCTTGGATTTTTTTAGCATGTTTGGGAAATAGTATTTGTTTGGTTAATTAGTTGTCATTGAATTTCCATGTTTTCATTTAAGTTTATGCTTTCAATGTTATCCTGACACTTTTCTCAACCCCTTCAAAATCTAAATTGGTCATGGATCTTCTCAGGTCATATTTTTACCATTTACGTTATTTTCAAATTTTCTTTTGAAAAAGAAGTCATGTAATAATTGTTTCATTTCATGGCCCTTGGTCCGTTGTAAAAACAAGCTATATCTTTGCGTGCGAGATAAGACAATAAAAAGTAATGTCACTCGAATGCATTGTCTTTTGAAAATATTGTAAATTTTGTTTGTAGTTATAAAATAATGTAAAGAAAATCTTGTTGTTTGTTGTTTAAGAAGTGATTGAGTATACTTTAAAGTAAGACATCTCGCTTTTGAAAATGTTATTTTAAAGTTTTGACTTATGTAAGCATTTTTGTAAATTTCTTTTGTAGTTTTTAAACATTAGCTTACAAAGCTAGGAGGGAGGTGACATTCCAAGAATAACTTCGTATTCAAGGTGTATTATTTGACGAGAAGATGGAAACGATTTAATGCATAAAATGTACTACATGTTGAGATCATATACTAGCAGTAATACGGTGACTCTACAAGAAGTTATAAGATTATTGATGCATCCAATTCATCTTGTGTTGACGGAAAGACTCGGTCATTAGTTTGATGGCGCATAAAAGTTTTCATTATCTACTCGTCGCCAATTAACTATTGATCGATATCCCAATATTTTGGTAAATTTCTTTCCCAATCCAGGACTCTTTTTTTGAAATTTCCTTGGCTTCTTGATAATGCTTTTATTCTATATGGATGTATTAGTAAAAGACAAAAATCTGATTTGTAGAGTTAATGGTAGAGGTGGAAACCACTATTTAATGAAATGTATTTGGCCTTGCTTGTGTTCTTGGGAGTTCATATTTCGTCGGGTTTATTGCACAACCAAATTATAACCATGTGTAGCATAGTGTTAGAATTTAAGACCCTTTTCCCTTCATTGAAACTATAGCCTTTGGTTTTGATAACATGCGTCGGTCTATTTGGTTCTCTAACAACATACAAATGAATTTACAGAGGTTTACAACAAGTAGCAAAGAGAAAATGGGAGTGAATAAAAATTATTGATTGCAATTTTTAGTTTTCTTAAAGAGTAGACTTACCTTATAATGATATCCTTCGGAATAAATTTATAATAATAAAAAATACGCAAAAAATAAATAATCTAGATTAATTGGAAACATTATTTAGGCAAAATGCATGAAATACCCACTATCCTACTTGCAATTAATTATCTTATAACTTGTTATTATATGTCTCGTTGGTTGTTCCATCAATTGCTTTCATGCATTTGTGTACAATCTCTCTGCATTCATGTCCCATATGATAGTATTACCATTGCAAAAATCAAGATTAAAAGGGAAAACATTAGCATTGGAACTCAAAGCTTTTGTAGTAACAAAATTGACTAAACATTTTGCATACTTTATTCATTATAGTTGTTAGCACCAATTTCTTGTTCTAGTAATTTTTACAATAACAAATTCATCAAATATTAAAGAAATCTTGATTGATGGAAATATGAGCATGAATCTCTAAAATTGATGCAAAACTGGTTCAAAGAGCTTTACACATTGACCATTTCCAACTTATATGCTTGTATTTAGGTAATTTCATATTTTCTCTATTAATTATAGTTGTAGACACAAAATCACGCACTTTGGGTAATTATCTAGTACATATTACATACTATTATTCATATGATTCCTAAGTAAGAAAAGTATTAATTAACCCATGTCTTTGGCCACCTTTTTTGTTTTTTGTTGCTACTTTCAATCTTGCACCCTTACTTGCTCATTCTACATTTTTAATCTTTGGCATTTGTCATCCTAGACACCAACGCCTTGACAAGATGCTAATGTTAGTTTCCTTGTCCCCTCTGGGTTCCCCTATCCTCTTTGTACTTTACTCACACTTTTTGGGTCCTTTCTATCCATTTGAACATCTTATCTTTTTGGTAGTCAACCTTTTTGGGGTTAATTATGAAATTCAAGCAAATGAATCATATAAATATAAAGTTATGTGATCATAATAAGGACCAAACACTAAGCATTAGCTATCACCACCTAAGGTTGCATCCATCAAGGCATCTAAGAGCTCCATTACATCCATCTAGCTCCATCACAAGGGACACAAGGGTTGGTTTTCTGCATCACACTTCATATGAGGGAAGTTCATTCTATTCCATGCACACATTTATTACATTCTACATCTAGCTACTTGCTCGCTATCCAAGTGTGACATGCACAAGAGTAACTTAGTGCACACCATTCTGCGCACGCGCATACACACACACACACACACACACACACACACAAAGAACTACATTGGGTCTGAGATGTAGTATAGCACTCATTCGTAAGTTCACCATTGTGATAGTTGAGGACAATCTGACCCCTCATTTTGCATCTTTCTTTTTTGGATTTGATGTCTATTTGAGGGTTTTACAGTGCATATTTCATTGCAGGTTTACAGTGACCTTGGCGATCTTCGTGAGACCTCGGAGTGACCAAAGGAGACTAAAGGCGAAACACCTTGCATGACACCTTAGAGGAGGTTTTCTAAGCATTTTCATAGACACACACACCTAGGAATAGGTCTAGGGTGCCCATGTGCACCCTTATCCCTCTCTACGTGCCCCAGCTTCAACCTATCTCTCTAAGTCTACACTTTCCAGGCTTCTATATGATACTTATTCCTTCTGTCGGACGTTTAATGCTTCAATCTAGTCCAGATTTCACTGTGAATCAGCTAAGGCTTCTTACCCTCTCTTTGTACATTAGGGTTTCATTATTTATTTCTTAGTTGCTTGGGTATTTATTGTTGTACTTAATTATTCATTTATTTACTACTACAATAACATTCAGATTAGGCTCTTATTTATATTTTAGCTTAATCATTTTGGTGAACCCCACTCGTGATCAGTATTTCGATCCTTCTTTGGCATATCATCTTCTCTATCATGGATCCTAAAATTCCTCAAATTTCTTTGTATAATTTAATTCAAATGCATCCTAATTTCCAAGTTGTTCTGAAAAAAAACCCTAGACACCGTGTATCTCCCTAGCAATATGCCACTACATCAAGTGAGTGTTATTTTAGATCATTTATCTGACGACCTTAGTCTTTGTGATCCTCCATCTAATCAATCCATGTTGGAATCAATTTAAGCTTTACATTTTTTATTTCAAGACAAATTTCAGGTTATGGAATCCATGATCACATCTCTTAAATATAAAATTCAACATCTTAAGAAAGATTCTCGGGATCACGTAAGTTCTCCTTCTACATCTCATCTTCATTAAATGTCTTCTACATGTGCTCATATTAGTGCACCTCAAATATTTCTTCTCCCCGCACCTCTCAAGTTTGCAATTAATGCTAAGAAACAATATATTCTTCCATAACTAATAACTCGCCGCTTAATCAGCTTACCTTCTACTCATTGTTATCCTCCTTATCGGCTTGCACAAAATCAAGGTCTTCCATATTGCAATTATCATTGAATCAATAAACATAATGACAATGATTTATATGTTTTACAACAAAGAATCAAGAATCTTGAGTGTCAAGGTTTTGTCTCATTCACTGCACAACATTATATTACATGGTCCTCTCCACTTGTTACATCTCAATGGGTTTTTAAATCTAATTCATCTATGTATAATGAGCATCATGTCATCACTTCTAATGCTTCTTCTTCCTCTCGATCACTCAAGCACTACCTATGCAATCCACTCCAACTTAGCAACCATCTCTCAAAATTAATCTCACTTCACCTACTATTGGGTCATCTGCAACATCACTAAGTCCAACGAAGCAACCAACATCTCCTCCTCACAAGTCATCTACAATGTTGTCAAGTCAACCTAAGAAATCTCCTCTAAAAATTACTTGATGCCTCCATCACCTCTTAAGTTTCATGCACATTCATCAATGCATCATTTTTCTCATACATCGCCAATCTTTGAGCATGGTCACACACCTTTTTCTTCGTGAGCCTCAAGTGAAGGAACCTCATCTTTCACTTTTATTGAATAGCATATTCATCTACACACTTGGGGGGCATCACATTATTTCTCCCCACCATCTTCTAACATTAATATTTCTCTTACATCTCATGTATTTTGTCTTTCACACACATCTTATACATCGTGATTCATTTCCCATCTTCATTTCTAGATGATGCACTCTTGTGCTTTGGTTCACACTTGACTGTTGAGGGCATCTCATACACATGAACCTCACATACAACACACTACACACTACATGTTACCTATCATATGTTACACAATCGTAAATTTTACATCCCCAACACAATCTTATACACATTGTACATTCTACACATCTTTGATATCTTCTTCTATATCTATTATACACCTTACATGCTTTGTGCTTTCTACTCATTATGCATCTTCTCCTTCCTACACACCATATATAGTGTCTCGCTCTCTACATCTCCTATTCACATATTCTTATATACATCATACACACTTTGTGCTACACACTATATAAATTTTCAACATCATCTTCTTACATATATTATGCATCATATGTGTTTTACACTCTTCACACATACACAATTTGTGCATCTTACACCGCACACTACACATATTCACCATTATACAATTAACACACTTGCGACATGTTCTTCCTACTACACCCATTCAACACAACACATCATAGATCCAACACTTACATGACACATCTCTCTCCCACACAATCAACATAGCACATTATACACATCACACACTCCACACTCTACAATCAACCTCTTTCACCGACAATCAAAACAAACATCAAATATCTCTTACACAACCAAAGACAACAAACCATTTCCATATGACACACTCTAGTTCCACGGTCTATACTCAACCGATGAGGGTATGCAAATCAAATGGACCTCACCAAAATCACACAATCAATCAATCAACCTTTTTCTCTTACCATGTGACATCCCTAGCTAGTGCCTTCTTCACATATATCGTGATATACGCTTTATGTTAAATCATCACTCCTTTTTAGCTTTCCTATTCATTCATATCGTGATATGTGTTTTATGATAAATCATCACTCATTTTTATCTTTCATATTCATTCATCTCATGGTATACGTTTTTGCTACATCATCACATTTTCTAGCATCCCATCCATACATTTCATGATATACGATTTATGCTAAATCATCACGCTTTCTTATATCTTACTCAAAAAAATTCATGATATACGCTTTTAAGCTAAATCATCACATCCTAAAACCCCATCAATGCACCCCATTTCACATTCGATACTACACATGATATCATCTTTCAATCCAACAATCAACACTTTTCTGGCATCCTATTCACTCACCTAGTGATATACGCTTTAGGCTAAATCATCACCTCTTATCATCCCTATGTCGCATTCAATATCATCTATAAATCATCATTCTACAATCAAATGCTCTGCACCCAATTCATCAACTCTTTCTACATACGACACACATTCAAACCATTTCCCGATGACGTACTCTCATTTATGGTTCATTTTTGACTGGGGGGGCATAAACAAATAAGCCTTATTGCATTCATACACATCCACTTAAGGGGTACGCTGCTCCTATCATTCTCATTGCATTCCATTTCTGTCTCATCCACAACATATTGCATATCTTGGTCACATTTACTCCCACTTATATTTACTTGTTATATATTCATCTTGTTACACATGCTAGATATATATATTGTATATCATTATCTTTATCATACACACATGCACGTTCACTTTCCTTTCTAGTTGTGATCGCAGATTATACATATTTATTACATTCAAAGCATGGATGCTTGGCACAAGACTTATTACCAATAAGACAAAGTCTCTCTGGGCATCCACTTTCGTACACTACAAGTGTTATTGTTTCATTTTATTTCGTAGGACATTATTTTCTCGGATTATACACACTTCAACATACTCTTTATCTCTCTAACATACTAACAAGTGCTTTATGTGCAACATTTGTTATGTAAGGCTACTTGCTTTCATGGTTTTTTTTACATTGTTTGTCATTGTTTGTTCTTTATATGTTCCTATTTGTGGGATTTTCCCTTTATCTCATGTACTCACTTATCTTCTTGCAGCCATTATGGCCTTGATTGTCTTACGACATCGTGAGTGATGTCCCATGTTTGCAACCCACTTTTTCGTGGTCTACATTGTCTTCTTGCATGTTTACTTGTGTCTTAGCTTACACATTGTCTATTTAGCTTACATTTCATCTTATACATTAGTGTTTGTCTTTTCTTGTGCTAACACTTGTTTCCTAGCCACTTTTTTACGTGTTCCTTGGTTTCTACCAAGCACATTCCCCCTACGGGCATAGTTTCACATGTGGTCGGTTCTCCTTTGGGCCGCATACTCCTTCAACAACTTACATGCACCCCAAATGAGGGGGCATCATTTAGGTGAATCAGTTACCCCATACAACATTATACACAACACAATGACTCGGTATAACACAATTTTTAGTTTTAGATAGGGCTCAGAATCAGACTTGGGTCCTTAGCACAATGGCCTTTCTTGGATGCCTGAAACTAGGGGAAATTACATAATGATTGGTAGTTCAAAGACTCTGGTCTACAAAACTCCACACACAATGGCTTTTACAGGGCATACAGTCCTTAGCACATGTGTTTATACACACCATCTGCAGTGGTGTTATACATAGTGGGAAATAGTTAAAGGTTGGAAGATGACACCAAACTATTCTCCTTACATTTCTTCCATTTCATTGGCATGAGATCGCCCAAAAATATCGTGCGTCAACATCATCTACAAGATCCATTTCTACACTCTTTCCTCATCACATATCACGTGCACATGTTCCTTTTTCACACTTTCAAAAAATTTACATACTTACCTTACATACTTTTTTACATATTTTGATCATATACATGTGTATTTAACTACTTATTCGGATTCTCTTTTGTAGGTCCGTCCATAAGATAAGTGATAGTCAACATCAACAATCATGACAACATCACACCAACAACATGTACATCGTGACATATACACATGTGTTTCCACCCTAGGTTCATTTTCATCACTACACTTTCTCCTCCTTAACATCCACGCTTCACATTTTTATCATACCATATTTTGTCTATTCCCTCGACATGCTTTTCACCATTGATTTACATAGTGATCGTGCACGCATCTCTATCTACTTTATGTTACCAATATTTCGCTCACCAACATAAAGTGGGGAAAATATAGACACAAAATCACACACTTTGGGTAATTATCTAGTACTTATTACATACTACTATTCATATGATTCCTAAGTAAGAAAAGTACTAATTAACCCATGTCTTTGGTCACCTTTCTTTGCTTTTTGTTGTTACTTTTAGTCTTGCACCCTTACTTGCTCAATCTACATTTTTAATCTTTGGAATTTTTCATCATGGACACTATCACCCAACCAGACGCCAACATCGGGAGCCCTCATCCCCTTTGGGTGCCCCTGTCCTCTTTGTACTTTACTCACACTTTTTGGGTCCTTTCTAGCCATTTGAGCATCTTATCTTTTTGGTAGTTTGGCCTTTTTGGGGTTGATTATGAAATTCAAGAAAAGGAATCATATAAATATAAAGCTATGTGATCATAATAAGGACCAAACACTAAGCATTAGCTATCACCACCTAAGGTTGCATCCATCAAGGCATCTAAGAGCTCTATTGCATCCATCTAGCTCCATCACAAAGGACACAAGGGCTGGTTTTCTTGCATCACACTTCATAAGAGGTATGTTCATTCTATTCCATGCACACATTTATTACATTCTATATCTAGCTACTTACTCGTTATCTAAGTGTGACACGCATAAGAGTAACCTAGGGCACAATTCTGCACACACACATAGAACTACATTGGGTATGAGATGTAGTACATCGCTCACTCATAATTACACCATTCTAATAGATGTGAATAGTTCGACCCCTCATTTTGCATCTTTCTTTTTTGGATTTGATGTCTATTTGAGGGTTTTGTGAATGCATATTTCATTGTAGGTTTATAATGCCCTCAACGATCTTGGTGTGACCTCAGAGAGACCAAAGGTGACGAAAGGAGAACACCTTGCGAAACCTCATAGGAGGTTTTTTGAGCATTTTCAGTAGACCTGGCGCCAAGAACAGTGTCTAGGGCACCCATAGGCGCCCCTATCCCTCTCTAGGCACCCCAGGTCCTAGCCTATCTTTCCAAATCTACACTTTTCAAGGCTTTTTGTGACGCTTCTTCCTTCTTTGTTCAAATTGTTGGGGCTTTGATCCATCCAAATTTCACTATGAATCAACTAAGGCTTCTTACCCTCTCTTTACACATTAGGGTTTCATTATTTATTGCTTAGTTGTTTGGGTATTTATTGTTATACTTAATTACTCATTTATTTAGTGATGCAATAGCATTCAGATTAGGCTCTTATTTACATTTTAGCTTAATCAATAGTTTCAAGCACTATTTTTATTTTGTGTGGTCTTGTTTCTTAATATATTATTTGTCAAAAATTATGTTGTCAAGAATATTGAACAATTGTCTCATATTTTACTTTTTATATTTTAAATTTTGCTTTTAAATTATTTATGTGAAGTTAAGAAGCATTATAAGGTTAGTAATTTCATATTTTCTCTATTGATTATAGTTTCAACTAGTATTTTTTTGTTGTTGTTTCTTAATATATTATCTATCAAAACTTATCTTTACAATAACATTGTAACATTTGCCTCATATTTTGATTTTTAGATTTTAGATTTTGCTTCCAAATTGTATATGTGATGTTAAGAAACACTAAAAGGTTGTGATTGTATGTAAATAAAAAAAATTGATCCTTGTCACCTCCTATTTCTTCTTTGAATATATGGGGGAATGTTCCTTTGTCAAAGCTAGGAATCGTTGCGTGTTGAAAGGGCTTGCCTCTTATGATACCACGTCAATACGCCCCTAGTTGGAGGGTAGATTTTGTTGTGCATATGTTGTTAAAGTTGTTTGCTAAAGACAAATTGCCCTTTCACCATGTCATTTTGCATAGTTTTCCGATTGGCATGCAAACATGCATTTTAAAATGGTTTATTCCTTTCGGTATGTTTATAGTCTTAGTTCGGTTGTTCTCATGTTGCCTCATAACATGCCGATATGCATTATTTTCTTTTTTTTGCATGGTTATTTTTCTATTCAGTTGCTTTATTGGTTGCTAAAAATGTAAACATAAAGTTTCACTCCTATTGCTCCAGCTTGGAATAATGTTGATAACACCACATTTTTGTATGGAAGATGAATTTAGACAATGTCAGGTTTGTTGTTAATGTTTTGCACTATAGGAAAAGTAGACCTGCAAAACTTAAATTGCAACAATGTTGAAGGCTGAACTTGGTTTGTCAAATAAATATGTGATTTACCTCTCGAAATTTCATGTTATTAGCCCCACTCTAGAGGATTTGGCTTGGCTTATGACTCCATGGAAGATGCAAAAATATGAGCCTCCCCACAAATTAAAGAAAATGGGCATTCCAATCAAAACTTGAAATTTGCAAAGGAACCAAAGAAATGTGCCAAGAAAATCTTATAAGGAAGCAATTCAAAATTTGTCATTAAAAATAAGAATGTATAGTTTGTCCTTCTCCATATTTTCCATTACATATTGTATTTTGTCTTTGTTATAAACTATCGATTTAAAGCTTTTATATGGAAAAAAGAATGTGTACGTATATGTCGTTTGAATGATCTCGTATCCTAAAATATTGTATGTGTCGAATGTTTTCCCATCATTCACGCTAACAAATATTGTGCTTGAAATAATATGGTCTTGGTGTCATCTCTTCTTTTTGATATATATATATATATATATATATATATATATATATATATATATATATATATATATATATAGTTATATAAAACAAATATGTAAGAAAATAGCATGTCTTTTGAAATACTTCGTTTATTTTGGTGTTCATTTTTACTTTTGTAACTTGGCCATCTTCAATATTCATCATATTCAAGAGATTTTAATTGGTGTTATTCCTTTTCTTTTCTTTGAAACATTCTTGTAATGACATTATTAAAATTTTGATTGTTTGTAATTCTATTTTACTTATGCGTTATGAGCCTCCTCTTTTCTATGGTTCTTATTATATAGAAAATTATTTATAGAACTTTAAAAATTAATCTATGCAAAGGAACCAAATTAATATGAAATAAACACTTGCGTGTGAGAAATTCAAAATTTATTGGTGAGAAGTCGAATGTATAGTTGGCCTTTTAATCAAAATTGTCATTGAAAATAAGAATGTATTCTTTCAAGCCATTCCTACAAAATATGTGGTTTCAAATATTATAGTCTTGGTGTTGCATGTTTCCTTCATTTATATACATTTGCATACGTGACAAATATGTAAAAGCAATAACACATTTTTTCTAATAATCACTAGATATTGATTTCCATATATACTTTTCTAACTTTGACTTTTTCAAGGTCCTTCACATTCACAACCTTTTACCTGTTGTTATTTATTTTTTCATGGCGTTCTAAAAATTGTCAATGTTTGTAGGTCTTTTTGATTTATGCATTATGAGTCTCGTCTTTTTTATGCTTTCTATTGTACGACATATTTTTAATACATTTTTAACAATGGAAAATTATATTCTATTATTTAAATACTTCGACTAAGTAAAATTCTTTTTATAGTTTTTGTCTCTAAGTGTGGATATTTATAACAAACAACTTAAGCAATAAACCTGTCAATCAAAATAATCATTGAGAATATGAATCTATTCTTTCATTCATATGCTTAAACAATAAGGTAGGTTTAAATATTTTACTCTTCGTGGTGCCTTTTTCCTTCGCTTATATACATTTTCATAGGTGACAAATGTCTAAAAACAATAACATGTTTTTCCTAATAATCGTCGAATGTTCATTTCCATATATTCTTTTGTAAATTTTACTTTTTCAAGTTCCTTCACATTCCCCACATTTTAGTTGTTGTTTCTTTTATCATGACATTCTAAAAAATGTCAATATTTATAGGTCTTTTTGAATTGTGCATTACGAAGCTATTCTTCCTTATGATTTCTATAACACAATATTTTGTGCATTTTTAACAATACAAAATTATATTCTATTATTTGAAGATTTCAATTAACTATTATACTTTTTAACTTCGGAAAAAAAAACTCTTCTATCACATCTCTATTTGGTGTTAGGTTAATTATTATATTAATTATGCATTGCATAATAATTAGAGTATTTATTGTTTATATGGTTATATTTAATTATAACCATCTTATTGTTTGTATTCAAACAATACGGGTGTTGTTATATTGTTTTAACAATATAATTGTTTGGTTGTATTTTATATTAGTTATGCTTCTGGATTACTTTTTTGGAAGCTTGTGTGAAATAGTTTATTGTTGCACCTGTGCAACATATCTCCGTGTATGTATTCAATTGTACAATGCCTATAAGTATTGCAGCTCATACAAATGTAAATGGTTGATTTCACATTAATAAAATTCACATGCTATTGTTCCTGTTTTGTGAAACTACATTTGGTACTAGAGCGAATTGAATCGCGCTCTTAGCAAGGTTGCAGAGGAAGAAGAATTCGTGGAGAAGAATTTTGCACCAACAGAGCCAATGTTTCCTCCTCCAAAGCAGCTTCCCACATCTCCCCAGACCAACAACCTCCTATATGAAAACCGTAAAACGTAAAGCAAATGTTTTTTGCCTTAGTGCCCTCTACACAGCAAATTTGTTTAAACTTACAAAATTTTAAAAAAATCCCCATTAGGGGCTTTGTCTTTAAATTATTTAGTTACAGATAAATTATTTGTACTATCATATTTGGAGGAGGTATTTTTGTTTTGACCGGTCACCGCTATTCTTCATCCAAGATCGGGCTCCTTTCTTCACTATGCATCAAGTTATGCTTTTCATCAATTAGTCGAGCTAAGACTTAATTCAAAGAAGAGTTTTGCAAAGAACGAGCCGAGTTGATCTTCAATTGTGTGGCATTGACTCTATTTTAAACTTGTTTCACTCATTGTAAGATCGTGTCACCAAACCGAGCCCCCTGTCTCTATGGCATGCCAAACGCATTGGATTTAAGGTTAGGATACATCCAAACCACATACCATTTGCATAGCAAAAAAAGGGCATCAAAGAACTAAGCCAAAATTACTCTGCAGACAATGGTTCAGCCAACCAAAAGTTGAGAATTCTATAATCCGAGTTTTGGTGACTTTCAGATCGACCGAGTCATCCCCCAATAGCGACCCGTGCAACCTGCGACTATGACTTGCACAAGGAAAACCAAAGCGGGATTAGCAAAGCAATAACAAAATAAAACCATGGTGGATATTTACAAATTGGTAGAGATACTCATCAATCAGTCCCTACAACCACAAACAATGAACTCCGCACAAACAATATAGTGGTTAAATAAATAAAAATGTAGAAAACCGCACAAACAAAAAGCAAAGTGGAGGAAGATAAAACAAACAAGGATATTAAGGAAGTTTCGATCCGCATATTTAGAAAACCCTAATACGCCAAGCACATTCATCCAACCACATGGATTTTCCAAAGGATCCATGTCGCCATTTTAAAAGGTTAGACCATTTATGTGTAATTTAAATAAAATATGATTCATTTTGTTAGTCAATAGCGCAAGCGTTAGTTTAGGTTGGATAAGTGGAAATGACTTGGTAGTTAGAGGTGCATGGTTCGACCCCACCCAAAACATTTTTTCAAACCATTTTGATTTTTAGTGGCAAATCTGGAGAAACCGCCACAGCTTTAGAGGGCCATTTGACGGAAAAAACCTCCACTAAGCCTATTATTAATTACAGATAAACAACCTACTAAATTTTTAGTGAGAAAAACCTTAATTTAGGGTAAAACTTTTCTTCTCTATTCAACCTGTTTTTTCATTCTCGGGCAATTTTTTTCCAAAGGGGGATAGCTAAAACTTGCATTTTCAGCTGGTTTTTTACAATTCTTTACATTTTGGGTCGTATTGGGCTCCAGAGGCCACTAGGGCCCAAAACAAAAAAATTGCCTGTCATTCAATTTTTTCTAAATTTTTGAATGTAATTACATGCTTCATTATATTGTACTAATTTGTAGGTTTCCATAGTCAACCGCAAATATTGTAACTGCTCAGAAATTGGCAAAAAGTTGTAATAAAAAACAAAAAAATAAATGGTTTTGAAACACTCACGAGATCCTAGATCTCATTCGCAGCATTTGGTATATACGGTGCCTTTGGGAAGCACTTACGAGTAAATCCGTCGTGACTACTACTACACTTAACGCTAATATAGCTGCAACAACGTCATCTGGGCATCGACCCTTTAAATCGATGGGGAGTAATAAGAACACTTTGTGCACACACTACGAGTCATCCCATCCGTCTGTGAACAATTACACGACATAAATCCGGACTTAGAAATTATCTGAGTATATAGTGAAGTTATGCATGCATATGAGGATATTTCTTTGAGTCGGTGTCAATAATCGCACAGACCCCTTTCAGTACTTTCTTGGTACCATGTATTGAATTCTTTCACGTACGTTAACGCCTCTTTCACGTACCACCGGTATATAGAAAGGACGAGCTTCTTCCATGTACCTCCATTATATCGAAAGGGCATGTATATAGAAAGTTTTGCTATATCGGTGATGATGGTATATAGATTGGGAGACCTTATACCTAGAGTGATAAGATCCAAACCCTGTCAGTGTTTTTTGCAAAATGGGCACCAATGCCCCCAAATTTTTTCTTCCAGATTCACAACTACTCAGAGGAAACAACTATGCTACATGGAAGACAAAAATCAAGACACAACTTGATTTTGAAGAGATCTGGCCTATTGGTGGTGGTATGACCGGATCACCTATCGATACAACACAACAACGACAGTTTGATAGAGTAGATCAGAAAGCCAAACTCATCATCTTGTTTGGAGTGTCCGACGATGTGCAACCCCACATTCATGATGCCACAACAGCCAAAGAAGCATGGGATAAGTTGAGCATGGTGTATGAGGCCAAAAACAAGAATGTCATTCTGAATTTGCAGAGTCATTACACACTAAAGTTCAAACAAAATGAGAAAATCAAAGCTTTCTTAAGAAGAGTTACAGAATTGAGGGCTTCACTTCTAGCCCTAGGAGAAGCGGTCAAAGATGATGCTCTCGTTCCCATTGTTCTGAGAGCACTCCCTTCTTCATACCATATTTTTGTAACAACACTAAACTTGTCAGATATGACAGTTAGTTTTGACAAATTGGTAAACCTACTGCAACAAGAGGAAGCAATGCACAATAAGGATGATGAAGAGGAGCATGAACTTTCTTCACATCAAAAATGGAAAGGAAAAGGTAAAGGAAAACCTAATTCCTATCAAAAGTCCCAACATCAGAATCAGTATCACGGGGACAAACAACAGAAGAAGCAATGTCCAATTTGTAAAAGAGGACATGACTAAAAGATTGTTGGTATAATACTTATAAGAAAGGTTCATCCAGTAACTCTGGACCTCCACAACAACAATCTTACAAGGGACATTCTAACTACAATCAAGGGCAGAAAAAGGGGAATTGGAAAAGAAGACCCCATCAACAAGGAAATATTGTTGAGCAAGAAGAACATTCAGATAATGAAGACTTCTTGTACATTGCTCGATCAAGTGAACCATCCACATCATCTAGTGATGTTTGGTATGTTGATTCGGGAGCCACTCGACACATGACTAGCCACAGAGACTGGTTTACTTCAATGAGGGACACGCCATCGAAAAATCATGTTTCGTTGGGAGATGATTCTTCATATACAATTCAGGGGATTGGGAACATCTCTCTACCCTTCGTTCACGCAATTGTAGACTATCTGATGTCTTATATGTCCCTGGTTGACAAAGAATCTACTTTCAGTTAGTCAACTCCTAGATCATAACTTAAAAATTTACTTTGATAGTCATTCCGACAAGAAAATGTGTTTGATTCGAGATAAATCATGAGGCTCAAAAATAGTTGCAAAAGCCTCCAATGTGGGACACATGTTCCAACTTGATTTTTTCACAGAGATGATCAAGCACTTGTGGCTAAGAACTCTACCTCAGCATAGTTATGGCATCGAGATACTTGGTCATGTTAGTTTCAAGTATCTTGAGACACTTTTTCGGCATAATATGGTACATGGGCTACCATCTCTTCAAAAGGATACAGACAAGTGTCCTCACTGCCTAGCAGGAAAACAACATAGAGCTTCATTCTAGAAGATTACATTCCAAGCTCATGGAAAACTTGACTGGTTCATACCGATCTTTGCGGTCCGATGCAACCAATTCATTCTGGGTTCCAGTACTTCATGCTTTGTGTTGACGACTATTCAAGGAAAATGTGGATTTTTTTCTTCGTAAGAAAATTGAAGCTTTTGAAACCTTCAAGAGGTTCAAAGTAGTAGTTGAGAATGAAACTGGTCATCATATCATAACTCTCTGCTCAGATCGAGGAGGGTAATTCACCAGTAATGAGTTCAAAGACTACGTAAAAACTCACGGGATTTATCGAAAAATGCCTCCTCCACACACACCGCAACAGAATGGTGTTGTTGAGAGAAGAAATCGTACTATTATGGAAATGGTGTGATGCATGATCAATGATTCTGGACTTGTAAAGACATTCTGGGCAGAAGCAACAAAGACAGTAGTGTATTTTTTGAACAGAGTGCCCACAGTTTCTCTTGACAAAGTAACGCCACAAGAAGCATGGTCAAAATGGAAACCATCTATTGCACACCTCAGAGTATTCGGTGCAAAGCAAGTATGCACATACCCAAGCAAGAATAGAAAGAAATTGGACATGAAGTCACATAAACTCGTCTTCATTAGGTACAATGAAGAGAATCTTAGGTATAGATTGATGGATCCAAAGACCAGAAAAGTCTACACCAGTAGAGATGTTGAGTTTTTTGAGAAGAAGGAAGCAGAGACTCCTCCTCCAGACTCACCAGATGTAGATTTTTCACCAATTGTAAAAATTGAAGTTGATGTTCCCTCAGATGATGAAAGTGAGGATGGGGATGATGGTGTTGATATGATAGAACCATGACCCACGAGAACAGTTCAGTGTATGCCCAAGTGGTGTACTAGCACATTACGAGATGCAAGAATGGATGCTCCACCGAGATACATCCACCCCTGGACCACGAGACTCACAGTAAAGCAAGAGAAGAAGTTAACTTTGCTTTGATGAGTAGAGTTATTGAATCTAATGAGCCCTCTACAGTCTAAGAATCCCTACATTCAAAAGCTTAGAAAAATGCCATGGACTCTGAATATCAATCAATAATGAAAAATAACACTTGGCAGCTTGTCGATCTTCCACCAGGGAAGAAACCCATTAGATGCAGATGGATATTCAAAATGAAGTATAAAGCAGATGGGATAGTGGACAAGTATAAAGCAAGACTAGTAGCAAAGGGGTATGCACAAAAAGAAGGCATTGACTACGAGGAGACATTTGCTCCCACAACTAAGATCAAAATGATTAGGATGATCTTTGCTCTAGCTACACAATTTGGATGGAAAGTCCATCAGATGGACATAAAAAGTGCCTTCCTAAATGGATATTTACAAGAAGAAGTATATATGACTCAACTTGAGGGATATGTTGTACCTGTTAAGAAGCAAAGGTATGCAGACTTAGGAAATCTCTGTATGGCCTCAAACAAGCACCCCGGGCATGGTACATCAAGATTGATGAGCATCTCGTACAACATGGATTTGTTAGAAATCCATACGATCCCAATCTCTACCTCAAAAAGCAAGGGGGAGATTGTGATTGTTGTTGTCTATGTCGACGATCTAGTCATCACTAGCAATTTAGTGAGGATGATCGATGCAACGAAGAAAGATCTTAATTGATCGTTCGACATGACCAATCTCGGTGATGCATTATTGTCTTGATTGGAAGTATGGCGAAAAGAGAATCACCTTTTTGTTTCTCGGTGAAATATACCTAGACAACGCTTGAGAAATTCAGGATGATGGATTACACACCAATTAATACACATGGAGAATAGATTTCCGTTATCTCGTTCGGATCCTTCTCCTAAGGTAAGTGCTTTACTCTCTATCGGCAATTGATTGGGAGTCTCATTTACCTGACCTACACTAGACTAGATATCAGCTTTGTAGTGAGCTATCTATCCAGGTTCATGCAGGAACCCAAATTTTTTCATTGGAAAGCAACAAGGTGCATCTTGATATATGTCAAAGGATCAAGGATCTTGGTCTAGAATACAAGAAGAAGAAGAAGAACTTCTTCTTGATTGGATATTCAGATTCAGATCATGTAGGTAACATTGATGATAGAAAATCCACTTATGGATTTGTATTCTTTATAGGATCTAGACCAATATCATGGGGAAGCAAGAAACAACACTTTGTTTCTTGTTCTTCCATAGAAGCCGAGTATCGTTACTCGGAGAGAAGTCAAGTTTGTGAAGCGATTTGGCTACGTCTCATACTAGAAGGACTTGGAATACCACAAGACAAACCACCACCATGTATGTTGATAATGAAGGTGTTCTCAAACTTGTTTGTAATCCAGTGTTTCATGAAAGAACAAAGCACATTGAGGTACAAGTTCATTTCATACGTGAGCATGTGTTGAAGCACAACATCCAACTTCAATTTTTTCCAATAGCTGAACAATAAGCAAATATCTTCACAAAGTCACTTACATGTGACAAGTTTGAGTTGTTCAGAGAATTCCTCTCCTCATCCCTTGAGACAATGCACAATTAAGGAGGGGAATGTTAGGTTAATTATTATATTAATTATGCATTGCATAATAATTAGAGTATTTATTGTTTATATGGTTATATTTAATTATAACCATCTTATTGTTTGTAGTTTCTTTTATCGTGGCATTCTAAAAAATGTCAATATTTCTAGGTTTTTTTGAATTGTGCATTACAAGGCTCTTCTTCCTTATGGTTTTTATAAAGACAATATTTTTTGCATTTTTAACAATATAAAATTATATTCTATTATTTGAAGATTTCAATTAATTATTATACATTTTAACTTCGGATAAAAAACTCTTCTATCACATCTCTATTTGGTCGATATACATTTACATAGTATCTTGTGCATTTTAATTGTTGTTTTTGGGTTTCACTTATTAGTTTTGCAAAAAGAACGTTGATATACGCAAGTACCCATAATTTTATTTTATTCTTAAATAATGAATTGAAATTTATATATCGAGACACTCTAATTTTGTACATAGATATCATGGAAAAGAATTTGTTCTTAAATAATATTACATTTTGTAAATATTGTTTATCTTTTATTCTCTATATCTATGTCATTAACAATTTGTCCATTGCTTGCTTTCATATATCTTCATCTCTAATCCGTAAATATTTTATAGAAATTGTGACGACATCTTCTTTTTACTCTTTATTTTCAACTACTTTTCCATTCTTTATGATTGCTCGATATAGTTCATTAAATTATCCCCGATCACAATATACATAATTGATTACAAGAAATTATTACATGCATTTAATTTACTTTTGGAATAAACTCATAATTTCTTCTTTTTTTTAATGGTGAATGTCTCAAAAAAATAATTTCATAGTTTTTTCAGTTTCTTAATAACCATTTCATGATCATAAAAGTTGGATATAGTTGTAGTTTTATATCCATTTGGTTTCTCTTGCGCTCATAATTGAAACCTCGTTGTCGAGGGAGGGATTTTTCCACATGGGTTCGGTCAAACTACTACTAAACCAACATTGTGATTATTAAACCTTGAGCTAGTTCAATCAAGTGTCGCATACGGAATTCAACACCTTGTACACCTTTACGATGGAGTGCACTTTGAGGTGGCATTGCTCCCTTCTAAGTTTGTAAGCCATATTCTTGATAAAAAGATACAAAATGGATCTATTGTAAAATTATGCAAGTTCCTTTGTAGAATGGTCAAACATGAATTATAAGTTGCTTGTCTCCTATTCCTATATGTTCTAAAAGGTTTTCCCTTTTTTCATTAGTTTTCTAACCGTAGTAAATTGTTCTTTATAGGATTTTCTTGTGATGGAACTCGAAAACATTAAGTACTTACATATACATATTGGTGAACCTACTTGACTTTTACACCATGTTGTTCGCAACAACGAAGATGGTTTTGCAAAAAAAAAATTATAGACAACTCTTATTCCTTGCAAATTTTGTTTGCATCAAACTTCAATTCCTCCAATTCGAAACACAACCTCTTAAAATTAGTGCACTAAATACATCTTCAAGGGTTTGGTCAATAAGGGGTAGTGTGCTTGCAAAAATAGATTTGGGAGAGTACAACATCGAAAGAAGTGGTTGTTTTTATTTTTATTTTGTGGACAACATTGGAGGAGAAATTCGTGTGACATGTTTTAATGAGGAAACAAATAAATTCTATGGACATATAGAAAATGGCAACATTTACATTATCTCAAGATGAAAAGTTTCTATGACAACAAGACCTATAACCACTTGAATAATTCGCTGAAATTTTATTTACAACCCTCCTCCATTGTTGTCCTTATTCCTGAAAATGACAAGAATATTCCAATGCATAACTTCCACTTCAAACATATTAAAGATATAACAAAAATCCCTACCACTACATTTGTTGATATCATAGGCATTGTTTTCCCATTTCTTTATGGTCCACTATATGTCTACATGATAAATCAAATCGAGAAAAGAAATTTTCAAATAAAAGATCTTTTGGGATTTAATGTTTTTATAACCTTTTAGGGATAACATTGTTAAGAATTGGGGAGAGAATTAAAAGAGATTATTCCTATTCCTAACCTTCTTGTCTTGGCCATAAAAATTTTCATTGTTTCGAGGTTTAATGGGACTACAATTGATACTATCTCTAATACCAAATGTTATATCGATCCATCTATTCCAGAAATGTCATCTTTCTATGAACACATGCCTTCTATCACAAACAAATTTATGGGTCCTCCAAACAACATGTGCTCCACTGCAACTATAACAGACATTCTTCAAATGGGTAGCATTGATCGAATGAATGGGCCACAATTACTACAAAAAAATCACTAATATTGACATGGATAACTTCTTTTACATGGCATGTCCTCTATTTATTGGTGATATTCAATGCAAGAAAAAAGTGCTCATCGAAAAGAAAATGGTGTTTACTTTTGTTCAAAAATGCAATTCCAAAGTTGTTGATTCCAACTAAAGTTATATGTTGAGGTTGATGTGAAATTGATAGCTTATCTAATATAAATAAGCAACAATTACATTATATAATTGTACAAATCAATAAGAGACAATGTTACAGAATGAAGATAATAACATAAACACAAAATAAGAGCACAAATATAATAAACACACTATATTATTGATTGAATAATTTTGGAGCTAATTACATGGTGAGAGAGCTTACAATATATAGCCTTTCCATTTCCTATAAACAAGGAGATGAGGCTTACCAATATCATCCCACTAATCTCTCCTAGAGAATCTCTCCTATGATCACTCACCACTATTCTCTCATATATCCCACCAATATCTCCACACACAATAATCTACGTGAGTTGTTTATTCAACAAACTCATAACTAATACAATATCCTATATTATTAATAATGAGTTGTTTTATGACTCATATTAATAATATTACAATATTTTATTTTTCTCACACAAATATGATATTAATATAACAATATTAATATCTTACTAACACACTAACTTACTAATGTAATATATGAATATTACATTTAACTATTACAAATAATAATGTGAGCACTAATCCAAGGATTATTCCTAACATTCCCCCTTAAGTGCGAACATGGATGAGTTTTGTCTAGTACCTGCTCATGATACGATGGTTTTCAAAGAGTACCATCAACTCCAACAGGTTTTCTAGTGGAACCATTAACCACTCTGTATGTAATTTTCTAAGAGATTCACAAACTCTCAAATTGGTTTTCTAGTGGACCACCAACCACTCCATAGTAGCGTACATGTTTCCCCACCCCCATCCTTACATTCAAGGGAAAATACAATAAATATCACTCACACAAGAGCTCAATTATTACAATATCAAACAGAATAAATCATATGTTCTAATTACAACACAATGAAAATTAAACACACCAAAAATAAATGACACAAATTCATTGTGTGGCCCCTTCACTTGCGGCTAGCGAGAGGTCACTGATTAACCTCCTTCTTTTGTTGCCTCCTTCCTCCATCTTGATGATGCTAACTCATCCAAATTTTTCTTTAAGGCCCATTTTATAATTCTATTAGGTTTCGGTTTCAACCAATAATGCACCCTTACAATAATAAAATAATAAAGCATATCCAATTTTTATTGTTGGAAATTAGTCACTATGTTTTTACAAAATAATCAAAATGTCATAATTGTTTCCATGATTTCTCTTAAAATACGAAATGGGTTTTTGTAATTTTTTGACAAAAGTTTCCCATAATACAAATAAACAAACCCAAAAAAATCACAAAATTCTGAATTTGGGTTTTTGATAAAAACACAAATTACCAATCATTTTTTTTTAAGATCAGAATCTAGAAAATGGCAATGGAAGCTTCAAAACTCTCAGATCTGCATTCAAGAGGTTGTGGTTTTGTCCTGCAATGACTCTCATAACTTGTCCTAACCTTCTCTGATACTAAATGATGTGAAATTGATAGCTTATCTAATATAAATAAGCAACAATTACATTATATAATTGTACAAATCAATAAGAGACAATGTTGTAGAATGAAGATAATAACATAAACAAAAAATAAGAGCACAAATATAATAAACACACTATATTATTGATTGAATAATTTTAGAGCTAATTACATGGTGAGAGAGCTTACAATATATAGCCTTTCCATTTCCTATAAACAAGGAGATGAGGCTCATCAATATCATCCCGCTAATCTCTCCTAGAGAATCTCTCCTATTATCACTCACCACTATTCTCTCATATATCCCACCAATATCTCCACACACAATAATCTATGTGAATTGTTTATTCAAAAAACTCACAACTAATACAATATCATATATTATTAATAACGATTGTTTTATGACTTATCTTAATAATATTACAATCTTTTATTTTTCTCACACAAATATGATATTAATATAACAATATTAATATATTACTAACACACTAACTTACTAATGTAATATATGAATATTACATTTAACTATTACAAACAATAATGTGAGCACTAATCCAAGGAATATTCCTAACGAGAGGCTTGACATTAAAGACAAAATAGGTGAGTTATAAGCTATTACCACCTTTGATGAGAAAGTTAAAGCCTTAATGGGAATACCATCTAAAGACTTACATTTTTTTCCATACATCCAAAAGCAATGCATGAAATTATAGATCGTGTTATCAAAAACCATTACATATTCACTCTTTCTATCAAAGAGGAACATATCGCAATAAGAAGCATTTGAAATGTGTAGTTTCACAATTTGTAAAGGTTGCATCTCCAACATCCTTTACGTAGCCTTGGTTTTGATAATGCTTCCATCCTTTCCATGGGAGTGCCAATACCACCTACACCGAGTTCCTTGCCCTTTTTTTTAAGTTCTTGTGTTGTATGCTTCAATCATACTTTGACCTACATGACATTTTTTTGATATTTCATCTTTAAAGGATTTACACCTTTATATGATGGAATGTTTTTAAAGCAATATACATGCGGATTTCTTTTGTATCTTTATTATTTGGCTATACACTCGCTTGAACTTGCTTCACTTTTAACGTTTTAAACAATTACATGTACTTTTGCCATTTCTAATCGCTATGCTACACTTAACATCTTCATTTACTTATAATTGTGTAACATCGCATAAATTTAAACAATATGAATTTATGTTGTCGCATACATTTTTATAATTTATATATTTTCAAATGCATGCATCTTTTCTAATGTTCATTCTTTCTTTTTTAACGTCGAATTTATTGTTTCCCTCATGTTCAAGCCTCATTTGTGTTCCCGCAAGTTTGTTGAATCGAGGCCCAAAAATGTCAACCCTAAAACCAATAAACAAAGATGTGAATACTATGCTCACAAATAAAGACCGCATTAATAAAAAAATACGTCAATGATATCGTGCTCGTAAATATTCCTTAAGTAATATTACGTACACAACCTTCGACCATACACACTTAAATGGAAATATGGAATTAAAATAACCACTTGCCCTTGTCATTCAACACATAAGTGTTGCATCTACATCAAAGATTCCACAACTTCCACAAATCATCCATCATATTCCCATTGTTCACCACATTCCTCCTGATCCAAGACTTTCTGGGAGCCATTTATCCTTGCAAGACGCCCACTATATCATTCAAAGTCATAATTCCATCCATTGTACCAACTAGACACTTGACCCCCATCAATTTCATCCTTTACAGAACCAAAAAGGTCCTCTCCTCTTATTTCCTTTTCACCACAAGATAATTCCTTCCCAACCTCCCCATCCTTTTCAAAAACTCAATGCATATTCCGAAAAAGAATAGATCATCTATCAAGCATTAACACTTGTTCGATTTGTTTGGAAAACTACCTTGACATGTTAACAAGCGGTTGAATGAATCGCCACATGTCGAGATGTAATCTTGAAAAAATGGTCATCATTTCAGCTCGTGGAATAATATGGATCCTAGATGTCATCCATATTATTTAAAATCCTTGACACAAGTTGAGGAAATGTTAATTGTACTTGATTAAATCATATTTTGCATGTTAGAAAGACTCGTGGAGGATATAAGAAGTACTCAAGGCACACCATTTACTTCATGGATTTCCTTGTTTCACCGAATAGTTTGCATAAAATAGATAAGGTAAGAGGTTAGGAGGAATACCTGTAAAATCAAAGTTCAATGGTAGAATACACGTGTTGTTGACTTTTGCCACATCATAGAGAACTCCTTTTTGAGTATTAAATAGCATATGACCACTATTTAATAACAATTTAATGTGAATAAGAAACTAAATAAATAGGTCCTATTGCAATGTAATGATTTAGGTTTCTCATACACAATACACTAGATTTTATGCTAGATATCAAAATAACACTAAATCTAATTAGAACCAAGGTTTGTTCAGGTCAGGAAGGTCTGTCAAAGGTCTGGTAAGGGTCTTGGGGCTGATTGGTTGAGGTCTGAGGTTGGTTTTGGGTGAGTGGGAAGCTTGTTGGTCTAAGAATATAAAATGACATAGAGACCGATGTATCGGTCGGGTGACCGATGCCGGTATGGGGATGAAACCGATGGTGGTCAGGGAACCGACGTTGGTAGGGGCAATAGGTAGTAAACTATTAAAAATAAGTTTTAGGCTCTCTTTGTGATTGCATAGAGAGTGAGGGTAGTGTGGTTTGGGTCGTAATATGGATGAGAAGACTCAAGAATACTAAGAAGGAGGTTTAGAAGGGTGAAAAGGCTTGGGGTGGTTGAATAGTGGGTTGGTGGGAAGAAGGTGATGTATAGGTAACAAAAGAAATAAAATATTGAAAGAAGTAAGAGATCTACAATGGGATAAGCACAAATGATTAAAATCATAGTACTTACTTGGTATTTTGTAGATCTTATGAGTTGAGATGGTTGATGGTTGATCGGAGAAGAGGTGCTTGAGTCCAAGTGTCGATGATAAGGCAAAAATGTGTGCTCATGTGAGTATTCCAACACTCTGGAAGGAGAACCGACATGCTTGTCTTGCACTTTGTGGTTGTGTGTGTTCATCGTTTGATGCAGGAGGGATTTGAAGATTCGAGCTTGAATGTAATAAGGATCCAATAATTGAATGACCAACCCATGTAAAGAGTTTTAAAATTGTATATAAAGGAACCGATGGTGGTTTAGGTGACCAACATCGGGTCGAGGATAAACCAACATCGTTGGTTAGGGTGAATTAGTCAAAGTTACCAAAAATAGCCTGATCTTTACTATGTTTGGCATGATCTTGATTGCTAATCCAGGTCTCAAGTGAGGGTTGGTGCTTAGATAAGTGGGAGTGTTGTTGGAGAAGGAATATGAATTTAATTTTAGGGTTTGAAAGAGTCCCAATTGTTTAAGATAAGTAGAGACTCAATCTTAGTTAATTAATAGGCTAGGAATAGGTCCATGGTGAGGTGTCTAGGTGATGTGGCTAGGTGAGGTGTAAATTAACTTAATTAAAGTAATTAAGTTAATTAATAATGTGAGGATGAACATTAATTCAATTGTAAGTAATTAAATTAATATGAATGCGGGGTAAGGGGTCATGGTTAGGTGAATATGTTACGTTAATTAATTAAAGGGGACTAAGGGAGTGTGACCCAAATTTGGTGTCTACATTTTCCCCTTTTTGTCACGTAGCTTGTATTGATAAGCGACGCTAAAAAAATAGAAGTCGTTGTCTCAGGTATGAGTGAAGATTAGGTTACCCCAAGTATGGGTGGAGGTGATCCCCTCAAACTAGGATCTGATGAGGTAATAGAGGGAGTCAATGAGTGGTTTGATAAATGTGTAAGTGATGAAAACAAGGGTAGGTGGGTTTTAGGTAAGGGTGAGTTTGGTTCGAGTAATAGGTAGTGGCAGTCTAATGCACACACATGTATAGAATGTGATATGGTACCAAGTGAAGAGCTTACAAACTCCACTTCATCAAAGGTCGATAGGTTTATCCAAACAAGGTTGAAGTGGTTCAGGTATCCAAGGTATAGGATACGGTCCTAAAACACAACTAGGCAAGGTGTAGGAATGGGTAATAGGTTTGTTCTAGGTCACCAAAGGTATGGTCGGGATAAACAACATGACATTAGGAAGGTAAGGTCATTAGGCTAAACAACAAGAGTAGTGTCATCATAAGGTATAACGAGTAAGTGAATTTGAGTGTCACAATGGTCGGGGTTGGGTTGGGTAATTTAGGCATGGGCGTAGGTAAGGCCATGTTAGGGGAAAAACATGCCCCAACTGATTGGGAGGTTGGGTCATAGGTAATAAGGTCATTAGGTTGAGTTGTAAGGCTAGGTGTGGAATTTGGGTAAGGTGAAAAGGGTTTCGGGAAATCAAATGTCATGATAAGGGGTATATTAGGTTCAAACAGGCTAACCGATATAGGTATGGAAAAAAATGTCACGATCAAGGTAAACCGACCACGGTGCACTAGGGCATGTGACCGATGTCAGTCAAGATAAATCGATGTCGGTCAAGTCGTATTTGGGTAAAAAAAGTAAAAATCCATATATTACGGATTCATTTTAACCATTTCACTTGTTAGAAAATGACAGAGAAAAGATTTTTAGGTTTTTCCATGGAGAAAAGGATGAGGTATTGTACATGGTGAGTTGAGAGTTATATCTAGTGGTGGAGTGAGTGTTTGTGTAGATGGGTCCACAAGATCAATCGATCGATTGATTTTGGATTGATTGGTCGGGGGACTTGAGTTTGATTCAGGCATGGCAGAGGTAGGAGGAGGGGCTAGAGGTCCACCATTTAGAGAGACCAGAGGTGCCAACAAGGAGGAGGCAATGTGTTGAGGTAGGAATCAATCCATATTGTTTGTTTTTGTGTAATTAAATTTGTGGTAAAATGAAGAAATGGGGTTTTAAAATTGGAAATGAGGTTAAAAATGAATGAAATTGGGTACTTGGGAGGGTGCAATGTAGATTAATTAGGTGAGCCAAAATGAATAGGGGTAGGGTTTAGGGTAGGGATTTGGGTAGATTTTAGGTTGTTTTTAATTTTTTTAAAATTTGGGGCATGGGGGTTTGACCTTTGGGGATGAACCAAGAGACCGCGCGGTTTAGGCATCGACCACATCGACATCGTTGGTTTGGCATATCAGGCATCGGTGGTTGAAATAGGGTGACCGACTGGTTGGTGATTAGAGTGACCGGTGCCATGCATCATTTGTGAAAAGTGACCACACCCAAAAAAAAAGGAAAAAATTAGACCTAGGATAAAAGTTAGTTATGGGGAAAGATGAACTTATAAGATAGAGAGTAAGTATTTAGAGAAATGGGAGGTAAAAAAGATATTGAAGTAGGGGGTTGAAGATATATATAGCTAGAAATAGTGTGGTATGGTGTTAGGTAGGTCAATATCGAAAGGAGAGAAGGTGATGAAATAGAACATGGGGACTTGTGTAGGCTAGATAAAATGGATGATAGGTTAGTGAAATAGTTAGGAAATGAATAGGTAGGTAGAGTAATGTGGGTGTGGGGTGGGGGGTAGGTAGGGGTGAAGAAATGAGTAAAGTAGGTAAGTACTTGACATTGTTGAGTTTCATGGATGCAAGCACGACATCAGTTGATGATGTGGGATAGGGTACCACCATTATTGGGGGTGATGTGACCCAACATCATGAGGATGAGTGGAATCATATGCGAGAGGATTGGTTGGGATCAGGTGATAGGAGAGATCTCGATGGTGAGATCATAGTCTTATGGTCACTCTCATCGATAGATGGGATGCAACACCAACAATACCTTCCATCTACCCACCGAGAGATGACGATCATCATTGGAGGATGTATACAAGATTATTGTGATTACCGATTGTTGGGAGATCCTATTATTCAATGTGGTCAGATGAGGATTTTGAGGTGATGATTACAGTATTTGGGGAGATGGTGAGTGACTTGACTGAGCACATGCATAGTCTTGTTGTATATGGGCTTTGTATGTTGCACATCCATAGAGAGACTCGTTTGGCAGTACTTGATGATGGTAGTAGTGGGATGTTATGCACTTCCCGACTCAGAGGGTGGCCAATTTCCCAGAGGATTGATGGGAGTTTACGAGATATGATTGAGGATCATGTTTGTTTTGCATGGGCACCTACATATCTAGTGCAAACTATATATAGGAGTTTGGGCCTATCGAGAGGAGATGTGATGGTATGACATCTATTGTACATTCCTACTGCACTATTGGGCATATGAGCACATAGTGATTGTGCACCCATGGGGGACTATCGATAAGATAGTTGGTATCATGGTGGTCATAGATGAGAGGATACATGAGATGATGGGTGGCAGTAGGTGGTCATCCATGAGTGGAGGAGGTAGCACATGATGTGGATTATTATATACAGACGATGACAAGTGGAGGGTTTGTATGCCATGGACATAGTATGGTGACCCTATGTTGGTTTTCCTACATTTAGAGGGATGGCATGACACGGGAGTTACAGGGGCTATAATTGATGGATGGATACATGGGAGGCATGTGTGGTGAGCATGAGATGATTCTAGTGGATAGATCGTCTTGAACACTTAGTTTGGACTACAATAGGATGTGCCTCCACCATTCCCATAGTACCACAGAGAGATGATGTGGAGAGACCTTTGTCTCCACCTCATCCTACAAATCCACAGGATAGGAGGAGGAGGAGGTACCACCGGTTGATATGAGGATGATGATGCAGGGACCACTGATGGGTACATATAGATAAGGTGGGTAGCAAAAGAGTTATAGGCATTACCACCATGTGGCAGTGGTCAGCCAGATTTAGCCACGGTGATGGTTTAGAGGGATGCATTACAGGGACAGGTGACTACTATAGGTGTTCAATTGACAACAACAACACAGTGCATAGTAGCCACCACCGATAGGGGTAGTGACTGACATTTATTAGGGTCAGCACAGCAACCTAGCATATAGGCTCTGCACATGCTCACCTCACCCAGGGGATGGAGCCTGGGTAGTAGCATACATGCACAAGCACACAGTCACTAGTTTACAGGTCACTGGCACCCTCTCAGCATAGTTACATCCCTACAGGCCCAGTAGCTACAGTACCACACAGCACAAGCATAGGGGATAGGTCTGATAGGGTATAGTATAGAAGGAGGATAGGGGCCTCTATCTATTGTTGGGGTAGAGTTCACATGTTGCAGCTAGGCCGATGATGGCACCACCCCAGACTATATCTATGGCTAGGTTTAGGGATGCCCTAAATGAGGCTCATTATTACTAAGATCATCTAACCACGATGACAGGTATTGATGTTCCATCATATGTTGAGCACAAGGCCCAACAGAAAGCCAATGAGAGGACCAGATCCAAGACTCATAACTTAGGTAACATGGGGTCATCGGCCCCAGACAAGGTCAGGGTGAGGTTACCAGCTCTCACAGACCGGGCCCAGCTAAGGGAAAGGAGGAGGAGATGGTGGGAAGACAGGGACTAGTAGAGGGTGGAGAGATGCTTGATAGGGTGGTTGACAGGGGGTGAGAGGAGGAGACAGGTGAGAGTGGAGAGGAGGGCCTCAGATGGGGATGAGATATTTATGAGATTGTATTATGATTTTTATTTTGATATATATATATATATATATATATGCCAAAGATTAATGAGATTGTATATGAGAGTTTTTGAGACACTTTGATGATTTATCCCTGTGTACATATGTATTGATACACAAACATTCCCTTTTATATAGTTGATGATGATTATTGACTGATGATGTATTGGTTTTCATTTCCATTATTTTTTTATTATGGAAACTAGGTGAGTCAGGCATGGTTGAGTCTAGGTCATGTAGGCATGGTTGAGTTAGGTGTAGGCATGGTTGAGTCAGGTATAGGCATGATGGAGTTAGGTATAGGCATGGTTGAGTCAGGTATAGGCATGATCGAGTTAGGTATAGGCATGATTTGAGTCAGGTATAGGCATGATTTGAGTCAAAAAATTTCCAAGTTACTTGGTTTTAATGAAATGATGTGTTGGATGTATGTTATGTTTAAATTTCCAAGTAATTGATATCATGGAAATGTTAAATGATGTAGGTGTGATATGGTTGAGGTTATAAAATGGTAGGTATGATGAAACAATGTATGTTTTTGTGATATATTAATTTCCAAGTTATTGTATAAATGGAAACTAACTAGGTTTGAATGTGAATGTAAAGGGGAAAATTGGGTTAGGGGTAAAAGTGGTTGAGCTAACCTCCAAGGGCCCCATGCCCTAGGAGTGCTGCCTACATAGCCTCCCAAAAAAAAGGGCCTCAGCTGATGTAGTTCTCCCATAAGCTAGGGAAGAATATGATGAGGTAGATGAATGGGTCGGTAGGTTTTAGGCATGATTGATCTTTAGTCTAGGTTATGGTTAAGTTGGTTGAGTTTTTGAGTGGTTGAATTTAGGTTGAAGTTGAATAGGTTGTTGAAGGAGAAAGAAATCCCAGAATGTAGGTGTCAAAGGTCTAGTCTTGCGTAGCAAAATCAATAAGTAAGAAAAGAGATGAATGGTAAAAGAGGTGGAATGCTCTAGAAGTGGCAAAGACCATAATGAGCATACCGAGGATGGGTTGATGAACTTAAACCCCTAAAGGCAAGTGCATGATTGATTGTTCCAAGGGTGAAAGAAGTTACATGATCATGAAATGTCACATTTTGTCATCCCCTTGAGTAGGTAGAAGATAAGAAAGAAAGGAAGATGAGGTGAAATGGGATGTTTAGCATAACCTTGTTGTGAGACAACATGCCTCTTCTACAAGATACCCAAAACCAAATAGGCAAAGTCCATGATGAAAAAATTTGTACTTCTCTTGATTTTTTTTTTTCTTTTTTTTTTTTTTTTGATAGATTGATCGATGTGGGAAGTCTATGTGGGATAAATAGAATGAATCCTTGAGGTCTTCGTGAAGTTGATCGATGTGGGAAGCTTCAAAATATTTTATTTTTTTTTTGCAGAAATAGTCTTCTTTTTTGATAGACTATGTACAATATGGCTAGCTTTTATAGTTTTCCTTCGAGGGAGCAGTCTATTTATAGTAGTAAAGATAGAAAGATAGATGTCCTTTTGAGGGAGTCATCTATTTTCTAGAAGTTTGACTCAAGGAGTTGAATTTGAAAATCCCATATATTACTTTTGAACTTTTTTGGACTTTTAGGTCATGGACAAGACTATAAAGGAGTATAGGCTTCTTTTATGAAGGAAAAACCATAACACACAAAGGTTAACTATGAAAGAGAGGTTTTAAGTGATGAAACGACCATGGGATTCCATCTTGAAAAGGATGAAAAGTATCCATGAGAATCATGCCATGAGTAGAGTCATGGTACTCATATTAAGATAAGGTTGAAAAGGTGATGGATAATCACATGATTCTTGTTTAGTCATTGATCCTTAAAATAGGTAAGTGGAAGGTGAATGTTGCTCAAGGGATGAGTGTTTAATAGACAAAAGGTGATATAGGACTTGATTCAACAATAGAATGGTCAAAGATGCAAGGCATTGAGGGGCTCAGTTTGGGTTTACCTTCGAGTGAAGATAAATGATAAGCACCTGATCCATAGGCATGAGTAACGATATAGGGTCCAAGCCAATTAGGAGAAAACTTTCCCCATTTTACTTTTCTCTGCTTTGGTTACATGTTGATTTTCCTTTAGGACAAGATCACCAACCTTGAAGGTTCATTCTTGGACACATTTATCATAGGCATGTTTGATACATTTTTGGTAGATTTGAAGGTGATCGAGAGAATTTAGATGACGTTCATCTAATAACTCAAGTTGTGCCAAATGGTCTTGGAAAAATCATCATCATTGAGCATATCTTTGAGTGAGATACGAAGAGATGGAATTTGGACTTCAGAGGCAAGACAAACCTCTATACTGTACCATAGACCAAAGAGAAAGGTGTGGCAGTAGTTGAGGTGTGAATACTAGTGTGATAAGCCCATAAGGAAAAAGGAATGTGCGTGTGTGCCAATCCTTACCAATATCATCAACCACTTTCATAAGAATTTTGTTTAGGGTTTTGTTAGTCGATTCAACTTGGCCATTTGTTTGAGGATAATAAGGTGAAGAAAAATTGAGTTGAATGTCAAAGGTGTCATAGAGTTTCCATAGGGTTTTGTTTTTGAATTGTTTTCCATTATCAATGATGAGGTGGTGAGGAACACCAAAGTGACAAATGATGTGATGGTTGATGAATTCACATATTTTCTCAGCTTTTGTAGAAATGAGAGGTATGACTTCCACCCATTTAGTGTAATATTTGGTAGTGGTAATAATCCATTGATGACATTGGGAAGAATGAGGGTTAATCTCTCCGACAAGATCCAAACCCCATTGAGAGAAAGGCCAAAGGTCTCATGTGACCTATAAGGCATGACTAGGGGTGTGATGAAGATTAGCATGTTGCTTGACATTTCACACAACATTTGACATAGTCACAACAATCTTGGTTTAGGGTTGGCCAGTAATAGCCAAGGCGAAGGATGCACTTAGTGACAATGAAGCCACTTGAAATGACCTCCACAAATCCCATCGTGAACTTCCTTGATGGTGTATGGGATTTCAGAACTTGTAAGGCATCGTAAGAGGATACCATCAAAGCCACATTTATAGAAGAAGACCACCCATGATGACATAATGAGAGACACTTTTGAGGAAGGCTCATTGTCCATTATGAGTAAGATCTGGAGGTAGAACTGAAAGGGAAAGGTAGTCAACAAAACTACTTATACCAAAGGTCACGTGGGTCAGTTTCAATTTTTCCTACAAAGTTAACATCTCAAAATAGATAAGAAGGTGATTGCAACCTTTGTACTTGTGACAAATATTTTTGAGTCGAAGGGAAAAGAAGTGGGTATTTGAGAAGTGAGACAAAGAGGCCATGGTGTCCACAAATTTATTAGTGGAACGCGGGGTGGTTTGAAGTTCATAATGGTCAAAGGTAGTCAAAAGCATGTCAACATGATGTTTATACTTTTGAAGTATCTCATTACGACACTGGTATATACCATTAACTTGGTTCACAACTAGTTGAGAGTTTCACAAAGATATTAATTGATTTAACATCTAAGGCTATGGTGGTTTGAAGACCTAACACAAGTGCTTCATATTCATGATATTGTTAGTACAATCAAAATCTAGTTTGAAAGATAATGGCATAGGCTCACCATCAAGAGGAATGAGGATAACTCCTACACCACCCCCACACTGACATTTGGAACCATCAAAGAATAAGGTCATCTGGTAAATGGTATCATCCAGGAGAGGGTAGCAATGGATTCATCAAGGAAGTCAAAGTTAGAAGATTGGTTTCTAGAGAGAGGTGCATTTATGAGTTGGTCAACAATGGTTTGTCCTTTGACAATATTTTTGATGGATGAATTTGAGATCTAGGTCTGCAAGAATCATGAGCCAACGTGTAACACATTGATGTTGGTAAGGCTTAGCGTACATGTAATGTAAGGGGTCAATATTGTGATGAATGAAGGTTTTGTGGTTGAGTAGGTAATGGTGAAGTTTAGTGGTGAAAAAGACTAAGGCTAGGAAAAAAATTTTTTGGCATGAGTATATCTAGTCTCATAGTCTAAAAGCGTATGACTTATATAATAAACCACTTGCTCCCTGTGTTTCTCATCATGATGAGCAGCATGGCACCCAGGGAATGATCAGTGGCAAAAATGTAAAGGTAAAATGGTTGGTCATCCTTAGGTGGAATGAGCATAGGTGGTTGGAGGAGGTATTGTTTTAAGGTGTCAAGGCTTTGTGGCATTCATCATCCCATTTGAAGGAGACATCCTTTTTGAGAAGATGATGAAATGGATGGCAATGGTTAGTCGGAAAGATGAGAAATAAAGCGATGAATAGATTGCAACTTTCCTTACAAAACTACAAGTTGATGAAGGTTAGTAGGTGGAGGCATCTCAGAATAGCCTTGATTTTAGTGGGATCAACTTCAATGCCATGCAAAGAAATGATAAAACCAAGGATATTTCCTGAGAGAACAATGAAGACACACTTCTTAGGTTGAAGGTGAATGCATAGTATTTGATGAGATGGTCAAAGACAACCTTAAGGACTATAAGGTGTTCACCCGATGTTTAGATTTGGCAAGAATATCATCAACGTAATCTTCCAATATGTTATGCATGATGTCATGAAAGATATAATTCATAGCCCGCTGATATGTAGCACCAACATTTTTAAGGCCAAAGGGCATGACATGATAGCAGAAGGTCCCCCAAGGAGTGATGAAGGTGGTTTTGTGTTGATCTTCTAGGGTGAGTAATATTTGGTTATAACCCGAGAAACCATCCATGAGTGATAACATCTCATGGCCGTGGTGAGATCAACTAGTTGGTCAATACTAGGTAGAGGAAAGTCATCTTTGGGGCAAAGCCAAGTTAAGGTCATGAAATCCATGCAAATGTGAGTCCCCTATCACTTTTGTGATAGAACAATGTTAGAGATCCATTGGGGATAATCAATGGGTAGAATGAAGGAAACCAAAAGGAGGTGCTGGAGTTCTTCTTTGACAAGAAGGGAAATGCGAGGATGCATTTTTCACAACTTCTTTTGTTTCATGGTTTGGCATCAAGAATGGTTATGATATTGTGGACCACAATGTTTGGGTCAATACTAGGCATATCAATGTAGGACCAAGAAAAATGTTTTATGATCCCGAGGAAAGAAGTGAAAGCTTCTTGTTTAGAACATCTAAAGATTGGCCTATTTTTAGAATGTGTGGGTCATCTTGAGTGTGAATGTTGATTTTGATGGTCGATTCATTCAACATGGTTTGCATCTCAGAAGGTAATGACCGGTGAATATAAGAATCTTCCACACAAGGTAGGTGAGAATAGACTCATCATCCGACATTGAACAACATTAATAAAGGTGTATCATCATCGATCATGTCAAGATATAGGAAGGGAAGAGAAGAGGGAGCCTCACCATCACATTGATAAGTCAGAGGTCCCAGGAAATGGTGTTCATGAAAAAAAAAGTTAGGAGGAATGGATTCTGGATCCATAGACTCTATAGGTGAAGGTGGTGAGGTAGGTGAATGGGGTGGGGAATGTTTATCATCCTCAATGAGTTCAATTGGGCCTTCTTGGAAGGTGGTTCAGAAAATCCAATACCACTGTGGTCTTTATGCTTACGAGTGGTGTAAGGAATGATAATATGGTGGCCTTGTTCATAGAAACCAAATCCAAAGCCCTTCCAAGCACAATGATGGAGGAAGGTGTGGGTGAAGTGGTGGTTGGTGAGAGATTGAAGGTCGGAGGAAAATGGTCGAGTTTGGGAAGGTGGCTCGGGTGAGTAGGTAGAAGCATCAAGTCCCCCATACATTAAGTTGGTGCGAAGGTGGGGAGGACCATAGGGGAAAACTTCACCTACATGGTGATCATAGTGGGGATGTTGGTGAAGGTTACCATACTCTTGAGGAGTAAGGAATGTGTCAATGTTATAAAGGTGGTACTCCCTAGAGTGAGGCATTGAAAAACACCTTCTAAGGGATCAGTAGTTGGTATGTGGGTAGCGGGAATGGATGAATCACTGGACAACTGGGAAGAAGAAGCATTGGATGTTTGAGAAGTAGATGGGTTGGTGATGGGTCAGCTACAAAAGTTTGGTAAAATGGGAATAGAGGAGTTAGTTGTGGAAGATGTAGCAGGAAAAAGTGGTGGATGAGGCAAGGATGAAGAAGAAGTGGTAGTGGTGGTAGATGCCTTAACTTGGTATAAGGACATCATTGGGTCGATACAACATGTTACAGGTCTTGAATGGTGAAGGGTTGGCTAGAATGGTATAGTTTTTCCCTTCATGTTCAAATTTTAAACAATGGTGTAAGGTTGAAGGAACACAACCCATGACATGAATCCAGGGTCACCAAGTAGCAGGTTGTACTAGAATTCCCCCTCTAAGACATAGAATAATTCAGGAATGGCACGGGGGCCCATGAATGTGGAGAATGATGGTGCCAGGGTGGAAGTCATGGCATCATTAAATGAACACAACATAATTAGGTTATTATGCATGCAATTGGAAGGGATGCACATTTGGTTGTATACACATGGGAGGAAATGATGTTGATATGGCACCTCCATCGATCATAACATGTCGAACATGTATATTATCAATGTAGATGGAAATGAATAGGGTGGGGTCAAGATCATCCGATTGAGAGGTATAATCTCATCATCAGAGAAATTGAGAGTGGTTACTTGATGAGTGGTAGTGGGAGTAGAGGAAGGGGAAAAGTGGTGAGAGAGGCACATGGTGAGGAGTGATAATGGATGCAACATGTGTAGGGTCATTAGGTAGAACCTCAATAGATTGATAGGACCTCAATGAGGGCCTGATGATGAGACTCGAGGTTTGGATGAGGTCATACAAAGACATTTTGAGAGGAGACTGGTGTAATTTTTTAAGCATTGTATGATGGGAAACCCCATCATAAATAGGGTATGCGGGTCCACAAATGGTGATTTTGGGTGCAGGTGCAGATGGAATGTTGGGTAAAGGAGTAGCGGATGAGATGGTTGTTTTCCTTTCCTTTTTCCTTCTAGGCTTGAGTGGCAACTTGAACCATATTGATTTGATGAAGGAGAAGGTGAGTCATGAAAGGTGTAGCGACAGATGGGAAAAAAATATGGTGAGGGAATATAATGGTTTTGTGAAAGCAATGCGGCACATTGGAATTTTGGTGGAGGTTTGGCTAGCTCTCTGATGCGGACCATATTGATCTCAAATGTTTGGAGGAGGATAAAAGGGTTGTGGAGGTGGAGATGGAGGTCACTAATAGGTAAGGGATGAGGTTGTGTGGTGATAGGTGTAGGTGGAATAGGGTCCTCATCTAAAAGATCATCATCATCAAAAGTTTTCTTCGAGAGGACATAGTTGGAGAAGAATAGTCTTAAGAGCCTTACATTTTCCACATCATGCCCTGACACATGATGATAAGTACAAATTTTGGTATCATCAAACCCTTCTAGTTTAGGTTTGAGTGGGTCATAAGGTCTAAGTGGTGGCAATGTGATGATAGAGGTTTCCAAAAGGTTAGCTAAGATGTTGGCATAAGACCCTACCAATGGATCACAATGTGAAGTAAGTGTGGGTCTGGATGGAAGTGTGGGTGACTTTGGTGGGAGAGGCATCACTGGAGGTGGAATCGAGGTTGAGTAAGTTTGACTACTTGTTTGGTAGATAGTACGGTTTTAGGTTTGGGTTGCACCTTCTTGGGTAAAGGTGTAGCAGGTGAACTAGTTGTTGAAGGTGGTGTAGGTTTAACTACCTCTTTGGAAGGTAGTGGGGTTTTGGGATTTGGTTGCACCTTCTTGGGTAAAGGTGAAGAAGAGTGCATGTGATGTAGAAGGGAAGGAAGATGGTGGAAGGGGATGGGTTAGCCAAGGTGATAATGGAGGTGTGGTGAAGGTTGTGGTAAGAGGCAATGTGGAAGGGACTTGGTTGAGGAGAAGGGAATGGCATGGGTAATGATGAGGATACAAGAAGTGGTGTAGGTATAGGAGGTAGAAAGGATGTAGGTGATGGTGAAGGTGTAAGTTATGTAGGTAATTTGGGTGTAACAGAGGATCATGATGAGGAGGTGGGCTGTTGTGTTTTTGGTTTACCTTGGGTAGGAGGTTTTTGACCAAGGTTGATGGGTGGGGACCTAGGATAGATGGAAGTGGTGAAGGTGACAGAGGGGTAATGGGTGAAACTTTATGTATGTGGCCTAAGAGGTTGGGTCTTCCTCTTAGTGGGGAATAGTCTTTGCAATGACTTGTGAGGATGTGGCTAAATCCAATTTGTAGAGAGGATGGACTAGGCTTGATGTCAAGCATGACTCCTAATGTGGTAATGGGTCTGGACACGGAGGAAGATATAGAGTGCAAGTAAGGTTTTAGGCATAGGAAAAATTCATTTGATGGTAAAGGTTTAGGTGTGGGTGAGGGTGATGAAGAAGGGGTAGCTATAACTAGCATGGGCATGGTGGGTTTGGTTGTCTAAAACACCTTTGGATAGATCATGGAAGTGTCAGCGACAACATCATCTACATTTGAGTTGAGATAGGTAAGTCAAAGGCATCCCCAAAGCATGGAATTGTCAACATAATCCAAGTGGTTGCCAAATGTGAGAATGACACCAATGTAGGGGAATGATGTTGATTTGGTAGTAATCCCTATAAAGAATGTCTAGTGAGATAGGGAAATGGTTGGCTTTAGACTCTGTGGGTAGAAGAGAGAGAGAGATCAACAACAAGGATCCTTGAAAGCCAATGGAGAATTGTCACCAATAGGAAGGGATGCTACTAATGGACCCCTATGGGTAGGGGAGAAGGCAAGTTGGATGAGGTAGGTTCTTCTTTTGGTGAAGAAGAAGGTAAGCATGACTCTCCCGTGGGTAGAAGAGTAAGTATTGTGGGTTGTTCATCAGGTTGAGAGGTGAGTGGGGAAACTGCATCGATAGATATGGTGGACTCCTCCATGGGTGAAGGAGAAGATAAGGGAGACTCCTCCATGGGTAGAGGAGATGAAAAACAGGTCCCTCCATGGATGAAGGAGCTCATGCAAGAATCTCCTCGATAGATGGAATGGGAGGAAATTGAGCAAGAAGAGATGGTATGATGTCAAAAAATGACATGAACCTCACAAATGTTACTGTCATTGGTCAAAGTTTCACCAGTTTGGTTAGATGATGGGGTGTGATTTGGGAATGAATTCTTGAAGATGTGAAGGTTCTGATTAGCCTAGGTGTTTAGGGGGTTATCCAAGATGAGATCTCCATTATCTAACATTTCTTGGATGATGTTTTTGAAAGTTATACAATTACCATCATATGACCTCTAACGTGATGATAGTTGTAGTAATCATTTTCTTTGTACCATGCAGGCACAAGATGAGAAGGGTCAAAACCAAGTATGTGGTTTGATGGGTGGAAGAGTGATTTCTCGGATTTTAGAAGTTTTTCTAAAACTAAGAGTAGGGTTCTCCTATGGGAGTATATTTTCATTGCTCCCACTTGAACTAAAAATCTTGAACAAGAGAAAGGTTGGAAGAAGGTTTTGATTGGTTGGATGGATGAGATGGGCTGACTTTCAAAACTACTACATTGGTAGATCCTTTTGCTTTAGAATAATTATTTTGTGGTTTGGAAGAAGAAGAGGTATCATTTGATTTAAACACAATGTTCTTGTTACACAATTGTATCTTCTTCTCTTCAATGACATGAATTTCAAGTTTCCGGCCATGGTGAATGCCTCATCAAATGTGTGGAAGGTTTGAACTTGAGAGTTGGCGAGATGTGTCTAGCACAAGCTCTAGTGAACAACTCTATTAACTCAGTTTGAGGTAGTTGAATGTGAGTTGGTTGATCAAGCTCTACCAACAAGTGAAAAATCTATGATAGATTCATCTTCATATTGGCATGTCACGTATACAAGTCGGTCATGGTGACCTTCTTGAAAATGTTGATAGAAAAGTGGTCTAGAAAATCCTGAGCTACTTGATTAAATGAAAATATGGAGTTCCTGGGTAGAGCACTATACCAATCTAAATCTGGTCCCATCAAGGACATTGGGAATGTCCACAAGAGCAAAAGTGTCATCGTGAGCGATCGAGATAACACACATGTTTAAAAGACCACAAGTGTTGTTGTGGGTCTTCTTTGTTGTTGAATCGGTTGAATTTAGGCATTTCCCAATGGGGGTATGGATGAATCGGAATGGATGGGTGAATGGGCTCATTGCAAATCTATCGTATGTCAGAGAGTTATGTGAGCCAGAGACATGATTCTAATGTCTACATCTTTTCCATCATCATTTTGATAAGATCATTAGTAGGTTGTGATGATGGGGCACCCCCTATAATATAAGGGGATAGATAAGGTGGGTATGATGTGGACGACATCCTAGTATGTGGTGGTGCCAAGTACAAAATTGTGATGAAGGAACATAGGCCAGAATAGATGTAGAGGGAAAGTATCCTGAATAAGTGGTAGATGAAATAGGGGGTTGTTGGTGATAGGTGTAGGTAGGTGGGGTGGATGTAAAGACTCTCAGAAATCGAGGAAGAGATTATGGGATGGAGAGGACAAGGTTTTGGAAGGGAGTATGGGTTTCCAACACCAATGGTGGTGGCTGAGATGCAATAGGTATATGAGAAGTGGAGGACAGATATAACCTATACTAAGGGCGGTTGATGAAGGCATGGTGGACATCATAGGGACTACAATGTCAAAGGTGCAATAGATGTCATAGGTGTAAAATATCGATGATGTAGGGTCAAGATGGGAAACCACATGTGGTAAGGTGGAAGAGGCTAAGGCTACGTTGGTAGTAGCTGATGCAGAAGTGGGTGCGAGAGTAGGAGGAATGGACATAGGCATGCATGTCATATACAAGCTTCCCCTAATGAATCATGGGTAGATGAATGAGCAAGGTAATACTGTAGAGTGATGGGGTTTTGATCAAGGAGTCTCACAAACTCCTCATCACCAGTGGTATGGTAAGAGACTGATTGGGGTCCATAGGTGATGAGATGGAAGGGGGTGATGGGATAGGTGGAAGAGGTTGGTAGCGTGAAACATGAGAGAGTTTGGCTTGTCTACGAGTCAAAACCATGTGACTAACAATAGAATGGGTGATCTAAGCCTTTTGATGATGCAAAACACAAAAAGAATGGAGAAAAATGGGTCTAAAAGGTGTGATTTGATCGTTGTTCTAATTGAAAAATCAGAACACAAGATCGACGCCGGTTGTAACCGATGTCGGTATAATGAGAGGGTAACCACCACCATCGACTAGATTGATGTCGATTACTTGTGGAGAAATGAAAGATTTGCAAAATATGGCAATAAATGATGAAGATGAAGTAGAACTAGGACTCTGAAGGTAATATCAAGGACTCAAAGATATAGTAAAGTGACAAAGGAAGTCACAAAAAGAAAAGAAATATAGATTGAATGCTACTTTGGCAAAAATGACCAAAACAACATAAAATTGATGATGGTCAGTGAATGAGCGATGGTGAGATGATGAAATTGATGGCGGTCATTGGACTGACAACACCGATTATTGTGAAATCTATGAAAAATGGAAAAAGTGAATTTTTGGTGATTTAGGTCAAATAAAAAGACCAACTCAGAGACCGAGTATGGCAATGATTAGTCCTAACACACTCAAAAAATCGGAATACACCAACTATGATTGTGGAGTATGTAGGGAGAGAAAAAAATGAAGAAAATGAACTCACACCTCAAAACACAAATCAAGCAAAAAGCTAAAAACATGAAATCCTATGATGTAGATTTTATGTTGTGGCTTATGCCATTTAGGACTAACTGACTTGTGAATAGAATAGAGTTTTTGGTTACCAAAGGTGCCCTACGAAACTGAAAACTATGGCTGGTTTCATAGTAAGTTTTGGCATGGTGTCCCCAATATATACTTTGCAGTACTCAAGGCCCTACTATGATATGATGATTGGCTAGAAAACCAGCTAGAGCCCATTGTCAATCCTCTTGATCGTGTGATCATTGACTTCTTCTAGGAAAGATGTTGTTTAAGAAATGTGTAGTTTGTTTTTCAGTGGTTTGGTATAGAGAGAGAGTGTGCAAAATGTGAGCTACGGTTCAATTTGTCAACCATCATTGTCATGACTTCCAGCGTATAGGTTTCCCACAATTTAAATGAGCTACAATGCAACATACAAAAATGAGATGTAAATATTTTAAACCCAAATCCACAAATTATATTCGATGAGAAAAATTATGAAGGGGTAAAGAGTATGAATTTCACTAGATGAAATGCAAGAAATGAAAGAAGAGTTCTTTTTAATCCCAAAAGACAAATGTCACTGAGACAATTAGAAGAAGAGAATGTTTCCAGAGAAGAAGCTTAATGTGAACTTGTTTCAATGAAATAGACACACAATTTTTCCCTAAAAATGAACCAATGCAATGAAACCCAACAAGGGTCCCACCAGGTGTGCCAAAATGTTTCACCAATAGTTTTTACACTTTCTAGGAAAACAAATAAGGTAAATGGTTAAGGAGGAATACCTGTGAAGTGAAGGTGAAAGGTAGAATGCACGCGTTGTTGACGTTGTCCAAGATGATCGTAGAGAACTCCTTTTTGTCTAGGAAGGACTACTATAAATGCAAAAGCAAGACCACAAAAAGAGTATTAAATAAGCATATGACAATGGATTGCCTAGCATATGCTAGATCTAGGAAGCGTGGTGCTTCCTAGAGAGGTTATCAATCCACTGTTTAATAACAATTTAATGTGAATAAGAAACTAAAATAAATAGGTCCTATTGTAATGTAATGATTTAGGTTTCTCATACACACAATACACTAGATTTTATGCTAGATATAAAAATAACACTAAATCTAATTAGAATCAAGGTTTGTTTAGGTTAGGCAAGTCTGTCAAAGGTCTGGTAAGGGTCTAGGGCTGATTGGTTGAGGTCTGGGTTGGTTTTGGGTGAGTGGGAAGCTTGCTGGTCTAAGAATATAAAATGACATAGAGACCGTATCGGTTGGGTGATGATGCCGGTATGGGGATGAAACCACGGCATCGGGAATCGATGTCGGTAGGGGCAATAGGTAGTAAACTATTAAAAATAAGTTTTTAGGCTCTCTGTGATTGCACAAAGAGTGAGGGTAGTGTGGTTTGGGTCATAATATGGCTGAGAAGACTCGAGAATACTAAGAAGGAGGTTAAGAAGGTGAAAAGGCTTGGGGTGGTTGAATAGTGGGTTGGTGGGAAGAAGGTGATGTACGGGTAACAAAAGAAATAAAATACTGAAAGAAGTAAGAGATCTATAATGGGATAAGCACAAATGATTAAAATCACAATACTTACTTGGTATTTTGTAGATCATGAGTTGAGATGGTTGATGGTTGATCGAGAGAAGAGGTGCTTGAGTCCAGTGTCATGACAATACAACTTGTGTGCTCCTGTGAGTATTCCAATGCTCTTTGGAGAAAAATTGCTTGTCTTGCTTGCACTTGGTGTGTGTGTGTGTCATCATCATCTGATGTAGGAGGGCTTTGAGATTCAGCTTGAATGCAATAAGGCTCCAAAATGAATGACCAACCCATGTAAAGAGTTGTAAAATTATATATAAAGGAACCGATGGTGGTTTAGGTGACCGACGTCGGTGAGGATAAACCAACATCGGTTAGGGTGAATTAGTCAAAGTTACCAAAAATAGCCCGATCTTTACTATGTTTGGCGTGATCTAATTGCTAATCCGGGTCTCAAGTGAGGGTTGGCACTTAGATAAGTGGGAGTGTTGTTAGAGAAGGAATATGACTTTAATTTTAGGGTTTGAAAGAGTCCCAATTGTTTAAGATAAGTAGAGACTCAATCTTAGTTAATTAATAGGCTAGGAATAGGTCCATGGTGAGGTGTCTAGTGATGTGGCTAGGTGAGGTGTAAATTAACTTAATTAAAGTAATTAAGTTAATTAATAATGTGAGGATGAACATTAATTCAATTGTAAGTAATTAAATTAATATGAATGCGGGGTAAGGGGTCATGGTCATCCATGATTTAGATACTTTTTACTTAACCTAGTTATGCAACGCAGAAGCTAAGCAATAACTTCAATATTCATTAAACAAGATTTGGAGCATGGCCTTCCAAAAACTATACAAGATCTTCGTTAAAGGCTTTAAAACTACCCAAAAAATGACCTCATTGGATAGTTTAATGTGTTTTGGAACAAATATCCATGGAACCCACTTGTTTTGGGTGAGCAAGAGAAGTGAGTTGTCTGACATGGTCAAACAATTAGGCACACCTACATTGTTCTTTACTTTGAGTGCAACAAACAAAAATGGCTAGACCTCCATAGTGTCATGCCCGTGAATCCCCATAAGATGTTTAAGCAGCTCAACACTGGAGAAATCAAAACATTATTTCCAACCCTCACCATGTCTCTGCGTACTTGCATAAAAATTCACAATCTTCCATTAGGAGGTTGTCAGAAACATCTTAAAGCTCGCAACTATTGGTACAGTATGATATGACCTTTAATTTTATTTTTGTCTTACAAGAAAATCATTGCTCATTTCATGCCTCCTTTCCTTTCCTAGATACAAATGCAAATATAGAGGATCTGCACACGTCCACGCTTCCTATTACTTCACGATGCACTAAATGTCGAATCATTGGACTAGAATGACCCTTCCTCTATTAACTCAAAAATTAATTACTTTGACATATACATTTCTTCATGGAACCCTCAAGGGGTTCCACAACAAACACATCATGTGTTCTACCCCGTACACAATGATCCTTGTCTATTAGATACCTCTAGAACACTCCTTGTCGATCCTATCTTTAACCTTAATGGATTGGTTAATTGAGTTCAATGCCACACTAAATGTTCGGAGAAGACATGCTTGAGGAAAAATAGGTACATGTCTTCAATGTCATTATAATGCCCCTTGGGGAAAATTCGAGTCTTCACTCTCCATTGATGAAAATGGTAAAGCCCAACATGCCACTCGAAATGATGAGAGACTTAACACCCACAACCAAACTATGTTATACATGTGGAGAGAAAAATATTGTCGACCTTGTTATCCTGTAAAATTGGCAAGGGCAATTTTACGGATAACCCTACCAAAAATTTTGTTCCGATCCCTCGTCAGGGATTTCTTGCGTTCGGAACGTTGCAAAATCCCTTCCCGGGAAATCTAGTTTTTCGAACTTAGTCGTTTTTGGTCTTTTTGGGCCGGCGCATATAATCACTATGCAACATCAAATGTTCATGCGCCCCCTTTTAATCCTAGGGCGCATATTTTCTTGTGTCGACAGCTCTTTTGGTGCGCCACTTAAAAGGTTGGTGGCGCATTTATTGCTACCTCGCCTATATATAGGCGTGCCTGCAATGTCATTATCACCAGAGCTATCACGTGATTATTTTTAAATATTATTTTCTTTGAGCCTCAACAGCGCACTCCGCCTGCCGCTTTCAATCACATAGTGGACCCGTTTACACGTTCTTTGCTATTTATCCAGGTAAGTGGCCTTCTTTCTTTTTGTGCGTTACATGCTTTTGGGGTTTTGAATGCTAGGTTGGTTCGGTTTGGATTGAAAAGAATGAAATCATGAACTTGCTCCCCCTACTTGTCTTTCCACATATTCCTCCCCCTCTTCCCGACCTGGGTAGAGGGAGCTCATCTGAAATAATAGCTTGGAAACCTTTGTTTAAAGCCATTTCTATCACCTCAAGGTACCTTACGAAAGAAGTTTGAAAGAATGAAACCCTCTCGAGAAAAGCGAAGCCTAAAAGGAAACTATATTTTCCTTCTCCTTTGGTGCACGAACGCATCCTGCGCAACTCAAAGGACAACCACGCCATGGCGTGTCTGCGCCCCTCGCTACATCATGATAAGTTGCACCCTCAAGGCACACTTCCTTAGTTTGTTGCAAACACTTTCCTCGCGCCCCTCATGACGCACCAAATTCATTTGTTGCATTGCTAACACCTGCACCCTGTGGCACACCCTGCATGTGTGTAAGGTAAAAATTATCCGCGCCAAGTTCCCTTTAGCGCACAAAAAGCATATGTTAAACAAACCTTATACGCGCCTTTGGTGCATCCCGTTCCGTGTAATATGAAGAATCCATGTGCCCTTTATAAAACGCATCCACATTGCGCAGCGCACTTATGCTTACAACAACAAAGAATGCATCCCGCAGTGTCTATGCACCATGCACCCTTTGCGCCGATTTACCCTCGCAATGACCCTTTCCTCGCGCCTTACTATTTAGCCCTCGTGGCTTGTAGTATTCATGTGCCCGCGCCCAAGCCTTAAAATTGCTAACTCTTTCTTCAGTCGGCATTTCAATGGAAAATCAAACAGCTGACACGGCTTTCTTCAATTGGGTTTCACTTCTTATTCTTGCAGATCGGCAACTAAGTTCAAAAGAACATATGTCAACATCAAGCAAGAAACCTATCAAATCTAAAGGCAAGGCCAAGCTCATAGAAGAAGAAATGAAGTATAAGTATCAGAGGGTCAGAATGCCCGAGTCCCAAGCAGAGTGTGACCTAGATATCAGAGACTCAGAACTGGGTCATATTGACATGGAGGAATTCTGGGCCAGAACCTAGAGGGTCGCGAGAAGTCCATGGATGGACAAGCTGATAGGCAGTGCCTCGCACCTTCTTTGGTGGGATCCCAGTTAGTGCCGTAAACAATGAATTTATGATGGTGGTAGCCCGATGCTACAACAAAGACACAAGATGTGTCCATGGGGAGAAGGGTGAAGTTATTATTAACCTCACTGCCCGCCACTTTGAGATGATGCTCGGCATTCCTCATCACCGGCACTTTGTGGTCACACCGAGAAGACTGCATTAAGGCCTGGGACGACAATGAAGATCAGTGTATGCAGCTGATGAATGAAGTTTATCTGAAGAACAAAAAAGCAGTGACTCGATGGCCACAAGTCATTCATCGCAGTGACTTTTCAGAGGAACTCAGCGACACCATTACGTTCCTGAGTAGAGTCTTTGGGCTTCCTGACGCCCATTATTTTCACAAGTGGATGTTGCGGTACTTGGAAACAATGAACAAAAATGTTCCCGATCAATGCTTTGAATGGGCAAAAATTATAAGCGGCACAATCTTTGAGCAACTACAACAACTCAACACAACGGGGAGGTTCTATATGAACTCCTACGTAGTCTATCTTGTAGTAGCGAGAAAAGGGACTATCCAACTCGACGATGCGGTGTGGGGTTTGGCCCCAAGTCAAAATTTATGAATACTATCCAGAGCTGAAGCCGAAAATAGCATCCCCAATTCACAAAGATCAACGATGCATTCTTCTACTTCAACATTTGCCTGTGAGGTCAAATATGACTCACGAATGCATCGCCACGACCAAGAGCATAAGTAAATAATTTCTTCCGAGAAGTGGGGGCCCTATTCACTCGGTCCCCACATTCACCTATCTCGAGGGCAATTAATTTCTTGGGGGAACCGACTAGACTGCCAAGATATGCCGGGCCCAAGTTGATCCTGTTGAGCTGCGCCAAGCAAACTTATTACTTATCATGAAAAGTGCCTAAAGAGAAAGAAGGGTGGAACTCCTTTCCCCCTCACAGTGGGTAGGTATACGTGTCCCTCTCACCACAAGGAAAAGGACATGTTTGCAGAGCTGGAGCTGCTGAATCTGAAACATGACTTCCCAGCAAGGCCCACTTTCGATCCAAGAAATTGTTTGCCTAGGGCCAAGCTCGACCCGATCCACATCCCTCAGATCGAAGATATCTACATTGACTTATATCACGAGGTTGAGCTCAGGAGGAAGGATCATTCTCACTTGGCCTTAGCAGAAATCATCCAGTACGGGGTGGCCATCATCCCCAAAGGCTATCAAACTACTGAGGAGGAAGTGGATCAAGTGTATCTTGACACAGGTGGGGACGATTGGCCTTTTGCGTTGATTGATAGAACCAAAGCCCCTCAGACAATTGAGGAAAGAGTCAAGGAAACTCTGCGCAGAACAGAGCATTGGTGCCGAATGAACGGGCTCATCTACCTCGGGTCGATTTCACAACCTCTCCGTTGGGTAACGCACCTCCTCGATCAAAATAAGCACCAAAAGGCAAAGGAAAGGGTAAAGAGGGTGAATCCAGCCCCACCCAAGAAGAAGCTCGAAAAGTCCTCCTTCCACCGCGCACCGAACAAGTTGTAACTCGGCTTCCCCAGAAAGAAAGCAAATGAAGATGTCCCAATAGGCCCATCCACTCGGGATGTCGCCACTCGCTTTAATAACTAAGGTCCCTTCTGTCCCTCCTGCTTCTTCGTCCATCTTCTCTTCTCTCGCGGACCTGTCCCCCTCCATTTCTTCCCTCATTTTTGAGCTCCCTTCCCTTCTTATGTCTTCCTCTCCTGCAGTATCCCTTCCTCCCGTGAGCACTTCCTCGGCCTCCCTCTCGATGCCGCCTCCAAGTGTCTCCACTTTTTTCCCTTCAACTACTGCAGCTGCCCCCTTCTCTATTTCTGGTCCTTCTCCCATAAGTCCAGCTTGGATCTCCCAACACCTGAGTCAGCAGAAAAGGAAAGTTCCCATCGCTCCGATGGACTTCTCTGTGATCCCGTCAAAAGGGGTAAAGAAGCAGAAGCCCATCACACACTTCTCTCAGAGTGCTTCGGGAGAGAGGGTAATGGAGATCGCATACCCCAATCCTCTGAAGGATAAAAAGGATCTGTCCTCGACAGATTATACAGTGACTCAAGTCACAATGGGGATGTCTTCTGAAAGCCTTCAGGGAGAGGCCCTATCTGCAGTCGATGCCCTCTGCAAGAAGCTTCAAGAAGCAAAAGAAGAGAAAAGGCTGCTGAAAGAGCAAAATAAACATCTGCTCCAAGCCTTACAGAAGATGGGCAACAGCACCTCCCACAATCGCCCGAAACTCCCGAGCCTCTCGAGCCAGATAAAATTGATGAATATGCAAAGATCGGCGAGCAGGTATGGCGCTTTCATTGAGGAGCCAAATCCTCAAGGACAAGAAAAGTGATCGCGAGTTCACCGATTTGTACTCGAACATCAACAAGGCGAACAAAGAACTCCGGCATTAAGCAGACCCATATCGGAAGAGCCGGACCATGCTTTGAGGCCGCAACGTGAGACCTTTCAAACAATGTTCGATTTGCTCATCCAAGATCCGTCAAGTTCGGCATTTTCGGTCATCCCAGGCCCTCAATAAAATCCTTTCCACTCTGGACTACCGAATGGATCAACTAGAATTCGTCCTTGAAAAGATTGATAAGGTAAAGGAAGAAGCCCTGACACGATGCACCAAATGGAGCAAATTGTTCTCAACATGTCTCCAGGGTTGCTTACTCCTTCCTTCGCCTTAAGGAAAGTTAATGAAACCATCCAGATCTTCAAGGAGATCGTTTCGCAAGGGTCAGGGCGAGGTCACTTTTGACGCAGAGTCCATCAATAACTGGCGCTGTCTGTCGACTTCATCGGGTTCCTAATAGAAGCGAGAAAAGAATATTCCAAACTCCCAGAGAAGCTCATAGACGAGCGGGAGACTTGCGAGGCGATCAGTGAGCGACACAAGGATCCTTCCCAGGATCAACTAGAGCCCATGATCAGCAAGTTCATGCAATACCGTGCCCAATTCCACATCTCGTCACCCGAGCAAAGAACATCAGATATCCCCTTTGGTGCGGGATGACAACGATGAATAAATTCTCTCTTCTTCTCTCTCTTCCGACTTTCTTTTTGTAAAATGTCTAAAGTATGTTGACACAAATGATGACATCATCCATGTTGCACCATGGGATGATGTCATCCATCAAGTTGTCAAAAGTCAACATGACTTTGAGATATTTTTGTAGATATTTTGTAAATAGGTGGTTGGTTCCTTTTTGCCTTCCTTCTTCTCCTTCTTCTATAAATACTCAAATACTTGTTGTATTTGAGGCAGTGGATATCTTTCAGATGAAAAATAGAAGTGAGGAGAAAAGACTTTGAGCTTTTTGTAACAGAAAGGAATATTAATACAAATATTTAGACTTTGTGCTGAATACGTGTGTTATTTGCATTTGATCTTTCTTATGTCAGATCTGTGTGTTTATTCTGTTGAATCTACTTCTGTTTTATTGTCATTTATTCATCAGTATTGCTTTGTTCGTTTATGCAAGTAGGTTTGGCTCTGTTTACTACCAATCCCAAAACATAAACCCTCTGACCTTTCTTCCTTGGAATTCATTTCTTTTCTTCCTTCGGACCTGATCTTTCTTCATCCTCTCTTTCATTCCTTTCTTTCCGCAGTCGGAAACACCCTACTGGGATGAGATCCCAAACCCCGAAGGCAGAATATTGTGAGACTTGCATGCATTCTGCTATATATAATCGCAATAAACTAGTTTCGCTTTCTTTGACTCAAAGAGGGGCTATGCCCTGCACAGTGCTGGCTCGTCTATCCATAAATCTGCCCAACCGATAGATTTTTGAACCAACAAACCTCTACTTTCCAAACATGTGATTCTAAAAATATATTGCAAAATATGCTTCCAAAGTAGAACAATGTTCTAAAACCTACCATCAAATGCTCTCAAGGATTTCATACAATGTCGCACTTTGATCAACTAGCCCATATTACCTTCCATAAAATGCTTATCAAAGTGTGGTCAAACATGACAAAGGCGCACAAGAAACTTGCCACATGCTATAGAAATTGCCTCTTGTTCTTAGTAGAAAACCTTATTTTATTTGAATATTTCTAAAAACATTTTTAGGCAAGTCATCAAAAAAAGATCCTCCTCAATAATCTACTCATTTTATTAACATCTATAAACAATGACCTACATCCATAGAATTGCTTTCACTTATTAAGGCCGCAAGAACATGGTCTTACAACAAGCTTCATATTGGAGACAAATGAAAGGTGTGTCATACACAAATATCTGTCAATCTTCTCACATTTTTTGTCAGGTTGTCCTAAGTCACCAAAGGTGCCTAGTCTAGACACTAGCGCCAGGCGCTCCTATCCACCCCGGTGTGCTCCTATCCTTTTTGTTCTTGTTCACATTTCGACATTCGTGGTCAACCTTTTCGGTTTTCTTACTCCTATCTTGAGGTCCTAGTCAACATGTCGTGTCACTAGTGTCGAAATTCAAACAAGAGATCCCTATATACACAACATACATACCATTATAAGGGCGGAAAATTCTAAAGGGCAAGCATATCTACATACTATTAAAGGGACTGCATTTTTGGGTTGATTACTCTGCATACATTACATAGGAAGGGGAAGTTTTGAATTCCATCCCACACATTTGCATTTTATCTAGCTTTAGCTTGCTATCTTAGCGTCATTGGCGCGAGGGAAACCTAAGGACACTATTTTGCACACAAAACTACATGGAGTTTGGAATGTAGTGCAACACTCGGTCATAAGTTCATCCTTCGGATGACCACCAAGGTTAGTCCGACTTCACATATTGCATTTTTTATTCCAATTTGATGTGTTTGTGAGCTTGTGCAGGTAGCTAGGGTTTGTGTTGCAGGTTATAGGTACCTCAACATCCAAGTGTGACATACATGCGATCAACAACGAATAAGTGGTCTCTGCACCTAAATGCCCTCACCCTATCCCAGCGCCCATGTCCAACTCATCTCCGCAACTTCTAGAATTTATATCAAGAATTTCCAACACTCGCCTAACTTTGTTCATCGGTTGTTCCAGCTTCAAATCTATTCTAGAATAAGCATTAATAAGATAAGCTCCATATATCTCCTATTTTCTTACACGGTTACATCTTTAGAGTTCTTAGCATTTATATTTTGTTGTATATTCGAATTTATTAAATCGATCGAGATCATTCTATACAAACCATTTCACAACATTTCAAATGATATTGGTGCCACTCCTTCTCAAATCATTTCAAACTAAGAACTTATTCGTAACATTTACCAACCTTAGCATGACAATCAAAAACCCCAAGAAATTGATGAAATCTCGGATGAAAAATCGTTAAGTTGAGATGATAACACAACCACAATAAAACATTTGAATAAACGAGAAATTTTATCTTGACTCCATCCGTAAAATCATATCACCTGAATATCCTTGATATGTTGGGCCATGAGACTATGACCTTCACAGTTGTTGGGAAATAAATACAATTCCTCTTCCTCTACAAAACACTCTTGTTGCATCTTTCATTGAAGCCAACAAAGGTTTAGGGAATATAAAGATAAATCACCCCTCATCATTCCAAATTCATCGCCTCTCTTTGCTAACAAACTTGCTTTTGATACTATTATGCACTACTATAAGCTACAACATCAAGTACCTCCACTAAAATTGATTATCCAAGGTCTTTGCATGAATAAGAAAATCATATCTCATTAATACAATTAGGTCGACACTCTCACCCACAAACAAGGAAAAAAATCCCCCTTCTCTTGTTGGTGCCAATCAAACCGGTGTCGCCGCATTCAACATTTTGCATCAACCATACATGCTTCTTTGCACATTCTAATCAAAGAAATAAAACCTTTGGATGACCATACTTTATCTAACTTTCAAGAGTCAATGAAGCATATTGAATATATACTCATTGATGAGATGAGCTTCATTGGCCCCAAATTACTTGTTATGGTAGACTACCACCTCCGTGAAGAATTCCATCATTTTAAAACATGCCAATTCGATAATAGATCTATCATTCTTGTTGGTGACTGGTCAATCGCTCTCCCGTCAGAGACATCCCATTAAATGCAAGTCACTCCTATGGTACAAGCATTTTGAAATTTTTTACCATCTCTATCACATTGTAGATATTTTTTTCATCTGCAGGTTCTAATGATGCCCAAGCTCAATTTTGTGACCTCTTGCGCACATCCGAGATGTAACTCCTCTCCTCTAAGATTGGAAGAGCCTTATGTCACGAACAAATACACATCTATCACAAGATGAGCTTCTCAACTTCCATTATGTGCCCCATTTGTTTGCTCGAAATAAACTTGTGTATCAACACAATCTTCATATGTTGAAATCATTGAATGTTGTAGTAGCACGATTAATTGCACAGTTACTTAGATGAAGTGAAATCGGAGAAGCCGATGATGATCAACTCCAATATAAAATACTTCTTTGTAAACAACAAAAAGTTATGCTTATAACTAATTTATGGGTTGAGTCCTAAGGCTTTATCGATGATGTAATTGAGATGATTGTTGACATCGTCTACAACACATCCACCTCTCCACTAGAACTACCATTGTTTGTTGTTGTCAGCTTTGAAAAAAGTACATTGGACCTAATTGGGATATAAATAATCCCTTACACGTTCATGTACCTCATGTTTCAAGAGGTTTGCGTAGGCAACTCCCACTTCAAATGACATAGGCATTAACAATCCACAAATCACAAGGTCTTTCTTTGCAAAAGTGACAAAGGACATTGGTGGCATAGAAAGACAATGCCTTACCTTCACAACAATCTCCGTGGTTCCCTCCTTTCAATACCTTAGAATCTCCCCTCCTCTCTCCTTTGATCGATTCTCAAAAATGTCAATCGGGCCTCACGTACAAAATAGAAAGGCAAAAGAGGCCAGGATCAATTCCTTGCCAAATTCTCCTTTTTTGTATAAAAACTCTTCCACAAAGTTCTCAAACATTTCGTTATGATTTGCATTTTCTGACGTTCATACCACAATATTTAAAGTTTTTGTACATTGCCTTCTCTTATTATTTTTCTACAAAAAAAAAAAAAAAAACTAAAAGAAATACAAAGTAGTCACAACAACATTTTAGAAATTAAAAATAAATTTAACTAGACACATCGATATGTATAGCGAATTAAACAGATATCGACCAACAATTGCAATACGCTCACAAATCACCGCAATGTCCTTTCTCAAATTCCCTTAACATAATTATGAGGTTTTACGATCACCCTTCCTTACCTTCCATCCTCTCCCTTTCGGCATTCACATTGCACTACTTGCATGACATTGCTATTTTAAACCAAAACATCTATACATAGATTACCTAAGTGCCTACGCTGAGGGACATCGTCGTAAGGAGGTAATACCGAAAAACTCCCATACACATCGAATGATTGTTCCAGGCCACGAACGAGCTTCCAGGTGACCGTGGCCTTATCAAGGGCAACGAAATTGAATAACCATCAGAACCAGTAGTAGAAGAAAATTTACAGAGCACAGCATAGCAGAGCAGCAGAGTAAGGAGGCGTTCAATTTGGCAAAGGGCAATGGCGGCTCCAATGCGGTCGGTGGTAACAGTGGGAAGTTCGCTGACACTAGAGGAGGCCAAGAAGCACGCCTTAGATTTATACAGACAGGCCTGCCGTGCCCTTCCTCAGATCGTCGAAATTTATAACCTCAGCGATGTCATCACCACCTCCGAATTACGTTCAGCCATCGCATCCCAGTTTCGCAAGCATGCTAATGTCACCAATCCTAAGGTAACCAAATTGACACCCTCCCCTATTCTGTTTAATTTCATAAAACATAACAATTGTCCGCAAATGCAGTAATTTAGCTGTCGTACGACCCAGGGTTTTTAATCTCCAGAGTGTTGTTTGTTGTCCAGTGTTATTTAATTCAAACTGAGATATTTTATTTTCCGTAGCTTACCCAATTTACAAATTGCAGCAATTTCAGTGGCCAAATGTAAGCGCGGCCTTAGGTTTCGCAATTTTTTTGGAGCAGGGTTTAGCCCTATAATAGAGATTATTTCTAGTAGCGAGTGCAATCGTAGCCCCTGGAACCCAAACCGTTCTGCAGTGAGAACCTGGTCACTCCTCTGAGAGAGATTATTAATGTGGAATGAAATCCCAGCGTAGGGGTATGCCACGTAATTTGTTTTTAGGTCACTGCCAAGCCAGATGCCAAGCAGCCAAATGAGACCCAATTGTGAAAGCCTATTTCCTCTGTAGGGGTATTGGCAAGATTGGCTTGTTCTGAAGCTTAGTCATGAGATACAAAATGTGGACAGTAAATAAGGAAAATGAAAAGAAATCCTCTCATGGAAAGAGGGACTTAAATGCCAAATTCGCCTTTGGCTTGGATGTGACCAAAATAGATAACCTTTACCTTATAGTGTTCCAAGTTTTGATATATTCACCCAAGTTTTGATACCATGATCCAACTTGAGAGTAAACCTAACCTTTCCGATCCACCTACACCCAAAGTCCACAAGGGGCCTTTTATATTTTTTTCCATTTACCTTATATATTGTTCAAATTAGCTTGAGAGTAAACCTAACTTTGCCAATCCACCTACACCCAAATCCACAAGGGACTTTTTTTTTTTTCTTTTCCATTTACCTTATGTATTGTTCAAAGTTTTGTACCCCCACATTTTGACTTGGTGACCAAACTTGGGAGTAAACAGAACCTTTCCAATCAGCAGACAATATACAAATAACTAATCAGTGAAGCTAGGGTGGGTCCACAAGGCATGACCTCCTTGATGATAATACCATGGTGAGAGTGGGAGAGAATGCATTTATGGTTGGGGGTCCAATGAAGGATATCCTTGGGCCGTGCAGCCCATGAATTCATATATACACATAGTCTTACGCAACATGAAGTAACATTTGTTACTGTATTAAATTCAACAGGAATTTACAATTTGTGGACGCATTACACTCATACAGTCTGGGCACAGACTTTCCCTATCTGCAGTATCACAATAGTCCCACACTGGATGTGATCCGCCACTCACACCTCTTAAACTCACAACTCTTAACAAGTCTCTACTTGAACCTTCCTGGCTCCTGGACTTGGTTCTCTCTATCCATTAACTTGCAGGCCTGGTTAACTTCACCTTGCCAACCACCGTGAGCATCCTCCTCTATAAAAGCAAGACGAGGAAACCATTACAGGCATTATGGCTCAACTTCCGAGTGTCAGATAACTGACATCAAATTGTCTCTTAGACTTCCAACCGATATGCCTGCCACATACATCAGGGATGTAATGAGTTTCTGACATCCATTCCAATTGCGGCTATACTTATTACTGACAGGTGCATGCCATTCAGATAAGTGCACAGACCTAACACAAGCCCTGGAGCTGATACATGCTATGGCGCATCATAGGGTGAAACATGTATGTGTCTTTGCCAGGTTTTAGAAGCTTTTGTGTGAACCATGACCGCATGCCATTTGTGCAAGTGTTGGCCTTAATCTGATGCTATCAGGATGTTCCAAACTTTGCGTGAGACCACATAATGCCCTGTATCCTTGTGCTTGCTCGTTGTAACCTTATGCCTTGCTTTCAAGCTCTGTGCCACTTAATTATACCATCCACAACATGTATGTGCAACACGCTGTATTGCAGTATGCTATGGAGCGTTCCACAACTTCGAAAAGAACCACAATTGCACCATCAATGTTTCCGTGTGAAAGATACCTTGAACCTTCTGAGCTGATTTGATTGTACCATGACCTAGCCAAACAACAAAATCTACAACTGCTTATTCCTACTCTACCTATTTTTGGGTGATGCAAGATTGCTTGTGAACCTGAATGCTCCTGCATCATACACTTTGGGTAAGAAATTGTGAGCACTAATAGTGCTCACACACTTGGGCTGGTTGGTAGAACTTCCCTTTCGACTTGTGGGCAAGGCCTTGGCATGCCCTTGTGCCATGCAATGTACTGCCTCTTCTTCTAATTGCTGGCTCGGTCATAAACTTTCCTCTGCCAAATCTTCACCATATCCTTACTTCCAGCCCTGCCATCCTTGGGCTGACCACCTCTATCTGTGGGGAGCATCTCATTCTTCCTCTTAGTTATGGACATTAGGCACTGCAATCATGCTAGGACATTCATGGTTCACCCCTCTAGTCACCTCCATTTGAGCTGCATTCCTCTCCATTTCTGCATACTTCTTTGTCCTCTGTTAACAGTGTAAACTTGTCTTTATGCAGGAAAAGATTGCTACTCTATGCCAACTCATCCCCTTTCTCCTTCAGGGAGACGCAGAGTATTTCTTTGTCCATTCCTTCTCATGCACACCATATTAACTCTCCCATCATACGACATCTCTTCATCAAACTGCCATGGCCTCACCAACAATAAATGGCATGTATCCATAGGAAAGACATCAAGCATGACCTAGTCTATGAATTTGCTAATCTTCATGTCAATTTCGCATTGCTCCCTCACAACATTATCCTCGCCCTGCACTAACTAAAGACACTCTATAAGGCTTTGGGTGCGGTGCACTCACCAAATTCAGCTTAACCACCATCTTTGTGGACACCAAGTTGTCCATGCTTCTACTCAGTAAACCACAACTTTGTTAAAATACGATGCTTATATAGCCTATTCGACAGCTTATGCAGTTGCAGAATGTGTAACCAGATTGTAAACACCTCCATATTATAAATAAACCTCTGCCTGTATCATTTACACAGTGCAGTTTGTGCCTTCTGTATTCTTTCTTCTCTTTGCATATTCCTACATTGGTATCAGAGCCCCAAAGGTTGTAGTTCGAGGAAGCCTTCAAGAGGCACGAACAACAAACTTGAGGAAGCCCTAACAAGGCATGAGTTTGGCAAAACGTTTCGAGGGCATCGTGGTTCGCTGGAGGAAATACCATAGTCGCAAATCGTGTGAAAGAATACACAACACAGTCGCAAAAACAGTCATGTTTTTCCCCGACGGAAATACAATGCAAGCAAATACAATGAGGGCACTTCTTACTGTTTTTGTGGTCATCGTTCTTTGGCGAAAATCGTGGAGGGAGAAAAACGAGGGCACGATCGGCGATAAAATCGTGAAAGTCGAGGGCACAATCGATGGTAAAATCGTGGTAGCAAGCAAGGAAATCGTGGTCGCATTTGACACCATGGAAATCGTGGTAAAATCGTGGTAGCAAGCAAGGAAATCGTGGTTGCAGCGCAAAAATTATGGGTTACAACGCAAAGCACCTGTTACAGCAAAACACTTGCAAAATCGTGGCCATTTTCGAAATCGTGGAGAGGTGGGTTACAGAAAAGCACCTACAAAAATCGTAGCCATTTTCGAAATCATGGAGACGTAGCAAAAGATTTTATAAAACCATTCTTATAAAACTATTTGGTTTTGGTGTTTTAATTTTTTCTGCCACGTATTTACATAAAATATTTTCCCACAGCCACGTATATTGCTGGAAGTAATTCATTTATTACTTATATTTGCTAGAAAATTGGATATTTTATTATTTTATTATTTTCCATTACTTTGGAATAATAAAATGTCAAACATTGCAAATTTGATTTTGCCGGATACACAAAAATTAATGGGCACGAATTTTAATGTGTGGAGCCATAAGATCTTGACACTTTGGTAGAATTTCGTGGTTTTGAGAAAATAATCACGGGTGTCGAGAGTAGACCTACAACAAATTTTGATGATTATGACAAACGTCATCGGGAGGCTCTTCTACTATTAAAATTGTCGGTATTGGATGAATTGATACCTGAGGTCCAGAATGCCACTGAGGTGAGTAAATTGTGGGTCAGTCTGAAGGACAAATATCAGACGTCGGAGAAGAGTCGGGTTCTATACCTCAAAAATATGCTTTTTTCCGTAAAATTACAAGGTGGATCGCTGTCTAAGCACCTACTTCGGATGAAAGATCTCCGAGATCAGCTTGCTTCCATCAACAAGCCGGTTGATGATGATGATATGGTGGCTCTCATTTTAAATAGTTTGCCCTTCTCATATGACTCGTTCGTGGAGGCTCTTCATTTAATGGGCGAGAGTCAAACTCTTACGTTTGACAAGGTGTGTTCCTACTTGTTGCAGAAGGAACGGAGACAGACACAAGTTCAAGAGTCCAGTTTTGGACAATTTGAGAGTGCATTTGCTGCACAGTCCAAAGGAAAGTGGAAGCGACAGGCTGATGCGTCGCCTTCCTCTCCTAAATTTCCGGTAAGGTGTTACTATTGTCACAAACTTGGTCATGTGAAGAAGGATTATCAGAAGTGACTAAGTGCCCCGAAGAAGCGGAAGGGGCAAGCACATGTAGCAACAGTTGAGCAACACGAGTCGAAGATGAGTATGCCCTCATGGCATCTTGCTCGGATGGTGGCAGCCCTACACGGTGCTGGTTTTTTGATTCCGGCACATCATGACACTTCACGTGTCAACGAGATTGGTATGTTACTTTTCATGCTAATTCACGTTCTTCTGATTAAGTTACTTTAGGGGATGGGAGATCACATGCTGTGGAAGGGATTGGGGATGTTCGTATCATGTTAAATAATAACACTAAATTGCTTGTGAAGAGTGTTAGATATGTGCCTAACATGAATAAGAATCTGTTATCCATCAGTCAATTAACTGATAATCCTCATATCTCTGTAAACTTTTCTGGTAAACAATGTATTGTGTCTGATGTCAAGCATAATAAGGTGGTTGCCCTGGGAATTGGGCATGGAGGTTTGTATAGACTCGTTGATCCTGCCACGGTCAACTTGCATGCCTTAGTTGTGGTAGAAAATACCAGTGTTTTGTGGCATGAAAGATATGGGCATATCAATCTTCCGTATTTGGCCCTTCTTCATAAAGACAACATGGTTGTTGGTTTGCCTCCTATCCAGGAAAAGCAGGATATGTGTGTTGGATGTTTTGCGAGCAAACAAAAGCGGAAACCTTTTCCTCATGAAGGTGTTTGGCGTGCAAAGGGGCTCTTAGATCTTGTCCATGTAGATCTATGTGAGCCATCGTGGAAGACCCCACACCTCGGTGCACGTTATTTTCTCTTATTGGTGGATGATCACTCTCGGCGGATGTGGATCTATCTCTTGAAAAAGAAGTCTGATTGCTTTGCTTCTTTTGTCAAGTTCAAGGCATTGGTGGAGAACCGATCAGCCGGCGGATAAAGACTTTAAGATCCGATAATGGGGTGAATTCACTTCTAAACAGTTCGCTGTTTTTTGTGAGAAAGAAGGGATTCAAAGTCGGTTGACAAAGACCATATACTCCCTAAATGTAATGGGGTGGTTGAGAGGCGGAATAGAACCATCATGGAGATGGCCCGGTGTATGATGCACAACAGTGGAGTGCCATACACATACCGGGAGAAGCATGTTAATACAACGGTCTATATCCTCAATCGCAGCCTCGCAAAGCCTCGGAGATCACACCAGGAGGCATGGTCCAAAATCAAACCAGAGGTATCAGCTTTTCGAATTTTTGGTTCAGCTGCTTATACTTTGGTTCTTGATCGTAAGAGGAGTAAACTGGATTCCAAAAGTGCTAGATATTTCTTTGCTGGTTATAGTGATCATTCTAAAGCATATAGATTAATTGATACTTCCACTAATAAAATCATTATTAGTTGTGATGTTGATGTAAAAGAAACAGAGTCTTTCTTTGGCTGTAATCGGCAAATAGACCAGCGACATGGCAGCGATCAGCAAGGGGTGGTCACAGATTGGTTCTCTTTCCTTGCCTGATGATGAGTCTGGTCATTCTCATACTCCTCCACAGACTCCAGTAGATGCCTATGCCTCTCCTACCGAGTCTTTTCCATCTCCTGGAAATCAACTTGCGTTGGTTTCACCTCCGGAAGTCCCACTAGCTTCCGAACCTCGCCTCAAATGACGGCCCAAGTGGTATTATTCCACTATTCAGGATCTGACATGAGACGATTTGTCTCCACTCTTAGATGGCCGGTCTCGCAAACCTGGCAAGAGGATTGATTACTCTGAGCAAGCTCAATTTGCTCTTGCTTCTGATCTCCTCCATATTCGCGAGCCACAAAAATACTCTGATGCACGAGGCATACCAGAATGGGAAACTGCCATGCAAATCGAGTATGATGCCTTGATTAAGAATGATACCTGGAAGTTGGTGCCATTACCTCCAGGCAAACACCCTATTGGTTGTAAATGGGTGTACAAAATCAAGTGTAAAGCAGATGGTACTTTGGATAAGTACAAGGCTCGACTTGTTGCAAAAGGTTTTTCGCAACAGGAGGGGATAGATTATGAGGAGACTTTTGCTCCTACTGCAAAGATGGTCACTTTTCGGTTACTTCTTGCCTTTGCCGCTCAATTTGGTTGGAAAATATATCAGATGGATGTGAAAAGTGCATTCTTGAATGGCGATTTGGAGGAAGAAGTGTATATGACTCAACCTGAGGGTTTTCAGGCATGTGGTCGTGAGCATCTGGTATGCGCAGTTGATTAAGTCCTCAGATGGGCTTAGCGCAGCTCCTCGAGCCTGGTATATTAAGATCGATACACATCTCAGAGATTCGGGCTTCAAACGAAGTCATTCTGATCCGAATCTCTATGTCAAAAGCACAAATGATGACATTGTGATTCTTATTGTTTATGTTGATGACCTTGCCATCACAGCAAAGTGGAGATGCTTTGCGATTCATAAGTTAAAAATCAGATTTGTGCATTGCTTTTGACATGACTGATTTAGGCCTCTTTCATTATTGTCTTGGTGTAGAATTCTGGCAACAAGATCACTTGATTTTCATTTCTCAAGTTAAATATGCCACGAATCTTTTGCAAAAATTGAAGATGTATGATTGTAATTCATCATCTACACCTATGGAGGTCGGGCTGAAACTTTCAGCTCATGATGATTCACCACCGGTCGATGAAACATTGTACAGACAGTTGGTAGGTAGTTTGATTTATCTCACCACTACACGACCGAATTTGTGTTTTGTTGTGAGTTATCTTTCTCGGTTTTTGTCTAAACCGAAACTCATTCACTGGGGAGCAGCAAAACGTGTGTTAAGGTATGTCAAAGGAACTCTTGACTTTGGCATCTTGTATCAGAGAGTTGCAGATTTCACGTTGATTGGCTACACAGACTCTGATTGGGGAGGTTCAGTGGATACTCGAGATCTACCACCGATATATCTTCTCTCTTGGTTCAGAGTTATTTCTTGGCGAGTAAGCTTCACCACCGTGGCTATCTCTTCCACAAAATGCGAGAATACAAGGTTGTTGTTAGTGTTGGTTGCGCGGCGGTATGGCTTCGCGATTTTGGTTGATTTTCGGTTTTCAGTGTCACCGCTACACCTCTTTCACTTTTTTGTGATAATCAAGGTGTGTTGAAGATGGTCAAAAATCCTATCTATCATGCCCGCACTAAACATATTGAGATTCATCATCACTATATTCACAATTGGTTGACTCAGTGAAATCTCTCTTCATTTCTGTCCTTCTCAGAGCAATCTGCTGATGTAATGACTAAACCTCTTGGTGCTTTCTTGTTTGTCAAGTTTAGGGATAAACTTGGTATAGTTTCTAGGTTAGTCATTAAGAGGGGGTGTTAAAATACGAAGCTTATATAGCCTATTCGACAGCTTATGCAACAGAATCGTGTAACCAGATTGTAACCACCTCCATATTATAAATAAACCTCTGCTGTATCATTTACACAAGGTAATTTGTGCCTTCGTATTCTTTCTTCTCTTTGCATATTCCAACAAACTTTACAACATAGTTACTAATTCCGGTAATCCAGATCCGTATGAGAGGGTAACAAATCAAAGAATCCAAAATTCTTGAAAAAATCGGTTTGAAATATATATGAGCGGAATTTTATGAATATGAAAATTTGACAAATACAATGAAAAACTTTACTTATGTAATGTAAAATGTTATATTTTTTAATATATAAGGTTGATGAGCGATTGTTTTTTCCGAAAACTACAATATGCGGAAAAGATTGCTACTCTATGCCAACTCATCCCCTTTCTCCTTCGGGGGACGTAGAGTATATCTTTGTCCATTCTTTCTCACGCACACCATATTAAGTCTCCCATCATACAACATCTCTTGATCAAACCGCCATGGCCTCACCAACAAAAATGGCATGCATCCATAGGCAAGACATCAAGCATGACCTAGTCTCGTGAATTTGCTAATCTTCATGTCGATTTTGCATTTCTCCCTCACAATGTTATCCTAGCCCCGCACTAACCAAGACACTCTATAAGGCTTTGGGTGCGGTGCACTCACCCAATTCAGCTTAACCACCATCTTTGTGGATACCAAGTTGTCCATGCTTCTACCGTAAACCACAACTTTACAATATAGTTACCAAGTCCGGAAATCCAAATCCGTATGAGAGGGTAAAAATTCGAGAATTCGGGATTCTTGAAAATTTTTGGAAAAATTGGTCTGAAATATATATGAGTGGAATTTTATGAATATGAAGATTTGACAAATACAATGAAAAACGGTAATAATGTAAGGTAAAATGGTATATTTTTTAATATATAAGGTTGATGGGTTATTGTTTTTTCAAAAACTACAATATATATATATATATATATATATATATATATATATATATGTTTCTAATTAGGGCTGATCCGGATTGAATTTATCCGGGCTGGCTGAAAAATCTGATTTGTCTGGATTTTGTGTAGATCCGGCCGGATTTGGTAACTATGCTTTACAGCTCTTAGGCCGAAAAAATTTGTCATTATCAACATACTTCCATGTTCTTTCTCGTGACCTTCAAGACTCTCCTCATTGTGAGCCAATTCTCCCCTTGCTCGGTTCTTCCGCATGCCTTGCATTTGCTTGTAGGACTTGCACACCACCTGCACTTCTCAATATCATAATGTGTATGAGGGAACTCATATGCGCGTGTAACCAACTTCTGCCTTGCATTTGCTTGTAGGACTTGCACACCACCCGCACTTCTCGCTATCATAATGTGTATGAAGGAACTCATATGTGCGGTAACCTACTTCCCCACACCAAGAAGCATGTTCCATTGAATAAGTTTTCTCTTCCCTTCTATAATATCCTTGATAAATAATTTCTAACAAATCTAGATATTTTATCAAACCTTAGGGTAACAAAGATATAATAAATTGAACTTTTATGATGGCAGCAATAAACTGATTTTTATAAAAACAACAAACCCCAATTGCAGACAAAATATAATTTATTTATTTATTTTCAAATCAGCTTCAGGGTAAATACTAGAATATTTGTATACAATTACTGGCTCAATTTTGATGATCTAGATACATAGAAGGCTGCAAGAAATAAACATGCAAGCTGAAACCCTTGCAAAAACTCTCCAGATGTGGCGCCCAACATAGAATCAATCTCCCAAGGGTGGCATCCAACTATGGAAGTGTCTAGTATGCCTTGTAGATGTTTGTCTGAAGAAATCCTTGGCTGTACTTTGCTGTTCTGGATGCTAAAACAACCCTGAATATGATGCCCTAGCTGAATTGGATGAATATTTGTACTTTGAATGATCACTGCAACCCCTGGATGGAATTGCCAAGCTTAGATATGAGGGTTTCCATCCTCAGATCTGTGTGTAAATGAGGGTTTTTGTCCTCTATTACTGATGCAAAAGCAGAAGCTACTTGCAGACAATAAAGTAGTTGATAAATTTCTAAGATGATTGATAATAATCCCCAAAATTTGCTTTCATAACTTCTAAGGCCTTCTTCCAAAATTGGCGCCCCCTTTTAGAGTTACATGCATGCTCAATAAACAATATTAAATTACTTTATCCCCTCTCCAATGTTGGTGCCCCATCCAAAAATAGAAGCTTGATGCTTATGCAACCCATTCTATCTTTGGCGCCCAAAATAGAAGTAATTTATTTAATTATTATTCTATCTTTGCACCCCCAAAAATAGAAGTTTTTTTATTTTATTCCACTTATGCATTTTGGCCCCCACTAATTAAAACTAGCAATCGCATGTGAACCATGCAATGGAGATGCCGAAGGAAATGCATTGAAGAAGTTAACTTTGAGGGAGGAGAAGTGGAGGGGTAAGGAAAATGTTGGGGAAAATCTATGCAAAACTATTGTTTCATATGACTAGGGACATAAGAACCATGTGCCATTTTTCTCAATTGTTTGAAGGAGAAAGGGGGCGCAAGCGAGATCGTTGAGGCAACATACTTGAGAGATATATCAAAAAGCAAGAAGTGGTCCATCAATACCGCCAATACTAGTAGTTGTTTGCAATTTCATCCCTAGTGATTTGTTGGCACTTAGAGCACACATCTACTTAAGATGAATTCATTTGTGCATGTACCAGGAAACTTCAGAGATAGAGACATGTGGAGTGGGCTTGACATCCCATGTCAATTTGATGCAATATATAAATATGATAATTGTAAAACATGGCTGACAAGCTGGTTTTGTGCCATCTTTATAGACCATTATCTCAGGGCATTCTCCACGTTTGTCCAAACGACGACAAATATCATATGCAAGAGTTTTCCTTGTGGATTTGTAGTTGACATTGCCTCCTCAACATTTTAGGCTCTTAACACAGTCTCATTAAACTTGAAGCATTGTCACATGTATTAATATAAGGAAAGGTTTCTATGGCTACCACTATTTCATTGAATTTGTTGTTCTAGTAGTGTTATTGTTAAGGTTTGAAAATGCGACCTAGCACTTCTCTTATAGTGATTACCCTATTGGTTTGGTTGGAAAATACGTCACAATGCTAATTAGTATTTGAGTGACACCCATTGGTGTATCGCATTGAGAGATGAGGCAGATGGTTACATCATATATTCTCCTTTGCACCACTTGTAGACATGAAAACTTGTATATGTTTGCATCCCAAACTCTACATATGTTAGATACGGAAAATCTACATTTAGGGTTCCTTATGTCATTGATTTCGTGCACATTTGTAATTAGGGACTTATGTCATCTGTTAATACCACCGGTATGAAACTTTCACCTTCTATTTATCCAAAGTGTGTTAGAGACAACTACCTAGACCCCTGTTTGGGAATGCCTATCATCATAATTAATGTTTGAGGCATTGCTAAAAGAGAAAAAATAATTTTTGTGTGCACTCTTGGGTCCTCCTTTGACGATCTATCTAGACATCTAAGGTTATAAATACTGAACACTTCAGCTTGAAGATTATATTTCTGTTGATCGATTTGAAGATTATAATTCGGTTGATGGGTTTTAAGATTATATTCTGATTTATTTATCACGGTGATCTTATGCTTATTTGAGATTTATTAGTTTGGTCATGGTGGTGTGGGTTGTGAATTAGAGAGAGGAGATGTTATGTTAGCATGTCCATCACCAAATTGAAATGAAAATGCAAACGTTGGAGCCTTCATCTCTTTTATGAGTGGAGGTGGTATAAACAATGTGATATTGAGAGGCTCGACATCATCTATCATCTATCATCTATCATCTCATCATCATCATCACAAACTATGATCCACCGCTCAAGTTTTCTCTTTAGAGTATGGGGTATGTGAAATCAAACGTGCCCAAGCCATACACTATGATTATCTCGGAGAGGAGGGAGTATATAGTGATATCGGTGCACCGATGCATACAACATGGGTGGAAATTTTGTGTGCGGTGGAGGGCACAATTACGGGGCTATTTCCCTCCCTTCACATCCCCATTTCTACAAGCATCAATCTCATGAAATTGGATGTGATCAAGGTCGATATAAATTCCAAGATGCCACCGGTAGATTCCGATGCAACTATGGGCCAGTTGTACTTTTCCATTGTAGACAAGACTACATGCTTTGGTTTCCTTGCTAGAGTATGCCTGATTATAGGCGTGGGTATACATTTGAGTGGAGGTAAATTAGGTTTGCTCTTCAATAAATATGACATGTATGCGGATAATAAATGCGTGGCGGGATTAGGATGCCAATCTCTCAAATAGGGCATAAGTTGTGCATAACATTTCCTCTATTTAGACCATATTTGCAATCATCGCCTTGTCAAGTCATAGTGCTTCAAGTATATATGAATGATGAAAAATGTAGGGAAATGAAAATCAACCCAACTTTGCAAGAAGGGAAATAAAAAGGACACAAGTATAGATGCAGCCTATATTATAAGAATAATAATGATTTGTAATTACAACTTATGCATCTTCACTTGAGTGGACGGAGGAATGTGACAACATGGTATTGGGTTGTCTTTAGCCTCCTCCATGCTTTAATTGTATAGTTGGTGGAACTAGTGAAAAGCAAACTGTCGGCTCAATGGGCACATAATTGATGGCATCATGGTGAGCTTGAATGGACTCCACTCTTATGAAATCTAACATCCTCCTCACCTTGACACTCTTGTACCACGAACTTGGATATAACAGCACCTTGTTCCCCATTCACATCCAAGGAAGAAATGGCATCCACGTTCTTCATTTGTGGGGGTTGTCTATACATTGATTGCTAGGGAGGATGTCCGTTCTAGGCACGTGGCGGGGTTGGGTGGTAATAGCGAAGACGACGACCACCATAAAACGAGCTTTCCTATTTTTGTATTTTATTTTTTATGGCGTCAAGTTTTTTTATTAGACGACATTTAATTTGTTAGATAAGATGAAGACATGAATGGAAATATGGAAATAAGAAGGTGGGAACATTTCCCACACCTATTCCATGGTTTAGATAATTCCTATCCAAATAATATATGATATTTGTGCTCCACTTTATCATCTCGGTGTTGCTCACATTATTCACATCAATGCAAATTGCGCTTAAAGGAGAGAATTAAATTTGGGGAAAATCCAATAGGTTCCAGTGGTCGAAACCAAATTGATGCCCCACACATTTTACATAGCTCGAGATAGTTCCTATCCAAATAATATTTGCTATCTAATCTCCACTTTATCATCTCAATGTCTCTCACATTATTCGCATGAGTGCAATTTGCACTTAAAAGAGACAAAATAAAAAAGGGGAAATCTAATAGGTTCCAGGTTTGAAACCTAATTGCAACTCTTGCTTCTTGTAACACTTTGTAGTGCTCCTTTTCAGTTTTAATCTCGAGTAAATATAGGCAATCCAGGATGCATGAACTATCATCGATAATTGAGCCCCTCTAGTGGTTGGTCAAATGAGTGAAAGGTGGATTCTTTCTTCTAATCACAAAAGTTATAGAATAAGAATCCATTCAATTTCTTATGTTCTTAAGTGTAAATTGCTTTGTGATTTATGAGGGGATTTTCCATGTAAGCATAAGTAGACATTGGATACGACATACAAATAATTCAATCAATACTTGACAAGTATTGATAAACATGCTAAATGATGCAATTTAAGGAGTAATAGACGAATATTTCATGTTTTCTTTGGAATCATTGACCTAAAGTTGCAATCAGTAAAGCAGCTAGGTATGCCATGTCAATACCTCCTTTCGTGAAGGTGGGAATTAAATACACGCATGTCCTAGACCTATTCCATGGGCCAAATAGTTCCTATTCAAATAATATCTTTTATATGTCCTCCACTTTATCGTCTCGGTGTCACTCACATTATTTGTGTGAGTGCAATTTGTGCTTAAAGGATCCAATACAATGCTTTCTTCTTGTAGCACTTTGTAGTACCCTTTTTAGTTTTAAGCTTGAGTAATCGCAGGAAAGATGGGGATGCAAGAACAATCATCGATTATTAAGCCCCTCCAGCGGTTGGTCATATGAACGAAAGGCAGATTCTATTTGTTGATCGAAAGCTTTAGCCCAATATTCCATACAATGTTTTATGTTCTTGAGTGCAAATTGCTCTCCGATTTACAAGAAGGGGATTTTCCATGTAAGAATAAGTCGACATTGGACAAGACATATGAGTGTTTGAATCAATACTTGACAAGTATTGATGAACATTCTGAAATGATGCAATTTAAGGAGTAATATACACAAATTTCTTATTTTGTTTGGAATCATTGACCTGGAGTTTAAGTAAAGCAGCTAGGTATGCCATGTCAAAACATACTTTCAAGTAGGTGGGAATTAAATTCCTACATGTTCCACACCTATACCATGGCTCAAATATTTCCTATTCAAATAATATATGCTATTTGTGCACTACTTTATTTTCTCGGTGTCGCTCACATTATTCATGTGAGTGCAATTTAAACTTAAAGGACCCAATATCAAAAATGGGAAAAATCCAATCGGTTCCAAGTTTGAAATCCAACACAATACTTTCTTCTTGTAGCACCCCTTTTCAGTTTTAAGCTCGAGTAATTGCAGGAAAGCAAGGGGTCATGAACAATCATCTATTGTTGAGCCCCTCTAGTGGTTGGTCATATGAGAGATAGGTAGATTCTATCTATCGATTGAAATTTTTAGACTAAGATTCCATACGATTTCTTATGTTCTTGAATGCAAATTAATATCTAATTTACAAGGAGGGGTTTTTCCATGCAATCATAAGTAGACATTGGACAAGACATACCAATATTTGAATCAATACTTGAGAAGTATTGATAAACATGCTTAAATGACGTAATTTAAGGAGTAATATGTGCGGTGGAGGAGGTACGAGATCCTTTGGCATGCATTACACTCCTACCTCCATTGCTTTTCCCACTTTGTCTTCATCGACGACACTTCCCTTCGTGATCTGGAAGAAACAAAGTGACTCCTGTAGCTTTGACCGTCATTGCATGTTCCTTGACCACTATGGTTAGGGCTCACCTTTCGGTGCCACCATTACTTGCATAGGGTAAAGGGATTTAATAAAACATAACCTTATTACCTTTTAAGTACAACATGAACTTTTGACACTTCTAAGCAAGACATGATACATAGACCAAAACATAACATACCTTTGATGGATCAAAAACCTTAGGTATCTTAATAGGAAAACACATACCATATTTGGAAACATTTTAAATTTTCACCAAGAAGTACATACCTTTAACATGATAATGTACCTATAATTCTTCTCATGAGGTATGAAAGATTTCGAGAAGCATTATGAAGACATCCAATTTATCTTGAGACCCTAAAACACCTAGAACTCGAGAGATTCCCAAATCTCCATATTCCACTTATCCAATATTGTCAATCTTTAGAAATCTTTTGCTTTTCATTTACTCACTAGGCTTGAGATCCACTTTGTCTCTTTTCTACTTCTTTGACTATATACTTGTCAAACACATATGATTCTCCTCTAGTTTATCTTCAATCATAGCAAACATACCTTCTGGTCTTGATTATTGATCTAATTTGAGCTTGACATCCTCATTCTCATCTTTTTTTGCAATTTCTATCTTCTTTCTGAATTTTGTTATCCTTTGACTGGATTTTCCATCTTTGGTTCTTTCCCCTTTACACCATCTGCCTTCATGTCATGTTTTGGCTCATCAGATTTTATGATTTTAACTTCATTACTTTTTACCTTGTTTGCATGAATAATCTCCTTATCTATCGTGTTTGTACATGATTCTTCTTTAACTGTATTTATAGGATCACTTTTGATATCTTCCTTCCTCTTGTAGTTTTTCATCTTCACTCTACAATATTTTGCAATATGAGCAACAATGTTGGACTTGAAACAAATAACAAGATTCTTATCTTTGGAGCTCTATCCTTCCAATTTTGTCTATGTGGTCCTTTATAGTAGTATCTAGAAATATGGCTAACAAGATTGCAATTTTAACACATAACCTCATTCTTACCTTCATTCCTCCAACTTTGTCTTGATGATTCATGAAAACAATACCTAGCTATATGACCCTTCTTGTGGAAATTGTAGCATGTAATGTCTCTTGATTGATATGAGTGATCATACCTACCATTGCTTAAAGTCCACTTTTGGAATGGCAATGAAATTGCCCCTTCCTCTACATATGTATGTTTTTTCTGTTTAAGCTAAACACTTTGCTGGTGTAATGCAGGTTCTGTGATAGTTGTCCAAGTCAATTTTGAGGTTCTTAGTTTTATGGAGATTTATAATTTCCATCTGATCGAGTTTCTACAAATCCTGTAGAATTTAATAAGAATATTTAAGTGTACTTCCTAGCATATACAGAAGCAGCACAGGATAGTGACTTACAAGAGTGTCCATATATGCTCCCCACCTATACCTAGGTGTTTAATTTTCCAAAACCTGGTCATTGCAGTGTAATTCAAAATGGAACCAGCTTCTCTCAAATACTTAAATTGATACTGCAGGTCCATGCACATACAAGGAACAATCTGAACTAAAAATTGTCTAACACAAAGATATACAGCCTCAATCAATATTGTGAAAATCCCAATCAAGAAAAATTGGCAATGGTTTCAAAAATATGAATTAGGACAAATGGAGAAGTTGAAAAGAATTAAGACTGAGATGAAAAAGATATTTTTATAGGTACTATTGCAATTTTTTGGGCAAAACCTGCATTTTAATTTTTTTTTGCTGTTTTTATTAGAGTATTGAATTTTCTATAAAATATTATGTTTTTAAACACAAAGAAATGCTGATTTTTTCAGCACCAATCAGCTCAGGTGAAATTTTTGTGATTAATCACATATTCTGTAACACCGGTCCCGACACTTGATTTGTATAAAAATGTTTGTGCAGTCTTGATATCGCTCAGTTTCTTCTTTAGTAAAAAGACGAAAAAGCCACTACAATCTTCAGTTATCATGACGGTTGGACTGCTTAAGCTCTGCTGTGCCTTCCAAACCTACGAGGCATTCCTGTTATCTCTTCGGATTAAGCACCACTCTTTCATATGCCCAAAATGGGCCACATTCAATCTATATGCTCTCCTTCCACTCAATTTTGTTTTCATTTTTATCTTGAAGTTGGTGCCACTCTTGCTCCTATCTGCCCTGCTCGTGCTTGATGCTGTATGCATCTCAGTTGGCCTTTGCAGGTGTCTGCAAATGCTGTCAATCTCCGTTCAAGTTTTTGAGAATGCCTGAAATTTGCTCCTTAAACACAAACAGCTTCCCTTGGACACATGTTTTTGTTACTGTGGCAAATGATAACCAAGAATGCTATATGCTATTATTACAGTGGCAGATAATATCCAAGAATGCAATTAGGAAGTTTTTTCTTATTCATGTTTTATGGCTATTTTTACAAAGGTCCTACACTGTGGGTGGAGTACTCAGATAACCAGTTTTCCTCTTGTTCATGTTTTATGGCTATATTTACAAAGGTGGAGTACTCAGATAATTGGCTCTTGTAATGCTCCAGTAGCCATGATATTTGAAAGTTAGATCTAAGGTTGATATCTTTTCATTCCTTTATTTTATTGTTTTGAAAAAGGTGAAAAACTATGTTAGCATACAGCTAGGGAAAAATAACATAACAGTAAAGTTTCTCTGTTTTTCACAAGCAGCTGAGCAGTAGCATCTAATGATCAGGAAAACCCAAGTGGCCCAAAATGGGACACTACTTGACCCCTGTACATAGCATCACAACAATAATGAAACTTAATATGAGTATTGAAGTGACTGAAATTAGCAAAAATTAATAATTTTTTTAAAATCCATGTAAATTGCATATGTTGACAGAGATCATTGAGGGCATACTCCTTCATCATCAAAACTCAGAGCACAACAACAACAAGAAAAACCAATCATGAGGAGTGAGAGGCCTCGCGGGATCGAAGCTTCTGCCCCTCTTTATCCAAATCTCAGTGGTGTGTTTGCCACCTGTATGAAGATCAAACCATGGCCTCTCCTCATGAAATTTATTTTCCATGAAGGGATCATGGAGAGACGAAGGCAAGGGTGGTGCAAAGTCTTCACAAGTTCACAGCCTTGGGACCACAACTACAAATATCATAAATACATCTGAAAAGCTGGTTGACCGAGGTCTCCATATTCTCCTTCAAATCAGCCAACCCACAACCCTCCTGCTGCTGCACATAATTAATCTTTGGGGCCTTGTCATGGGGTTTGACTTGGGTCGATAGGGTGTTAATTTGACCGTGGCAAAGATCACCCAAGACCTTTTCAGTTTATCAAACCCACTTTGGGGAATGAACACCATGGTGTACGGGTAGTATCCATTCTATTATTATCTACAAGGAGCTTGGGGTGAGGGGTATGTGAAGGAAACATCATGGAAGAGGCAAGATGAGATTTGATAATAGAAACATTCTCAACCACAGTACTCAGCTCCTTAAAAGTGTTTTTGACATTCTGCATGTTGGCTAGTAGATTCCTCATTATCCAAACATGGTTGATTTCAGTGATAACGACAACGTTATTGAACATAAAGGTTCTGGCCCCGTGTGAGAGGGTTCCTGAAGAGTAGAAATGTGGACAGGAAGAGTGAATGCCGTGGTAGGGCTCTTGACAGATTCAACAACTCCAAGGTCTTCCATGTCCTTAAGGAACTGGCTACCCATGGAAGACTGGGAGGCAAACCGGTTGTCATACCACTCCTTAAATTGACTGTTGCAATCCATGCTCTTCTCTTGTTTGTGGGAGGGGAAGCAAAATAAGAGTTTTTTCCTAGAGTTTGTGTGCCATAGCAGCAACAAAGGGAGGGCACAAATAAAAATTGCACGAGAAAGAAGGAAACATTAAGTAGTCCCCATCCCAAACAGGACCACTTCCACAAACAACGCTTCTGGCAAAGAGCAGAGCAAACGTTAAAGATGTGACCCTCCTAGAAGAGAGGAGTGAAGAGAACACCAGTAAAAGTGAAGCGGATGTGAACAACATGGCCTATTGAAAGCAGGAGATACCCTCTACTGCTCCAAGCAGACCCAGCCACTGAGCTCCCCAAAAGTCCACCTCTTCCCAGTTTTTCTTCTCTTCACTGCATGACAACAAATAAGAGAGCATTGCAGATTCACAATCCCCACCAGCAAGTTGGCTAAGAGAGACCAATAGGAATGGAGAAGAGAGAAGGGAGAAGTAAGTGATATGCCATTATAAAACTGCGGTAAATGAGAATGAAAAGACAGGTCCGACATTGACAGGCATGTCATGACTGGTGGACGGAAATCAGAACACGATTTTAGGAAGGCAGCCCTTAGGAAAAACCAAAGAATAAATTTCCCTATCAACAAAAATCATAAGGATTTGATCTCTCCCAATTAAATGATATTGGAACCTCAAAATTATGGACTAATTGCATCCTCATCTATAAAGGATCGAATGCTTTCTCCAAGCCTTAGAGAGCTTACTCAATGTAACCGTAAGCTATTGCACCATTCCGTTTTTGGGTTTGCGGCCATGGCTTTGGAAATCTGATTCACCACCTTACTGCCTTCCTAAGGGAAGTAGCAACCATAACGCTTCACAAAACACCAAAGTAATCTCCAACTGTTTTCAACAATTTGTCGTAAGCACCAATCCTTTAATTTTCTATTGGAGTTAAGAATGTTAACCATGAACTTGTGAATCTATTTCCCAATGATCTTTGGGATGTTTAACTTGATGGGAGCTATCAGGCTCGCCTGATAGCAAGAGCGTTGCAAAATTTTAAATTATTAGCTGTCTCTCCCAGACTCCTTCGATGACAAAAGGTGATGTGGCCCAAAGCATCTTGACACACCCTGCAGCTGTCTGTAGGCCCGGGATTGCCTCTAGATGCCCCATCCGTATTTAGCTTGAAGCAATCTGAAGTAGGAGGATTCCAACTACTATCTGTTTTATTTTTCTCAAACCCATCACTAGATATTTTCATCCCTTTATTGAAGGAACAAGGGTATTTCAGTTCCTTTCCATAATGCAATGATATCAACAACATTGTGAGTGTATGTGCCTAGATGCTATGCATAAGCATTTTTATGTCTTTCAGGGTCCCTAATGAGCCTGGTCTTTCCGAATTGTTTTTGATGCCCCATCAAATTAAGAGAATGTGTAGCTCTGGGTATTTTTGGTGGAAAGAAGTCATTTCCTTGTGGATCCCAGAATCCTTGCATTTAATCTACTTCTGAAAGTTCGACTTTTCCATCTTATTCAATTCCAGCTTCCAATAGGAGTTGGGTTCGTTCACGTTGTTAAACACAATGCTTATTTGCTGGTTGAGCAGGGCTCTAACTTTGCTTGCAAATAGGGTGCGAAATCTCCATTTATGAAAATTACTTTCTCTCTCCTTCCATTTATTGACGGTACCAAGGAACCATCTTCCAAATTTCTTGAGTGCTCCTTTACTTTCTACTCCCCTTTGAGTAGAGAACCCTCTACTTCATGCTCCTTGGTGCTTGTAAGAAAAAGGTGACGCTGAATGTTTTCCTTTTGTATAGAGTGTATGCATAATCTCCCCTTTTCCCCAAGCTGTGAGAATTGCATTAAAAAGTTGCACCTTATTCCAAGGGATACATTGGTAATTTTGAAGAAGTTAATTCTGAGCCAGTAGCTTTGCATAGTCTTCTTTATGAGTTAGATTAGTTTGCAAAGATTGATTTTGGTGAATTTCTTTTCACAGTCTTCGCGTAACTCTCCTGGGATATTCGGAAACTTTCCACTAGCATTTCATTGTACAATGTAAAAGTTATTATATTGGCCAATAGTCTAATCCTGTCAAGAGCAGGGTCCATTTTTAGGATTACCTCTTATTGTGTCATCCCATATGGTAATGCCTTTTGTTTGTCATGATGTTTGTCGTAGGCCAGGTAATCTTGGGTCATGTCTCTTAGTATGTTTTTAGCCTAAACTGCTTCCAAATGGAGAGGTTTAGTAATTTATCTTTACAAATGTTTGGCACCTAAGTTTTAAGTTTGACTCATTTTTATTATGTGAACCCGTAGCCCTCCTTGATCTTTGTTAATGGTTACCTTGGACATCCTACCAAACCCAAATTTTATGCTTTCTGATCAACCACCATCCTGAAGGAATTTTCTCATGATGGTTTCCATGCTATCCAGGAATGATGGTAATTGTCAGTGTAGTACATTGGAATATGGGGCAAGCTCACAGAACTGCATTGGCCAAGACAATCATATGTCGTAATTTTAACCAGTCAAAGGCCCAATCTTGTATCTTGTTTATGAAGTTGTCGATTAAGGGGAACTGGTTTTGAGCCATTTTGCATTTTCATAGTATCATCAACAAAAGAAACTGGGTTTACTCTAGTTTGATCGGTCCATGCTCTTTGGGGGTTCTTATTCCTCCCACATGGCTATTTGTATTGGTACCCTTACCACATGGGTTGGGGGCTTTACAGCGTTGGGTTTACCCTTCATTTATTTTCATTGCTTTTGTTCTTCTTCTTTTATTTAGGCAGTGTTGATCTCAGGGTCCTTTTACCATCACACTTTCTATTGTTATTGGATGCATTCTCGAGGCCCATTGACCTGCTTTGGTCGTTCATGTACATTAATATAATAATAATTTCTTTCTTTGAAATATTAGACAATTTACTGTTCTGTTCAATTATCTGCTAGGGGTATTTAGACTTGAGATTTGCATTATTATCATATTATCCCCAGATATGCCTTTTTCTTTTTCCATATCGACAGAAGCTTTTAAAAAGGGAGATTATGGTTGGAAAATTAAGAATGATCTTCAGGCTTGAGTTTTCTATATTTTGTGAGAGTTTTAAGTGCATTTTTTCATGACTGACATAGAAGAAACATCCACAGACATGCAAGAGATCATTCACCAAAACACTGAGATTTTGGGGTCGAATTCCCTAAGGATTATCATGACACAATATACTTAAATTAGCAGTTGCACCATTGGCAAAGTTTTGGCCTATTGGTATTATATATAGTTTTGTAGATGAGCTATGATTCAGTCAGCTAACACCGAGTTACTTGTAAACAGAACCATTTCAATAATGAAATAAAAGAATATGCAGGTGATTGTTTGCAATTCCTCCTCATTTTCTGCATGTTTAAGGAAGTTCTTACACATAGTTACCAGGTTCAGCCGGATCCAAACGAAATCCGGTTCAATTCAATTTTTTTGAACCTCCTGGATAAGTTTGATCCTATTTGAATGTATTTTAACACTTAATAAAAAAACCCAAAAAGCAGACAAAACCCTGAAAAGTGAAACTTTAAACTGAGTTGAATGTGCGTGCCGTGACTTATATAAGCATACGTTTATGCAGAAGAAATACAACACATTGCCTGAGCAAATAAACTCAGGCGAGAGCGAGGTAAAGCAGAGAGTTGATGGCATGAGCAGAGGAAGTTAGTGACCAGGTAGGATGGTGCGAGGACAGAGGACACAAAATTTACATTTGAAACTTTATTCATGTTGATGAGCTTACAATTGAAACTTAAATCTAAAACTTCACTGGCGCTGAGTGTCTGCTGAGTGCCGAGTCTCCAGTGTCGAGTGGGTAGAGAGAAGCAGCAGTGACGATCGGTTAGGGAGATGGATTGAGTTTGAATATTTTTGTTTTAACTTTTGGGTTTTAATGTTTCATGTTATTTAATTTTTGGTGGGTTGTAAATTTGTAATATATGTTATATGTTAGGTAAAATTAATATCATCAGTTAATTTAATAAAATAAAATAATTTAGTTTAGATTGATTTGTATAATATTTAGTTTGTTAAAAACATTTAAGTTATTTTAGTTTAATTTTTTTTTGCCATAATTTTATTTAAAATTATTATATATGATTTACGTAAATTAAATTAGAATTTTTAATTTATAACTTATATAATTGAAAAGTGTATTAAAATTTAAAATTACTAAAATAAAATTGATGAATTAGTTTAAATAATTTTTTTAGTTTATGATTTATACTATTATAGTATTATACCTTACATAAATTAAATTATAGCTTTTAATTTTAGTGTATTATATATAGTTTAAAAGTTTATTAAAATTAGTAAATTACGATTTATCAATAATTTAATTGTTTTGGATTAATTTTATTTTTAAAAATTTCTATTATATTATATTTCTTTGGATTTATGTTATGTGTGTGTGTGTGTGTCTATAATAATAATAATACATGTATGCATACCGAACTAGATTTCATTTTTCTGAACTCTTTTGGCAACTCTGGAATTTTGGATTGTGTTGTCCTTCCGAATGGATCTGGATTTCCAAACCTGGTAACCATGCTCTTACAGCATCATGGGCAGAAGCAAGACCAGACAGAATTTTGCCAACAATTTCAATAGGAAATATATCCATGTCTTACATCCCATTAGCCTTGTGTTTATTTCTACAGATTCAGAGGGAAAGGATTCAAGAAAAAATTAAAATCCACGAATATATGTGTTGCAGATCAATTTTGACATATTTCAAGCCCTGAAAGTTACAAAAACAATAAGGAAGCCCCAAACACATTTTCTAAAACATGGAGAGTTTCTACAGCTTATAGGAAGATAATATGTACAAGACCCATTCGACCCCATCATTTCCTGAGCTTCAGGTGAAAACTCATACTTCATGCTTGAATTGCATTTCATATTGTAACAAAGGAAAACATGTACATCTTAACTAAAAGCATAATATACTGGACAAAACAACTTAATATACAGGCCATTTACCACATCTAAAAGACATGAATTATCTGCAAGGTCTTAAAAGTCTGTCCTGGAATTTGTCTAGGAACATTGTACCCAAAGTGACTGCCAACAAAAACCAAGGTTACAGAAATCCCATAAAAAGACAAAGGCAAACATTGTTCCAAATGGCACATCACCAAATGATTTCTCACTGATATCATTGGATTCAGTATGAAGAAATTACAGAAAATAGTACCAGAAAATATAAAAGTGGTCTTCAGTGTGTATATCTTCCATTTTGTGCCCGTGACCATCTTATATACACAAGCTAAAGAATAGCGAGAAATCAAACCCATACACCCTTTATTCTTGAAATCATATCCAAAGGAAGCTTCAATCAGCCTATTTAAGGGAGGAATAGCCTTAAAGGGCCGAAAAAAATTGGCAGAAAAATGCACCTCCCCTGCTTACATGCATCTATTGTAAATACGTGTACGAACACAAACATTTTTGGAAAAGGGTCAAAGTGGGGGTTTTGAAAGGACCCTCATCCTTGTACAAAAGCCACAAGGCGAGATAGAGCATTGAAGCATGACAGAGAAGAAGCCCAAAGGCAAAGAAGAACAAAGGCCACCAAGGCACAAACAAGAAGAAAAGAAAAGAGAAGAGAAGAAGAAAGGCTGTAGCCACAATAGTTGCAGCAGTCACTAAACCTGCAGCAACAACTTACTCAAGATGCTCCCTACCATGGGAGTGTAATGTTATTTTAGTGAGATAAATTCCTTTCTTTTTTCTATTTATGACTGTCCAACCATCATTCCTATTAGGATCCGAATTTTCATTTGGATGTGTTGGAATTCGTATAACAAATGACTCTAATTTTCCAACATTAGATTCTTTCAACGAAGCCACCGCCGAAGGATTCGTCACTACCTGTTCAACCATATCCGACCCTACCAACTCCATAGTAGGGGGAGCTTGAGGCTCATCAAGTAGCTGAATCTTTTTGTCATCAACATCATGAACCTTTTCTGAATCTTCTGAAGAGGACGCTGAATCATCACCAACAACCAACAGGCTGAGATGGGAATCCTTCCACCAAGAAGTTTTTTCCTTTAACTTTTGCTGCACTTTTTGACATGCTGAAGCAAGATGCCCAAGGGCAAAGCATTTCCTGCATCTGAAGGGCAAGCCTTCATAGTCAAGAGGTTGTGACCAAGTCCTATCCAAAACCTTGAGGTCAATGGAAGCCAGTAAATTACATGAAGTATCTAGATCCACTAAGATGCGTGCATAAGTAGTGTGAGTGAAGAGTTCCGTGTTGGAATCAGTGGATAGAAATTTGCCCAAAGTATTGCCAATAGCAATCAAGCACTCCTCCCCCAAAACTGCAGCGAGAGGTGAGGAAAACGAATCTAGACATGCTTCATATTGAGAGTAGCAGTAAGAGGATTGAAGGTCAGAAACCATGGCTTCTTCATTTGCAAGTAATGATTCTGTAGTTCTCAAAGCTTGGAGAATATAGTATCTCCATCTTCAACAAAAGTAAAAGCCACATCACAAAAACCCCTTGCATAGGGGTAAATGTCAACCCTACTAGGCAAGAGAGGACGCCAGTTCGAAGAAATCCACGAGTGAAGAAGCGGCAAACCAAGCTAGAGGCCATTGAAGTGGCAGATCAAACCCTAGGAAGAGAAAAAATCTTCAACCTCTAATACCGACTCCCCAAAGGAAACCGCAGGAGTAGATTTGGCTGTAGAAAGGGGTTTTGAAGATGCAAAAGACGTTGCTTGCAAAGAATGAACGCTGCTCAGAAGCAGAATGAGCCACGAACAAACCCACCTTTTCAGAAACTGGCACCAAATCCGGGGCAGAAGCAGGGGATAAGGGAAAAGCAGAGCCACTGCAGCCAAAAGAGTGACCAACCAAAGCCGCATCGCCAGAGACCTGTGCTGCCTGAGGATCTCCAACGCAAAAGCAGGAGATGAGGATAGGAAAGGGCCACGGATAGGGTTCACTGCGTGAGCCATCGCTATTTAAAATTATATTCATTCTTGTAGGAACACAAACATTTTATAAAGGCCACCACCTTAAATTTTTTTAGGTCGATAAAACTTAAAACATCAATAGATTTAAATTCCTTCAATTTGCAGCGACTAAGTGTGGGGTTTTAACATCAATAAAACCTTTACCCTGGTTATGTAATATCAAGGAGTTTGAAAAAACATAAATGCATTGAACTCTGTCACTTGTGCACCAATCATGAGAAATTACCTTTGCAATATTACAAAAATTAATATTCAATTTTTGTAATAAATAACTCACATTCTGAGGCTTGTGCCCTTCGAATGATTTTGTTTTGTCAAGAATGGTGATTTGTGTTTGTACCATTTCTCTTATCTATTAAATGAGGATTTGCTTTGCCTCCAATTTGTACACATCTGCAGTGCTATGGGTATAATGATAATCTGAAGTTAATCTTTCTTTTTGAGTATTATCAAGTAAGTCATATTCTGGAAGTAAAAATCTGCTGTGAATTTCTTTGAACTTCCTAGTTGTGCAAATTTACATTTAGATGATTTTGTGCAAGCATTACATAAGTCTTAGTTAGGGATTTTAATTTCAAAATTTACTTAAAGCAACCCGCTTCAACATTTAAGTTTTTTCACCTAGGTTAGTTTTCTTTTATTTTAGTTTCATTGTAAATTTATATATTTGTTGTAAAATAAGACAACCAGTGCCAAGGGTTAAAATCCATGTTAACAACTATTTTGAGACAGAAAATTACAACAAACAACTTGGGCAATGGTATAGAACCAAATGCCTTGCAGGGCTTTACTGAATGCAGTGAAGATGATTGTTCAAGTTGATGCTCAATTTGACACAGATGAAATGAACTAAAGAGCAATGCTTTCACCAAGGAAGGATGATGGTAGTGACTAATTATAGTCAATATATGAAGCATTTATTCAAAAAAAAGAAATTATAATTAAAGGTATGGCACACAACAAATTTAATGAATACAACCAAGATGGAGAAAACTGAAAAACTGTAGGAACCGAAAGAAATTATTTGATAGGTAAACCGCTTGTAATGACAACCCAATTGCAGCCAGCCAAGTTACCAGGATATGGGTAGGGGAATACAAATTTTGCACAAACCTTGGATACACGATGACATGGAAACTCCCGTACCAAAATAAAATGAAATGAATTACAATTAAAGTTTGTGCATAAAAGGTCCAAAATCACACATTTCCAAATGTACACATCCATAGGTTTATAAATTATAATTGTTATGTTCAAAATACATCTATCATAGTTAAGGACATTTTGAACAATCATATTGCTCTTCTCCAACATCATCTATATCATCCTTGGATCATTAAAAATTGATGCATGACTGACAATGCCATTCCCACTAGCTGCACTTTACTTTGCTATGTAGCTCTCAGAACCGCATTAAATCGTCGAATATGAAGGGAAAAAATCAAAGTTCGCGAATTTAACAAGGTAGAAAAAAATTCGCTCAAAATTGCGAATTAATTGATATGGAAACCAGACATGAATTTTGTATGGAGTTCGTTGTAAAATCGCGTTTGAAAATTCCTGAAAATCGTTCCAAAAAAATTGAAATTCGTTACTAGGGTTTTCACTTTTTGGATTTTACGGTTTCCACCTTCACTCAATTCTGAATCATTAGTGTTTGCCGCCATTGGTGTCACTGTTTGCAAGGTCAAACTCATTGTTAGCATTTGCGAGGTCAAACTCGCCGTTAGCGTTTGCGAGGTTGTTGACTATTTTGGAGAGTCGTTGCCTCACCGTGCCACATGTGACTCACCACTGCCATTAAATCGCCGCAAACTCACCACCGCCTAGGTTTGCGATTTGCATATTGAAACTTTTTTATTTATTTAATATTTATTAAATTTTAATTAGTTATTAAATTTTTCATGTTTTATAACCAAAGTGTTACAGGACGGCGAATGGTTTCCGGATGGAAATTTTTTCTAAATTTTGGGGACGGCGGGGGGACGGCTGATTAAAAAATATATAAATATTTAAAATAAAAAGATATAGTGACTAAATTATATAAATAAGCTGAAATAAAACCATTTGAGATTTAAATAAGGTGAAACTTGAACTCATAAACATCAAATACACTATAAAGTTTAAAGTCTAATATCAATATGTTAATGTCATAAATTGAAAATTCATAATACATATTTGAATTTTGATTCTTGAATATGAGACAAGCTGAAATTTGAAATTTCATATAACCATTCTAAAATACGATTGATCAAGTGACAATAGCTAATATTCATATCATTAATCTCATAGCCAAATACACCAACAATTGTCTATTGTCAATATTACAAAAAAAGAGGACAACTACAAGTATCAGCCTAAAAATCAGAATCTCCATCTGAAGCAATATCCATGAACTCCTCCTCGCTGGTACTAGTATCCTCGTCCTCAAAGGTAAGCCCAATCAATCCTCGTTGCACAGTGTTGTCCTCTTCAACCTGCCTCGGCTCCTCGGGATCTACATCCCACCGTAATGCTGGAGTCTGTTTGTACTCAGGTGTCTTGCGATCTATAAGACGCAAAGCACTGTGTACAGCTACAAGCTTCTCCGCTCTCGCAGAGGTAAGCCTATTCCTCTTAACAGAGTGTATCCAACCATACGTAGACCAGTTCCTCTCAGAGGCAGAGGAGCTAGAAACCTGGGAAAGGAGGCGAATGGCAAGTGGTCGCAGCAATCCTGGAAGCCCATACAGTCGCCACCAACTCACTGGTTTCTCCTGTGCTAATGTTACCCTGTCTGTCTTTGCTGATGTTTTGTACCCATCGAGTTCAGTGAAGTCAAGCCACTCCATTCTGATCTGTGAAGCCTCTTGTGGAGTGTACATTTTTTTAAAAGCCTTCATAAGGCCCTTCTTCACCTCATCATCATCCAATGGGACAACTCTGCCTGGCCTCTCCACATACCATTTGGGATTTAGTGCATACGCAGCCATATGAAGAGGAGTGTTCAACTTCTCCCATCTCCGCTGAATAATGGGCTGTATATGTTCATTATAGAACTCCAAAGTGGGGTCCCTCACCCGAATAGCTGCCTTCATTTGCCCAAGCATGCTATCAATGCACTCGTAGATCTCACCAAGATTGGGGCTGTTAGAATCCCCATATTTGATGACACTAAAAACTGGAGCTATAATTGATATGATGTATTTCATATCAACCCAAAATGTTTCCCGCAACACCACTTCCTTCACTCTTTTCCCTTGATCTGTCTTGGACTCACGCCACCTAGTCCAATCCTGTGTCATAATCATAATTTGCAGGGGCTCCTGCAACTCGGACATCCTCTCCAACAAAATAAAATAGGATGCAAAGCGGGTGTCAATTGGTTTCAAAAATTCCTTCTTCGAAAAATTTCGAAAAAGTGCCAATGATGTGTGGTGATTGCATATGAACTTCTGCACATCTCTGGCATCAGTCACTATCTGATTAACCCACTGAATCTTCCCTATGTCTTTCAGTGCATTGTTCATGGCATGCACACAACATGGAGTCCAATAAATATGCCTATATTCCCGCTCCACTAGCTTGCCTGCTGCTCTGCACACATAAGCTGCATCTGTGATAACCTGTACAACATTTGAAGGTCCAACCTCCTCAATGGCATCCTTCAAAATCTGAAACTGAAACTCAGCATCTTTTCGCTTCCCAGAACAATCAATTGCTCTCAAGAAGTACGGTCCATTTTTGCAAGAGACAATGATATTGATGAGAGGACGGTGTCTAATATCCGTCCACCCATCCATGATAATGCTGCATCCATGTGACACCCATGTCACCTTCATCTCCTCCATCAATACATTAACCTTGGAATAGTTTCTATCCAAGATTGTTGTCCTGAGTTTTGTGTCTCCAGGAGGCACATAACTTGTACCTGCTTTTGCAACCTTAGCCATAGCCTCCTTGTAATAAGGAGAGCGAGCAACATTAAATGGAATCCCAGCAGCATAGAAAAATTTCCCAATAGCATCATCTGCCTCTTCCCTTGCCTTTGAATCAAACATGTCAATAACTGAATTTGGGGCTGCCCCCACGGCCTTTCTCTTCCCTCTGCTTTCCACTTCTGACACTTCAAAACTAGAACCAGCCAGAGTATTAGTAAGTTTGCCAGTCCTATGAGCGCTCAATGGAGTATTAGCCGTAGAACCACGAACTTCTGGCACTTTGTCCGTGGTATTTCCATTGAAGATTCTCACCATCTCAGCTCTCTGCTCTAGTGAAAGACCCTTACAAGTGCCAACCCCCCTTCCTGTAAGATGCAACAAGTGTGCATTGGTCCTAGTGATACTACCATGCCAAGTCAGTGCACATATGTTGCACTTCCATACTTTGCTCCCCCCTCCAGACTTGGGGTTATCAATTATTTGGGCAAATTGTTGCAATGGCTTCTTCTTATCAAATGGTCCAATGGCAAATTTGGACAACATTTGAGAGGGGCAATTGGTAGCACTACCAGCTGAACTACCAGTTGCCGTTGCCACTACATTTTGTGCCCCTTCTTCACTCTCCCCCATTGTGGCATCACCAACTCTTCCACGGCCACCTATCTCAACTTCCCGTTCAACCCTCTCCTGCTCTGATTCATGCTCTGATTCATACTCATACTCAGTCTCAGTAGAAGAACTCATGGTGATGATTGCTGCAATGAATTAAAAACAACCATAACTATATGATTGATTGATTATGTAATGAATTAATTTTAAAAAAAACGTAGCCATTTAAATTTTAAATTTTACAACCAAACCCTAGGGCCTATGCAAGATGCATTTTTTTAAATCCCACAAACTATATGCATGATTGCATTATGAATGTAGATGCAAATGCTAAAAAACAACCCCTAAAAAATGCAAAAATAATATAAATTTTAAACTAGAAATAAAAATGTAATTAAAAAAAAAAAACTTAACCATTTACATTGTAGTTTGTATAACCAAACCCTATGCAATATGCATTTTTAAAAATCCTACAAACTATATGCATGATTACATTGTGAATGTAGATGCAAATGCTAAAAAACAGCCCCTAACAAATGCAAATATAATCTAAATTTAAAAAAAAAAAAAAACTTTAACATGTATTGTAAGCAAATAAAATTATAAATACCTCTTGCTCCCTCTTGTTCTTGCTCTTGCTCTTGCTCTTGCTCTTGCTCTTGCCCTTGCTCTCACTCTTGCTCTTCCTCTTGCTCTTGCTCTTGCTCTCACTCTTGCTCTTGCTCTTGCTTGGTGTGAATATGAAATGAGCCCATATTGTAAATTTATAACATAAAATAGCACTTTTAGGGTTAGGGTTAGGTTAGGAATGTTACTTTTATGCTATTAGTCATATACAATAAAAAAAAAAAGTGTTTTTGTCTATTAAAAGTCTTGTTTTTTTAAAAAAAAGCGCAGCGGCCGTAGGGGATGGCGGGGACGTCCCGCCGTCCCCGTCCGGGACGTTTCTGTCCCCCTCCAGCCGTCCCCAGGGCGTTTCGCCCAATTTCGCAAAAGAAGGAAACGTGGGGAAGCGTTTCCCCAGCGTCCCGGGGCGTCCGGGCGTCCCGATGTGTTGAAAAAGGGGGCGGCCGCGTCCAGCGTAACACTTGTTTATAACTATATTAAAAAATTAATCTTGTTAAGTTTTAATATTTTAAAGTTCTATAAAACCGTTGTTAATATATTTAATTTTATAATAATAGATTCAATGTATTTATATATATAAATATATATATATATATATATATATATATATATATATATATATATATATAACGTATTTTATAAAAACTAAAAGTTAATATATTATTTTTTCCCCAAGGAAAGTCTTAATTTTATTATTTCAACAAAAGTTACAAAATTACATTTTATAAGTTATATGCAGGAGCATATTATCCACCAACGAAGAGACTAGGAAGTCCCAAAACTAGTCGAATCCAATGCAAGCATATAACTCGGCGGCTATCATGCTAGGATATAACTAAACCAAAAAGGGCCAAGATAAACCCCGGAAGATATAAAAGTTAATATATTATATTGTTAAATGTATTTATATATTGAATTTCGTTAATGTATTATAATATTAACATTAAAGAGCATGTATTTATATATTTAATTCCGTTAATGTTTTATAATATTAACATTAAAGATAATAATAATGTTAATGTTAATGAGTAATTATTATCTTTAATGTTAATGATAGATTTGTTGGTGTGTTAATGAGTAATGTATTATTATCTTTTTTCCGGAGGGAATAAGTTTAATGTTAATTTATTCCGTTTTTATATATTTAATTTAAATGCATATTTCTTATAGTTGAATTTAATCACGAATTTTATCATTGATTTTTCTACCCCCAAATTTTTCACGAATTTAATCCTCGCGATTTCGAATGCGGCAACTTAGCTATGTAGAAGTCCCTTCCCTGTCATCATCAAGTAATGAAAGATGGGCAAAGGTTAGCTATAAAATAATTTAAGTGAGGTTGAGTTGTCTTCATATCCTTGACTATGGTTGGCTCTTATATTCGACTTTTGTGTGACAGAATGTGTCAGTTGGAATGCACAAAAATCAATTTGTACACATTCTTTCTTGTGTTGAATTGAGCGGATAAAGGAGTGTGTACTCCAGTTTTGTTCAGCTGAAGTGGAATTAGCAACTTATACCTGGTGAAAAGTTGTAGGAAATTGTTATTTTGAATTTACTTAATTCGAATTGTAGATTTAAAATTTAAAAAGAAATTTAGAGAATTACTTGATAGAATTTTGCAAGCCGCAGGTGCTTTGCATTTTGCTTGGAGTTACCAGCATGTAAAAATAGGCATCATATACTTATCACAAAGAGCATAAAGCTTTGCCAAGCAGCTCAGTGAGGCTATAACCTATGTCACAAGGTACGCCGAACTTAATCAAAAAAGTTCGAATTTCACTGAACTTAATTATTGTCAAACATGAACTCGAACTTTACCCTTTATTTTTGCATGAGAAATTTTTGACATGTTTTTGCATTATTTTATGAATGTGTGTATATATACATATACCGACTGAAAGCAGAGTACAAAAATTCTCCACTTTGTCTGTCTGACATATTTATGCATTTTTTTCAAAAAATAAAAATGATAGGAAAAATTATTTTTTCGCTTAAAGACATTTGTTTTTCTCGAACTTTATCCATTGGCGAACTTGAACTGAACTTTATCCTCATCAAACATGAACTCAAACTTGAACCTTGCAACTTAGGCTATAACCTATGTCACAAGGTTCTCCGAATTTTATTGAAAAAGTTCGAATTTTGCCAAACTTTACTCTCGTCGAACATGAACTCGAACTTTATCCATTATTTTTGCATGGGAAGTTTTTGACACAATTTTGCATTATTTTACAAATGTGTGTATATATACATATACCAACTGAAAGTAGTGGACAAAAAGCTCTCTCCACTCTGTCCCTCTGACATATTTATGCATTTTTTTCAAAAAATAAAAATGATAGAAAAGAAAATTGTTTGAACTTAAAGACATTTTTTTTCTCGAACTTTATCCCTTGGCGAACTTGAACCGAACTTTATCCTCGTCGAACATAAACGCGAACTCGAACCTTGTGACTTAGGCTATAACTATGTTATCAAATTCTCTAGAACCCCCTGCCATAATGAAACCAAAACAATTTCGCTATTGATTTTGGTTCTTATCAGAAACTTCTTGGATTCTTTAAAAATGCTGGGTTGTTCCTAGAAATGTTGTGGGAATGCTGTCAGTGTTTGTGGGACGTTTCTGTGAAGGGCCTGACATATCTGAAATGTTTCCAGGATGCGCAGAAAGTTAAGAAAACAAAAGAAGTCAGGATTAAATTAATCTAAATCATAAATCATATATCATAATTTATAACTGTGATATTTTGAATTCTGAAGCATTTTGTTAATTTCTTGTTTATTTTAATGCTGATGATGCACTTAACATTGATATTATGGTTATTTTTTTAATATTGTGTATATTGCTTTATTTTATAAATATTTTATATACAAATGTTTCTACAATGATTTGTACCTTGGGTCCAAAAAATAATTGGCATTGACTGTACCTGTAATGACACCCATACGTTTTAACTGAACATGTGTCTTGGCAACTTAGGCCATAAGCCTCCCAAACTCATTTCAGATTGCAAGGAGTGTTTCTTAATTAAGGAAAAGTCGATTAAATGCCTTTATCCATATGAAACTTCAGTGTCCTTGTAGATGGCTCCCTACTTGTTTTTTCTGTATTCTACCCCACTTCTGTCTTAACCGGTTTGTCAGATTTTATGTACTTGCTCTTTTCTAATCTTGAAGATGTCAATTTAATGCAGGTTGCAATGTAATGTAAAGTCCTAATGAGTCATAAGACATGATAAGGACATGGATGGTCTAAGGTCATTAGGGCTCACTGTTATTTTAAAAATCACTTCGGTTTTGAAGCAATAAAGTCCAAGGTGGGTCCATTTCAAATAAATTGTATTTAGCTCACCTTCTCTCTGTTGGTGGCTAAATGTGAGTTAAGTCATGTGTCTAATTTAGTGAATAAGGCTCAAAGTAAGTCTAATTTTTGAATAAGGTTCAAAATATCTTAGTCATGTATGTGTCGGTTAGTAAGTTGTTGGTTGATGGCTAATAATAAATACATTGGTTAGTCCAACCCATAGTTACCAAATCCAACTGAATCTGCTCAAAATCAGGCTGGATCTGGATTTTTCAGCTGGCCCGGATAAATTCAGTCTGGGTCGGCCCTGTTTTTTTCCAATCATTTTTACAGCTTTTGCGATAAGAAGACTACCAACACTCTCATAAACTATTTAACTATGTTGCCAGAAACGGAAATGGAAACGGCTATGAAACGCGAAACGGCAATTTTCTAAAAACCTTGGATATTTTGAATTCATTGAAATTTGAACTTCTAAGTTCTAAAGAGTCATCATTCAACATGGTTACTATTTCAATGATTCACATATACATAATAATAATCTAGATTCTAGAATATATCATCTAGACTTAGAATGGACCCAAGAGGTCATTATATAGCTTTTAGGAAGTGTGTTTAGCAAGTCTAGGTAGTTGTATTAGGGTTAGGGTTCATTTAATGCAAGGTTTTTTCATTTTTAAAAAGTAAAGTCGTTTTTTAAAAGTAAAAAGCATAGGAAACGGCAAAAACGTTTCCGAAACGCCTGTGCCGTTTCCGGCATAGGAAATGGCAAAAATGTTTCGAAACGCTGTGCCGTTTCGAAAGCAGCACAGCATTTCGAAACGTTTTGCCGTTTCCCCCTTTTCCTTTGCCTGAAACATTTCAAAAACGTTTCTAAGGAGAAACGGACCCCCAGCGTTTCCTTGCATCACAGCTATTTAATATTAAATATATTAACATTTTTATATTATGTTATTGATGGTTTTCTCTGTATTTGTCATTTTTGCATATTTATAAACTATTCTCATATATAATATGTAGACATTCCGCATCGAATCTTTCCAATTTTTTTCAAGAGTTCCAGATTTTTGGATTTTTGGTGCTCCCGAACGGATCCAGATTTCCGGACTTGGTAACTATCGTCCAAACATATTCATTGTAGAATCAAGTTTGATGACTAATGAATAGGAAACCTGCCTAGGGGTGTGGGGCCAACCTTTCAATTTTCCTGTTTTTCTTTTACCTTTATCATATGTTGTGCAACTTAATCTAATCTTTTATTCTTCATTGTCCTAGCAACTCACCTAATTTTTCCTTGATTCCCTCATCAGTATTAGTTCTCTCCAAAGGGTTGAATACATAGACCAAGTGTGGTGGGCTGTCCTTGCATTTGGGCTGACAGTTGAGGGTTATCTAAGTCTAAGGATGAGGTCCCACATAAGGGGCTACATCTCGTATTTATTCTTTGCTTGTAGCTCCACGATAAATTTCAAAATGTGAAACAAAATTTAACTGAATCTTCTCAATAAAATGCTGAGCAGCCACAATTTTAGGAGGAACTTTTGAGGTGGTGCTCTAGAGGGGTATAAAAATTTGCAACACTTAAAGAATTTTCAGGAACTTTTGCTGCCAAATGGTAACTAGCAAATGGCAAACTCTTTTTCCTTATTAGTTGTAAAACAAAATCCTAAAAAATTAGATCCTAGAAGATAAAAGCTTGCAATTCGTGAGACCATTTTACTGCAAATAGCTCTGCATTTTTCTGTGCAGCACCTGCTGAGAGATTTCAGGTTCACCCCCTCATGGGACTCTTTGGTTTGTTCCTAGGCACTTGTAGCCTCAGCCTAGATATACATTTTATGTTGTTTAGGTATCCCCATGACATACGAACTATGCCTACCTAAGCTTTATTGAGATTATTTATGGGATCCCTAGGCATGCACCGAAGACTAGGCCTATCTAGAACTACTGTATATATTGGATTTTAGTTAGTATGATTGATGCTTGGTTTTGGGTCAAGGAGGAAATAATGAATGGTTTGGAGGTGACGTTGGAGGAAGTGGTTAGAAAGTGAGCATGTTATGGCTGACACAAATCTTTGCTACAACTGTACCTAGTACCAAAAGTAGCTCAATGCTGTAATATTTGGTATTTAGAGCATGGTAAGGAGATGGAGTAGGGTAGTCATTTTGTTCCATCTCTTCATATATTCCTCTCAAGGACATTGCTCTTTCTTTTGTATAATATTACTCATTTTTCTAACATAAAATTGATCTCCTCATAAATTCTGGCCAAGTAGGGCTTCTCCATATTTGCAAATTTGATCATACACACATAATGGGCTTTGTGAATTTGAGCAAGTGACTAATATTGGTTCACCACTCATTGTCAAGGACTAGTGTTTTCTTTTTGGTCTCTCTATAATGTCCCCTTTTCCAAATCAAAGACCTGTGGCCCTTTATGTCTACCCGACGGCCAAAGGGGAGTTTTTAAGGGAGACATAACTTTATTATTTTTATTATATGGTGCTATTGTTTCTAAAAATAATAATATTATGAAAAGCACATACAATAAATGATAAAGTTAATAATAAATTAAAATGTCAAAATACAATTAAAAGTAATTGTATTAGAAAGGAGAAAATGCGACTTGCCTTGGGAATCATTTTTGGGAGAATGTGCCAATCAGCCCAAAAAGGAAAATGCGACCAGCATAGGGGAATGAAACAATTTGATTGGCCGATTTGAAGGTGGTAGTTGGGCTGATCTCCCTTTAAATAAACAAGTCGACTTGTATGGGAGTATCCAGATTTTTATTATCATCTTTGCATTGCTAAGAGCTCTGAGCTTTTACCAGAAATTCCAAGGACGAAAACCCTTGTGAATTTATCTCTTGCGGACGAAAACCCCAAGAGATTGAGAGGGGATTTCACTCAGAAATTCCTAGTGTTTTCATCAGACTTCTAGGGTCAGTTCAGCCGTGTGGGTAAAGGGATTTGAAGGTGTTTTCCAGTGATTTGCAACCAGCAGTTGGATCAGTCCATTGTCAGCAGTTTTGGCAGCATGTTCAGAGGTATTTTTATCCAAGATATTTGTCAAATGTTTGTCATCAGACTGTAGACTGATTGCTGTACTTTTATCATTTCGAGGTACATTTGAAGGTCTTTCTTTAATCTGAATTTTAACAGATCTCAGATTTGATTTTCTGGGCTATTCAGTTTGTGATAAGTTCAGTTTTCTGTGTAATTCAGCCCTAAAAATCTGGGCAGTCATTAGAAATCAGAGAATACTTTTATTGGGCATGTTTTACATTGACGTTTTGCTTTAACCCTAGTCGCACTTTCCGATCTGCACTAGGAACTTGATAAAATACACAGAAATCTGTATTTACTGTTTTTGATTGATTAAAAATCAGTATAGTGTAAGGAAGATCCATCTAATATTGATAAAATGATTTGATTGATTAAAAATTAGTATAGTATATGGAGGTCCTTGTAATCTGTCCTAGCTCTCAAGCTTTCCCTCCTTTGAGCACAATATTGATGAAGGGGAAAGGCAGTCCGAACCTCCTGTGGTAGGGCTCTCCACTCATCATGCGCTGCCATCACAGTATCTTGAAAGGCTATGTCTTCAAATGGCTCCTCAACTAATGGTGGCTCCTCCCTCGCATGAGAATCTAGGGCTGCATATAGGTCGATCTGCAGGTCCTCGTGGGTCTCCTTTCCTCTGTATATATCTCCTATCACGTGGAGGGGAACCTCTCACGCTACCCACTTCAGTAGGTACCCTGCTTTGTGCCTTCTGTGGCTGCTGGCTATGGATGCAGATCTTTCCCTTCTATCATGTCGATTTCTCGTCCTATCCATAATCAAATTCTCCATCAGTTGTCTCATGGTCTACATCATCTCTGATGGGAATCGGTCATACCGGCCCGAAAAGAGCATCTGGATCAAGTCGCTCTCGTGTGGAGGAGTGTGTGAATCCTCCCTTCATCCATAATTCGGAACCACTTCCGGTATTCGAGATCTGTTTGAATACGAGCGACTCCTTGTATAGTATCGGTGTGGCCCAACTTCACGTAGCTGCATAAAACAAACCCAAACAAAACCCTCCGGTGGGAGGATTGATGCTCGATACCACCGAAAGATCCCTAGATGGATCTTCCTTATACTATCTTGATTTTTAATCAATCAAAAACAACAAATACAGATTACGTGTATTTTATATCAAGTTCCTAGTGCAGATCTGGAAAGTGCGACTAGGGTTAAAGCAAAACGTCAATGTAAAACACGCCCAATAAAACTATTCTCGATTTCTAATGACTGCCCAGATTTTTAGGGCTGAATTACATAGATAATGAACTTATCACAAACTGGAATAGCCCGAAAATCAGATCTCGAGATCTGTTAAAATTCAGATTAAAGAAAGACCTTCAAATGTACCTTAGAAATGATAAAAAGTACAGCAATCAGTTTACTGATCGATGACAAACATTTGACAAATATCTTGGGTAAAAATACCTCTCGAACATGCTGCCAAAACTGCTTACAATGGACTGATCCAACTGCTGGTTGCAAATCACTTTGAAAACACCTTCAAATCCCTTTACCCACACAGCTGAACCCGACCACGAAGTCGATGAAGAACACTAGGAATTTCAGAGTGAAATCCCCTCTCAATCTCTTGGGGTTTTCGTCCATGAGAGATAAATTCACAAGGGTTTTCGTCCTTGGAATTTCTGGTAAAAGCTCGAGCTCTTAGCAATGCAAAGATGATAATAAAAATCTGGATACTCCCATACAAGTCGACTTGTTTATTTAAAGGAGATCAGCCCAACTACCACCTTCAAATCGGCCAATCAAATTGTTTCATTCCCCTATGTTGGTCGCATTTTCCTTTTTGGGCTGATTGGCACATTCTCCCAAAAATGATTCCCAAGGCAAGTCGCATTTTCTCCTTTCTAATACAATTACTTTTTATTTTGACATTTTAATTTATTATTAACTTTATCATTTATTATATGTGCTTTTCATAATATTATTATTTTTTTAGAAACAATAGCACCATATAATAAAAATAATAAAGTTATGTCACCCTAAAAACTCCCCCTTGGCCATCGGGTAGACATAAAGGGCCAAAGGTCTTTGATTTGGAAAAGGGGACATTACGAGTCCTCCTTCCCGAGATTGCTTGCCCCCAAGCAATCATAAACTGCAACTCTGCATTCTACCCGTTCCAGGATCCCAGACCAGCCGAAGCTTTTTTAATAGCTTCATATGCACTATACAATGCTGCTCAAACACTGCAGAAAAAAACTTATGTAACTTACTTGTCATTAGTGAAACCAGCGTCCTCATGTATGCTTCGAACTTGCCGCACTCTTCATCACCTCCTTGCTGGTCCGTGCTGATATGCAGTGAAAAATCTGCGTAGATGTCCTCACGAGATGATTCCTGGTCCCAAACTATCATAGACTTAGCTGCCATTTTATGGGGCAGCGTGTACTTGAGTGCTCTTAAGGTGACTTGTTTCCCGTTGTGTTGGAAACTCAGCTCCATAGTTTCCACATCTTGAGTGACTCTTCCCAACGAATGAAGCCATTGCATGCCAAGAACAACATTGTTATCTTTTAAATCCATGACATAGAAATCATCACAAAGTGTATACTCACCAAAGAAAATGCTAACTTGGTTGACCTTCTTCTTGCATGGAAGAGTGAGACCTCCTGCTATAGTCACATCAAAGCCTTCAAAGTTATCACATTGTAAACCTTTTTGGTCTACCAAACCTGCATCCAGGAAGTTGTGTGTAGATCCACTATCCAGTAGTGCCATGATCCTACACCCGAACATTGTGCCTTCAAACATGAATGGATTATACTTGGGTGCTCCCGAAAGATAGGTGAGTCTACCCTCATTTGCAATACCCGGTGTTGGCTGCTCTGTTCATCCTTGGACTCTTCATCCTCAACCTTTATGAGATGGATTTTGCCTTTCCCAAGACACCTATGCCCCGGCTCCCACGGATCATTGCAATGAAAGCATAAATTTTTCCGGCGAAGCTCACTCTTTGAAACAGTCTCCCTCTTGGGTGTAAACTCAACCTTCGAAGAAGTGGGCTGCTCTTGTTGTTCTGATTTTTCCTCCTTGATGTTCTTCCTTTGGGGTTGCACTTTGGAGTAGTGTCTAAGTCCAAGGCTGTCCGAATAGCCTCATGCAAAGTTGTAGGCTTAAGAGCCTTGACCAATCCTCTCAGCCTGTCATGAAGTCCTTCAATGAACAACATCACCACTCGCCTCTCAGGCATCTCTGGCACCATCACTGCTATACGCTGAAATTCGTTGATGTATGCATCAACGTGTCCACTCTGTCGAAGTTGTGCCAAGTCCCTATAGTAAAGCTCTACATCCTGCGATCAAATCTCGCAATCAGCTTCTCACTAAACTCCTTGTATGATTGCAGAAGATCATGCCTCTGAGTGATAAGCCCATGGTGCCACCAATCATACGCTACTCCCTCAAGGTGCAACGTGGCAAATTGGATAGCCTCCTGCTCCTGCATAGGCTTGAGAGTGAGATATGTGTCGAGCTTGTGAATCCATGCTCTGGCACTAATCTTTCCACTACCATCAAATGTGGAAAGGGTCACCTTGTTGGTGGCCTGCTTCAACTCCCTATTCTGCTGTTCTCTAGGCCTCTGTACTGTCTCTATCTTGTTCTCCAATGCAATTTAGATCAATTAAGACACTAAAAGCAGATTTAAGACTTTTTATAGCATTCACACTAATACAGATCTGAATTTATGAGAGAAGTGCAGCTAGGGTTTTGCATAGAAACTTAGCCTAAACTGAACCAGAGCTGTTTTGAAGACTGTACAGCAATCAATACAGCAGTTTCAGCTGTATCCTAGCAAAGGCGACTAGTATAGATGATGAAAGTCCACACAAAACTACTACCAACATTATCCATTATTGCCATAACAAGTTCAGAACTGTAACAGTTTATTATAAAGCAAAAATTGACCTTTCTGAACATATAAACAGGCTGGGACTGTACGCAGAAATCTGCAGATTTGAATGACTGCGAACAGCACTTAAAAACCTTCCAAAATCACGGGAAAACTATTATTTGGACTCCCAGAATTTAGTACAATTGATAATAAAGAAATTCAGACCTGAGATGCGTCCAAGACATTGAAAACCAGCCACATACTGGGTCTCTTCATACACAGAAAATACAATGACACTGCTGCGATGAATTCTTCAATCCTTTATTGCCAAAAACTCCTTAACTGCTGCTGGAAAATACTGAAATCCTGTGTAAGCTCTGTGGAAAATCCTATGTGGAAATTCCTCTTAATCTCCAAGAGGGTTTTCGTCCTCTAGAGGCAATATACTAAGGGTTTTCGTCCTTAGGATACTTTAATACAAAAGCACCAGGCTTAAGATCAAATTCAGAATTGATAAAATGATAGTTTGGGACTAGGAATCATCTCATGAGGACATCTACGAAGATTTTTCACTACATATCAGCACGGACCAGCAAGGAGGTGATGAAGAGTGCGGCAAGTTCGAAGCATACATGAGGACGCTGGTTTCACTAATGACAAGTAAGTTACATAAGTTTTTTTCTGCAGTGTTTGAGCAGCATTGTATAGTGCATATGAAGCTATTAAAAAAGCTTCGGCTGGTCTGGGATCCTGGAACGGGTAGAATGCAGAGTTGCAGTTTATGATTGCTTGGGGGCAAGCAATCTCGGGAAGGGAGGACTGTAATGTCCCCTTTTCCAAATCAAAGACCTTTGGCCCTTTATGTCTACCCGACGGCCAAAGGGGAGTTTTTAAGGGTGACATAACTTTATTATTTTTATTATATGGTGCTATTGTTTCTAAAAAATAATAATATTATGAAAAGCACATATAATAAATGATAAAGTTAATAATAAATTAAAATGTCAAAATACAATTAAAAGTAATTGTATTAGAAAGGAGAAAATGCGACTTGCCTTGGGAATCATTTTTGGGAGAATGTGCCAATCAGCCCAAAAAGGAAAATGCGACCAGCATAGGGGAATGAAACAATTTGATTGGCCGATTTGAAGGTGGTAGTTGGGCTGATCTCCCTTTAAATAAACAAGTCGACTTGTATGGGAGTATCCAGATTTTTATTATCATCTTTGCATTGCTAAGAGCTCTGAGCTTTTACCAGAAATTCCAAGGACGAAAACCCTTGTGAATTTATCTCTTGCGGATGAAAACCCCAGGAGATTGAGAGGGGATTTCACTCAGAAATTCCTAGTGTTCTTCATCAGACTTCCAGGGTCAGTTCAGCCGTGTGGGTAAAGGGATTTGAAGGTGTTTTCCAGTGATTTGCAACCAGCAGTTGGATCAGTCCATTGTAAGCAGTTTTGGCAGCATGTTCAGAGGTATTTTTATCCAAGATATTTGTCAAATGTTTGTCATCAGACTGTAGACTGATTGCTGTACTTTTTATCATTTCTAAGGTACATTTGAAGGTCTTTCTTTAATCTGAATTTTAACAGATCTCAGATCTGATTTTCTGGGCTATTCCAGTTTGTGATAAGTTCAGTTTTCTGTGTAATTCAGCCCTAAAAATCTGGGCAGTCATTAGAAATCAGAGAATAGTTTTATTGGGCGTGTTTTACATTGACATTTTGCTTTAACCCTAGTCGCACTTTCCAGATCTGCACTAGGAACTTGATATAAAATACACAGAAATCTGTATTTGCTGTTTTTGATTGATTAAAAATCAGTATAGTATAAGGAAGATCCATCTAGGGATCTTTCGGTGGTATCGAGCATCAATCCTCCCACCGGAGGGTTTTGTTTGGGTTTGTTTTATGCAGCCTACGTGGTTGGGCCACACCGATACTATACAAGGAGTCGCTCTTGTATTCAAACAGATCTCGAATACTTTGGAAGTGGTTCCAAAATTATGGACGAAGGGAGGATTCACACACTCCTCCACGACGGAGCGACCCGATCCAGATGCTCTTTTGGCGGTATGACCGATTCCCATCGGAGATGATGCGAGACTATGAGACAACCGATGGAGAATTTGATTATGGATAGAAGTGTCCATAGCCAAGCACCCACAGAAGGCACGGCGGGTACCTCTTTTGAAGTGGGTAGCGTGAGAGGCTCCTCCACGTGATAGGAGATATACGGAGGAAAGGAGACCCACGAGGACTGCGGATCGACCTATGCAGCCTAGATTCTGCGGAGGAGGAACCACCATTAATTGAGGAGCCATTTGAAGATATAGCCTTTCAAGATACTTGTGATGGCGGCGCATGATGAGTGGAGAGCCCTACCACGGAGGTTCGGACCGCCTTTCCCCTTCATCGATATTATGCTCAAAGGAGGGAAAGCTTGAGAGCTAGACAGCAGTGCGAGGCCTAGAGAACAGCAGAATAGGGAGTTGACGCAGGCCACCAACAAGGTGACCCTTTTCACATTTGATGGTAGTGGAAAGATTAGTGCGAGAGCATGGATTCACAAGCTCGACACATTTCTCACTCTCAAGCCTATGCGAGGAGCGGAGGCTATCCAATTTGCCACGTTGCACCTTGAGGGAGTAGCGTATGATTGGTGGCACCATGGGCTTATCACTCAGAGGCATGATCTTCTGCAATCATACAAAGAATTTAGTGAGAAGCTGATTGCGAGATTTGATCGCAGGGATCTTTCACCACTCATTGTCAAGGACTAGTGTTTTCTTTTTGGTCTCTCTTCTTGTTTGATAGGCTCCTAATGGTCCGACGGTGGTTGATGATTATGACGATGATTTTTAATGTACTTAATACCAAATTGGTGCAGATGACCTATCAAAATGCATCGTTTAGTTATGCAATATAATGTCTTTGACTTCACCGTATGTTCACCCCTCCCATCATCCATGTCACTTAACTTTTCACATGTAAAAGTGTCATCCTCATGATTGTTCTTGTTATTGCAATCCTTTCTTCTTCTTTCTTTGCTCCATGATGTGCATCTACAATGACTTACAAAAGAAAAGAGATATAAGGTAGTTGCCATTCATATACATACGGATGAAATAAAAATGAGAGTAGGAATTCTGGAGGCTTGTTTCACACCTTCACAAGTCGCCGCAAGATGATTGTGTGGGAGGTAAATTTAGTGTCAACATCAAAAAAGGGATTAAAATCACAAGAACATATTTGAAAATTAAAAATAGTAACTATAATTCAGGTCTACAATATTATCTGTTTTATTTTTCCAATTTATTTAAAAAACAAAGACGAAATTTTAAAAATATAAACTATATCACTTACCTTTAATGACTCCAACGTCAATAATATTTTGAAGATGACCTAGGACATGTGATGGCTTGTCACAAATATATGAATACCACTGGATGCCACAAACTTTCTCAAAACTTCTGCAGCATCAAGCTAAACGAATGGACTGCATATGGGGTACATGCCTTGTTGCCTTCAACAATCCCACTGCTCGACAGTGTTTTGCATTGTCCCTGATTAGTTAGACAACATTTTGAGGTCCAACAAATTCAATAGTCTATATGAGGATGCGGCAATGAAGCATGCATTCTTCAATTGCCCTCACAGTCAACAACCTTTAATCATATTGCTCCTTTGGGGCACACTGCAATAACATTTATTAATAGCCGTTTTGCAGTCTCTCCATGCAAATTTGAAATGGACATCCTTGATTCCTTCTAAGAATTCCTATAGATTACAAGGCGATATCCTCATTCTCTTTCTTTGGCCAGCAATGCGGTTTGAAACATTTTATAGTTAAGGCATTTTTACCTTTTTGGGACCTCATTCATGCCCCTCACTATCTCATGCCAATATGATGATCTTACCAAGTTGAATGGAAGCCCATTTGCATAGGTGCCTGGACCAAACGACTAATCAATTATCTCCTATGATTCATTTTTGAATGCCCTCTTTAGGGGGCCCATGTCTTTTGCTCTCTTATGCCAAGGTGTGGAGTTCTCTTCCTCTAAAGAATTTGAGATGTGAGCTGTAATGTTTTCACAGTCCTTATGATTAGAGAGATAACTTATGGAAAAAATTGTGGAAGAAGTATATTGATCGACATTTCAAATCACTACTCTGTGATCCATTATCAGGATGAGACTTGTGAGTTATGATGGATCACATAGTGATTCAAAATGTTGATAAATATACTTCTTACATATTCTTTTTCTAGTAGTTGTCTCCCTATTTCTAGATGGTCATAAAAATTATGGGACAGCTCAGAGTTTGGACCACCACATGAATGTGTAGGTGGCTTTCCAGAGGGTTTCCTTTACAAAGGATGCATTTAGCCACAAACTCTTTTAGCTGATGTGTTTGCTTCCTCTTGCTCTTTTGAAAAGCCAAAATATTTGCTTTATTCAAACCCTCTTTATTAAGTCCAAGAAAATCTTTAATCCCCTGCCTAGTAATTCCTGTTGAATGCGCTTTAACCCGTTTATGGGAGCTCTTGTATGTGTGTCTGCACTCCTCACATATTCAAACATGAGAACCTCTGCCTGAGATGTTTCTCTATCTCTATCTGATTTTTCCAAGGAGAATGGGGTTGAATTTGAATGTCCCTCTTGCAGCCTGGAATTCCGCTAGGCCAACAAAGCTTGAGCTTGATGCCATTGTAAAAAGAAATCCTGCAGGCTGAGACAAAGAAACTAAAAGTTAAAAGAAAGAAGAAAAAGACATGGAAAACTGAAATAATGAATTTGTAAACATCAATGAAGTTAGAAAAAAGCTGAATCGAAATGAAGAAGATGACTGAAACAAGCCTCCTTACAAAAATCTCTTTGGCAGTCTATTTTGTGTAGTTGATTGTTTGAACTTTGAACACTATGGGAGATTGCTCAAGAATCAACTTTAAACGTCAAACTTGCATGCTGCAGCACACTCCTTGCTGCAATGAAAGACTGTAAATTTGGAATGAAAATTACTCATCAGCAGTCTCCTGGCATTTTCTGCAACTTAGGCAACAAGATATAAATTCAAGATAAATGAACCAAATGAAGATTATTATCCATTGTTCATAGAAATGAAAAAGGTGACACAGATCTCAGGAAGTAAGCGATAAACGGTACCAAATAATTTTGGAGTGATACCTTCAGTTGGTGTGCACTGGAAAGAGAAGTGATGGGTGCATGACGGGTAAAACTTTGTGATATGAACTTCAGATCATTGGGTGAAAAATTTATTTAAGATACAATTAATACATTTTCCTTCTGCCCTTCAAATCCTTAATCTGATACCCACTTGAACTGAACATACTGTAATTTGCTTTCAATCCAACTAAATATATACAAAATAATAAATCATGTGGTTTTATTGGGCAATAATAGCCGTAGATAATTCAAGCAGGTTACTCCATGGATTACAAAATGCAATAATCTCAAATACAATCACATCAAACAATTTCTCAGGCATATGGCACCATTACAATTGACTCCTATGGGAGATAAAAGGCTGAATTATGCTGTAAAGCATTCTGGTCTTGTAAGGATAGGTCTCTGATGGGATGGTCAAATCAAAGCCCATAAATATACATTTAAGTATGTTCATAATGTTTTTAATCATAATCACAATTGACCTAATAGTGTTCAAAGAATCTCATAACATGTTCACAGTCTACCAATTTATGAGAAGTTAAACACTACAAAAGGTGTTTGGTATTTCAGCAATATGACAATATATTCTTATCTGATGGACTTTTAATGGAAACCTAAACATGAATAGTTAATAGACAATATACAGTTGTATTTATATTTTCAATGTAAATGTCGTTGACTATGTCAAGTTGGTTGTTGGAAAATGCAGCATGCAGACCTCCTCCATGACATGTTTTATGGAGGACAAGGATGCTGTAATCTCATACATAATTGTTTCAAAGTTGACTCTTTTTGCACCTTAGCACCTTTTTGGCTTGTCATTTTAAAGGGAGCAGGGTTTTAAATAATGTTATTGGGCAAACACGTGGAGCCACATTGCCATGCCTATTCTTCAGTATGGAGTATTTTTTATGAGATTTTTCACTGACAATGTGTTGTTTCTTTCTGTGCCAAGGCATGCATTTGTCACTTTATGCGGGGAATTGGTGAGATTCATAAAGAGCATATGTTTTGTATGCATGTGTCTTACAGGGCAGTTCTCAAAATGTTTGTTATGAACTTATGCCATTTAACAGATGCAATTAGTGGTTTGTGCAAGCATAGGCTGCTTCTCCCTGATGACGGGTCCAGTGGAGGACTCAAAATGTTGAATTTAGAAACTAGTACAGAGTCATATCTAGAAAAATCTTCCGCAATAATGCCATAAATTTCCCCTTCAAATACTATCATAACCTTTGGTCAGAAACTATAATTTCTGATCTTAGTGTGGCAGTGTTGAATGAATATCAGATAAATTGTTTGATTATGTTACAAGTATATTCAATTGATATATTGTACTCTAATTCCATCTGTGCACTATGAATTGCTAGATCTGATGAATCACTAGTGTTTACAAGCTTGATTTCCTCCAGACTACTTTTATTCAACAAAAGCTGAATACAGTTCAGTATGATGGCTATATTTAACGAGCAGCAAAAAGCATAAGTAGTGCTTTGTAAACTGCTAGTGTGCTTTCTTCATAAAAGGAAGCAAATGAATAAAGATGACTCGTACAATCTGCTTTTATTTCCATCTGTATTTGCACGTGCTTGAATAATTCCTGATATGAGGAAAACATCCTTCCGACTTTCTGTTATTTCTTGCTTTGCATGCGAGTTGTTTCTTTGAATGCCTGGTTGGTATTCAAAAGAGACTCTGGGAAGAAAAGTTTGATAATGCAACCTCCAAGACGTTTGGAGTGGAAAAGTATTAGTTCGTACTATATCTGAATCTTGAAGGATAATATTTAACACACTCAATTTCTCGTGTATATTTCCAATCTTTATAGTTTGTTTATTAAGAGTGAGGGATGATTGAATTGAGCTTGTATGTGCTTCATATTCTTGCATATATCAATTTCTTATTGTGATTGTATTCCACATTACTCTGGAGCTTTTCTTTCGTGACTTAGATTCTATTTACTTAATTTCATGACCAGGATTGGAGGCTCATTAGGTTGTTTTGTCACTTGATGCCTGCTTATTTATAGGTATCGTGACAACTTTAAATGGCCGTACGACTCTATTGCGTGCTAAGTACTTTTTTTTTTCATTTTCTTCAGGTTATTGACATGCTTGTTTTCAAAGGTGACGAAGAACTCAGAAACTGTATTGAACATTCAAAGCAACGGCATCACATCATTGGTCAATATGTTATTGGTCAAGAAGGTTTAATACCATCGAAGATAGGCGTCATTGACCGCTATGGAGACTCAGAATTTCTGAAGAAATTTTATAATAGCAATAGCTTCTAAGCTAAACAATGACATTAGGCATGTCGGCTGCGGTTAAAACATGCAAAGATTTATTGTTTGAATTTTCTTATGCAGATGCTTGTAAGAAGATGGTGCTGCCAATTTATAAATGGGTTAAATATGTACTGCAAGATCTCTTTCAGTATTTGTTGTTTATCTTGCTTTTTCATTACTGCTGTCAAATTCCAAGGCTCTGAAACACATGTAATAATCTTGAGTTTGATTCTTGAAAATGTAAGATACACTCCTTTTCATTGGTCTGCCGTGTCTTTCTTCTTCCATTATTACTTTTCATGAATTAAGATATTCAGCGCTTGACAATTTGATTTAACTTCTGGATGTTTGTGCGAACATAATCCTCCCTTTTGAATTCAGAATAATGAAAGAATCATTAAAAAATGGTCTTGGAATGATATTGTTCTAGTCAAAAACATTGAGTCAGTAATTGATTTATGAATCTAGTATTTGAACCTTGTGGATCTGTAATATTGGAACAAAAAGATTGAAACACTCCCATCCAAAATTGGCAAAAAAAACAAGCAGCTCATAAAATATGCCTTTTTTATACCATTTTTCGCTTTTGCTGTTGCTTCTATCCCTGGTCTCTGCCTTCTCTTATGACGAAACTATTTTTCTGTTGCTTCTATGCCAGTCTCTGCCTTCTCTTATGACTGAACTAAGATACAGCCCTTTTCATTGGTCTGCCATGTCTTTCTTCTTTCATCAATACTTCATCCTGTGTAGGCTTTAATAAATGTCCAGTTTTTTTGTGCAATTAAGATATTTGGCACTTCACAATTTGATTTAGCTTCTGAATATTTGTGCAAACATAATCCTCTCTTCCGGACTTGGGATAATGAAAGAATCACGAGGAAAAGGGGCTTGGAATATTATTGTTCAAGTAAGAACATTAGAGTCGGCAATTGATTTTTATAAATCTAGTATTTGAAATCCTAGTCGGTCTGTAATATTGAAACAAACAGATAATGGCAAAGGCTTCAAAGAACAAGAAGCTCTCATAAATATACGACTTTTCCATACCATTTTCCAGTTTTTGTTGCTTCTGTCTAGTTTCGGCGCTCTTATAGCCCAACTATTGCCATTCCACTTCTCTTTTGCAGCCTTAAAGTTCTTTACATGAGGTTGTGGGGAAGTCTTTGGTTAGATCTTGCCTCGTGTAGATTCTAATATCCAATATTGAGACTAACCTGTATGTATGGATCTTGAAACATAAAGCCGAAGCTTCTTGTTCTTCCCTCGTTAAGTTGTTTAAGCACAATCCTACGCACACTAAGGTTATGTACGTTCCAAGTTTTATGACCATGAACTTAGTAAGATGGCAAGTTTGAAGCTGCCAAGAAGTACAATATTACTTCAAAGATTTTAAGTTCATATAGCAGGTTAAATGAAGAATGAAACTTCTGGATACGCTGCGTGGAGAAGATTAACACCAACATTTCGGTTCTGTCTGGGACAATATTACTCGTTCAGCCAGAAAACTAGAAATACATTGTATTGTAATTAAGATGCACAAGAGGAATAGGGGCACGTTGTTCCTAAATTTTGCTAGTTGGCTAAGCAATATTAAGGTCTAGAGATGCCTTGTTATTTAGAAGCTCATGCTTAAATAAAATGGTTGGTGGGTAGAACTTGAGTCTTATGTTATGCATTCAGTTCATCTGATGGCAAAATTGCTTGCAGAAGTTTCTATTGGGGTGCTTAAGCAGGTTGGGATTGATGTGCTTGTCAATGAAATGGTTATAGCATACACGCTCGATCGTTACAAAGATTGTTCAATTGTCTTAATGAATCAACCCTAATTTGAGTAAATAAGATGTTAGGAGTCAATGTGTTCTTATTTATTCAAGGGTCAAAGTATTAGCAACAAGTGGTATTTTCAGATTAATTAATAAATATTAATGCATAAATCAGAGTAACTCTCATTAACAATTTTAAGATATTAATGGAATGATTGCTAAAACATAGAAGTGGATGTATTTAGCTGATTATAGACTTGAGAAGTTGATATGGCAACGTAGAGTGATGCGATAGGTTGGAGATGATTTGACAAAGGTTTCTATATATGAAACTAGGGGCAAAATTGAGTAGGTACGAAATTGTCCATCAAGTATGGAAGTGTCAAATGGTTTGGTCTCTTTTAGATGGTTTCATATAGTGATGTGTTGGGGTTTTGCAACTTTTTGGTGATCATTCTCAAACCTGGATGTCGCACATTTGTGAAACCCTCTATAAGCTATGAAATAGCTTCAAAACCCAACCATGGGTAGGAGACCTTGCATAATCGTTAGTGGTTGGGTCAAAGTGCAATCCGTAAATCGCCTACGTTAGCAATGCTCGAAGAGGCCTCTAATTGCACATAGTTCTCCACCTAGCGTGTGCTATCTATATGGATGCAACAAGTTTGGTAACTTCATCACTTGATGATAAGAAACAATGGTTTGGTGTGCTTAGCTTGATTTGGCTTGCGAAGTCTCTAGCTTGGAAAATATGACTTTCTAATTTGGTTGAGTATACTTCGGACCTATTTAGGGACTGCTCCTAGAGTGTACAACAACTTTATAATACTTTAGGAGAGCTTGTAGTGCTTTTAATTCAAACTTGAGAGATATGTAATTGCCAAGGCGAGGTAAATAGGTGAATGCGACTTGATTATATAGGTTTTTTTAGGTAAAGTTTCATACTAAGGCCGACCTATAAGATGTGAACCGACCCATAAAAGATATTAAATTGAAAAAGAAACTTTTTGGAGGTTGAGAATGAAACCGTTGGCTTTGGACTAAATCATTGGTCGGTTTGGTCTTATATGGATGATCTCATAGAAATATGTGATGGAATTCTGCAAAGTGATGACAAATAACACCCGAGAGAAATATATTGTTGTGGAATGAAGCAATTATTTTTGAGAGCGAGTGAACAATGTGAATAGAGAAATAAATTATGCAAGAGAGATAAATATAGTTCACCTAAGCTTTGGAATGTGCGCACAAGTCATGATCTAGGGATGAAGCCAAAGTTGTCATTGCCAAATTTAGGTGTTTACATTTACCATTATAAGAATGAAATGCAAATTACATGCTTAAAAGAAAAGATACATGAGTGTGTAAACTCGGTTTGTCTTTGCTTGAGGTTCTTGATTTTGCTTGTGTTGGCTTGCTCTATGACGAAACTTGCATTACAAAGTGTAGTCAATCTCCATAAAAAGAATTGAATTTTAATTCATCTTTTGAAATAATTTGTAACTTTGAAAATTGAATTTGTAACTACTAAAGTAAGAGACAATAATGGAAGGAGTACACTTGTTTGCTTTGCAACAGTGAAGGCACCGAATTATCGTACTTGGAGATGTTGATTAGAATAGAGATGTTGAAGGATTGTGGGTGATTAGTCTTCATTTTTGTTAAAAGGATTATGGGTGATCAATCTCCATTTTTGTTGAAGGAGATGGTGGAGCCATAAGGGAATTGAGTGTTGCTTGACCCAACATCAAAAGGAAATGTGTTGTAGGACATTCTAATCGTCCCAAGAACTTTTTAAAAGGAGGGGGTGTTATAGGGATTTCTAGTTGCCCCAAAAAGCCTCCCTAGAAGAGTAAGAAGAAGGGTGTCCTAGGGTTTTTAGTTTCCCTAAAAACCACTAACCACACAACTACGAACATATCTAGGTCCAATTGAAAATTAACACAAAGTCGAAAGGGAATGATTTGTCTCATACCACCATCATATGATGTTCCGTGAGTATCAGATGTGTAATGTTGAATATAGTATAAGGAGAAAAAGATCTATGCCCCCATACCCAGTATGACATTGCGTTCGAGTTATGTAGTACCAAAAATGATGTACTCAAACCCCTCACATTCTATACCAAAATGTAGTAGACCTCGCTTTGGACTATATCAATTAAATCGAGCATGTATTAGAAATTAGTAATTGTTTGTGAGAACACGAGTAATTTGTATTCTATTGAAAAGTTGCCTCAAGGGAAAAATGTCTATGCTCAACTATAACATCTATTGGTTTCGTACATGTTGACGGTTTTGTCCATGTTGACGGTTTTGTCCATGTAATCTATTCTTGTTATGCATTTGATTCTTTGAGTATATGTACCTGCCCCATTTAGTTTATGAATTCTAAATTTTTCTTACATGTCGATGTGCATAGATATTAGTGTAATAAACTCCACCGAATGTTCCCTTTGTTTAGTGCCGGATTAAAGGTTAGGAGTGCCCTAGGCGAATGGTGGAGTGGATGCACTTTTCACAATTTTAGTTATTAATTTTTTCCCATCAAGTAAATAAATAAAATTTGCTTGCATTCTCGTATTTTAAAATTTGCATCATGATCATAATAAATCATAAATTTAGAGAAATTGATATACAAAAAGAATAAAAATATCCTATAAAATTATTACAGAAGGACTATAAATGTTCCATGGATGGAGAGAATTAATCGTAGGTGTTTAGAATGCAAAAATATAATTTTTTATACAAGGTTACTTGCAAGTTTGATTTACCATTATCTTATAGGTGATGTGACTCAAACCTAAACAAAACACCATTTTTTTGCAAAGTAATAAAATGCTTATGTATCTCCCATATTTTTGTGAAGAATGATATTTAGAGTAGGTCTACCAATTCCTCCATAAAAAATAGTCATTTCTTCAAAAAAATTAGGAATATAGAATTAAACACTTCTTTCCTTCAATTATACTCACCTCCACACTAATGCCATTTTCAAAAATAAACGAACATCTTCCTAGAAAATGTACATAAGCGCATAATTTGGAGTTGTATCGTAGAATGGGTAACAATACCAATAAAATCATATGAGTTCAAAAATATGCCATTTGTTTTTACTTGCAAAAAATTATAGTACATTTCTATGTGTATGCGTGACATTTATATAACTATACACTACTATCAATAAATGGATAAATTAATATTGAATCTTTGGGAAATGATTTTAATGCTAAGTTCTAAAAATAACCAACAAGAAGGGAAAACTTTATATTGTGCGCTCTAGGCAATCACCTAGTTTGCCTAAGGCTTAATCCCCCTTGCCTTTGTTGAAGTGAGTGAGATGAGTAAATAGAACACTCGGTTCAAAAGAAATGATCTGTATCCACGTCGGATATATCGATAGAGTTGGATCACATGGTGTGCTACTATAGGTGGCGAGATCTTATTCCTACAAGGGTGTGCGTGGCGAAGGCATGACACAAAGAGAAAGCCAACAAACTAACAAACAATAAGAAAAAAAGATAAATCTACATACACATAATCTAGCATGTAACTACACAAACAATGTCACATATGTTAGTTTCAAAGAAGGCCCAAGAGGTGCAAAGCAGGGACACAAATGCCACACACATAATAAATATAAGCAAAAGGCATCGAAACCACAAATAAGGGACACCAAAGTGTCGTAGAGACATCATAGAAAAAATCATCGGTTACATACATGAGAGAGAAAATACAAATAACCAAGTAAGTGAATATAATTGTACCAATTGGCTTCTTTTAACGGGACCACATTAGAGATCCACCACGAGTAGTCGATAGGCTTGACGATAAAGTCTACTTACGGTAACCTTTCTAGCTCTTCCCTTACCAAGTAAGGTGAAGCGAGGATGCATTTTTCAGAGCTTTTGTTTGATGGGCTTGGCATCTGGGTGTACTACAAGATTGTGCACCACTAGTGTAGGATAAAGTCTTGGCATGTCAACATAAGACCAAGCAAAGATGTCTGCATACTCTCTTAAGAGTCTTGTGAATGTTTTTGTTCTTTGGCTGAGAGGGAAGCTCCCAACTTAACTATCCGCAATGCAGTTCCTCCATGCCGATGTTAACATCTATTGTATCTTCCACTAATAACTTTGATTCATCCCCCATGCGTGTAGGATCAAGAGGGAGATTGAGATCCTCCTCTCTCAAAGGTGGCTTAGGGAGCTCTTCATCTTGAAGCGGGTACCTTATTTTTTCCACATGTTGAGTCCTGCTTTTTCCACAAGTGCCTCAAAGAGGTTTTCACTATAGGACTTCCCATTTTTATTTCGACAAGGATTTTCTTTGGAACATTTTCCCTTGCTCACTTTTTAATTTAAATTCCCGCACAACTCTACTTCCTCTCCAAAGTATGCACATGCGTTAAGCTGAATGGAGAACACCTTCTTGTGATCATTTCTTGGAATGTTGTCTCTGATTCCCAGGAACTCACCAATGGCCTCATCATTTTGAAACACGTGAATAGGTATGTGTTGTTATTGATCCCAATTCATGAGTGATGGGTAGGTGAGGGTTAATGGTTGAGTTATATGGGTATAACAGGGGTTATAGTAAGGATAACCATATTAGCGAATAGGTTCGTAGAGGCAAGGTCTTCATAAAGACTACATCGGGAATCTGTTTCACTTTCATTTTCGGACAAACTATCCTCACTCTCAGAAGAAGCATACTCATCATTTGAAGAGTGAGACTCATATAAATGGATTCCTATACCTGATTTACCTACTATATCTGTTGAGTTATTGCAAGAGCTTCTAATGGGCCTTGTTCTTGGCAGCACCGCAATCGTCCCAATTGTAGGGAAAAATCTCTAGAAAATGTGGTCCCCATGTATGGTGAGTTTCTCGCATATTACAACTTTAAACATTGATGATACTATTGTCGCAAAATCATCGTTCTTGAAAATGAATCATGACATTCGGTGTGATAGAAGGGTTATGGATTCGAGTGAGATGCTTAAACTAGGTGATATGACTCTTCCTTAGATTAAGGAGAAATTGCATCCTAAATCACTTTCACCTATGTTCAACTAACTATGTGAGTGAGATGCTAAAGATCCTATCACTTTCACCTATCAGAACTAAAAGGGTGGTGATATGCAAGGAAAATTGCAAAGAAATAAATCCTAAACTAGAAGTGGTGATGCACCAAAGAGCGAGGATGTTCAACTTTTGGAAGTACCACAAACTAGAAACACACGTTCCTTTGTTGAACTTATACAAAAGAGAAAGAACACGATTTGTTTTTAGATACACAGATAACTTTATTGGAAAAATTAACACAAGCACATCTTAAACACCCACTTTACGCAAAATAAAGATAATGTAACTTCCAATCAACAATAGGAGAAATACAATCACAGCTGAAGAGAAAATAACCTCATCACTTAATCTTGGCATACAGTAAATAATCTGAAGTAAAGGCAAGTTACTCAAACATACTAAGGAATCACATTCACAAAGCATGTAATAAATAATTATTTCACACAATAATTCAGACTTTCAAATGGCAGAGTGTAATTCTCAATAAAATTAAAAGGGACTTCACAAATATATGAAAATACTCTTCCAAGCTTGAAGAGTAAAATCACCAAAATCTCAAAAAATTGTATATCCATGAACTCTAAGCATTCATCTATTTATAAGTTCTTTAGGCTGAGCCATTATAATGGGCCCTTAACTAACATTTTACTAAAAATAGAAATGTCATTAAATTAAGGGAACAAGCTCCCATGAAAATAGCAAAATCTGTTGCAAGGGTTTGACCGAGTCAACCCTAAACTCGACCGATCTGAGCTCAATTTTCCTTCCATGGTTGTTCAACCCTGATTTGGCTCTACAACTTGTTCACCTTTTTCGAGCTCCTCCTGGCTTTCCTTCCATATAGCCAGTCTTTGATTGTATTCAAAAAAATGTTTGATTATTCCCTGGATTTCTTCATCTTCAGGTCCACATGCGTAGTGATTTACTACGTCTGTTGTCTCGATCTCTCTAGTAATTCAGGCTGGTATTCTCTTTAGTTTGAAAATGACCTTGGACATCCTTCCTATGAAGTTCTGAGCACAAGACCATTCGATCAATGGAATCAAAATTGAAAATCCTTGTGACATCATCATCCCACTTTACCAAGTCTTTGAAGTTTTCTTGAATCTGTTCTTCAGGGAGGGCATCGATATTCTCATTGAAGAATTTACAATGAGCAATATCAAATTCTTCTGATATGTCATTCAAGGCGTCTGTGATTTCTAATCGCTTGTCATCCAATTTTTTAATCAAGTCTTGTAACACTTGACACTTGAACTCCATAGCCTTTTGATATTCAAACAACTTTGAAGCATCATCAATCACCCCTTCCTGAAGAAGCAAGTCGAATCCACTACCCTAACCTCTTCCCATGTGGCTAGATTCAGATTCAGATTGTTGCTTTCCTCAGAGAAAGCCTCATCCATCTTCTGAATAGTTATTTTTGCCTCCTGCAAATCATTATAGATTTCCACAACTTCCTTGATCAAAGGATTTTCCTCCTGCAGTATTCATTCGATCCACCCATTTATTGATCTCCCTTTCTAGCCAAGTTTCTCAAGCTCGTGATAAGAGAAGTCATCAATAGAAGCTGAAACCGCTAAGGCCGTAGTAGATGAGGACTCAGTAGATGAAATGGGCTGTGTAACTCTCCGTAACAAAGATGTGAGCTGCTTCGACCTTAGCCTTTAGCTCATCTTTCGTAGCTTTATCCTTGTCATATTTTTCCATCGGGCCCCTGAGCAGTGTGAACATCCTGTTTGGCCCCTCATGAGTGGCCTTTCCCAATGAAAATATGGAAATATGATAATCTGCAGCCGTGATTGTTTCCTTGGTTTTTCCTCAGCAGGAGTGAGACCTCTATCACCCATTCTCCGGATGAATTTACTTATCATATTTGACATGGTCCTTGGTCTTTTGGCCTTGCCTTTTGGGTGTTTGCTCCAAGATGTTGAGATCCATGACATCTCCTAGAGGCACCTTCTTTTTCTGCTTGGGGTTTTCCCGAATAACCACTCTGGAATAGCTAATAATGAAGAAGATGGAGTGGTAGGTGTGGCACTTAAGGTCTGAGTTGAGGCAAGGGTACTGGGAACATTCATGGGTGTCTGGATAGAGGTGGAAATGATGGATGGGGTGATTGATAATACAACAGTGGGAATTGATACAATAGTATTGGAAGAAGGAATGGTAGGAAAAGGAAGTGACAAAGGAAGTGGAGGAGGGAAAGGTGATCCAATATTCTCTCCAACCGAGAGAGCTGGAAGGGATGAGAATACTTGGGCCATAGAAGGAGATGGGAAAGATGAAATGCTTGGCAAGAAGTGGGAGGAACTGATGGAGGAAGGGATGATGGAAGAGAAGAAGGAAGTGATGAACCTTGCAAACAATCAAGAGAATCACTGACCACAATTACATCCATCCCTAGTCTTGTCTTGGCTATAGGTATTTCCTGAGAAACAGGAGTTTGAGGAAGAGATGAACTTCCAACAACAAATGAAATTTTTCTTGGTACTGTGGGGGTCTTCTGAATCGACCACTTTCCCTTTGTGGGTACTTGTTGGGCTTAAGACTGGTGGGGCTGCTATACTTATAACCTACTCAACTCCTTTGGGTTTGATCCCAAAAGTAGCCAACCACCTATAGGTCCTTTGAAGAATGGGACCCACTCTATCCTTTGTATTGGAGCATTCTTCTTGATACCAATCAATCCATGGAAGTGGTTGATCGGCAATACCTTCGGTCTTATATGCTTCATCCAATACTTCACCATCATCTTGCAAATCTGTCAGGGATCTCAGCTATCCCATACTGGCAAATTTCATCTACATCCAATCTTTCATAATCTCTTTGTCGATGATATACTCATCCCGACAATGAATCCAGATGTCTTCTAGTTGAGATGTGTGGGAAGTTGAACGTCCTGTCTCACCAAACTTTCCCAAGTAGTCAAAGTTGGTTCTTGGATGAAAAGTCCAGGGTTACCTCGGCCATCTCTGCATCTACATTCTTGGCTTTGTGAATGTTTTGACAAGTATACCTACCAATCAAACTAGAAAATGCACTCCTACCTTGTGGCACTTGTTTTGGATCCGATGGTAATCCAACAGTTGCCGAACCAGCTCCAGTAGAACCCATTTGTCCATAGGACACCTTGGCAATTTTCTAGGGGCACCAACGAAACCTGAATTTGAATGTAGGTGAAAGTGGGAAATTGAGATAGATAGCTCCCCATTCCCATACTTCTTTGAAGGCCTCATCAGAAATTCTCTGATTATACAACTCTTTGTCAAAGTGGTAGAGGATGACTGATGAAGAAAGCATCATTGACCCTTCAAAGTGCTTGCATCCCTCACTCAGAGTGAGTGGGGATAGAAGTCATAAATCTGGGATGTGCTTGAACCCCTTGTATTTAGTCCGGGAAAATCTCCCATAAGCAATGGCAGCAAGTAGACCAGAATGATGTCATGTAAAATGATTTTGTGGTCGACACTCTACCCAAATTGATATAGCAGATGGAGCTACTGATATGCTCTCCCCACCTGATAAGCTCCTTGTTCTTCTTGATAGTGGAAATGTATAAAAACATCCACTCTTGGAATTCCTTGGTAGATGGGAGGCCTGAGACTCACTCAGTAGTATGATTATGTCATTGACTTCCTGGATGAAGTCTTCCCTGTATACAAGGTTTTTGGCAACTTGGCCATGCTCTTAGCCAAGTAGCTTTTCATGACAATCTTGGTACATGAATCAACATCATTGTTCCAATGTTCTACTACGCTTTCAGGTGAAATAGTGGCATAGTTTGGAATGTCAAGTAGTCTGAGAAGATCTTCAAAGAAATCAGGATCTAGGCGAATGACCACCTTATCATCATCATCCTTAACTGACATAGAATCTACATCGAAGTGGGTAGCTGCAGCTAGAACAAACTCGGGACAATGCATTGAAGCAGAAAACCAGCCGCAAGGACAAGCCCACTATCATAAATTGCCTGCATCCATGGCTTTTTGTTAGGAGCCTTCACTCTACTCCAAAATCTGGGAAGTCAATCTGACCTAAGTCAGTATCCCCTATGTTACCTAGGTCGAGGATAGGCAAGACTGAGGAGCAACTCCAAGGAATGAATATTTCATCTTCTCTTTTATCTTTGAAGTAGAAGTAGACATGAAGTTCTGATTTTGGAAGCCAAGAAGAAAAACTCCGAAAGTCTGTAGGATGAAAATCTCCAAAAGAAATCTCTAAAATTAGGATCTCCAAAGTCCAAACACCAAGTTCCGAAAGTCCAAAAAGAAAAAAATGCTAAAAGAAATCCCAAAACGAGAGTGTCCAAAATTCCGAAATGAAAACCTCCGAAAGAAAGTTTTCCAAAATGAGTTTCCCAAAAAAAATTTCTGAAATGCTTATTCCCAAAGTGTGTTTCCTCCAAAGTGAATTTCCAAAGAAATTCTCAAAATGAATTTTCTCCAAAAATTCTTCCAAAATGATTTTCTCCAAAACTCCTTTCTCCCAAATCTCCAAATGATTTTTCCAAAACTCCTTCTCTCAAAATGATTTCTCCAAATGATTTCTCCAAATCCCAAAGTGATTCCCAAGTGAGTTTCCCAAAGTTTTAAAGTAAAGTAATCTCTCTGAAGTGAGTTTCCCCAAAATGTTTTCCAAAGTAAACTAGCAATTCTACGAAAACTTGAGATCTACCTCGAGATGATTTTGTGAACAACCTGAGAAACTAAAGATAACTAAAAATGAGAACATGGTGAATAGGAAGTCCATTATTCAAAAACACCAAAGAAACAAAAAGGAAAGAAAATGGGAGATGAGAACAAAAAAGAAAATCTAAAACCAAAAAGAAATAACAAAAATAACATACCTTGAAAAAGGACGTTGAAAAAGACAAGAAAAATGGATGTCAGAGATCACTATCAGTGAAAATGACCATAGAAAATCGAGTTTAAATAGAAAAACCTAGGCATTTATGGAAAAATCCATTCCGTATGGGGTTGGTGAAGAAATAAATGCTCAAGAAAACTCTGAAGTTCAAAACCCAAAAACCCAAAAGTCCAAAAATTTGGAAATTTGGGATTTCGACTTCAGGAAATTGAAACAAAATGTGAATTGGTGATGAAAAGTTCCAAACCCAAAAGTTCCAAAAATTTAGAAATTTCAGATTTCAAACTTTGGAAAATGAAACCAAAACACCAAAAGTTAAATGAAAGCTCCGATTCCAAAACCCAAAACCCAAAATTTCAATTTGAATTTTTTCAGACTTTCGACTTCGAAAAAACTTCCAAAATGAAAACTCCAAAATCTGAAAATTTAACTATTAGACTCTAAGACTTGGAAATTCATTGTACAGGGATCTCTAAAAAAATTTTTTTGTCCGACCTCATTTGACTTATCTTTCAGGGTAAGTTAAATTGCTAACATTTTTGGTGACTTCCAGGAAAACTTTCCTGCTAAGCTTTCTAGACCAGTAGCTTTAAGCAAAACATTGGGCAAAGGAGTCCCTAAACAACAAAACAAAAGAAAAAAAGAAGCAAAAGAAAATGGATGAACGATGTGCAAAGCACTTGGAGGAAAGACAAAACACTATACAGGGTGGAACAATCTCAAAAGCAAGCCTTGAGATGTATCCCATTCACATGAATGGGTAATTCTTCTCCATTGAGTCTAGGATAGATGAAAGGAATTCACCTCTTTACAACTTGTGACAATATAGGGCCCACTCCAGAGGGCGTCAAACTTGGCATGCCTACCTGGTTTAGCTCGGTCTTCATCCCACTTAAGGACTAACTCTCCTTCCCTGAATGATCTATCTGAAGCTTTCTTATCAAAGGATTTCTTGACCTGGGTCTGGTGATGTGTGAGCATATGCATAGCTATATTCTCGAGTCTCTTCTAACTCCATGAGTTCAGCAAATCTCACTATTAAGGCATCATCTTCCATAACCTCAAGCCGATAGGCCAAGTCTAAGGAAGGTATTTCCATGAAAGCGGGAGTTTCACTTCCCGTCCATATACCATTACGAAAGGTGAAACCCCAATGGCCTTCTTAGGTGTTATTCGGTCAGCCCATAGAGTGACCTTAAGCTGAGTATGCCAGGTCCTTTTATTTGCTTCCATCGTGCGCTTGATGATCCTTATCAAATTCTTGTTGCTAGATTCGGCCAACCCATTTCCTTGGGGTAGTAGTTGGATGAAGTCTTGAGGTAGACCCCATTCTTCTTGACTAGCCCATTCACTTACCTTCATCCCGAGGAATGCCAATGCATTGTCAGAGATAACAGTAAATGGAATACCAAATCTTGTCATGATATTTTCTAAAAATTTGAGAACAACCTTTTCATTGCTTTCCTTCAAAGCCACTACTTCTGTCCAGTGAGTGAAATAATCTATAGCGGTAAGAACCCATTTATGTCCTTCACTGATGGAGGATTAATCATACCAATAAAGTCCAATCCCCACTGAACAAAAGGTTGATCTACCTAATGGGATGCAACGGAAGTGCTACCAACCTCTGTTTACCCACAAAGAGAGCACATTCCTTACATTTTCTTACCCAAAAATGAGCATCTTTGAATAAGTCTGGCCAGTGATAACTAGCCCACATGATTTTGGTAGCCATCATTCATGCTTGAATAATGCCCTCCCAAAGGCCATTGTGAAACTCCTCCAATATCTTGCTTACCTGTTCTAGCTTGATGCAATGTAGGAGGACGCCATTCAAATCCTTTCGAAAGAGAACATTATCCACCACAACGTATGGAATAGATTGGAGGTGAAAAGTGCATCATTGAACCTTATCCATATTTGGAGGATATACCCCAAAGAGGAGGAAATTTTGCATCTTAGTCAACCAATCAACCTGATCATTTTCACCATCAGTATTGAGGAGCGCAACATCTTTGTCCTCTTTAGTTTCCATGTCTCGTAGCCAACTGTTGGCATAACCCCTTGCCTCTGACAAGCTTAGTGACTTTGATGTGTACATCATACTCCATTACTTTCATGATCCACCTAGCGCGTTTCTCATTCATTTCTTTATTCAACAAAAATTCTTTAACGCCGGGGTGAGAAACCATCAAATGCACCTTGTTATTGGACAACATGTGCCTAATTTTTTCGAGCTCGAATGACTACAAAGACCTATTTTTCGATGAATGAATATTTGAGCTCATACTCCTTGAGACTGATCAAAAGGCAATTGGTTGCTCCATCAGATCATCATTCTGTTGAGTTAGAATCCCTGAAATGCTTTCCTATCCTGCGAAGGTGTAGAGAATGAAGTCTTTATCAAACTTAGGATTCACCAATGTGGGTGCCTATGAAATGGCTGTTTTGATAGCCTCAAACTTTCTCTTCCTTCCTTTGTCCATGAAAATGGAATATTCTTTTTTAACATGGTCTGTAAGTGGCTTGGCCATTGTTGCAAATTGGGGAATGAATCTTCAGTACGAAATTAATGGTTCCCAGGAAGCTCTGAGAGACCCTTCTTGTGACTCGGAAGAGATAGGGACATAATTGACTAGATTCTGGCTGGATCAATGGATAGTCCTTCTCAGAGAGATGATATGTCCTAGCAACTTTCCCTCCTGAACTACAAAAATACACTTTTAGGATTCAATGAGACCCCAAAGTCTCTACATCTTCGGAAAACCTTTCGTAGATGTGCAATATGATCCTCAACATGCTTGGAATAGATAGTTATGTCATCGAGGTAAACCAAGATAATATTGTTGATAAGCCCTTTGAATGCCATATCCATAGCTCTTTGAAAGTAGCCCCTACATTAGATAGCCCGAATGGCATCTTGTTGTAAGCATAAGTGCCCCATTTAGTAGTAAATGTTGTCTTGAATTGATCAGATTCTTGACCCAAATTGATTATACCCTAAATATCCATCGAGTAAAGAAAACCTTTGGGCCCCGATACTATCTGAAGAATCTGTTCCATTGATGGCAGAGGGTAGTGATCTTTTAGCGAGGCATGATTCAAATCCCTGAAGTCCACGCACAATCAAATTTCACCATTCTTCTTTCTTACAGGTACCAGATTGGCCACCCATGATGAATGTTTGATGGGAAAAATTATGCAGGCTTCAATGAGCTTTGTTAGTTCCTTCCACATTAGTGGCTCAATTCGAGGGTTGATCGGCCTCTGCTTTTGATGAACTGGCTTAGAACTTGGGTCCAGTTCAATAGTATGTTGTGCTAGGCCTGGATCAAAACCACGCAGGTCCTTATAACTCCAAGCAAAGATGTCATGGTATTCTTGACACAACTCAGTGAAAGCTTTCTTTTCTTGATTAGTGCACACTTTTCCAATCTTCAGAAATTTCTCGCTAGCTACCTCAACCTCCTCAAATCTTCCTCTTTGATTGTCATGTTAGTGCCCTGCCACTTGACCTGATCATCTGTGTCAAAAATGGATTCGAGAGTGACTAGGCCTTTTGGTAACTTATTTCCTTTCAACTAGATGACTTGATCACCATAGGATTCCTTAAATCTATTCTGATGTTTGACTGCAAACTCTGCTTCTTGTTGTAGGAAAAGGACAATTTGTTCATCACTGTCGAACACTTTCCAACTACTCACATTGTCGGGTACTGCAAGATGAACTACCATTTTGATGATTTGTTGTCTTTCCTCCATGATATCAATAGGTATGTCATATTGTGAGCCCACCATGGCCAGCCTATCAGCATCTTGATTCTGACTTCTGGGAATTACATGAATTCCAAAAGCCTCAAAATCTTCAATTAGATCCCAAACTTGATTTTTGTATGATCTTAGAAGATCATTCTTGGATGCGTGCATGCACACAATGTTACTTGATGAACAACCAATTCACTATCTCCAAACACAATTAGAGCCTTGATTCCCCTCTTTTGAGCCAGCTGGATCCCTTGCACTAGGGCTTCATACTCAGCAACATTGTTGGTGCAACTAAACTAATCGAAGGATGAGAAATATTTATCTCCTTTTGGAGAGATCAACATAACTCCTACACCGGATCCATTTTTTCTCCTTGAGCCATCAAAGAAAAGTTTCCATAGTCCCTCGGAATCACTGGGTGCTTTGACCAATTATGGAACAATCACACCTTCCTCGTGTACACAATATGTTCCCAATCCAGTCTCTTCTAAAAATAGTAGACCAGACTCTTCATTTGCCAGCAAGTCATCATATGGGTCATATTGGTGATCTGTACTTACTTCATCAAGGACTGTGTCAGGAACCTCCTCTATGAGAGTAGTTGGTTCGTGGTCTAGCACCTTCCTCTTCGGTTCACCAATGGCATAATTTCCATTTACGGGCTTGACTGTGTATGGTTCCACATGGTTGTGGAAAATGGGTTCAACTCTTATAGTCACCTTCATCCCATACCGAGTTCTCAAAATCATGTGTGACTAGTCTATTGATAAATAACCACCCATTTTGGTGGTGAAGTCTCGTGATAAGAAAATGGCAAAGAGAGGAGGGAGATCGATGACCGATATGTCCTGTGAATGACAAACTGGGACATGCGTGGATGGTGAGTTGTAGCCCTTTAATGATCCCAATAGTCTTGACTATCATGCCATCCAACTGAACTACTCCTTTTGAAATTGGGGTATATGAAATCCCAATACGTCCACAATCTAGCTTTAGGCATGACAGAACTACTGGCCCCGAATCGATCATGCAATTATGAACCAAATGATTACCGATGATTAGAGAGATATAAAATGGTGGTGGCTTATTTGCTCTAGGGAATCCCTTTTGTCTCTCGGTTGACATAGACTGTTGATATGGATGCCCCATGACTCGATGGTCTATCAGTAGTGCCAAAACTATTTAAAGCTTCTCGTAGCAAATTCCACTGAGATGGTATCAAAAGCGCATCCCACATGGTAACACTCAAATTAGTCTTTTTCATCTACTCTACGATACTGAATGGTATTGCCCCTACCTTGCTGATGCTCTTCTGGGCATTAGTATCTTCTCTTGGAAAATGTCTATTCGGCACCGTCATAACTACAGGTCCATTACTCTTTGGAGATTGGCTTGTGGATACTTCCGGTGATTTCCTCCCTGCATCTTTATCTGTCACTGGTTGTGTTTGAGGATGTGAAGCAGATGCTTGGTCAGCTTTAGAACTTTGTGGTTCTATTGCCCTCTTTTTGGAACGCGTATTTGAAGCCACCAAGGAGGCATCGACACTTAGTCCACAAAAATCATCAGATTTCCAATTTACTAATGTGGTTTCTTCAGTGAGTGGAGTCTGATTATCTTGGGTTGTTGTCTCAACTACTGATTCTGATGGGATGGATATACTTTGGACCATGAGAGCCTGACTCAAAACTCCATTTGGGCAGAGATTTTGATTGTGGGGTTGGGAACAAGGATAACACCATTCATAATCTTGGATGAGATTGTTTTGAATGGAACTATGGCTCTAGAAGAACTGGTAGCAGAAGGATTTGGGAATTCAAAGGTTTAATATTGGTAGCTTGGCTTATGGTTTGGTTCTGTGACTGACTGTTTCCTTGAAAGGGAGAATGATTCATTTGATATTGAGGTTGGAAGGGGCGAGTATATTGGGACTGCTACCTCTTCATTGCCACAAGTTCATTCCCAAAGTTTTGCAATAGTGACTTCACCTCAGCCAGGTCATTAGCAGGGTTGGACGCAGGCATGGTTGCTGAATTCAAAGCTACCTAGAATTGGCACAAGAGCTGGTTGTTGGCTTGTGAGTTCTGCAAACATAGGCATAGGAGGCCTAGGGGAAATTTTACCTACTTGAATTAGGTAATTCTCAGCTATGTGACAACAATTTCATAGACGTCAGGAACAATATTTCCTCCCATCGATTGAATCAGATGGCAATATCACTATTCAATGCTCACAAATAATATAGGAAAGTGCTTTGTGGAGATGGACGTACAAGAGCCGGATCCATTTCCAAGTTTTGTCAAAGTGAAGATTGAAATCACTCATATATTCTTGAGGAGATCTTTTGATGGTATGGAATTGTTCCACAAGGGATAAATGATCACTTTTGTCTTCGAACTACTTGCAAAAGCTTGGTGCCCAACTCATTCCATGTAGTAATCGAACCAATGTTTAAGCTCCTGAACCATTGAAGTGCCCTTCCTTTAAAAGAAGTAGCAAGAAGTCAAACTGCTATGTTATCTTCTGTGATACTGTGAACTATGCAAATGCTTGCTACATCCAGTATGTGTTCCCAGGGGGAAATATTAGTTTCACCATTAAAAAATGGAAAACTTTTAAGGGCAGCTGCTGGTATAGCGTCTCTCTGTGCCAACTGCAAGGGGCTGCTAGCATTAAAAGGAGGACAAGTATTTTCTACCATTGTGAATCTACGTGGATTATGCCTTGGTAGAGGAAAACGTCCATCAGGCGGAGTTGAATGCCCCTACGAGAGGAAAAGCCACAGGTGTGGTGACTGAAGGACTTCTACCTCTTCTTCTTGGAGGGGATAATGAAAGCTCTATATGCTTGATAATTTCCCTACCTTGAGAGAAGCTCTTGTATGAATCCTTCACATAAGTTGATATACTAAACTTTGAAATCTAGAGATATGGAGTCACCAGGTACTTAGATTGATAAAAATGAGAAGAGAAGTACCAACTCTGTCCCACCGGGCGTGCCAAAAACTGTTGTCACAAAATCACTGCACCCCCCGAATGGCCTAAAATGAATCACGACATTCGGTGTGATAGTGACACATGGGATCACCTCTCAAGCTATGGGACTTGGGTTCGAGGTGAACCTCCGGAGAAGGCCACTTCCTTTGTTTAAACTAGGTGCTTATGACTCTTCCTGGAGATTAAGGAGAAATTGCAAAGAAATAAATCCTAAACTAGAAGTGGTGATGCACCAAAGAGCAGGGATGTTCAACTTTTGGAAGGGTTATGTGAGTGAGATGCTAGCATCCTAAATCACTTTCACCTATTGTAACTAAAAAGGGTATGAGTACCACAAACTAGAAACACACGTTCCTTTGTTAAACTTATACAAAAGAGAAAGAACACGATTTGTTTTTAGATACACAGATAACTTTATTGGAAAAATTAACACAAGCACATCTTAAACACCCACTTTACACAAAATAAAGATAATGTAACTTCCAATCAACAAAGAGAAAATACAATCACAACTGAAGAGAAAATAACCTCATCACTTAATCTTGGCATACAGTAAATAATCTGAAGTAAAGGAAAGTTACTCAAACATACTAAGGAATCACATTCACAAAGCATGTAATAAATAATTATTTCACACAGTAATTCAAACTTTCAAATGGCAGAGTGTAATTCTCAATAAAATTAAAAGGGACTTCACAAATATATGAAAATACTCTTCCAAGCTTGAAGAGTAAAATCACCAAAATCTCAAAAATTGTATATCCATGAACTCTAAGCATTCATCTATTTATAAGTTCTTTAGGCTGAGCCATTACAGCTGGGCCCTTAACTAACATTTTACTAAAAATAGAAATGTCATTAAATTAAGGGAACAAGCTCCCATGAAAATAGCAAAATTGTTGCAAGGGTTTGACCGAGTCAACCCTACAACTCTGACCGATCTGGAGCTCAAATTTGTCCTTCCATGGCTTGTTCAACCCTGATTTGGCTCTACAACTTGTTCACCTTTTTCGAGCTCCTCCTGGCTTTCCTTCCATATAGCCAGTCTTTGATTGTATTCAAAAAAATGTTTGATTATTCCTTGGATTTCTTCATCTTCAGTCCACATGCGTAGTGACTTACTACATCTGTTGTCTCGATCTCTCTGGTAATTCAGGCTGGTATTCTCTTCAGTTTGAACATGACCTTGGACATCCTTCCTATGAAGTTCTGGCACAAGACCATTCTATCAATGGAATCAGAATTGAAAGTTCTTGTGACATCATCATCCCGCTTCACCAAGTCTTTGAAGTTTTCTTGAATCTATTCTTCAGGGAGGGCATCGATATTCTCATTGAAGAATTTACAATGAGCAATATCAAATTCTTCTGATATGTCATTCAAGGCATCTGTGATTTCTAATCACTTGTCATCCAATTTTTTAATCAAGTCTTGTAACACTTGGCACCTAACTCCATAGCCTTCTGATATTCAAACAACTTTGAAGCATCATCAATCACCCCTTCCTGAAGAAGCAAGTCGGAATCCACTACCCTAACCTCTTCCCATGTGGCTAGATTTAGATTCAGATTGTTGCTTTCCTCAGAGAAAGCCTCATCCATCTTCTGAATAGTTATCTTTGCCTCCTACGCAAATCATTATAGATTTCCACAACTTCCTTGATCAAAGGATTTTCCTCTGCAGTAGTATTCATTTGATCCACCCATTTACTGATCTCCCTTTCTGGCCAAGTTTCTCAAGCTCATGATAAGAGAAGTCATCAATAGAAGCTTGAAACTACTAAGGCCGTAGTAGATGAGGACTCGTAGATGAAATGGGTTATGTAACTCTCTGCATAACAAAGATGTGAGCTGCTTCGACCTTAGCCTTTAGTTCATCCTTTGTAGCTTTATCCTTGTCATATTTCACCATCAGGGCCCCCAGAGCAGTGTGAACATCCTGTTTGGCCCCCTCATGAGTGGCCTTTCCCAATGAAAATATGGAAATATGATAATCCGCAGCCATGATTGTTTCCTTGGTTTTTCCCTCGGCAGGGTAGACGACCTCTATCACCCATTCTCCAGATGAATTTACTATCAGATTTGACATGGTCCTTGGTCTTTTGGCCTACCTTTTGGGTGTTTTCCAAGATGCTGAGATCCATGACATCTCCTAGAGGCACCTTCTTTTTTTCTTGGGGTTTTCCTGAATAACCACTCTGGAATAGCTAATAATGAAGAAGATGGAGTGGTAGGTGTGACACTTAAGGTCTGAGTTGAGGCAAGGGTACTGGGAACATTCATGGGTGTCTAGATAGAGGTGGAAATGATGGATGGGGTGATGTGATAATATAGTAGTGGGAATTGATACAACGGTATTGGAAGAAGGAATGGCAGGAAAAGGAAGTGACAAAGGAAATGGAGGAGGGAAAGGTGATCCAATATTCTCTCCAACCGAGAGAGCTGGAAGGGATGAGAATACTTGGGCCATAGAAGGAGATGGGAAAGATGAAATGTTGGCAGAAGTGGGAGGAACTGATGGAGGAAGGGATGATGGAAGAGAAGAAGGAAGTGATGAACCTTGTGAACAATCAGGAGAATCACTGACCACAATTACATCCACCCCAGTCTTGGCTATAGGTATTTCTGAGAAACAGGAGTTTGAGGAAGAGATGAACTTCCAACAACAAATGAAATTTTCCTTGGCACTTGTGGGGGTCTTCTGAGTTGACCGCTTTCCCTTTGTGGGTACTTTGTTGGGCTTAAGACTGGTGGGGCTGCTTATACTTATAACCTACTCAACTCCTTTGGGTTTGATCCCAAAAGTAGCCAACCACCTGTAGGTCCTTTGAAGAATGGGACCCGCTCTATCCTTTGTATTGGAGCATTCTTCTTGATACCAATCAATCCATGGAAGTGGTTGATTGGCAATACCTTCGGTCTTATATGCTTCATCCAATACTTCACCATCATCTTGCAAATCTGCTGGGATCTCAGCTATCCCATACTTGGTGAAATTTCATCTACGTCCAATCTTTCATAATCTCTTTGTTGGATGATATACTCATCCCGACAATGAATCCAGATGTCTTCTAGTTGAGATGTGTGGGAAGTTGAACGTCCTGTCTCACCAACTTTCCCAAGTAGTCGAAGTTGGTTCTTGGATGAAAAGTCCATAGGGTTACCTCAGCCATCTCTGCATCTACATTTTTGGCTTTGTGAATGTTTTGACAAGTATACCTGCCAATCAAAACCGGAAAATGCACTCCTACCTTGTGGCACTTGTTTTGGATCCGATGGTAATCCAATAGTTGTCCGAACTAGCTCCAATAGAACCCATTTATCCATAGGACACCTTGGCAATTTTCTAGGGCACCAACGAAACCTAAAATTCAATGTAGGTGAAAGTGGGAAATTGGAGATAGATAGCTCCCCATTCCCATACTTCTTTGAAGGCCTCATCGAAATTCTCCGATTATACAACTCTTTATCAAAGTGGTAGTGGATGACTACGAAAGAAAGCATCATTGACCCTTCAAAGTGCTTGCACCCCTCACTCAGAGTGAGCTGGGGATAGAAATCATAAATTTGGGATGTGCTGCGAACCCCTTGGTATTTAGTCTCGGGAAAATCTCCCATAGCAGCGGTAGCATGTAGACCAGAATGATGTCATGTAAAATGAGTTTGTGGTTGACACTCTACCCAACTGATAGTAGATGGAGCTACTGATATGCTCTCCCCACCTGATAAGCTCCTTGTTCTTCTTGATAGTGGCAATGTATAAAAACATCCACTCTTGGAATTCCTTGGCAGCTGGGAGGCCTGAGACTCGGCTCAGTAGTATGATTATGTCATTGACTTCCTGGATGAAGTCTTCCCTGTACAAGGTTTTTGGCAACTTGGCCATGCTCTTAGCCAAGTAGCTTTTCATGAAAATCTTGGTACATGAATCAACATCATTGTTCCAATGTTCTACTACGCTTTCGGGTGAAATAGTGGCATAGTTTGGAATGTCAGGTAGCTTTGAGAAGATCTTCAAAGAAATCAAGATCTAGGCGAATGACCACCTTGTCATCATCATCCTTAACTGACATAGAATCTACATCAAAGTGGGCAGCTGCAGCTAGAACAAACTCAGGACAATGCATTGAAGCAGGAAAACCAGCCGCAAGGACAAGCCCGCTATCATAAATTGCCTACATCCATGGCTTTTTGTTAGGAGCCTTCACTCTGCTCCAGAAATCTGGGAAGTCAATCTTGACCTAAGTCAGTATCCCCTATGTTACCTAGTCGAGGATAGGTAAGACTGAGGAGCAACTCCAAGGAATGAATATTTCATCTTCTCTTTATCTTTTGAAGTAGAAGTAGACATGAAGTTCTAATTTTGGACAGAAGAAGAAAAACTCCAAAAGTTTGCAGGATGAAAATCTCCAAAGAAATCTCAAATCGGATCTCCAAAAGTCCAAACACCAAGTTCCAAAGTCTGAAAAGAAAAAAAATGCTAAAAGAAATCCCAAAATGAGAGTGTTCGAAATTCTAAATGAAAACCTCTCGAAAAAAGTTTTCCAAAATGAGTTTCCCGAAATTTTTATTCCCGAAATGCTTATTCCCAAAAGTGTTTTCCCAAAACTTTTCTCAAAGAATTTCTCTTCAAAAATTTCTCTCAAAATGTTTTCTTCAAAATTTCTCAAACATTTTTCCTCAAAATCCTTCTCCAAATGATTTTCTCAAACTCCTTTCTCCGAAATGGAAGTCTCCAAAATGATTTCTTCCGAAATTTTCAAGTGATTCCCAAAGTGAGTTTCTCCAAGTTTCAAAGTAATCTCTCTAAGTGAGTTTTCCCAAAGTAGACTAGCAATTCTATGAAAACTTGAGATCTACCTCGAGATGATTTTGAAACAACTTGAAAACTGAGATAACTAAAAATGAAAACATGGTGAATAGGAAGTCCATTATTCAAAACACCAAGAAACAAAAAGGAAAGAAAACAGATGAGAACAAAAAGAAAATCTAAAACCAAAAAGAAATAACAAAATTAACATACCTTGAAAAAGGACGTTGAAAAAGACAAGAAAAATGGATGTCAGAGATATTTGTCAGGTGAAAATGACCATAGAAAATCGAAGTTTAAATAGAAAAACCTGGCATTTATGGAAAAAATACTGATCCGTATGGGGTTGGTGAAGAAATAAATGCTCAAGAAAATCCAAGTTCTGAAACCTGAAAAACCCGAAAGTCTGAAAATTCAAAAATTTAGGATTTCGGACTTTGGGAAACTGGAAACAAAAAAGTGAATTGGTGATGAAAAGTTCCGAAATCCAAAAGTTTGAAAATTTAGAAATTTGGGATTTCAGACTTCAGGGAAAATGAAACCAAAACACCAAATGTTCGAATGAAAACTCTGAATTCTGAAAACCCGAAAACCCAAAATTTTAGAATTTCAGACTTTCGGACTTTCGAAAAAACTTTCAAAATGAAAACTCCGAAAATCCGAAATTTAACAATTAGACTCCAAGACTTGGAAATTCATTGTATAGGGGATCTCTTAAATATTTTTTTGTCTGACCTCATTTGACTTATCTTTCAGGGTAAGTTAAATTGCTAATGTAATACATTGGTGGAGCGAATCGCATGGCCTCATATTGAGTTCTTTTCTAATAAGAAAGTGATCGATCCATGTAAGGTTTTGTAAAGTATATCCTTATGGATGCTAGATATTTTTAGAAGGTCTAAGATGGAAATCTTAGTTGTAGTATTTTCTTAGTTGATCTAACACATCATAGTGACTCTCTTGAGGAGGGGTTCCAGTAGGTTCAAAATTTATAACAAGGCGAGCCCGCCGTGTTTAGCGTAGTATTTTCTAATCACACTCTCTTGTCTTAATTCTAATTGTATTGATTTTCTCAATGAGTTTCTCAATGGGTCAACAAAACCTATAAATGCATCAAAATGGTCTTTGTTTGACATATAGTTAGCATTATTATTATGAGACGATTGTCCCCGATCTGATTTTTATTTTCATCATGATTGGTAAAGGCGTTTTGAAGATACCTAATTTATCATTTGGATATTTTGTAGCTGCAATGAAATCTACTTCAATATCATCATTTGTCGATTAGGTCTTGAATATAGTGTTTTAATCTTAAAAACTTGTCCATTTTGTGACCTTTTACGTGGTGGAACTCACAAAATTCATTCTCCCTAAACCATGATGGTTTAGGTGTATCATCCTCGAGAGGGTTGTGTTTCGATTTTACCATGTTTACGGCCTCTAACTGTTTTAGTATATCCGTTTATACTAGAAATTATCACAAACACAAATAAACGTTGTTGTTCTACTTTCTATTAGAAAATGACAAAGATAGCTAGTGAATGAATTATGCTTATGCTTAGAATCCACAATTGCAGGAAAGGAAAGAATTTAAGCTCATAAACACCAACAAATTTTATCCTAGAAACCTCCAGAGGAGGAAAAACTAGTCGGGAAGGGAAATTGCTCTTTCTTCCCACTTTTATTGGCCAATTCAAAATAACAAGTACATAATTTACAATAAGTATGAAAGAGAAGTAGATAATATCTCACACTTCCTCCCAAATACTTGCTTGCTCTGTCTCAACACTCCTTTCTTCTACAAAACACAATTCCAACACTAAGAAATTCTTGCTCACTTGCTTTCATGCTTTGATGATCCTATTCTCTTCTACAAACATGTATTTATAGCCTCTCCCATGTCCTCCCATGTGCACTGGAGGATGGGAAAAGTCATGGAGGAGAAGAGCCATGAATAACCTTCCAAATTCTGGGTTGTTTGTTTCATATTTTTGTTTTCTATCCGAAAGAGCCAGGACCACTACCCCCACAGCCAGCCGGGGTCCCAGAGACCACCCCTGTTTGGGTGGCGGTTACTGTAACCACCCTCTTTCTGCATAAAGCGGCGGTCTGTTACTAAAAAGATAGAACCTCCATGTTTCATTTTCCTTCTTCGTGTTGATTGTTTTGATGAAGTAGATTCATTTTGGATCCCTATGGATCACACCTCCCATGCTTAGGAGGATTTTGGTCCCACAAAATCTTAGTGGGGGAGTAGATGAGGAAATAATTCCCTCACTTGCTCCTTTGAGTACCACCGGGCTTGCCTTGGTGTCTTTCCTTTCAGTCCAATTGCCAAGACTCCTGCGGACCTCTCCTTGTCTCTTTGACCTTCTGCTTGCAACACTACATCCTCCTCCAATTCACCTTGTGAGTCCAAGATGCAATCCTCAATGGAAGGTAGCAACTGTAGACCTTCATCTTCATCTAGCATGGATGGCTCATATAGGTGCAAGTTCTCACAGTTTACTACAAGTACATCCTCATAAATGGTGGTAAGTCAAGTCGAAAAGCATTTTCTCCAACTTGCTCCAATATGGTGAAGGGCCCATATCATAGTGGCTTGAGTTTCGTGCTTGACCTTGTAATCTCTCCTTGCTCAAGTAAAGCCAAACTCTATCTCCAACATGTAGCTTATGTTCTCTCCTATGTTGATCATGCCTAGCTTTGTACTTGGCTTGAGATTTCTCTAGTTGTTCTTTGAATTTGAGATGGATTTTTGAATCCTCTCAATGAATTTTTTTGCTCTAGTCACCTTTGTGTCTCGTGTCTCCTCCTCATCCTGTTGCCCAACTGCTATGTCTAGCGGATTTATAGGTAGATATCCCAAGCATGCTTCAAATGGTGACTTCATAGTGGATGTGTGTACTTCCCGGTTATAGGAATGTTGAATGTAGGCTAAGGACTCATCCCAAGTCCTTGGATATTTGTTGTTATACCCTCTGATCAACTGTACCAAAGTCTTGTTTACCACCTCTGTCTATCCATTTGTTTGTGGATGGAAAGTTGTGCTCCTCTGTAACTGGTATCCATCTTGTCCCACAAAGTAGTCCAAAACTTCCCCAAGAACCTAGAATCCTGTTAGAAACAATAGAATTTGGCAAACCAAAATGCACCCATACATTAGCAAAGAAAAGATCTTTGCCTCATGTGCTTTTACTATCTTTTTACATGCCATAAGAATACACATCTTACTGAATCTATCAACAATAACATATAGATATTCATGGCCATGTTTAGACATAGGTAATCCTCCTACAAAATCCATAGAAATGTCCTCCCATGGATGAGTAGGTATTGGAAAGGCATATACAAACCCTCCTTCCTAGTCTTAGGCTTGCTAGTACAAAAAAGTTTACATCCATGTATAAATTTTGATACTTCTTCTTGCATATTGGGCCAATACACGTACCTTTGCAAGTGGGCTAGGGTCTTACCAACAAAATGTCCCGCTACTTTCGAGGTATGTGCTTCCCTCATCAATAGAATTCTTTCTTCTTTTGGCATGTAAAGCTTCCCCCATCGGTAGAGCAGCCCGTCCTTGAGATAACAATCTTCAATCCCTATCCTTTTATCCCCTTGGGACTGCAACTCTGTGAAATGTCACCCCAAAGTCTTTGTCCTGGGCATATGCCTCTCTGTAAGCTTCCTTCGTGAAGGGCTCGATATGAGAGATAGTGGCCAAACAAGAAAACTTCTCCTATGTGGGTGGCCTAGACAACATGTTTGCCACCAAGTTTTTACTACCCTTCTTGTATTTGATCACTAGATGGAACTATTGAAGGAACCCCATCCATTTGTAGTGCCTTTCCTGCTGTAATTTAGACTGTGCTTGCAAATACTAGAGGTTTGTGGTCAGTGTGCACAATAGTTTCTTTACCCAACAAATAATGCTTCCATTTTTTAATTGCCTGAACTAGTGCATACATTTCCTTATCATATAATGAATATCCTTTAACTACTCTGAAGTGAAAGTTTCAGAATGATAACATATGGGTTTACCTCCTTGAAAGCAACACTGCACCCATGGTGTAATCACTGGAATTTGTCTCTACTTCAAAAGGTTGCTGCAAATTAGGAAGAGCAAGTATTGGAGCATGACTAATCTTGTATTTCAATAACTCAAAGGATTTTTCTTGTTCCTTACCCCAGTCAAAACCCTTACTCTTTTCAGCCACTATGTGTGTAGAGGTGTTGTAATCATGGAGAATCCCGAATGAACTTTCGCATGTATTGTAATGATCCCATAAAAATCCTAGTCTTTGTGGCTCCTGTTGGTGTTGGCCGATTGTGATGGCTTCCACTTTCTTTGATCCACTCGTAGCTCTCCTCCTCCCGACCATGTGCCCAAGATAGATAAGTGATTGTTTGGAAAACTCACATTTCTTCATATTACAAAGTAGTTGTTTCTCTTTGAGAACTTGCAAGACTTGTTGTAAATGAGTTAGATGTTCTTCCCATGTGGCACTAAAAATCAAAATATCATCTAGATATACAATGACACATGAATCTATGAAATCCCATAATACATCATTCATCAATCTCATAAATGTAGTGGGTGCATTGCATAACCCAAAAGGAAGTACTAACCATTCATACAAACCCTATTTTGTTTTGAAGGTAGTCTTCCATATATCCTCCTCCTTCATTCTAACTTGGTGATAACCGGACTTGAGATCCAACTTCGTGAAGAATTTGGCATGTTGAAGCTGGTCCAAGAGATCATCTATGCGGGGAAGTGGATATCTGTTCTTTATGGTGATCTTGTTTAAAGCGTGGTAGTCGATGCACATTCTCTAAGAACCATCCTTCTTTGGCACCATCACAATAGGTGAACCACATGGTGAGGTGCTCGGACATATCACCCCTTGGTCTAGTAGTTCCTAGAGTTTTTCTTTACTTCAATACTCTCAGCAAGGATTTCTATACTGACCCGATGTTCGGTAGAGGGGACTATGGCAATAGCTAAATCTCATGCTCTACTTCTTGCATTTTGGTGGTAACCCACTTTGGGAGCCTGAAATACTTCTTAAAAAGACTGAATAATACTATCCAAATCATGCTTTCCCTGGTTAGAAATATCTAAAAATTCTACCCCATCTTGTTTATCCTTTAACAAAAGTAAACAAAACTGATTATGATTTTCCTAAATAAGTCATTTTGCTTGGTTAGCACTCACCATAGTAACCCGTGTCTTACGCTAGTGTGCCCGATGTTGTAGCTGATCCCTTCCTTGACCCATCTGTACTTGGTTTTCCCTTCTCATAAATATAGCATCCCTGATATACAAGTAAGGACTCCCAAATACAACATCAAAAACATCAAGTGGAATAACGTTAGCTTCTAAAACATCAATATACTGGAATTTATCCCAAACTTGACCTTACATCTTCTTGTTACTTGAATTTCAACACCCTTCTTCACCTAACCCAAAGGATAAGGGTGTGGATGCTCATAAGTCTCAAGACCAAGCTTCTTTACAACTACTTTAGAAATCAAGTTAGACTGAGAACCGGTATCCACCAAAGCATTTACCTTAGTTCTCTTGATCTGATCTAGAATAGTCTACTCATCTCCTCTTCCTGGCTGTCCATGTTGGTGGCCATGCATCCAAGCCTTTCATCTACATCAGAGTCATCTTCATTTCCACCTCCCCTTCTATTTTTATAGCTGTCATGGACTTCTTCGAGTCCTTGGTTCGGTTCTTCGGATGCAACTCGGATGCAACTTCCAACATGTAGTGTCAATATGACCATTGATATCACAATTCTTGCAAAAATTCTTGGGATCTTTACAAGTATTTAAAGTAGTGGCAACTTGTTTACCTTTCCCTTTCCACTTACCCTTGTTACTTGTTTTCCCATACTCTTTTTCTTTGCTGATTTGTCATTGCTTTTCCCTTGGCTCTGCTTCCCCTTACTTCTTTTCATCATCTATGTAGTATGCTTGCACACACGCCTCGTTGAGATCTTTGGGCTTGGTGGAGATGAATTTTCTTCAAAGGTGAGTGTGAAGTCCTCCCAAGTACTTAGTCAAAATATCCTCATCCTCCAAGTCCATGTTTAGCAACATGGCTTGCCTCCAAAACTCCGTAGTATAGTCCTGCACACTTTGACCACTGCCTTGTCTAAAATACTACCATTTAATCATTTGGTCAGTCTTGTGGCCAATAGGATAGAAGTTAGCTCTAAGTAATTCTTTAAATTCTTTCCAAGATTTCACAATATTTCTTCTTTTCACAAGTGGTTAGATGGGTTTCCCACCAAACCAGAGCATGTCCCTCCATTTTGAGATGTGCAAAGGTGATCCTCTATGCCTCAGTGACATTATGGACGCTAAAGTAGACTTCTAACTATTTTAACCATTTATCAAGCAACTCCACATCTACTTGTCCTTCAAAGATTTTAATATCAACTTTTGTCTCAACTTTAAAAGGAGTATGATTGGATTTTACCTTTTCTCTTGTGTTTGAAGTCTCTTCTTCATGCTCTTCCCCATAACTTTCCTCATGGTGGCTCCTTTCTATGCCAAACTTTTCAGCTAAGCTCCGAACCACTGAGTCCATGGAGTCTTGTTTGACAGAAGATGTCTTCTGTAAATCAACAAGCTCTTCTTGCCTTCTAAACATCCTATCCATCATGGTCTCCAGCATCTCGATTCTACGGACCAAGTTCTCTTCCTCCATTTGTCCCTGAATTCTCTGTTTCCACTTCTTTGTAGAAATTTTTGGATTGCAAGGTAAAGCCTCTTTGCCTTTAGATCTCGTCACTATCATCATAAAATCCAAGAACAATACCACGATCTGGATAATTGTTAGCTATGATACCAAAATGATCTATAAACTCTTCAAATTTGGAATTATCCACAGAAACACAAAATAATGTTGTTGTTTTACTTTCTATTAGAAAATGACAGAGATAGCTAGTGAATGAATTATGCTTATGCTTAGAATCCACAATTTCAGAAAGGAAGAATTTAAGCTCATAAAAACCAACAAATTTTATCTGAAACCTCGAGGGAGGAAAAACAAAATTGGGAAGGACAATTTCTCTTTCTTCCCACTTTTATTGGCCAATTCAAAAACAACAAGTACAAAATTTACAATAAGTATGAAAGAGAATTAGATAATATCTCACACTTCCTTCCAAATACTTGCTTTGCTCTGTCTCAACACTCCTTTCTCTACAAAAACACAATTCCAACACTAAGAACTTTTGCTCACTTGCTTTCATGCTTCGATGATCCTATTCTCTTCTACAAACATGTATTTATAGCCTCTCCCATGTCCTCCCATGCACTGAAGGATGGGAAAATTCATGGAGGAGAAGAGCCACAAACAACCTTCCGAATTTTTGTTTTATTTCCGAAAGATCCAGGACCGCCACCCAATGCAGACCGGTGGTCCCAGGACCGCCGCTCTGCACGAGTGACGGTCATGTTACTAAAAAGACAGAACCTCCGTGTTTCATTTTCCCTTCTTCGTGCTGACTATTTTGATGAAGTAGATTCATTTTGGACCCCTATGGATCACTTGTACCTATTTAGATTCTACAATCCCATCACTAACAACATTTTTGTTTCTATTAGGAACAAAATTTGTTTTATCGTTAGATTTAGAATCGTTGTGTTCGTGGGAGAAAGGTTTTAGAGTCCCCTAGCTATAACAATGCCTTTTCAATTTGACTCCATTTTTCTATTACCTCTTCAAATGTGTTACCAAAATGCATTTGCAAGTGGAATGTAATGTCTGGATGGAGGTTGGGAAAAATATGCCTATCAACTACTTTTCGGGTAGGGAACAAGGAAAGCAACTAGCTAACCTTCTTCATATTTGTAAAAATGCATCAAAGTTTTCGTTGTTTCGTTGCTTGGCATTGTAAAGATCTAACAGGGTAGTGTCATTTTCTATATTGAAAGAGAAGTGTCGTATGAAAGTCTTTGTTAGTTTTGGCCACGTTGATATAGATCCCTCGAGAGATATGCAAAAACAATTCTAGCGTTGTTGCTCCTAGAATTTATGGAAACAAGTGCATAAGATAATTTTTACTTGAATGCCACCTTTTGACATGCCATATAAAATTCCTTTATATGATCACCAGGGTCACCTTTTCCCTTATATTTATCAAATTTTGGAAAATCAAAATGTCTTGGGAAAGGTACCTACAACATGGCTTTGTCAAATGGGTAAGGACATAACTCATCAAACCGATACTTCTTGTTATTGCTACTAGTTTGGCCCTCTTGTAATGCTTGAAGGGCATTTTTCATTGTTAACAACTCTTGATTAAAAAGTGGATCTTACATGGGTGGCAACATAGGTCTATATAAAGGGTTAAGCCTAGGTGTATGCCCACCCTAATTTGTTGTGAGAATCTCTTCATAAGGATCTTTTTGTGCCTCCCATCAAGGAGCGTTTATTGGGAATTCATAAAACAAAGCTTTAGGTTTTGCCTTTGGTATAGTTTGTTTCACATTTTTTTGATTGTTCCTTATTTATATATGAAGCCAAACTTGCAAATTGTGAGTGAGGGCTTGGACTGTTGTTCTAACGTAACCTCTTTAAAAGGTATTTCATGATGATATTCATTAGGAGGAGGTTGTGCATGATGAACGTGTTCTTCTTGGTCTTAAATAGCAATTTTAAGAGGAAGCAAATGATAGTCTCCATCATGGTATCGCTCATTATTCTACTGTAAGCGTAAGTAGAGGCATGACTTGCATTTAAAATATCGTTAAGAGTGCAAAGAGGGTGGCCTACTTATTCTTCTCCCGAACCATGCCGACGATAAGAGAAGGGTCTACTTGTGAAAGGTAATTTGGTTCCTAGTTCCACAACCCACATAATAATTTCATGTTTCTTATGAAAAATGTAGTCGTCAAAATGGGCGGAGTGAAGCTCTGCATCTGCGTGAGGAGACTCTTCCTCCCCACCATTATGGAAAACCATGAGATTATCCTCCATAAGAGGGTTGTCACCTCCAAATATATTGGCTTCTAACTTCCGTGACCCCATTCTTGTAGTAGGCATTACTTAGAATAGAAGGTATAACGCAAAATATTTTCACTAAGGTTTATTAACAAGGGACCCTAGTCAAATTTGTGTAGCGTAATGACCCTAAGTTGTTAAAACAAGGTGACTATAGAATAACCACAAAAGTGATAGGTCAAAATGAATGTACAAACTAAAGAATAATGAACAAGCTACCCTACGAACGAACGTAGAAATGACATCATTTTCAGAAACAATAAACAACATTGTAAGATTAGATTTGTTAAGATTGTTCATGTTATTAAAGAAAATATTGAGAGATTCAAACCTCCTAAGAATAAGAGTATATTCTTTCCAATTGCAAGATTGGAGCTATAAATATGTAGATTAGGAATACTTCAAACATTGATAGGTCTTTGATTCATTGGATCCCTCTTGAGATTAACTAGCACAAACTAAACTTTGATGGTGCCTCCAAGGGTAATCCTGGATTGTTGTAGGGGAGGTGTAATTCATGATCATAAAGGTTACTTAGTTGCTGCCTATGCTGGAAAAATGGGGATTCAGACAAATCACTATGCAGAAGCCCTTGCTGCTCTATGGGGGCTAAGGGTTGCTAAGGATTATAACATACAAAACATTGTTAGGAATATTCCTTAGATTAGTGCTCACATTATTGTATGTAATAGTTAAATGTAATATTCATATATTACATTAGTAAGTTAGTGTGTTAGTAAGATATTAATATTGTTATATTAATATCATATTTGTGTGAGAAAAATAAAATATTGTAATATTATTAATATGAGTCATAAAACAACTCATTATTAATAATATAGGATATTGTATTAGTTGTGAGTTTGTTGAATAAACAACTCACGTAGATTATTGTGTGTGGAGATATTGGTGGGATATATGAGAGAATAGTGGTGAGTGATCATATGAGAGATTCTATAGGAGAGATATGGGGATAAAATGATAAGACTTGACTCCATGATTTTAGGAGCAAACAATTGTATAAAATTCCCTCTCATATTCAATAGAAATTGCTCCATTCTATTTACATTTAGTTTCTATCTTATGTAATTTTTCATTTCATGTGTTGATTTCAATTAGTTATTGCTTACTTTATTTATACAAATCTAGATATTTAGTATCATCTGTATTAGAGTGAGAAAGGACAAAACCACAGCCTCTAGGATGCAAATCGAGAGTTTTGAAGCTTCCATCGTTATTTTCTTGATTATGATCTTAAAAATACGACTAGTAATTCGTGTTTTTATCAAAAACCCAGATTCAAAATTTTCTGAAATTTTTCAAGTTTGTTAATTTGTATTATGGAAAAATTATTTCAAAAATTACATAAAACCATTTCGTATTTTAAGAGAAATTGTGGAAACAATTCTGACGGTTTCTAATTATTCTGTAAAAAAATAGTGACTGATTTCCAACAATTAAAATATGATATGCTTTATTATTTTGGATAAATATAAAGCTGATTATTATTGTAAGGGTGCATTATTGGTTGAAACCGACACCTAATAGAATTGTAAAATGAGTCTCAAAGACAAATTCAGTTGAGTTAGCATCATCACGATGGAGGAAGGAGGCAACAAAGGAAGGAGGTTAATCAGTGACCTCTCGCCAACCGCAAGTGAAGGGGCCACACAATGAATTTGTGGCATTTATTTTTGTTGTGTGTTTAATTTTCATTGTGTGATGTAATAAGAATAGATGATTTATTCATGTTCGCTCTTGTAATAAGTGAGCTCTTGTGTGAGTGATATTTCTTATATTTTCTCTTGAATGTAAGATGGGGGTGGGGAAACGTGTACGCTGCTATGAAAGTGGTTGGTGGTCCACTAGAAAACCAATTTGAGAGTTTGTGAATCTCTTAGAAAATCACATATAGAGTGGTTAATGGTTCCACTAGAAAACCTGTTGGAGTTGATGGTACTCTTTGAAAACCATTGGATTGTAGAACATGAGTAGGTACTAGAAAAAACTCACCCATGTTTACTAAGGGGGGAATGTTAGGAATATTCCTTGGATTAGTGCTCACATTATTGTACGTAATAGTTAAATGTAATATTCATATATTACATTAGTAAGTTAGTGTGTTAGTAAGATATTAATATTGTTATATTAATATCATATTTGTGTGAGAAAAATAAAATATTGTAATATTGTTAATATGAGTCATAAAACAACTCATTATTAATAATATAGGATATTGTATCATTGTGAGTTTGTTGAATAAACAACTCACGTAGATTATGTGTGTGGAGATATTGGTGGGATATATGAGAGAATAGTGGTGAGTGATCATATGAGAGATTATATAGGAGAGATATGGGGATAAAATGATAAGACTTGACTCCATGATTTTAGGAGCAAGCAATTGTATAAAATTCCCTCTCATATTCAATAGAAACTGCTCCATTATATTTACATTTAGTTTCTATCTTATGTAGTTTTTCATTTCATGTGTTGATTTCAATTAGTTATTGCTTAATTTATTTATGCAAATCTAGATATTTAGCATCAAACATAATTCTTAAAGGAGATTCACTAAACATTATCAATCACCTCAATCAACTTTCTCCTCCTAACTGGACTATTAAGGAATTTATTATGGAATCCATAAATATTTGTCAAAATTTTAAGAATATCATCATTAGGCATACTTATAGGGAGGGGAATAAGGTTGCAGATACCTTGGCCAATTTTGGCATCAATAATAATCTAACCATTTGGGATAATGAAAATTACATCCCTAAGGAGGTACATAATAACATTAATGCGGATAAATATGGGAAATCATGCATGGAGTAGGAATTATAATGAAATGGTGTGGGCTTTAGCGGGTGTGAAAGATCACACATGTGAGAAATATCATCCTAACTATGGCCATATTAACTCCCATGATCCTCAAACAGGTGGTGGGTTCTCAAAAAATGGGACAGACATAAGGAAAATAACGATTCAAATGAGGGTTTTGAGCAGAAAAATTGTAGGAGTAGTAGGGAGAAGGATATGGAGGTGCCTCGTGCCAACTAGAGCCCTACAGTGATCCATCTTGGAAGAACAATGAGGAGCTATGGAACCTCCTTCAAAAGGGAGGCATTTCCAATTTCATAGAACGCATTCAGGGGCACGACCAAAATATTTCAGTTCATTTCGCAATGGACTGGAAGGACAGAAAGGTGGAGTATGGTGGTCACCGAGTTATTATAAATGAAGAATTGATAGCTAAGGAAACATGCCTCGAGTTGGAGGGATATCATTTTTTCAACAAAAGGATTGATAGGACCGCCGAGGCTAAGAAATTCTTTGAAGACGGTGAGGAACTCAAATTTTTTTTTGCAGGTGTTAGGGTAAGTTCTATCCCCAAGCCTTTTGATGAGGTTACAAAAATGATGGTTAGGTACATTTCTCTAGAAGGGTGCTACAAAACTGTCCCTGTCAAGCACCTGGTCTTTCTTAACCACTTTAGAAGACAATTTACGGTCTGCTTCCTACATTACCTACTAAATTCCCTTCAGCGCTCCATTTTAGAATTCCAGAAGCACTCTCATGCCATCCCTCTTCACTAGGGCCTTATCTTTCTACTTCATAAGCTCTGTGTCTCCAAGTTCCCTGGCTTCCCGCCCTCTCCCAACGATCCGCACATCCCTACCTCCACTGCTCCCACTTCCATCCTGAACACCTCTTCCAAACCCAAGACTAAGAACCCAAAACTTCCCAAAATTGACATCCCTCACTCTACCCGGGTTCTTAGAAGCACCAAAGAGTTGGAAGTTGCACATAATTTGCTGCATATTAGTAATGCTTTGGCTAGGATACGGCCTTGCAACAGGAGGGGAATAATATTCCTCATAGGTTGGAATCTTTGGAGAAAGAGATGATGAAGTTAAAGAAGGACCTGTAGTGCATGGACAAGTAGAAGGGAAAAATAAAGATTGATGATGATACTGATAATGGGAATGATCAGATTGTTGACATTTACAAGAAATTGAACTCTTTGGACAACAGATTGGGGAGAGCCAAAGATAGGCATGATCATAACATGGCTATCTTCAATGCCATTAGTGACTTCTTAGAACAACATGTTCAAGCATTACCATGCTTAGCGGGGTCCCTGACACTATCTAGGGGGACTGACAAGGAGAGAAGTCAGACCATATCGAAGCTGAATGCAAGTGACCCCATGCACATCACCACTTTGGCATTGTTCACTTCACTACAAACAATCAAATCCAGGATCGACAGAGCTTCCAAGAAGTAATCTCCCTCGGGTTGGAGGGCCTCATTCTAGTCACTGCTATATTTCGGTCTTTTTGCTATTTTTCTGCTGCTATTTTGTTGTCTTGTTGCAATTTCTGTTCTGTTTAGCTTTCTACTAGTAACTATCTTTTGGTTACTGCTGGACATAATGCTTTATCTAGATTTTGATCCTCTTTTTTGTCCCTCTATAGCTTTATTTGGCTGTTGAGCCCTTATTGTAACAGGTATAATCCCTTCAAAACTATTTACCAATAATAAAAAAACAAACAAGCTACCCTAGCAAGGCAATATATGACACAAGTTTTCCTTATAATAATACAATGATGTACAACACTCAAAATTTGGTTTACACTAAATAGTTTATTCTCTAAGATTTTGTCTAGATAGGTTTGTAGCCAAATAGTGGTAACACAACATCACCAGCTTAGGGCGAGTTTGTAACAAAAAGACCTTAATGACAAGATAATGTTGACGTGATCTTCTAACAAGATATAATAAAAACTAGTTTTTAAACACTAACAAATTCCAAGTCTTGTAAAATGGATGATAACAATGTGAGCAACGTAACGACACTATTTGGACATGTGAACCAAGATTTTGGGAAAGCAAGATTTCTAGTGTCAAAATGATGTTATCGCGATGCTAACAATGTATCCTCAACACTCACAAAACTCAAGACAAAGTTAGGATGTAAAAACTACGTCTAAGTATAACAATAAATTGCTATGCGTGAGAACAACATAACTCTACAATATAGAGATTTAGGCCTAATTTCACAATGGAAAAAGAGACGTAAATATCTCAATTATATGGCTACAACGTGGGCGGTGTAATGACTCAAAAAGAATACAAGGATGAAATCTCCTAACTATGATGATAATAAGTCTCAAATATGGGTTTTGAGACAAGGGGGCCTACTAGATCGTGAGTAAATACCATGCACACTTTCAACACTTCCGCTCCGGCATTGTAACCTAGTCGCGCAAGTAGAATACAAAAGTGGTTGATATGCAATATCTAGTGGTATCTGTATATGTTGTTTCCTTTTGTCTAAAAATGGGCAACAAGAAAACAAGGGTTTAGACCAAGTGGTGTTGAAGTAAACTTGGTGTTATTTTGGCAGAGTTTCACCTTGTCTTAAGACAAGTGAAAAACTAGGACAAAATGACACTAAGTAGATTTCATGATGAAATGTCATGTAGTTTCAAATTTAAGAGATTATTTCCCTTGTTCAAAAAACAAGAGTTTGAATCTAGCAAAGTTGTCACTTTGTGAGAGCTCTCAAGTATACTATCTAAGACAAAAACAATGGCTCCAAGCTAACAATCTTCCTAGGTGGTTCTCTCTAGGTGTCACAAGATATCTAGAGCGAGCTCGATTTACCCAAAAATTTGCACTAACTAATTTGGGAGTATCTCGACTTTACTTTACCCCCTTTAATATAATGAGCACTAAAGTGCATTCAGTTATACTTTCATTGGGGTTGTGATACAAATATCTTTGACACTAATCTCACCAAGGCATATTAGACAAGTCGGTAGTGTGGAGTACTTTCATTTTTTGTTCACAAGGTTCCCTCTTGCGTGAACTAATTTAGGGTTCCTAGGATGACCCCATTATTGTAGCTTAAGGATTATGCCAAAGGGGTTATGTCCTAGTTGTGCGGATGCTGTAGCTCTTAAACGAAACATGCAAATACAATGTGATGATTGTGGTGTATTTTTTATCTTTTAGACTTAATGTGGTTTTTTTCGTACTCCTTTTGGCAACCTACAATCACACGTGTAGTTAGAAAAATTGTTTAGGTCCTCCTTTCTTTGACTAGCATTAGGTCCTTCGACAAAATGGTTAGTAGTTTCAAAATAGATTCACAATATCATAAGAAAATAACCATGAAAAATACTTGTAAATCAACTAACTACTATCAAATTTTGTAAAACAAAGGTTTATTCCCAATTCATCTAAGTGTTTTTTTAATGAAAATACTAAAATTACTTTTGATTCCCAAGATCACACTAGGTCCAGGGAAGAGCATACACAAATTCTAGCCTTGGTTATTTAGCAAGTGAAAAACATTTAAACTAATAGACGATTAACAATGTTTCCGACTTACTCTAATAATAGAAAAAGAAGGTTTAAGAGTGATTTTGATTCTCTAGATCACATTAAGTGTAAGAGAAGAGCATACACACCTTAACCCAAACTTGTACAAAGCATGGAAACAAGATTAATTCCTTCAAACCCTAAGCGATTTTATAAGAAAACTTACTCTAAATCTATGAAATTGACAAAAATGGCATCTAAAAACCTCTGAAAAGTAACATAAATCCTAAAAATAAAAATTGAAACTTTGAGTTTGTAGGAAACATTTATATAGACACACCTACATGCCCCTAGTGGTTTGTGTGCTGTTTCAATGCCTACACTCCTTTGTCAATGCCTGCGCTTCCCATTGTAAAAATTACCGACAACTGAAAAAAATGAGCTAATGTGTGCACTTCCGAGAGAAGCGGGCACGTCCGTTTCAATGCCTACACTCCCTATCGATGTGTGCACTCCCCCTTGTAAAAATGAATGACAGTTGAAAAATATGAGCTAACGTGTGCGCTTCCAGAGAAGCGAGTGCGTGCCTATTTTGACTCCTGCGCTCCCCGTCAGGTGTGCGCTTCCCCTTGTAAAAATGATTGATAGTTTAAAAATATGAGCTAACGTGTGCACCTCTAGAGAAGTGGGTGCATGCCTATTTCGATGCTTGTACTCCCCTACCGACGTGTGTGCTCCCCTTTCAATGCCTGCGCTCCCGGTTCAACGCTTGCATGCCCCTTCGTTGGAAGTGGCCAAAATTTGAGTTTTCACAAGAATTTCTTCAAAAGTTCAAATATTTGGTATTTTTGGCAATTTTGACAGGGCTTCGCCTCCTTGAATCCTACAAAAGAAAGAAAACACAACTTCTAGCACTAATCTAGTTGAAACAACTTTCAAAAATTGAATTAAATTTATAAAACTTTGAAAATTACTCTAAAACTTTGAATTTAATCTAAAAATCTTGAGAAACTAATCTAAAAGCTTGAAAGTACTCTAGAAAGCTTGAAATTTAAACTAGAAACATTGAAATTAATCTAGGAAAATTGAAACTAATCTATAAACTTGAAATGAAAAACTTTGAAACTAAGTTAAAAATATTTAAAAAGTGAATGCAATGGGGTATTTTCCCACCGGGAATGCCAAATTATGACACCCTAAACTTTACAAAGCAAATTGCATGACTAAACAAGGAGAGATAATACCATTTCATTCCATCTAGCAAAGGTTCTAAGTCTAGGAATGTAACATTAATACGAAGCTTACAAGAATGCTTAACTAGTATGAAAACAATACAAAATCTAATTAAACATGCCCACTAATATGCTTGAATTACCTAACATGGACCTAAATAGACCTTAGAGGGCAATCAAATGGTTATGGTTGCTACTCCAAACAAGGTGAAATGGCCTCTTCCAATGACTACTTAGTCATTTTGGATATCCATCTACTAACTCCATTGAAAGCTTTAAGCAAGGATTGAACTTGGCTATATATCATATTTATTATATGAGATGCAAATCAAAGCATGGTGTAAAATATGAAGGAATGAGGTGCACCATTTTTATAGTTTTCCTTTTGGGAGAAACTTGTATTTTTGTGCATGTGGGATTAAAATCCCCAAATTAGATTAGAATTTCTAATCATGATTAGGCCTTGCTAATCACAATTAGTGAATTACCAAGTGATTAAGAGGTGTGAAGCCTTAATCAACCGTTTAGGTCAACTAGAGGGCTAGGATAATCTTTTGAATCTTGCTGAGATGTTATGGAGGTGAATGGGGTGATTTTGAGTGGTTGGAAGAGGGGTTTGAGTCAATAATAAAATATATTGATCAAATCAAGGGCAAAATAGGCTTAATTAGCTAATAAATGTTAATTGTTTGTTTTGAAGAGGATTTTGACTTATGATTCACCGTAAAGTGGCATCATGAATGCAAAATGGGTTACACAATCAACAAAGCATTGTTAATTAGCTAAAGTGGTAAGAAACGTTAGTTAATTAGAAAATCTCACTAATTATAATGGAATTGGAAAGGATGAGAGTGATTTGCATGCATTTTGGCAATACGATTGTAAAAACGGAATTTAGGTGTCTACAAGATCTTCCAAGAAGTTAAATCATTATTCTCCCCACACTTTGTGCTTGTGTTACTTGAGAATTTCAAGGGATAGTGAAATAATCTTCACTTTTATTGTTCTTCTACTTGAAATTCTTTGCCATAGGTTGGAATCTTCGAGTTGTGTGTAATGAGAATAAATGCCTCGTGTATGCATGAAGAACGAAATAAGAAGGTAAACAAATCATGCTTCTAATAATTGTGTCCGTGATTATGGGAAGTGGAAATTAAATGTGGGAGAGAGAGAGAGAGGAAGTATGTTATATTTTTCTAAATGCCAAATTTGGTATTCGGTAAACTTCCTCGTGAACTGAAAGAAATATCTCATCGGTATCTTGTGCAGGAAGTGGTTTAATTTTTATGCAATTGGGAGTTCTCTAGATGGTGAAGTGGGGGTAAATTCCCACTTTCCTTTCCATTTAACTATCAGTTTAACAATTAATTTATATATTTTTATAAAATTGATATTATTAATTTAATAGTTAAATTTATAATTTAATTAATTAAATAATTTTAAATAAAAATTGAATTAAATACAATTATTAACGTTAATTTAATTTTTTAATGTTAAATAATTAATAACATTTAAATTAAATTAATATTATAAATAATTAAATTAAAATAATTAATTTAGTGTTATTAATCGTTTTTGTGAAGCCCAAAGTGTTAGGATTTGTGTAATCTCAACTACCTAATTAAGTCTGACATATTTTGTTAGCATAAAGGACCTGGAGAATATTTCCAATTGATTGTAAAATCTTCTCTCCCACCCATGCACATTTAATGTTTTCTAGCTTGCTCAAGAAGCTATCTTTTTGAAAGTCCTCTATATATTTGAGGCATTTGTATGCATTTTGTAAGGGAAGAAATTGAGCAGTGAAGCTCTGGAAAAATTATAATAGAAACAATTTGTTTTATTATTTCTTGTTGATATATTCTCTATTTTACCTTACATTTTTGCATCTTATAACAAAAATTTGGTATTCGAGTGAAAATCCTAAGTCCTGGGAGTGCGATTTTAGACTAGTGCGGGCGTTATTCACATTTTCCTACAAGTTACAATTTTTCTTTTTGAATCATGTGTGATTTTCTTGTTCAAATATGTGTTTATCATTTTTATCCATGGCTGACACTAACAACAGTCTATTCTAGCCCCAAATCCCTATTTTTAATGGCAAAAACTATGATTATTGGGCTATTATAATGAAAACCCTTTTCTGTAGTCAAGATACTTGAGAACTTATCGAAAATGGATTACCAGAACCACAAGATCAGGCTACATATAATGTTTTATCACAAGCAGACAAGGATCTGCTTAAGGAAAATAGGAAAAGGGATGCAAAATATCTAGTTTTTATACAACAAGGTTTGGACATGTCAATATTTTCTAGAGTAGCCACAACCACTAGGTCTAAGCAAGCATGGGATATCCTAGAAATTGCCTATCAAGGCACCAATAAGGTAAAACTTGCCAAACTGCAAATGTTGAGGAGATATTTTGAGAATATTCAGATGAGAGAGTTTGATAGTGTTGATTCATTTTTTACCCATGTGATGGGTGTAGTAAATCAGATTAGGTCCCATGGAGAGACCTTAGAAGACCAAAGGATTATAGAAAAAATCCTTAGGAGTCTACCAACCAAGTTCGACTCCATTGTTGTTTCCATTGAAGAGTCCAAGGATTTGACTCAACTCTCTATAGATGAGCTAATGGGATATTTTTATCCCATGAACAAAGAATTAATAGATTTGGAAGTTCCTCTTTAGAACATGCCTTTAAGAGCCAAGTTTTAGTTAGTAGAGGTAGAGGAAGATTTGTGAATAGAAGAGGAAGAGGAATATTTCATGCAAGAGGAGGTAGATCTCCACATTCAAGTGATCAAGACAACTCCAGATCCAACTCAAGTGAGTTTTCAAGAAGAGGTAGAGTCGAAGTTCCTCTCGCAGTCATTATCATAACCAATCGTAGGAAGAAAGGTATGAAAAATCTAATATACAATGTCATTATTGCAAAAAGTATGGGCATTATGCTACTGAATGTTAAAAGAAGCAAGTATGATTTAAGTAAACAAAGTGTAAATTTTTCAAAAGAATGTAATTCTGGAAGTTCAAATCATAATTCTATGTTTATAACTTGTCATGTTGCTCAAGAGAGCACAAAATATGTATGGTTCTTGGATTCTGGTTGTAGTAACCACATGACAGGTTCAAAAGAATTGTTTTCTAGCATGGATGAATCTATCCAATTAGAGGTAAAATTGGGTAATGACAACAAAGTTTCAGTAATTGGAAAAGGGACCATAAATATTAAGACAAAACAAGGAGAAAATAAGTTCATTCCTGATGTTTATTATGTCCTTGGGTTGAAACACAACCTCATGAGCATAGGCCAGTTGATACAAAAAGGCTACAAAGTGTATTTTGAGAAAGGAGAATGTATTATTTTGGATCAAAATCCAAGCAATAGGTTGATAGCCAAGGTGGAAATGACAAGAAACAAAATGTTCCCATTGAAAATACAAAGTGACTTGAGCTTAGTGGTCGCTAGCTCTTATTCTTGTATGGGTCATGGAGATCTCACCAAAGGAGCATCTTGGAGCCTAGCGGTTGCTAGCTCTAAAAAAATATGGAGTTGAATTTTTTTTTCAGGAGGTTCCTCAAGCCTAGTTGGCGCTAGGCATATTCCAAAGGAATAAAATAAAATAAAAATTCAAGGAGGTTCCTCAACCCTAGCGGGCGCTAGGGTTATTCCAAGCAAAGAAGTTTTTTTTTTTCAAGGAGGGTGCTTAACCCTAGTGGGTGCTAAGTTTCCTTTAAGCCAAGAAGCTCAAAATTTTTCTCAAGGGTGTTCCTCAACCTAGCGGGCGCTAAGGTTCCCCAAGTCATGATGCACAAAAATTTTCTCAAGGAAGTTTTTCAAGCCTAGTGGGTGCTAGGAATTTTTCAAAAGAGGGTGAAAATAAAAATTTTCAAGGAAAAGGTTTGAGCCTAGTGGGCGCTAGCTCTCAACCACCTATGGGTGAAGAAAAATATTTTCAAGAAGGATTTTTAAGCCTAGCAGTGCTAACTCTAAATCACCTATGGAATGTCAAGACCTCACTGAAAGAGGATTTCCAAGCATGACATCTCCATATGCACTCCAAGTCAATCAAGAAAATCAGGCTTGGCTTTGGCATTTAAGGCTTGGACACTTACATTTTAATGGCATAAATTTTCTCCACAAGAAGAACATGGTGAATGGAATACCATTGATCGAGCCACTTGAAATGCCATGCCAAAGTTACATTCTGGCGAAGTAAGCACAGGAAATATTTTTGGTTGGAAAGGCATATAGAGCTCAGGAGCCCTCGAAATCATCCACATAGACCTATGTGGACCTATGCAGACACCCTCAATAGGCGAAAGCACGTATTTTCTGACCTTCATCAATGAATTCAGCAGGAAGACATGGGTATACTTCCTAAAGCACAAATCAGATGTTTTTGATATTTTTAAGGAATTCAAGGCCCTCGTAGAGAAGCAGAGTGGTCATTTTATCAAGGTGTTGAGATCAGACAGAGGTGGATAAATATATCAAATGAATTTTTAAATTTTCTCAAGGCAAATGGAATACACAAGTAGCTGACAACTAGGTATACACCTCAACCTCAAAAGAAACAATAGAATCTCATGGACATGGTTAGGAGTCTACTGAAGGAAAAAACTTTCCAAATGAGTATTGGGTAGAAGCGGTTTCATTTTTAGCCTACCTATTGAACATGTGCCCAACGAAAAGTGTTTTGGATAAAGTTCCTCAAGAAGGAAAAGAAAACACTGTTGCATGAATATTCAAGGATGTGTTGTATGCACTAGTACCTACAAAATTAAGAAAGAAACTAGATGATAGAGGTGAAAATGCATTTTATAGTGAGCAATCAAAGGCTTATAAGTTGTATAATCCCATCACCAAGAAGGCTATTATCAATAGAGATGTTGATTTTATAGAGAATGAAGCCTGGGATGGAAGTATTGATAAAGAGATAGGTATTTGTAGAGGTATCTCATGAAGAGTATGTTCATGTAAATCAACAAGCTCCATGGATCACTCCAGTGAAACTACGATGCATGGCCTTTACTCCTCAGAATGCACAGTGATTTACTCTCATAATGCACCGAAAACTTACATCCCTCAAAGAACTCACTCAAGAGATAATTTTAGGACACCTAATCCACAGGAAGTATGGATACCTAGAATAAATTCTCAGCCTAGTGAAGCCTCAGGGCATGTAGGAACTACAAGTCCACAGAATAGTGATTCATCCAATCCAACATTAGCAGAACTCAGATCTCGTTTTAGAAATGCTTCCAAGAAGACAAGAAGTATGAGGGAGATATATGATCAAGATGAGAAAGACGAAGAGTTATACTCTGATTTTGCATTGTTTTCACAAGGTGATCCTGTTTATTTTGAAGATGTTGTAGAAAATGAAGAATGGATAAAAGCTATGGATGAAGAAATGGATTCTATTGAGAAGAATCAAACTTGGGACTTAGTCAATCTTCCAGAAGGAAAGGATGTTATTGGTGTTAAGTGGGTCTATAAGACCAAATTCAATGTAGATGGTAATGTGGAAAAGCACAAGGCAAGGTTAGTAGCAAAGGGGTTTTCATAACCTAAAATTGATTACAATGAAACCTTTGCACCGGTGGCTAGACTTGACACAGTTAGAATTGTCTTAGCCATAACAACTCAGAACAACTGGAAAGTATACCAAATGGATGTCAAGTTAGCATTCTTGAATGGTTTTCTAGAAGAATTTTATGTTCAACAACCACCTAGATATGAAATATATGGACAAGAGCATAAATTTTGTGTTGAGGTTAGCACACCGATTGTACAAATAATATATCAAATCTAAGCATACATGCAAATAAAAGTGGATATTCTACCAGAAGAAATATACAAAACAAGAGATATAAATCAACACCAAATTTAACGTGGTTCACCCAGTGTGGGCTACATCTACCAAGAAACAAGCCAATCTATTATCCAAATCTTTCACAAGATATACAATGAAGATTTACAATCTTCCACACCTCTCAGATGTATAATACTTTCTTTCTCTCAAGCTTTTGCTTCTTCTCTAAGAATTCTCTCTCACAATTATTCTCACAATAATCATCAAATTTTATAATTTCTTCTTAATTCTTACTTCTAAACCCTAGCTTTCATGCTTATATAGGCGTATACAAACTTAGGGCACTTAGCCATGCAATTACAATCAATAGATCTTCTTTAACACTAAAAATATATCTAATTCTTGAGAGTTAAATAAAACATCCACACATAGGTAACCAACGCGGTTAACATTAACCAATGTCGTTCCTCCTTTCTTGACCGATGTGGTCCCTCCATAACCGATGTCGGTTATTGTGTTTTCCAGCAAGTTTCATATTACATGCTAATCCGAAGTAATTGAGCTCCATAACTCAACAATCTCCCACTTGGAGATTAATTACTGCACCATACATGTACAACATCATTCTTGGATCCTTCCTTAGCTTTATTTCTTCCTCTTCAAGTCTCAAACTTGAAGACCAACAAAAGTGGAGTGTAGCTCCAAATTCTCCTTTGCTAATGACTTTGTTAGCATATCTATAGGGTTCTCACTCGTATGAATATTTTCTAGATTCAACTGCCCATCCTCCAATACCTGTCATATGAAGTGATACCTCAACTGAATGTGTTTTGTTCTTGAATGAAACACTGAGTTCTTTGCCAAATGAATTACACTCTGAATGTCACTAAATAATTTGCAATCATCTTGCTCCTTTCCCAACTCTTCCATGAACCTACTCATCCATATCATCTCTTTGCTAGCCTCTATAGCTGCAACATACTCTACCTCTATAGTAGACAAAGCCAAAACCTTCTGCAATCTTGAAATCCAGCTAACTACCAATCCACCTCTTTGTGAAAATATATCCGTAGTGCTCCTCCTACCATCCATATCTCTATCCATATCTGAATCAAAATGAACACATAATGAAATATCCGAACATCCATAACATAAATGCATGCTAGATGTCCCTTTTAAATACTTGAGTATCCATTAGACTACTTTCAAATACTCTTTACTTGGATTGGCCATATATCTACTCACAAATCCTTTGCACTGTGCAATGTCTAGTCTCAGTACAAACTATAACATACATGAGACTCCCAATTGTGAAGTATATGACACTCATGTCATATATTTGACCTCCTCATGTGATGGACACTGATATTTTCTCAATTTAAAGTGTCCAACCATAGGTGTACTAACGAGGTTTTGCATTCTACATCTTGAACCTTTCTAATACCTGTAGATATAATGCATGCGAGACAAATACGATTTCTTATTCTTCTTGTCTTTGTGTATTTGCATACCAAGGATTATTTTTACAGCTCCTAAATCCTTCATAGAAAATGTGTGTGAGCTAGCTTTCCCTTAAGCTCACCAATGTCTTGGCCCTACATACTAGATCCTGCAATAAACATATCATCCACATATAGTAACACAATAGTATAGCTCCCATTTTTAAGCTTCTTAAAATACACACAATGGTCGATTCACATCTCAAGTAACCATACTCATGCATAAAACTATCAAACCTTATGTACCATTTCCTTGGAGCTTGCTTGAGCTCATATAGACTCTTTTTCAACTTGCACACTAATTTCTCCTTACCCTTGACTTCATACCCAAGCGGCTGCTGCATATAAATCTTTTCATCTAAATCACCATGAAGGAAATCCGTCTTCACATCTAGTTTCTCTAAATGCAAATCCTCTCTACTACAACTAACTATAGTATGAATAGAAGTCATCTTTACAATAGGAGAAAATACTTCACCAAAGCCAATACCTAATTTATGTGCAAATCCCTTTACTACAAGTCTTGCCTTGTACCTTTTCTATCCACCCTCTTCTTCCTTGATCCTGTAAACCCACTTGTTTTGCAATGTCCTCTTACCTGCTGACAACTTAACCAAATCCCAAGTCTGGTTCTATTCCAAGGAGTCCATCTCCTCATCCATGCCATGCTCCCATTGGACGTGGGTCTTATCTTGCATTGCTTCTTCAAAACTTTATGGTTCACCATTATCAGTCAATAATAAATAAAATAGAGAAGGTGTAAATATTCTAGAGGTTTACTTAGCCTTTAGGACCTTCTCATAGGAGTTTGGGGTATTGGAGGCTCATTCTGGACCTCCTGAACATTTGTGTCTAAATTGGTCGATGACCGACACCAATCACAGTCCAGTAATTGACATTAGATCTACTAACCGATGCCGGTTTGTCTCTTCAGAATCGACACTTGATTCTGGCGGCCGATATCGGTTAGGGTCAATGACACTTTGTTCTTGTGTAACCTGTTGATATTAATTTTAAATCCAAGAGTTCATTTTCATACACAAACTTCTCAACTGGTTCATCCTTGGGTACCAAAATTTGACCCCTTTACATTCCCTTTTCATTTCATTCAATAGCACGACTCCTAATAATTTTAAAATTCTCTAAATCCCAAAAATGGAATATGAAATCACCAGATCCATAACTAATGAAAGTGCATCTCTTGTATTTTGCATCCAACTTTTTCTATTTTTCTTTATCAATATGCACAAAATCTTCGAACCAAAAATTTAAGAAAAGAAAGATCTACCTATTTTTCGGTCCAAGCTTCATTTGGTATTCCGCCATCTAGTTAACTTGAAGGCCCACTAATCAAATAAACTGATGTATCAATTGCTTTTGCCCAAAAGCTGCAAGGGTAATCCGAATGTATCCTCATATTTCTAGCACATTCCATGATTGTCTGTTCATTCTCTCTGTAACACCATTATCTTGTGGTGTTCTTGGAAACGTTCTTTCTCTACGTATCCCATTCACTAAACAATAATAATTGAAAGCCTTGCTACAATATTCACCACCATTTTCAGATCTAAGGAACTTTAACTTTGAATTTGATTCATTCTCAATAAGGGCTTTCCATCTTTTAAAAGTTTCAAAACATCATATTTATGCTTAATACAATAAACCCATACCTTTTTGTAGCATTATTAATGAAAGTAATATAATCTGGGATCCTCCATGAGAAACTACTCCGACTGGTTCCCACACATCCGAGTGTACAAGCTCCAATTTATTCTCCTTCTTAGTTGCCCCAACTTTGAGAAATATCACTCTCTTTTTCTTTCCAAAGACACAATGCTCACAAAAATCAAGATCTAAATCTTTCAAATCGATAACTTACCCTTAGCCTTTAAGATCTGCATTCTTTATGCCACATGCATCCATCTAAATTTGAAGTAGATAATGTAGAAAAGGAATCAATAACACGGGTAGATAAATATAACACTCTTACCTTCTTACCTATTACCACAACAAAATCACCCTTGGTGACTGTCCACGAGTCTCTTATAAATGTAACCATGTAACTGATTCACCTAGTTGCCCTTCGAAATAAGATTCCTCCTGAGGATTGACACATGCCTCACATATTTTAATACCCATGTATTTCCATTTTACAATTTTAGATAAACTTCCCCTTTATGAGTAATACTGCAAGGTTCATCATCACCCAAATAAACATGCCCAAAATTACCTTAGACATAATTTCTGAAATAACCCTTATTAGGGGTTGCATGGAAAGAAGCTCTTGAATCTAAAACCTATGATTCAATTCTATTATCTAAAGAAAGAATAAGAGCATCTTGCATTACCTCTGTTGCAGCAAGATTTTCTTCTTTACCTTTGTCTGGTTATTGGTTCTCTTTATCCTTTGACCAATAATATTTCTTTGCATGTCATTTCTTTCCACATTTCCAACAAGTAATTCCCTTACTTTTGGATTTAGATCTATTATCCCTTGAATTTGATTTCCCATTACTCTTACTCTTGGATCTCTCCTTCTTCCTGCCCCTTCTTTCTACATTCAAAGCATTCCCAGATGATGATTCCTCTATACTCTTCCTGTGAATTTATTCATTCAAGATTATACTAACCACATCATCAAACTTCAAAATATTATTAGCAGATGTTGTATTACTAACAACCATTACCAAGTTATCCCAACTATTAGGCAAAGAACATAAGAATAAAAGTGTTTTCACTTCATCATCAAATGATATATCAACCAATTTTAACTGATTTACAATGGACTAGAAATCATTCAAATGACTAGATGTAGATCCACCTTCATGCATCTCAAAACTAAATAGTTTCTTCATCAAATAAACTTTATTTGAAGCACTAGGTTTTTCATATAAATTAGAAAGAGATTTCATTAACCCTACTATAGATCTCGCTTCACACAGTAATATTGGAAGCCACGAATGCTTTGCTAGGCTCAATCTTATAGATCCCAAAGCTTTTACGTCAAGAATCTTCCATTCTTCATCAGTCATCTTTGTGGGTCTAGACTTCTCATCCAACGCTAAATACAAATATCTTTGATAAAAATAATCCTCAATCTGTATCTTCCACAATTGATAATTTCAGTTGTTAAACTTCTCTACCTTGTATTTATTTTCCTTTTCCATTGCCGTAGCTCCCACTCAATCAAAAAATCCTCTGTGAGTAAATGTCAACACACAAAACCCTTAAATAGAGATCTAATACCATTTGTTGAGGTTAGCACACCGATTGTACAAATAATATATCATATTTAAGCATACATGCAAATAAAAGCGTATATTCTACAAGAATAAATATATAAAACAAGAGATATAAATCAACACCCAGTTTAACGTGGTTCACCTAATGTGGGCTACGTCCACCAAGAAAAAGCCAATCTATTATTCAAATATTTCACAAGATATCTGATGAAGATTTACAATCTTCCACACCTCTCGAGATGTCAATACTTTTTTCTCTCAAGATTTTACTTCTTCTCCAAGAATTTTCTCTCTCAAAATTATTCTCAATAATCATCAAAATTTTCAATTTCTTCTTACTTCTTCTTGATAAACCCTAGATTTCATGCTTATATAGGTGTATACAAACTTAGGGCACTTAGCCATGCAATGACAATCAATAGATCTGCTTTAACACTAAAAATAGATCTAATTCCCGAGTTAAATAAAACATCCACAAGCAGTGTAACCGACGTTGGTTAGCCTTACACGATGTCGGTTCCTCCTTTCTGACCGATGCCGGTCATAGGTGACCGATGCCAATCCCTCCATAACCGATGTCGGTTCTTATGTTTTCCAAAAAGTTACATATTACATGCTAATCCGAAGTAATTGAGCTCCACAACTCAACATTTTGTTAACTGAAAAAGGCATTGTATGGCCTAAAGCAAGCTCCGAGAGCTTGGTACAACAAAATAGATTCATATTTTCTACGCAGAATGGATTCAATGAAACAAAGTGAGCCAACCCTATACATCAAGATGAATAATAAAGGTCAGATTATAATAGTTTGTTTGTATGTTGATGACCTCATATTCACTGGAAATTTGTCTATTGACTTGTTTAAGTCAGCCATGAAGAAGGAATTCGAAATGACAGATCTAGGGTTGATGAAATATTTTTTGGGCATAGAAGTGACTCAATCTGAAGAAGGCATATTCATATGTCAGTCCAAGTATGCAAATGATGTGTTGAAGAGATTCAATATGCTGAAAAGCAATCCAAAAACAACACCAATTCTTATGGGTCTCAAATTAAGCAAAGAGGATAAGGGATCCAATGTTGATCCAACATTGTACAAAAGACTTGTTGGAAGTCTGATGTACTTGACAACAAGGCCAAATATCATGTATGGAGTCAGTCTCATCTCAAGGTTCATGGAGACTCCCAAAGAATCACACTAGCTTGCAGGAAAGAGGATACTAAGATATGTTGCCGGAACTACAGATTATGGAATTTGGTATGCACCATCTGATGATTTTAGATTAATTAGATACATGATGGTGGTCATGCGGATAACATTGATAACAAGAAAAACACGTTCGAGATAAGAATTTAATTTTGGTTCAGGTGCAGTCTCATGGGCATCCAAGAAGTAGCCCATTGTCACTCTCTCGTCTGCATATAAGCAGAGTATGTAGCAGCCACAACAATAGCCTGTCAGGTAATATGGATGAGGAGAGTTCTAGCAGATTTGGAACACTATCAAGAAGAAGCAACATAGATCTTATCGACAATAATTCAACAATTGCATTATCAAATAATCATGTGTTCCATAAGCGGAGCAAGCACATCAACACCAGATATCACTTCATCAGGGAGCTCATCAACAATGGCGAGATATATCTAGAATTTTGTAGGTCTGAAGACCAGTTTGCCGACATTTTCACGAAGCCTTTACCAAAGGATAATTTTTATCTTAGAGAATGTCTAGGTGTAGTTGCATGGTAGTTAAGATTAAGGGGAGTGTTGGGATTTGTGTAATCTCAACTACCTAATTAAGTCTGACAGATTTTTTTAGCATAAAGGACTTGGAGAATATTTCCAATTTATTATAAAATATTCTCTCCCTCCCATGCACATTTAATTTTTGCATCTTTCTCAAGAAGCTATCTTTTTGAAAGTCCTCTATATATTTGAGGCATTTTTATGATTTTTGTGAGGGAACAAATTCAGCGGTGAATCTTTGGTGAAATTATAATAGAAACAATTTGTTTTATTATTTCTTGTTTATCTCTTCTCTATTTTACCTTCCCCGCTTGCTTCTTATAACCAACACAAAGGGTATGTGAACCGAGGCGGAAAACAATGATAATGAGAATGTGACAACACAACATTGTGACAATCGACAACCGGGTTGCGAGAGATGGAATCACAAGATAATGTGACATGATTGATTGATGCAACTATTAACATAAAAAGTTTTTATTTATTTAATAAATTTTAGTCATTGTTAAAATTTCATAACAGTCCAAAGTGAAAACTCCAATTGTTTAAAGATTTGTGGGCTTAGTCTAGTATCTTTACAAGGTTGCTCATATCATCTCCTCGTAAACCTTTTTTTTTTTTTTTTCCTCATTTAGATCTACCATGGAACAAATTCTTAAAATTTACTCATACTTAACATTGATGTCCATGTACCTTAGACATTCAAAGATGAAATGTTCCTCTATTATGAGTACTACCTCTTTAAATACACATAATTTCACAATAGTAATCATTTAATTACATTGAAATACACGTTCTCAGGGGAGTGTGAAGCGATTAACTATAATATGCACCAAATAAATCAATGGTTCCTACAGCTGCGTACATCAATGTTCACTGAAGAAGATTATCCATCATTGATTTATTTGAAATGGACGTCCATATTATCCTATGCGTGAGTCCTACTCGATCAACCGATCAACACACAATATTTTTACATCACCATGATCCTACCAAACATAATATTTACCCGTTGGATATCGTATGGTTTTCTTGTTTAGAGGTTAAAATAAACACGAAATCACACTTCAATCGCGGGAAGGTAAATGGATGACCTGTAATGTCATGGATGATCGTCCCTTTCAAAAGCGTTGCGGGTGCATGAAATTCAAATGATCTTAAGAGATTTGACTATGTTCACAATAAATGAATTAGATGCATGCTTCACATTCAACCACTTTCCTTCATCAGATCAAACTTGAATCCCACCTCCATGGACTTAGTAAAGGATCGTAAAATAATTTATATCACTATGCGCAAACAAATCCACCGCCTTCGGCTCCGGGGTTTTTCCATCATATTGGTTTGTACGCATGTAAGCTCCATGTTCTTCGAAATCAGAATGGTAGAACGCCTTCACCTCCAACCCCAGGATATCAAAAAGGGTTTTACTGATCTTCTGTTGGAGATCTTCCATCCTGAATATTGTGTGTTTTACAATTTTATCGGTGCCATGGAAAATTACACTCAATTAATAATGAGAAATATCAAGTAGTGATCATGGAATGGACTAAGAAGAATGTACCAAAAGTTTGGGTCTCCCCTTTTGGCCATATTTTCTAGGACAATGCCTAAACAGTGCATATTTTGCAGCGAAGAAGGGTTGGTAGATGACCAAAAACACAAATTTCCTAAAATTATGTTAATAGTTATGGTCTTAAATAATATGGTGCATGGTATGGAATATTGAGGCCTACCTTAGAGACATTGGTCAGATAAACGAAAACTTTAAAATAAAAAACCACTGCTAGGACACGAGTTTCAAATTATGTTGGAGAGGATAACAATGTTAAGTTTGTTGGAGTTGTAATTTACAGTGAAATGTATGTTATATTAAATTATTTTAAGTGTGTATGATGGGGAGGAGCGAACAATATGGTGACATCCGAAAAGAAACACTTCTTAGTATGCCTTGACGGATGTCCACACACTACTGCAAAGCTCTTGTTTTGCCACAACCCACAAGTATGTTGGAAAATATTTCCAAGGCCTTTTCAACAACCCCATTTTGTGAATATCTTGCAATCATAGCATTCCATGAGATGAAATATTGATGGGGATTTTTGTTAAAAATTCACATGCCCTATGCATGTTTCAAAATTTGACATACATTTGACTTCCTATTACACTTAAATTGATGTCTGTTAATTGCATTTGGTGATAACATTTCAATGAATCCTACTAGATATTTAGTCAAACAATTTGCATGAATAAAACATCTCTTCCTTTGACCTCTCGATAGTGGTGGCTAGGATTAGGCGTTGGTGTGGTAGTGGGTAAGTCATGGCTCTCGTAACGCACACAATTATCACACACAAATACAACAGTAAAAATACCGGAATAATTTTTTTGACTTACATTGCTCACTACACAACACCACAAGGGCTCCAAGTAGAGAAACTCAACAATGCATAAGACACTTACATAAACATGAACCCACTCATACAATAGGATAACATAGGGTACCCATCAATGTCATACTCAAACGACATAAACCAAGACAATGACCCAATTACAATAAGAAACACTAGGTAGGCATACTCCACGACATGGCCTTTTTATGGTTTACATCTTCATTACATTTAGGTTTCCATTGTATGAATTTATAGTTTTCAAGAGAATTAAACACATAAGGTTTAAAATTTCCTACTTTACAATCTTCAATTACTTTACTTTACAGGGCAATAGTCTTTAAAGGAGAATGCATGATTGATTCCTTTATCGAATCCCATTAACTATCCATAGATCATTTGTTAATTAAAGTCAATTTTAAGCAACTATGAGTCTCCCAATAACTCATTCTTACATTAAAGGTTTGTTTCTCATGTTATGGTTGTTTTAATTCCAAAATTTAATTTGAGTCAATTTAGAATTTACACGTCATAATATTTTTTTTTTAGTGGACTCTATATTGGCTCAAATGCTTAGTCCCACCAGAACAATTTATATCCATTCTTAACAAAAGGTCAATGCTTAATTCAACCATAAGGACTTTAAGTGAAATTTTGTTCCTAAACCATTATCACATATACTCTTGTTTTTTTCACATCTCGTTTACATTGTTTCTTAGGTCTCTTATTGGTGTCACTTTATAACCAAAGGAGTTACAAAAGTACTTGTTTAACATCTTAAAGAAGTACATGATTGGAAGTATTATAACTACACACGAACCACAAGAGATTTTTTTCAAGGTAAGATCCCATGTTTCCACGTTTCACGATTTTGCATGGGAAATTTATTTTATTCTTAATATCATAAAAGGGAAAATAAGGGATTACGGGACCAAGTTTTTAGTTTCCGGTTTCTCTTAAGTCAACATATTTCAAATTAATTTTGTTTGCAAAGAGTTACTTATAATTTTCTACCCACAAGTTAACCTCCTAATCAACTGAGGTTTAGTTTGATTCCAATATGCACTTAGGGCTATACGCCCTATTATAGATCAAATTAAGGTGTGAAAACATATTTACCCTATAAATCCTCCATAAAATACCAAGGCGCTATATTTTCACTAGCCAAGGTAACACATTTAGCTGTGAGGAACTAAAGAGATCATTAACAAGAGTTTAAGTCATAGTACAACTATTTCACTAGCTCCATTTGTGTCATCTGGATCCCACAAAGAATTCATTTGATGATGAAGTTAATTTCTAGATCTAACTTCATAAGACTTGGTAGTCCACTAGGATACTAAGGAAGTGTTAGTTCTACTTACTCCAGAAAGTTTGACCATGTCGTTCCTAACCATTGGGTTCATGACTATGTTGCTAAACATATGGCTATGATGAAAACTCAAAAATTGGGCTCTTATTTACTTAAACTAGAAGGTGGGTAAGTGCATGAAGTTGGGGGGCCAAAAAGCGGACAAAACCTGAAAAAGAAAAACACGTACGCATTTTATTATAACGTGATCACGTTTTAAATTGTCAAGTTTGGGATTTACCGAGGCATAACGCGTACGCGTTATAACGTGTATGTATTACATAACGCATACGTATTATGCCTACTATAAAAAAAAAAGAGGCCCGAGCCTCTATCATTTTATCTCCCTCAAACATGAGTTTCAGAGCTTAACCGTGCCCTCACATTTTTTCATTCAGCTGGATCTCAAGCTCAAAGGATTGTTTTGGATCATCGGGAAGATCTGAATCGACGATGGTGCCACGGAGAAGAGGTAAGAAAAATTATTTTCTCAAAATTACAGTGAAATATGATAATTATAGATTAAAATTTGAATTGAATACATATTTTTTATTATTACAGTTAGAGGTCGAGGGAATCAACCACAACCAAACCCTGCTATTCCTGTCATCCCTCCCGACACTCCCACAATTGCTCAACATCCCTTGGGTAGTCAAGAAGATTTAGCAGCCCACATAGTTGAAAAAAAAATTGAAATTGAGGATTTAATCAAAACAATGAGGGATTCACAATCTACAAACCCCCACCGCACCTCTCTTATAAACACATTGGAGGCATTACTTGTTCAAGTTGACGTGGCAACGGGAAAATTGATTGTTGGACAACTTACAGAGAGGGTTGTAGGGTTTATTATTCCAACAAATTGTCATATGTGGATGTAAAGAAAAAAGAAATTTCAAAAGACCTCATATGTGCCTTATTCACGGACCCCACACTAATTTTCATGTTCCGTTGTCATGTAAACGGTTTCCCATCCATTGGTGCAATAATAATTTGATTAAAAAATAATTTTTGGGACCGATGGTGGATGGTGTTTGATTTTCCACCTTGTAATAACAACGAGGTACCACTATACTTTCTAAGGAAACTCTATTATGAGTTTATCCTAAATGAGATCCAAAATTATTTTGATTTCTGAGATTTCTGGGTCAAGGAAAAGGATCTGCACAGATCGACCAAGTGCACAACGTGCACCTATTCAATAGGGTAGATTCCCCACACAAAAGCCCCCTCACCCTGAGATTTTCCCTCAAGCAGTGAAGGAGACAATAGAGATTGATACACTCCACACACTTCAGGGGATATCTGCAACCCTTGTTCGATATACGAGGGAGATTTTTGAGCCAGATGCTCGTGGAGGTACATAGAGTATTCCCTCGGGAGAACTAGTAAGAGGCCACATCTTTGCTCGTCATGTGGTAGCATATGTTTGAGGCTTGAGGAGGATGTTACTTTCATGCGTCTTGATTTTGGTGCACTGTGCTGCTAGGGGTGCACACGATAATGTCACTATGTCAAATGTCCTTTTGAGTGATACATTTGGATTACATTCATCGGCGTCACCTTCGTAGGTAAATTTGTTATGTTTTGTTATGTGTGTTACAAAATTTTTGGAGTACTTGATTTACTTATATGTGTTAAATTTTTGAAATAATTGTATTTGTACATGTATATGCATTGATATTACGGTGCGTGCGGAGGGAGCATCTTCATCATGACCACAGCGACGCAGCACCATGTATACACATACATTCACAGAGGTAATTTAGAATGTTAATTATGTAAAATTTTCACACACACACACACACACATAAGTTTTGAAGTCAAATATATGTATGTTCTTGTATGTCCATCTAACTCACGTGATATACATGTTTGATAAAGATGTTGACTTCACTAGACACCCCACCATCTCTGCGACAAGTAGATAAAGGTGTTGCCGCTGCGATTTCATTTGCGCAACAACTCACTGAGGTATTCAAACAACATGTAAATTTTGTTAAATTTCTTGTGTAATTCATATTATGTTAAATTACATGTTAGTAATGTCTTTCATTGTAGAATTATTAAATTATGTTAATAATGTCCTTCATTGTGTATATGTAGGAGTTACTTGTGACAGGTAGTAGCCCTGTTCATTTGATTCACAAGCGTGGCGGGGTAAAAACAATAGTTCTATATTGATAAAATTAGTTAAAATATTGTCATTATGTACATACATGTACTTAGTTCTATTTTCACTAATTCTGATGTTAGATTTTTTTATCTTATGTGTATGTAGGGAACTTAAACCCCTCCATTTTGAATTCGAGGGCACAGACTCCTCCATCTCGTCATCTTCATACCCCCGTTTATACTATAGGAGCTCCCAATGACTCATCTAAGCATGAGATGCAAATTCAGCGTGATCGACAAATTGCAGTAATTTTGTGTATTTATGTAAATACTTTCATTCTAGCATGGTCTTAAATACATGTTGAAAACATATATAAATTAAGTTTTGACAAAAAAACATTGTTTGCATTTACAGGCTCATCTACAGGGAAAGTATTCAACGAAAGAGGACTCAAAGCATGGGCTCGGATGATCCAAAGTCATCTCATAGATTTCCATCTTTGTCTAAGGGAGGGCCTTCTTCAAGCAAGGCTAAGAGAGGATAGATTTTGATGAGTAGAAAATATATATGTCTTACATGACATTGTTTTTGTATGCCTATGTGCATGACATTGTATGTACACATATATGGCATTTGAACTTGATGGTATATGACCTATTTGGGCATTTTTGTATTTATTATGCACATTAAAATACTATTTGGAACTTGATAATTTTGTATGAGACCTTATATTTTTGAGATTATTTTCGCATGAAACTAATATGATGTGCACTTGACAATATTTAAGACATTATGGATTATTTTTTCATTTATTGGTGATGTACATGTACTAGCATTTTCAATGTATAATATGCATCAAACTTTGGAAATCAATATTTATATAATGTATGTATATAAAGAGTTACCTATTGGTATCTAAATTTGTTCTCCTTTTCAAGTTGAGCAACATCACATATTTGACATGAAACTTAGAGACAGATAGATCATAATGTGTGTCGTTTTATAGATGCGGACGAGATCTAACCGATCCTTTGTCACTCAGATTTATGGAGACATGGATAGCACCTTGAGAGGATTTGACCTATCCTCACTACTTTAGGCCATGCCTTTCGAATAAGGTGAGCGCACCCATAGTGTAACCTCTGTTTGATGAAGGAGATGGAGATATCCTTCTTTTGCATAAATTTTATGAAGAAAACCTTAGGAAAATATGGTCAATACTCCAAAATTTAACTCTCAAGAGTTGTGACTTCTTAAAGATGGTGATACTTTCAACACAAGGCTAAGGTTACTGAAGACATTAAGAAATCCTGATTGTTTTGCATATTTTAGTAAATAGATTTTGTTCCTTTGTGGATATACAGGGAAAACAGGGGTAGTTTAGGATGGATTCATGGTTTTTGAATGATTTTGGTGGGAGATTAAGTAAGATAAAGTTGATTATACTGGATCTCTAAGAAACTTCACAACAATGGACAACTCAACAACAGAAAGCTTCAGAATAGTTAAGATGTTCCTTCAACTAGAAGGTGTGCTTCAATGGAGGCCCAAATCAACACGTTTTCACATAATCTTTGAGAATCTAGCATGAAGGCTCGAGTTAAAAGACTCAATTAAACACCAAAATCTCTAATCAATCACGCCTAAGGTACACCCAAAGACTTACAGACAATCTTTATCAACAAATGATAGTGGAGTGATTTTAAATTTGTTTATCTCATCACAAGATGAAGGATCTTCCTAAAATAAAATTGCAAATGCCACTAAATTGTCATAGGGATGAGATCCTGTGTGATTTCAAAAATATTTCAATGTAAGATTGCAATAGGAACAAAAGAAACCATTTGTAGACATTCTGAAACAAAGAAGACACAAATTTCTAGAGATTGAACACAAATTAATTTCAAAATTGCTTAGATTCATCAACAGGGGAAATCTTCCAGAGCAATCTCAGTGCTCATCAATGGCTATACATCTGCAACCAACTTGACATGATAGAAAATCTAACACAAGGAATTAACCAGGTATCTTGGATTGGTCTCTCAGGAAGACGAATTTCTCAAATTTTCTCTTAAGAATTTAACCCCGACCCTTTACAAGAGTATTCTCATTGCATTTATACATTTTACTCACTCAATTTCCCCCAAAAGAGAAGAATATTCAAGGGACCTTTGCTTGTTACCAATTTTCCTCAGAAAGTGAAATTTAACAAATTCACATCTAAAAGCTTCCAGGTGGACCAATTGTGAACTGATCACATTTCTTGGGCCCTCAACTAATGACTAGGATGCCATGCCAAAACATTTTGAAATCCTTCTAATCATTCTGATTCTGTCATGTGAGAAATCCCATTTTTAATCATTTTCTAGAGGCTCTACACAACTGGATCTGACAGTAATCCTTTTCACTCTCGAGGCAATACCTTTTTCATCTTTTGCACCTACAAATTTCATCATTTCATCCTTTTCCATTTCTTTCCTCTGCAACTATGTCCCGCATCTAAATTTTTTTGGTAATTCCCATTTTGTAAGTGCACGAGCAATTCCAACTTCAAAATATCAACCTTAATAATCCTTGGACTCACAAATTAAGTTTCGAATCCATTCAATGACACTTTATAGACAGAGACAACAAGGAATTTCATCAAAAATGATGAAAAAGTGCGTATTCGCATCTCTAGGAGTCTTGGAGAAAAAATGGTGGAAAAAGATGCAATACACATCAACCATTGATTCTTCCCCTTCTCCAATTTATTTTATAACCATCCACGTGTTTCCTTAGTGCAACTACAAAGGAGAAGTACAGGGGCAAGTTTCCAAATAAGCACGGGCCTTCCATGTGCCCTAGGCCCAAGAAAAATGCCTTTTGGCCTTTGAAAAATTCTCAACAAAAAGGAGCCAACGGAAGCCTCCACGTGTCTCAATGGCACACTTTGAGATGGTCCCCAAAAGTAGAGACCCCAAACAAGCGCGGGCTCACCATGTGTCTTATTCCGGTAGAGTTGTTAAAAAATTTGAAGGATCAGGAAGGCGCCATGTGTCTAGGGTCCGAGATAGTTTTCCTTGGCCGTTGAAAAGTCCAAGCAAGGGTAGAGTGAGCGAAGCCTCCAAGTGTCCTCTTGGTGCTTCTTCAAAATAAAACTTAGGGGCCGGTCCCCAAATAGGCACGGTCCCTCCACGTGTCCCAGACATTTCAAAATTGATTTGAAAATTTTAAGTATAGAGTGGAGCCTGAGGTGGAAGCCCCCATGTTTCCGTATCGCAATTGTTAAGGTGGGACCCTGAGGTGGATCCTCAAATGAGTGCTAGCCTTCCACGTGTCCATGGTCCGCCAAAACTGTACCGCCACATAAAAAAATTGTCTAATTCTTGGAAAGGCAGCAGAAATCTCCACGTGTCTCCCGACACAACTCCAAGGTCAAAGTAAAAGGAATTTTTTTAAATGAGCACCGACCCTCCACGTGGACAAGCTTTGAGTTTGAAGCGGGCCTTAGAGTTTAAAAGTGCCCCACCAAGCCGCATCCAACCAGAAAGGGCCATGTTTCCATAGATGATGAGATATGAATTTGATTGGGAAAAATACACCACAAACTCAAAAATGTAGGAAAATCACCATTTGCACCCGAAATGAATCCTTAAGGAAAGAGAATTTGGAAATGTTATAAGGCCCAAATATGATTTTTAGCTTCATCCTAATCACATTTCCACAAATATTTGGGACAAAAAGGCGGGGATAACAAAACGTGATTGTGGAAAATGGAAGGAAGGGAAAAACTTGAGTTTACGCCCAAGTTACAGATTCTTTCACACGGACAGAGGAACGAAAAAAATTTTGGAATTTTAAGTGATCCTCGACCAAGGAAGGGACTGATCATGGAAACCAAATGGAGGAAAAAGTTTTCATGCATCAATACGGGAGATAGAAAACATGATAGAGCCCACAAATTGAAGAATTTCAAGGAAAAATGGGGTGAGACCAAATTGAGCACCAACATCGGCTCTAACTCGGGATGGGCACTCCCTGTGAGTTCCACAAGAACAAATAGTAGACCAAGTGCCAAAAATAGACCATTGGGAAACGGAGTCAAAGAATAAGCTTGTAGAGTAGAGAAACCATAACCACCCTCCAAAATCAAACCGAAAAACTAGCAAAACCAGTCACTAAGGACCGAACAAAAAAAATAAAAGTAGAATAAAAACAAATAACTATACACTATACAATGGAGTATACCTTGATTATGAGAAATCAATCAAGGAAATGTTTCAAATGCCTACCATTAACATGAAATTCAAGCAGTTCCCCATCTAAGTCTTTTAGGAAGAAGGTATTTTCACCAATTCGAATGTCAATTGAATAAGGGCCCATCCACAATGCATCAAATTTACCATGCTTGCCCTTATATTCATGCCTGCTATCCCATAATAGCACAAGATCCCCAATGCTAAAAGCTCTTGGAGTCACCTTTTTGTCAAATAACTTCTTCAACTTTTCTCTGAACTTCACATGCCACTGATGGGATGCCCTTCTTTCTTCATCTAACTTAATAATCTGATTGAAGCATCATGGAATAACTTCTTGATCTTCAATTTGTTGAACAAACTGAAATGAAGACAATTGCAAATGAAGGGGCAGCAAATCTTGAGTTCCATATACCAACTCAAATGGGCTTTTACTAGTAGCTCTTTTGACAGTGATTCATCAGCCCAAACAACAAACTTTAGTTGCTCACACCACTTCTTTTTGTTCAGCTCCAATGTTCTTTTAATGATATTCAACAAGTTTTTATTGTTGGACTCATCTTGTCCATTTCCTTGGGATTGTAGTTAGAAGCATATGTCAAATTGATTCCATACGCTTTACACATTGCCACCAAAGGTTTGGCTCTAAAATTCATGGCATTATCAACAACAATATTAACTCGGAACTCCAAATATGCATAGGATTTGATTAAGCATGAAGTCCATGATAACTTGGTGTGTTGCCTTCTTGGTGGGGATTGCTTCCACCTACTTAGTGAAATAATCAGTGGCTACAAGAATCCATTTATGACTAGCACTGGAAGGATCAAAAATTTCACCAATGAAATCCATTCCCCATTGCTTAAATGGGGCTTCAACTGACATAGGATGCAAAGGAAGGGATCCTGAAGCTTTCATTCTTCTAGAAAAACACTGAAACTTTCACATTTCCTAACCAATAGAGTTGTATCCTTGAAGAGAGTTGGCCACTAATAACCAACCCTCAAGATTTTATGTGTTGTAACTCTTCCAGCAAAATGTCCCCCAAAAAATCCTCCATGGAGATTAGAAATTACCTTTGGGGCTTCATCCTCAACAATGCATCTTAAGAGCACTCCCTCTGGGTTCTTCCAAGCTAACCCAAAATCAGTAATGACATATTTTTGAGAGGCTAACTTAAGAGCTCTTTTCTGATTTTTACTCAATTATTCAGGGCAGCATAGATGTCTGAGATAAAAGATTATATATTTGTACCATTAAAAGCTTACCAAGTTTTCAAGGACATCCACCCTTCTCCTTCTACTTTATTCACCCCAATAGTTTGCAAGTTACTCTCACCATAAGTTTAGCTAGGCCTAAACCTCTTACCAATTTCATGGTTTGGATATCCATGTCATATTCCCGTAACTTGTCTACCCATCTGCATATTTTTTTGAGACCTCCATCTATGGTAAGATGTATTTCACCATGGTGTGGGGAACATAAGAAACAACTTTAGAGCTCAAGATGTAGGGTTTGAAAACCTTTTTGCTTTCACCAAGGCAAATGATTACTTCTCTATGATGGTGTATTTAAACTCAGCTCCTTGCGATGCCTTACTATAAAATGCAATTGGTCTCTTAGCCCCTTCACCATCCTTCTGCAACAAAAAAAAATGCAATAGTGTTTTCTAAAGCAAAATAAAACACTTGAAAAGGCTTCTTGTAATTTGGGGCTACCAAAATAGGGGCATGCTTTAGTGCTTCCTTGATCCCATTGAAAGCTTGAATGGAAGCTTCTTCCCATTTAATAACTTGGTCCTTTTTCAACATACTAGTAATGGGGATGGCCAACTCAGCAAAGTTAGATACCACTCTTCTAATAAAGTTTATTTGTCCAAAGAAGGATTGAACTCCCTTCTTAGTTCTTAGAATTGGAACCTTGCTGATGGCTTCCACTCTCTCGGGATCAATCATGACCCCTTCTTTTGATACAATGTGACCAAGCAACTTTTCCTTTTGCACTCCAAAATGGCACTTCTTGGGATTCAATGATATTCCATACTCTCTACACCTTAACAACATTCTCTCCAAGTGTTACAAGTGATCATTTATTTTTCTGGAAAACACAGTTACATCATCTTGATAAACAACAATGAAGTCATTAATATAACCAACAAATGCTACATCCATTGCTCTTTGGAAAGTTGCTCCAACATTCATTAAGCCAAAAGGCATCTTGACATAGACATAAGTTCCCCAAGGAGTGGTAAAGGAAGTCTTTATTCTTTCTGAATCCTTCACAACAACTTGATTATAGCCAGAGAAACCATCTAGAGTGGATAAAAATTCAGAACCAATTACCAATTGTAGCATATTCTCCATGTTTGGAAGAGGGTAATTATCTTTCAATGATGCTTTATTCAAGTTCCTGAAGTCTACGCATAACCTTATATCACCATTCTTTTTTCTGATAGGCACTAGGTTTGCAACCCAAGATGAGTACCTTGTGGGCTGAATGATCCCTCCATCCCTCAACTTCTTCAATTCTTCTTGCATCTTCAAAGAAAGGAGTGGATTGATGGGCCTCTATTTTTTCCTAAAAGGCTTGGCATTAGATTCAAGAGGAATTTCATGTTGGAACAAATCTTCCCTATATGCCTTCAACTTAGAGTAAGACCAAGCTAGGAAGTCTTGATATTTCTTTAGCAATTGAACATAGGACTACTTCTCTTCCTTGCTGAGATTGCTTCCTAACCAGATTTTATGTGGTTTTTCCTTTGTACCCAGGTCGTGCTCTTCCACATCTCTTGAAACCGACATATTTATTTTAATAATGCAATCAACATTATCAAAGTTCGATTCAAGTGCCACCAAACCTTTGGGAATTGTGTTTGTCTTTAGTTGGATGATGTCTTTTCCAAATAAATTTTCCTTTCCTTCAACAACACACACCATTGGTTCCCAATCTATATTTTGGTCAGCAAACTTGCCTTGGTTCTACAAAACCATTTCACCTGGGCATCATCATCAAACACTTGCCAATTTTTAACGTTGTCAGGGACAATGACCTTGTTAGTATTTCAACATCATACTCACAAAATGGAGACACTGTATAATTCCCAAATATAGATCCTAGCACTACTAACTTGTCTGCAACAACATTAAACTTTCTATCATGGTGCAAAATATTAAAAGAGTCAAACATTTCAATCAAATCCTAGACTACATGCTTGTATTGTTTCATTCTCTAATTTTTAGTAGCATACAGTTTTCTAATTTTCTTGACAATCAGTTCTAAATCCCTTTGACAATGATATCCTTTATACCATATTTCCATGCAATTCTCAAGCCTAATAACAATGCTTCATATTCAACAATGTTTTTAGTGCATTCAAATTTGAGTTTGAAAGAAAAACAAACTCTTCCTAGCCTAGAGAAATCAGAACAATGCCAACACCATTTCCAAACTTGGAACAAGCTCCATTGAATAACAAGGTCCAAGGTAAACCCACTTGTTCAATACATTTACACTGATCAATCTTGTGCTCTTTACTATCAGCAAACCCAACAAATTTATCTGCATCTACATCAGCATACAACACTTCATAAGAAGCATTATTGGGATCTTTAATGAGGTGCAACATATTCTTCTCTCCATACAGCTTTACAAGGCTGCCTTCAATTGGAATGGTGGCAAAAGACATATCCATTTGAACACTTCCAACAACCCACTTTCTTGATAACAACATGCCCCATTTGGCAGGGCAATCAACAATAACAACATCAAGTTTCAAGTTCTTACCCGGATAAGCTGCAAGTTGTACCACCAAACCTTTTACACACCCTACAACTGACACCTCTCTAGAATCCATTGTAGTACACTTTCCATAAGATGATGTCACTTTAATGTTCAATTCATTCATGACTTCTAGAGGCATAACATTACATGATGCTCTCGGAATCAAACATACAATTGTGTGTGATCATCCTTAATAATCAATGTTATAAAAATGGATCAACATTTAATTGAGACTCAACCAAAGATGTTCCCAAGTAAACTTCAGGTGGTTCACCTATCTCCTCCAATGTTGGTGGTTTTTCTAGGTCTACAATGGTTAGAGGAGGAGTGTTTACATTATTTATATTTCTGCCTTGGGTACTCCTATCTTCTTCCAATCCCAAATACTCAAAAGCCCTCTTCTTGTGCTCAGGAATCCTAAGCAGTTCAACAATTGGGACATAAATATTGATCTGACTCAAGACTGGGAAATGTCATAATGAATGTATTTGGGCAAAGCATCATTTGGAAAAAGATTAACAAACTCATTGGATGGCACAAGATTTTTCACATTTTGGGCATGGGTGGGAACACCATTTATACTTGAGACAACAAGGCCTTTGCTAGATGCATATTTCTTTGGAGTTTCTTTTGGGACATTGGTGAGGACTAGGGTTTTGGTTTGGCTTGAGGCCCTGCCCCTTTGACAACTTTACTTCTTGTGTTATACTCTTTTTCTTGGGAAACAACAACATTCATTAACATCTTGTCTATCCTCTTCTGATGGGATTCCTCCATCATACTTCTTAATCATTAGAGATCTTAGGTACTCAAAATCATTATTAGGAAGTTCAAAAGCTTGTACCATATTTATTTCTAAAGCATGAGAGGGAGGAAGAAGAGGTACCCAGTGAATGAATGACCAAAACTTGCAGTAGTTCTTGCACTTATTACTTCAGTTGAAGTTTCTCCTTGCTATGAGCTTGTAGAGCAATCCACCATGCATGCATCATCATTAGTGTTATCATCATCATCAACTTCTTCAACTTGCTGATCTACTTCACATGGTGGGTGGGGTAAGAAACATTTGTCACACCAATCAATTTCATTTGTCTCTTCAACAACAACTCTAGCATTTAGAGGATCAGGCACTACTCTATTTTCCCTAGCTTGGGGTTGTCTAGCTCCCATGGGTCCTTTACCTCTGTCATCATATCTATGATCATTTCTAGGATGATTTACAAATCTGTCTTGTCCTTGTTGCCTATGCTTGACCTTGAGAACCTTGTCCAATTCCCTTCTCCACCCTGGCTAGTTTGTAAGATATTTCTTTGACAACCCCAACCAAATTCTTTACAACTTCCTCAAGATCCACAACCTTACTTGATTGAGTATTTTTAGGGTTGATCAGTTTAACACCCTCCCTCTTATGAGGTTTTCCAACTACTTTAATGTTGTTCTCAATTTGTAGAGCCATGGTAAAGGCCTGCCTCAAAGTTCCAGGTTCTTATCCCTCAAATAGTAAGCAACTTTCTTATCAAATGCATCTGAATACTTTATCAGACATGATTCATCACATGGCCTCAAATTAACAGGCAATCTTCTCAATGTTTTGTTAAATATTGTATTGAAATCATGCACTAATTCATTAGGATTATTTTTATATTTTCAAATTCTGATAAAAGAAACCTAGGGTCTGTTTTATCACCATACTGCATTCTAAAAGCATTCTTCATCTCTTTCCAGAGTTAATGGAATTATCTAGAAGAGATTTATACCAGTCCCTTGCATCTTCTTCTAGAGTATGGATAAACAATTTAATGTATACATCCTCAAATTATATTTCAAAGTCCTCCATCATATTGACAAAGAGCTTCAAGTGCTGATCACTAGTGATTGCATTATTTCCTTGAAACTTAGGCAATCTATTTCTTACATCTTGTGGAACAAGATTTGGATAGCTAGCCATACCTCTAAAACTGATGGGACCAAAAATATTAACAAAAAATGGAGGTTTGGGTGGAGTCTGGGCTATATTATTTTGAGGAGGTGATCTTACAAGAGAAATAGAATGATGAGGAGTGAGGGGTCTATGTGGTACATGGATGCAATTCTCAGAATGAATGCCCTCTAAAGGCTCTGTTTCTTGGAAAACTCTATCAGATTTGGAAAATATAGGGGCTGATTGAGAAGCAAATGTTTCAAATACAAAAGAAGTACCTCTCCAGATGGAGAATTCAATTCAACAAAGAGACTACCTGATTCAAAAGCACTTGAGGAAGTATTACAATCTTCAATCATAGGATGATCAGTTTCACCAATGGAGATCTCTTTTCTTGATGCTTGATCTCCAACAACCTTCCAAATTCTTCTTCCTTTTGAATTAGACTTTCCCAACTCTTGAAACAACCTTCTACTAGGGTCCCTGGTGAAGACAGATCTTCTTCCTTCTAGCTTTGCAGAGATTAATGACAAATATTACTTGATATATGTTAAGACACTGGTATTTATTAAGAATTTAAACAACATGGAGTCGCCACTAAGGATTTTCACCTTAGTTTGTGCAAATGCACTATGAAATACCTATCAAATGTTTATCAATACCATATTCATGCAAAGCTTACAAGATCTGCTCTTCTTTTACCCAAATTTATCAATGATGATACAAAATTTAGTGCAATAACTATATAAGCTAGAAATATTGCACTTAGAACTCACAAATTTGAACAATTCTTACAGATCTGAATAGATAATGATGTTTCAACAATGTATTAGCACACAACATGTGTAAGAAGTATTACCAAGGTCTGTATGTATACACCTTTGTTCAAATACTTCAAAGAGTCCCCAGCAAAGTGGTGCCACGAGTGTTGGTATCCAAATTTGTTCTCCTTTTCAAGCTGAGCAACATCACAAATTCGACATGGAGCTTAGAGATAGATAGATCATAATGTGTGTCATTTTGTAGCTGGGGATGAGATCTAACGGCCCTTTGTCACTCAGATTTGTGGAGAGATGGATAACACCTTCAAGAGGATTTGACCTATCCTCACTACTTTAGGTCGTGCCTTTCGACCAGGGTGAGAGGACCCGTAGTGTAACCTCTGTTTGATGAAGGAGATGGAGATATCCTTCTTTTGCACAAATTTTATGAAGAAAACCTTGGGAAAATATGGTCAATACTCCATAATTTAACTCTCAAGAGTTGTCACTTCTAAAAGATGGAGATACTTTCAACACAAGGCTAAGGTTACTGAAGACATTAAGAAATCCTGATTGTTCTACATATTTTAGTAAATAGATTTTGTTCCTTTGTGGATATACAGGGAAAACAAGGGTAGTTTAGGATGGATTCATGGTTTTTGAATGATTTTGGTGGGAGATTAAGCAGGATAAAGTTGATTATACCAGATCTCTGAGAAACTTCACAACAATGGACAACTCAACAACAAAAAGCTTCAAAATAGTTAAGACGTTCCTTCAACCAGAAGGTGTGCTTCAATGGAGGCCCAGATCAACATGTTTTCACACAATATTTGAGAATCTAGCATGAAGGCTCAAGTTAAAAGACTTAATTAAACACCAAAATCTCTGATCAATCACACCTAAGGTACACCCAAAGACTTATAGACAATCTTTATCAACAAATGACAGTGGAGTGATTTTAAATTTGTTTATCTCATCACAGGATGAAGGCTCTTCCTAAATGAAATTACAAATGCCACTAAATTTCATAGGGATGAGATCCTATGTGATTTCACAAATATTTCAATGTAAGATTGCAATAGGAACAAAAGAAACCATTTGTAGACATTCTAAAACAAAGCAAACACAAATTGCTAGAGATTGAACACAAATTAATTTCAAAATTGCTTAGATTCATCAACAGGGGAAAGCTTCCAGAGCAATCTCAGTGCTTGTCAATGGCTATACATCTACAACTAACTTGACATGATATAAAATCTAACACAGAAGGAATTAACCAAGTATCTCGGATTGGTCTCTCAGAAGACGACTTTCTCAAATTTTCTCTTAAGAATTTAACCCCCAACCCTTTACAAGAGTATTCTCATTGCATTTATACATTTTACTCACTCAATTTTCCCCCAAAAGAGAAGAATATTTGAGGGACCTTTTCTTGTTACCAATTCACATCCGAAAGTTGCCAGTGGACCAATTGTGAACTAATCATGTTTCTTGGGCCCTCGAATAATGACTAGGATTCCATGCCACAACCTTTTGGCAATCCTTCTAATCATTATGATTTTTCATGCGAGAAATCCCCTTTTTAATCATTTTTGGAGGCTCTACACAACTAGATATGACATGTAATCCTTTTCGCTCTCAAGGCAACACCTTTTTCATCTTTTGCTACTGAACTTTCATCATTTCATCCTTTTCCCTTTCTTTCCTCTAAAACTCTATCCAACATCCAACTTCTCTAGTAATTCCCATTTTTGCAAGTGCCTGAGCAATTCCAACTTCAAAATATCAACCTTAACGATCCTTGGACTCAAAAATTAAGTTCCAAATCGATTCAATGACACTTTATAGATAGAGACGACAAGGAATTTCATCAAAAATGATGAAAAACAATGCGTATTCACATCTCCAAGAGTCTTGGAGTAAAATGGTGAAAAAAGACGCAATACACAACAACCATTGATTCTTCCCCTTCTCCACTTTATTTTATAACCATCCACATGTTTCCTTAACACAACTGCAAAGGATAAGTATAGGGAAAGTCTCCAAATAAGTGCGGGCCTTCCACGTGCCCTGGCCCAAGAAAAACACCTTTTGGCCTTTGAAAAGTCTCAACAAAAAGGAGCCAGTGGAATCCTCCACGTGTCTCAATGGCGCACTTTGAGATGGTCCCCAAAAGTAGAGACCCCAAAAAGCACAAGCTCACCACGTGTCTCAATCTGGGAGTTTTTAAAAATTTGAAGGATCAGTGGAAGGCACCATGTGTCTAGGGTCCGAGATAGTTTTTCTTGGCCATTGAAAAGTCCAAGCAAGGGCGAGTGAGTGGAAGCCTCCAAGTTTCCTCCTGGTGCTTCTTCAAAATAAAACTTAGGGGCTGGTCCCCAAATAGGTGTGGTCCCTCCACGTGTCCCAAGCCTTTCAAAATTACTTTGAAAATTTTAAGTATAGAGCGGAGCGCGGAAGCCTCCACATGTCTCCTTGTCACAATTGTTAAGGTGGGACCTTGATGCAGATCCTCAAATGAGTAGTAGCCCTCCACATTTCCATGGTCTACCAAAATTGTACCAATCGCACACGCATTTTTTTCTAAGTTTGGGTAAGGTAGCAGAAATCTCCATGTGTCTCCCGACGCAACTCCAAGGTCAAACCAAAAGGTGAATTTTCAAATGAACGTCGACCCTCCATGTGGACAAAATTTGAGTCTAAAGTGGGCCTTAGAGTTTCAAAGTGATCTGCTGAGCCACATCCAACCAGAAAGGGCCACGTTTCCATAGATGTTGAGATATGAATTTGACCGGGAAAAATACACCCGTCAAATCGTAAAATGCAAGAAAATCACCATTTGCACCTAGAAATGAATCCTTCTTCAAGGAAAGAGAATTTGGAAATGTTATAAGGCCCAAATATGATCCTCTCGAGCTTCATCCAATCACGTTTCCATAGATATTTGGGACAAAAATGAAAGGGACAACAAAACGTGATTATGGAAAATGGAAGGAAGGGAAAAACTTGAGTTTACGCCCAAGTTACAGACTCTTTCACATGGACAGAGGAACAAAAATAAATTATAGACTTTTAAGTGATCCTCGACCAAGGAAGGGACTGATCATGGCAACCAAATGGAGGACAAAGTTTTCATGCATCAATACAGGGAGATAGAAAACATGACAGAGCCCACAAATTGAAGAATTTCAAGGACAAACGGGGCAAGACCAAATTGAGCACCAACATCACTAATTTGAGTAATTATTCATTCAATTTATCAATGTGTATATGTGTATTTACCTTACTTACACTTATTCTTTCTCATGGTCTCTTTGTACTTGGTTCTATCTTATCATGCACTTACTACATTCTTCTATGCTTCTTAGTCTTCTCCCCTATTAAAAACCCGAGAGTCATCACAATTTAATGCCTTTCATCTCGTTGATGTTTTGAGAATGTATCTCCATATACATTAATCCAATGCTTGAGAATGTCTATAGATGCAATGACATTTTGATTCAGACACTTAATGATTCTTGATTGTCTAATCCTATCCAATTAGTGTTATTACCTTTAAATCTATAGGCATTTCAAGTTATTTGGAAATCACATCACACCCTTCACTAGGCTTGATGACTACCCCTATCCTTTTGAAGGTGCTTTTGAAAGCATCCATGGGTTTATCATAGCATAAATTATCAATGAATGGAAGGTCACTAAGCCGTAGGCTAACTGACTCCCATCCAGAACTAAACAAGAAATATTTACTAGGTGATTGATAACTCTCGTGTGTTCTTAGACATACCCTTATCAAATTCATTCTTAAGCCAATCTAGTCATTCATGGCTCTTAAGGGACTATGCCTAGATGAGGTAGCCCAAAAACATGGGTAGCGTAGGGAACCAAAATAAAGCCTCCACTAGCATTCACTTGGCCACCCCAATGTGTTGACATAGTTGGTTTGGTCTCACAAGCTTTTGTTTGCAAACTACAACGTTTGGGAGCCCTACACTCAATCGATAACAATATTTTATGCATTTGCAAATAATAGGACAATGAGAGAACTGAATGGAGATGGAGAAAACATGAGAGGCTTTCATAGAAGGCTTCAACATGGAGGTTTTGGATCTAATGAGATGTCTCTAGGTGCCACGAAGTCTAAGAAATCACATGTCAAAGATATAACGTGTTTTGGTCTCAACGATCTTAAGAGACTATGCTCGAACGAGGTAGCTCAAAAGCATGGGGAGTGTAGGGAACCAAAAAAATCCTCCACTATCATTCACCTAGCCACCTTGACATGTGTTGGCGTAGTTGGTTCGGTCCCACAAGCTACCATTTGCAAAATACAACATCTAGCAGCCTTACACTGACTCAGACTACACTATTTCACGTGTTTGCAAACAATAGGACAACGAGAGAATTGAATGGAGATGGAGAAAAATGTGAGATAATTTCATAGAGGGCCCCAACATGGAGGTATTGGATCCGACAATATGTCTATAGGTGCCACCAAGTCCGAGAAATCACTCGTCAAAGATATAACTTGTTTTTCCCTCAGGGATCTTAAGGGAATATGCCCGGATGAGGTAGCCCAAAAGCACGAGTAGCGTAGGGAACCAAAAAAAGCCTCCATTAGCATTCACATGGCCACCTCGACATGATGTCATAGTTGGTTCTCTCCCACGAGCTTCCATTTGCAAACTATAGCGTCGACACGTCGTACACACGACTCGCATCGTAGTATTTCGGATGGATATGGATAAAACCGTGAGAGGCTTTCATTGGGCCCGATAATTTTTCCATGTTAGTACTTGAAGAGCTTTAAACTTTCATTAAACGACTATAGAAATCTAAATTAAATAGTTAGAGTAATAGACTAAATCAACATTCTATTTCTCACATATAAAATGCATTTCTTCCTTAAAAAAGAAACTATGGGTGAACTCAATCAAAAATAAATTACAATTCTAAATGAGTTTCGTGCTCAATTATAAATACTTCATTGCAGTTTTTCTTGCTAGTATGCTACTTTTGGAACTAATCGGTTTGATTTGGGAAGTCAAAGTAGGATTAATAAAAATAATCAACTTGGCATGTTGTCCTTAAGATTATCCATGATCCTATCGAAAACATCACATAGATCTTCCATTCCGGGATTAAGTTGTGATCCTTCCACGCTTCCCATTTTTCATTTTCTTCTCGCTTGTATCTTCTCTTTAAGTTCTTCTAGATGTTTTGGAAGTCAAATTGACTCTTTATGACTTTCGGGGGTATTTCTTCTTGAATCATAGTGACATATTCACCTAATTTTTTTCTTCATGATGTTCATTGTCATCTAAAGTTGAAGACTAAAATTTATATGGCCTTCGGCTTCTTTTTGGGCACAAACAACCTTTTGTAATGTCTAAAAAAATTCAGGCTCTTCATTCTCTGTTTGATTGAAGATATTCATTCTTTCAAAATGAATAGTTGGAACATTGGTGGTCTCCCCAACAAAACTAAGTTCATAGTCTACATAGTTGCATCATGTGGAAAAATCATTGAACATTGGTGGTTTCCTCCACCCGTGCTTTTGGGCTACCTCGTCCGGGCATAGTCCCTTAAGAGCCTTGAGGCCAAAACACGCTATATCTTTGACGAGTGATTTCTCGGACTCCGTGGCACCTAGATACATATCTTTAGATCTGAGACCTCCATGTTAGGGCCCTCTATAAAATCCTCTCATGGTTTTCTCCATCTCCATTGGTTCTCTCGCTTGTCCTATTGTTTGCAAACGCGTGAAATAGTGTAGTCTGAGTCAGTGTAAGGCTACTAGATGTGTATTTTGCAAATGGTAGCTTATGGGACTGAACCGTATGGGACAACATGTCCAAATGGCCTGTGAATGCTAGTGGAGGCTTTGTTTTGGTTCCCTATACTCCCCGTGCTTTCGGGCTACCTTGTTCGGGCGTAGTCTCTTAAGAGCCCTGAGACCAAAACATCTTATATCTTCGACATGTGATTTCTCGGACTTTGTGGCACCTAGAGACGTCTTGTCATATCCAAAACCTCCATGTTGAATCCCTCTATGAATAATCTCAGGTTTTCTCCATATCCATTTGGTTCTCTCGCTGTCCTATTGTTTGTAAATACACGAAATAGTGTAGTCTAAGTCAGTGTAAGGTTGCTAGATGTTGTATTTTGCAAACGATATCTTGTGGGACCAAACCGTCTAGGCTAACACATCTAGATGGCTTGGTAAAAGCTAGTGGAGGCTTTGTTTTGGTTCCCTACGTTGCCCGTGCTTTCGGGCTACCTCGTCCGGGCGTAGTCCCTTAAGAGCCCTGAGGCCAAAACATGATATATATTCGATGTGTGATTTCTCAACTCCGTGGCACCTAGAGATGTCTCGTCAGATTTGAAACCTCCATGTTGAAGCCCTCTACAAAATAATCTCACGGTTTTATCCATATCCATCTGGTTCTCTCGTTGTCCTATTGTTTGCAAACACGCGAAATAGTGCAGTCTGAGTCAGTGTAAGGCTGCCAGACGCTATATTTTACAAATGGTAGCTCATGGGACCAAACCGTCTCACTAACATGTCTAGATTTCTTGAAGAAAACTATTGGAGTATTCATTTTGGTTCCCTATGCTCGCGTGCTTTTGGGCTACCTCGTCAGTGTAGTCCCTTAAGAGCCTTGAGGCCCAAACATGCTATATCTTCGACAAGTGATTTCTTAGACTCCGTGGCACCTAGAGATGTCTCGTCATATCTAAGACCTCCATGTTGGGTCCCTATACAAAATAATCTGGTAGTTTTATCCATCTCCATTCGGTTCTCTCGTTGTCCTATTGTTTACAAAGGCGTGAAATACTGCAGTCTGAGTCAGTGTAGGGCTGCCAAATGCTATAGTTTGCAAAGGGAAGTTCATGGGATTGAACCAACTATGCCAACACATCGGGGTGGCTTGGTGAATGCTAGTGGAGGATTTTTTTGGTTCCCTACGCTCCCGTGCTTTCTGGGCTACCTCGTTCGGGCGTAGTCTCTTAAGAGCCTTGAGACCAAAATATGTTATATCTTTGACATGTGGTTTCTTGGACTCCGTGGCACCTGGAGATGTCTTGTCAAATCTAAAACATCCATGTTGAATCCATCTATGAAATTCTCTCATGGTTTTCTCCATCTCCATTTGGTTATCTCGCTGTCCTCTTGTTTGCAAACGCGTAAAATATTGTAGTCTCTGAGCGATGTACGATTGCCGATGCTATAGTTTGCATGAACGAAAGCTCGTGGGACTGAACCAACTACACCAACACGTTGGGGTGGCCAAGTGAACACTAGTGGAGGATTTGTTTTTTCCCTACGCTCCTCGTGCATTCGGCTACCTCGTCCCAGGCGTAGTCCCTTAAGAGCCATGAGGCCAAAACAAACTATATCTTCGACGGGTGATTTCTTAGACTCCATGGCACCTAGAGATGTCTTGTCATATCCAATACCTCCACATCATTTCCCTCTAAGAAATATTCTTGTGGTTTTCTCCATATCTATTCGGTTATCTCATTGTCCTATTGTTTGCAAATGCACGAAATACTACCGAGTCACCACGACTTCTGCAGACGCTATAGTTTGCAAACGGAAGCTCATGGGACTAAACTAACTACATCAACACGTTAGGGTGGCTAGGTACATGCTAGTGGAGGATTTTTTTGGGTTCTTTACGCTCCTGTGCTTTTGAGCTACCTCATTCGGGCGTAGTCCGTTAAGATCCCTGAGGCTAAAACATGCTATATATTTAACGGTGATTTCTTAGACTCCGTGGCACCTAGAGATGTCTCATCAAATCTAAGACCTCCACGTCAAGGCCCTCTACAAAATCCTCTCATAGTTTTCTCCATCTCCATTCATTTATCTTGTGGTCCTATTGTTTACAAACGTGTGAAATATTGTAGTTTGAGTCAGTGTATGACTTCCAGACGCTATAGTTTGAAAACAGAAGCTCGTGGGACCAAACCAACTACGCCAACACATCGGGGTGGCCAGGTGAACGCTAGTGGAGGATTTTTTTGTTCCCTATGCTACCCATACTTTCGGGCTACCTCGTCCGGGCATAGTCCCTTAAGAGCCCTGAGGCCAAAACATGCTATATCTTCGACATGTGATTTCTCAAACTTCGTGGCACCTAGAGATGTCTCGTCAGATCCAAGACCTCCATGTTGGGGCCCTCTATGAAATCATCTCACGGTTTTCTCCATCTTCATTTGGTTCTCTCACGCTGTCCTATTATTTGCAAACTCAAGAAATACTGTAGTCTGAGTTAGTGTAGGGCTGCCAAAGCTATAGTTTACAAATGAAAGCTCATGGGACTAAACCAACTATGCCAACACGTCGGGGTGGCTAGGTGAATGCTAGTGGAGGCTTTTTTTGGTTCCCTATGCTACCCGTGCTTTCGGGCTACCTCATCCAAGCATAGTCCCTTAAGAGCCATGAGGCCAAAACACACTATATCTTCGATGGGTGATTTCTCGACTCCATGGCACCTAGAGACGTATCGTCAGATCCAATACCTCCATGTCGAGGCCCTCTATGAAAGCCTCTTGTGGTTTTCTCCATCTCCATTCGGTTCTCTCGCTGTCCTACTATTTGTAAATGCATGAAATACTACAGTCTGAGTCAGTGTAAGGTTGTCCATTTCCAATCACATGAATAATATAGGTGGTTCATACAATATAGGTGGTGAAATGAGAATTTTTTTTGTTTTTCCTTTCTAATATTTAATTTCTCTTAGCTTCACTTGGCTTTGAGAATAATAAATTCTCTACTGACAATTCCAACCATGTGAAGGTGGAAGATTTTTTGGCACCACTAACCTACATAAACATGTTAGTAAGTAATTAAATAGAATTTTAAATCATACAAAATTTAAACAAAATCATTTAAGTAAATATTCAAATTAAATTCATGAAGAACATACCTTGTAAATTCAATCCAATGAACCATAAGGATTAACTCTATTCTTGATAGTAGTAAGAATTACTTCATGTTCGATTCACGAACCTTCCATAGATTCTTGTTTGATGGCCTACCTCGATATTTGATCAATTTAATATTTGTTGCAAGAACAAATTTGAATAGTGAAGTATCTTCCTATGTACTTCATAGTCTTCAAACAACCAAATGTTTGATTTTTGATAGGATATCGTCGAAGCCAAGTTCCAATTACTACCACGACCCGTGGGATACTCAAGGTCTTCACTAGCAATGACCGTGGGAAGTCAATTTTTTTCTTCTCTACACAACGAGACAAGAAGTAGTCTTTTCCCTCTTCGTTAAATTCCATCGCAATAATTACAAAAACATGCCCTATGTATCACAAAGTAAAACTATTCAATCAATTTAAAAATACATTAAGAGTTGACCATTTAATAATTTATAAATCTAAAACATGGCATTTACATATATGTATGTACCTTGTTGACTAAATCGAGACTTGGTCAAAGTCGGGTGATGTTGTCATTTGATCTCAAGACCACCGCAAGTTGTAATGCTTATGGAACTTGATGTGTGTCGAGTGGAATTAGAGGTATACAAGTCCATTCATCCACCCACTACTTTGTGACTCACATTCATTCCACACAAAATCAATGCATGATATACAAAAACATGTCATGCACCTAGTATAAATAGTCTAAGCATTTGCATTTGAACTATGGAATGAATGCATATCACTTGATCCTGTAAATGTCATACAATCTTCAAAGTTTTCCAGATGTTGTTCCTCTATCAACCAAAAATATCTATGAACCATTGATCTCTCTTGAGATTCATGGCCCATATTCTTGACACACCAATCAACAATATTTTTTTACATCTCAGTAAATTTAGCACCATCTTTAAAACTTTAACTCTTATCTTGCAAGTGCTCTTTTCACACATGCTCCTGCACCATCATGCTCTCCTTTTCCATGCCCTACCTCAGTAAAACTCTAGATATGTTGTAAATTTGTTTCTTTGTGCATCCTTCTTAGCTAATAAAACATCTCGTGTATTCTTGAATTGTGATGTGCAGTTGTCTGATCAAATGTAATGTTGATCGAAACTAATGTTCCTCTCATTCAAGTTCACATAAAACACCTAGAAACACCCTTGTACATATTATGTAGAATGTGTCTGATCATCACTGATGTAGAAATGATACTCTCTTAATATTTTTCGATCTTTCTCAGTTCTTTCAAGAGAGTGCATGAATGCTATATGCACAAAAATAGAAACTTGCACTGAGTTATAATATTGAGACTGAACCTCCATTTGTGGCTGCAATGTGTAATTATCTGCGAAGTCAACTACTGAAACAATAGTACCAAGTGGGAATGTGTCCTTGCTTAACTTAAATTGTTCATCCAACCATCGAGCTCTATATGTGTGCCTTACATACTCATAAAAAATTTCCTCTTTAAATTTGACCATATATTCTGATACAGGTAATTGTTTTCTAACAAGCTCACACCTCTTAGATTCTTTTCCATCTTTTAATTGATATGCCACCAATTTATATTTGGTGAAATCAACCAATTATTTTCCTATTGAATATGTACTCTCCTCGTGGATACAAATTTTCAGATTTGGCAAGCCACCGCATACATTACACATTCCATCTAAACATGCTTTGTTATAAAAAAATTGTCTTGTTGATTTTTCACAAAATATTGTTGGAATAAATTTCCTTGAAGATTTTTGTGGAAATTTAATCCACACTCCTGCAACATGATGTCAATATGCAAAACATGACGTATTTGATTAAAAACATCATAATGCATTGAAAATTCAACATGATGCCTGTAAAAACAAGTGGTACATGAGTGATTGATTTTCACATAAAAGGGTTTTCTCATTTCAAAGAATCTTTGGCTAATGTTAATTTGTGGATTTTCATTCTTAAACTTAGAGAACAATTTTGTTTGATTCATATCTAAGAAATGTTTTGCACATAATTCACGATTACGAGAACCTATTCTTCTTTTTACTTGTATCTCTTCTATTCGGTGACACCCTTGTGTTCTCATTCCAAAATTTTACAATTAATTATTTTAGAATATCAGATGTATTCTTGTCTTTTCATGGAATTCTGCTAGAGAAAGCCCAATAGTCAGTGTTATTGATTGACTCAAGATGTTTACGTCTCTCTATTGCTTTCATTAGTGTTTTTTTGTTTAGCTTCAAAGCACTGCTTGTTTTTCTAATCAAGCATTTATTAATTATTTTATCACTTACTATATAATTAGTAAGTGCACGCCGTGTAGCATTACTATCTTTGGTGCATCTTTTTCCACCTACAGTTTGGTATGCTTTATGTATGTTTTCAACAATTGATGCATTTTGATCAACAACATTAGATGTTCTTAACCCCATGGTCTTCATTATAGGTCTCATCTTAATTAATTTCATCAATGTAACAAATAATTGACATCTTTGTGTGTCATTTAAATTCTCAAAGTAATTATCCCAAATTCCACTAGCTTTTCTTCTCGCATTTCTTTCAGACATTTGTTAGGCATTGGTTTTATAATGTTTTCATCAATTTTAATTAAGTGAATTGGTTTTCTTCGCAAAATGGAAGGAGGTGTTCTTAGAGGTGAAGATTCATTTACAAGGTTACTTTCTTCATTCAATGGTTTTTCATACAAATTTCAGGGGTTAACATTTAGATTCTCAGGTAAGGGTTCAACAATTGGATTCATATCAATTTCTTCATCCATACCAACATTATCATTCAATTCAATATCATTATTCATTGCAAAATCATTATTCATTGAAAAATCATTATTCTCTATATTTTCATTATGTATTTCATCCCTATTTTCTAATACATTAGCTACATTTGATATAGCGGATGTACCTTGCTCTCTGCTCGAAGTTTTTGTATTCTCTTCAATTTCTTTATTCTCTTCTCTTCCAATTTCTCCGGTGTCTTATTCTTGACTTTCCTCTTGTCCTTAACTCGATGTTTATTGTCCATGATTAGAAAAAATCAACTAGTGGGGTAGGGGACAAAATGAACTACTAAAAAATCATGCAAGAATGTAGAGAAAATTATAGACAAAATAGAATGTTTGTAGAATTCCCATGAAAGAGATGAAAGGAATGTTGGGGGCCACAATATATAAACAAAGAATAACGCGTACACATTTTGTATTTTCTCTTTTTCCAAGCCATGCCTCAAGGCTTGGGATTTGGTTTGGATCCCCAAGCCTGAGGCATGGACCTGTACAAACACAACAAACAACATGTTTTTGCAAGAAAATGTAAAAATTCCACTTCCTCTATGATAAATCAAAATAAAACAATTGATCCATTTTAAAAATTATACCATGACGTATTTCTTCTTTCTAAAAATATAAATTTTCAATTTTTTTGACTAATATAAGGTTTCCATATTATTTATTTTCTAACTATGCCTTTTTATAGCTATTTTTTGAAGTGTAAATATGTCTATCTTTCATGGTGTATCTTTTTTTTGGGTGATCAAAATTTTAAAAAAATTATACTAGCCCAAACTAGGCATAATTCTATACATATTAAAAAAAAATCTAATTTTCGATATTTTTGAGGTAGTTAGGGGGTACAATGAGTCTCAGTTATTTTTCAAAACATAAAATTTATGTACTAGAAAAATCATAAATAAAAAAATATTCGCTATAAAAATCAAATAAAAAATGGAACCCAAACTAGATGCTCCAAGCTATCTTTCTACCAAATGGTTTTCAAAAATACTAAATGGTGCTCAAAAAATGGTGGGGGGCACGAAATTCACTCTATTATATTTTTTAACAAAAACAAGAGTATCTGTTGGTATTTTAGTTGTTTGACCCACTTAAAATTATCCATTTTCAATAAAATTTAGTAGTTTAGAAACTAGAATAAAAATGCTACGGTTCATATTTCTACAACATCTTCTAATTTTGAGTGTAACTATTTTGAAAAACTCAATATACAAGTTGATTTTTTTTTTTTTTTTTTTCATCAGAAAAATGCATCCACTTAAGACCCCCTTTTGGCCCCCAACTTGGTGCACCTACCCAGCGCCATAGAGTGTAAAGATTTAAGTTCATTCTATGGTTTTTTTCAGTTTCTTTTGTGCTAAGAAAGATCATGTGAGAAGGGTAGGTATGCACTAGTTTTAAACTAAGGTTGCATGTTGTGGTTAGATTCCTTTATTACATGATCAAGGTGAGGAACACAACATCAATTATTTAATCATCAATTGCACACTAGAAATGCACTACAAGATATTAAATTCAAATTCATTTAACATGTATATATCCAACCTTTTTACCATACGTAAATCTGAATTAAAATTGCACCTATGATTAAATGCACATTTCCCAAGGCATCCCTAACACTAGCATCTCATACATATTACCAAATTTCAAATATAACTTTTTTGTAACATGACAATACATTATACATATATACATTTTCCAATAAAATTTATAAATTACAATAATAAATAATGAATTACACATTGCGCTTTTTTCCATCTTACTTCCATCCTGCAAAACCATGTGAGCATGAAATCAACGATAAATCACTGGCATGGCGTCCACCTAAATCTAGCATAATTAATGTTTTCATTTTTTCATTTACATAATAATAATAATTTACATTCAAAAGGAGAGGGTTAGAGACATGTATTCATTACTTTTCATTTCAATTCATTTCGTAACTAAGGAGAGAGAAAGAGATAGGAAAGAGAGAGAAACACTATTTTGCCAAAAGCTCAATTTCACACAAGTCACATGATAGAGTTTCAAATAGTTATTTACAAGTGTTAATAAGTTTCCATGAGGGTTTTCTAACTTGACTGGAGTCCTACAACTTTGTTTTACATTTTCCCTGCTAGTTGCAAAAACGTTCAATTTAGGCTTAGAGGCTAAGAAAGTGCATTCAAAAATTGTCTTCCATAAGAAAATTCATGAAGGTGAATTCCAACATGTCCATCTATATACCAAGAGTTTAGGAACCGATGGAATTTAGATCTGCAAATGGTTTACGATTGGTGACCGCTTTTAAAGCCATCGGTCGTAATTGGCCTAGTTACAAACGATCAAAAATTAGCTCAAGGGATCAGAAAACCACATCCAAAACTAACATTCGATGGAAGAACATGCAATGAGAAATTTCCTACAAGTTTCCATATATATGGAGAATTCACTAGAGTCGACGGGATTGAGAACTTGAAAATTGGTTTCAAACGTGACGAGGGTTTTGAGCCATTAGTCGTAATTGGCCCAATTTGACCTAGTCAAACTGCGACCAAAGGCCTACAAAGTGCCTTTGCCAAACTATGAAGAAGAGTGTTTTTCCCAAACTTGCTAGTTCCAGAAAATTTTCTAGTAAAAATACTAGAGGTTTGCAAAGGCGGAAAATCATTTCATTGTTTAGGGACCAAACGGTGGGTCAAAACGAAAGCCAACTTTTTAGTTTTAACACTCCTTAAAAGTGTAAAATGAAGTAACAGGGCTCCTAGAGGAGTAGTGAAGAGAGCACAAATGGTCAAACGAGGTCAGCTAATGCTTGACGACTCTCTACATAACAAGTAACACATACGACATTTGTCCTCTCTTTTACTGGGGCTCTGAGTGTTGTTTTATGCAAGTCTTGGAAATTGCATTTTCTAACTTTGCAAGGTAGGAAAATGGATTGTTTGATTTGACGATATCATCTAACTCTCGCCAACACCACTAGATATGAGCACCTAATTCAGATATTCTAGTATCATCGTATAAGATTATGGTAGCAACCATAGTTAATGTTTAAATTGTAAATCGGTTTCAAAAATTACAAGGTGGAGTTTTATTTCCTTACACTATTTAAATTTGGTTACATATCCATTTGTAATATTATCCAGTGGTTTAATGTTTCTATTATATTGCAAATGAAGAACCAAATTATGAAAATTATGAAAGAAAAGGTAAGGAGACCATGCTCTGAGAACAACCATCGAAGTGGGTATGTGGGGGCTCTAGGAAGGTTGTTGAGCTCTGCCAAGGACCAACTTACATTTCAATTTATCAACATCATCATCCAAGCCCACTGACGATTTGGGTATGTCACATAGCCCGCAATAACCAAACACAACAAGAAACAATACTAAGATGGAGCGGCCAACCAATGGCTAAGCACAAACACAAAGGTTGTCTTTTAACAAAAAATAAAGCACAACTTAACCAACCGAGCCAACTCATCAAAAATTTCCACCGACATTCCCACTGAGGATAAGCCATGATGTCATATATATTTTTGTTTTGCACCAAGAAAACTTAGAAGATACCTTGAGGAGACAACACAATTTCATAATTTATCAGCAGATTCCAAACTCGAGCTCATAAGCAAAATCTACCAATTTCTAATCATTAGGCAAGGACAAAGAGTTACACAGAGCTTGTCATTTGGGTTGCAAAGGAGAGTTTTGAACTATCACTTTCTCATCAACATATCAACAAAAAAATCTAAACAAAGATATCACCCCGTGTATACCATCGTAGCCATGCGTACAAGAGAATGCGGCTCTTTCAACCATTTTGTCAAACAATTTTGCATGCATCCACAACCCAAACTCCATCACTTGACTGAAAATGTATGAGTAAATTCTCCAGATGCCATATCACACAAACGAACTTGCACATCTTCTGTTCCAACTACAATTAACATATGAGTTGTTGAAACAGAAGACATTGCGACCCCATAAACCTTTCCTGGCAGCTTGAATTGCATTTCCACCTGAGTTGTATTTATGTCCCAAACTTTGATATGATGATCAAACGAACCCGCAACAAAAAGGCTAGTATCAACAGGATACCATGACACTGATGAGACTGCATAGTGATGCCCATACTCCAACTGTTTATCAAGTAGAAAAAATGATTTGTGCTTTGCATACCCATGGTCCTCCTCCATCATTATTTGTAGCCTGATGAATGTCATAAACAACAACTTATCCATCTGATGCACCACATAAAAAATTAGTGTCTCTCTCTCAAATCAATCAAGAAGATATTTACGGCACCCTTACGTGCCTTGGTAATTTCTTTTTCTCGGTTACAAGTTCAAGACTACACATTCTTCTTCCAGACTTACTATTAGCCAACAAAGTAGGTGTTATCCTCCCCAACTATCTATCTTTCACCTCCTTCCACATTTTCAGTTTGTATCTACTGAGCACTTGCAACCACAACACCTGGCATAAAAAAATTCCTCTATCTTTTTTGCTTTGATGGATGTCGATACCTTGTTCTAAAACTCGCATTTCGGCACAGTGCCAAGAGTACATAGCAATGTAAATTCTTCAGGTTGGAGACCTATTTATTTAATCGGTGAAACAATGTTACTGACTGTGAGGAAACCCATGTCTTCTATACACGCTACAACTTGCTAAATTTACAACGTGAAATTGGGTTTCAGCGTGGTTATTGCCTCGGATCACAAAATAAAGTGTTTATATTATTATGTAAGGAAAAGATAGGTCTTAAAGCTAGTTTACAAATGAGCCACATCCAATGTAAACCTTCTACCTTACATACATTGACATGTGCACAACCATGTCTTCAAAGCCCCTGATTTGGCACAGATGGGAGGATGCGTGAGAGGTGGAGTGACCAAATTGGAGGCAACCTACAACATCTAACAAATTTTCTTGGAATGATGGATGCCCATACCCCGTTTCAGACTCCTGACATTCTCCAAACACGCATTCATTTCCCACCAACATCCCTACTCACAATTTTTTTCAACCACACACTTGCATTTAATCCGCAATGTCTTTTAAATTCATTGCGTGTATTTTTTTTTTAAATTTTAAAGTTGGGCACTATAGCTGTGAACAATGTTGCTTCCATTAATTTGATAGAGTAAGTAGGGTTAGAAAATGCCTAGCTTCTAAATAACCAATTTTAAATAGGCATACTAAAAAAACTATTAGAAATAGTTGCATAATTCAACATAGTAATGTACATACCAAATTATGAGTCACATGACACCTATCCACCATTAAGAAAACAGGCAATCGGAGGGGACACTTTTTATAACACATCATTAGTATCATGTGCATAAAATGTAACCAAAACAAGTATAAAACCCAATAGATGTATGCTATCAAACTTAATTGTTAAATCCTTTATTGCATACATAACATTCCAAGGCCATTTATGGATATTATAGATTTTTTTTGTCCTTGTAATGGTGGTCGATAGGACTTTTTAGAAGAGCAACAGATCGGGGGACAAGAAGTCCCTCCTCTTTAATGGGAGAGGTTCCCTTATTCGAAACTAACTTATTTACAAATGTACGAAACATTGTTTTATGGTCAAACTTGGATTTTACGAAAGCGTTTTCCACAAGGATCATCAATTACACAAGGAGAGGAGAGGGAATAAGAAGATGAGCGAGAATAGCAACATTCGAAATTATAGATAGCAGAATAATTCTTCGTGTATGCGAAGTTTCAAAGAATTTAAGACAAGATCATTTGCGTTGGTGAATGAGATTAAATTTAAAGACACAAAGTTCCATAAATAACCTTCTTCGATTTATTAATCAAGGACACAAAGTTCCTTCTTGTTGTACAAGATCACCGTATTTGCAAAACCGAATGTGATGCAATCGTGAGAGACTAACGAGTTAGGAACAAAATGATCTCCACAATATTAAAGGAAAACACAGAGATAACAAGAATTAGATAGACAAAGAATGGAAAGCCCTTTTGTATTGATTTCTTTAAGATCTATTTACACTTTCAACGAAATATCCAAGTTCTTCCTCCCAAAAAAATGGCGTGGAAAGGCCATTATATAGCTTACAAGTCAGTTACTCTTCGTAACCATTTCTTTTAATTAAAGAATAGTTAAGGATCGCCAGTTGCAATACCTTAACTAATTACAAGGAATACGAAAAGAATGGGAAGAAGAGAAAAGAAAGGAGAATGAGACAGGTGGCCAGCTACTGGGAGGGACCCACTGTCTTCAGAATCCACTGCCTGAACTTCTTCAATGCCTCAGCTATGTCTCTGCCACGTGGAACTGACGTGTTGGCTGCAGACTGAGTCCAAAATCCCAGACACTTCTCCATCTCTTTATCAAACTCGACGTGAGTATGATAATCTTTATTTGCTTCTTCAATGGCAGATTGAAGAGAACAAATTTCCTTCATCTTTTCCTTAGAGATGGAGCTTTCCTTGAATAGATTATCTTTGACAAAAGCTCTGAACTGAGCTTTGATTTCTTGCAAGGACAGGGAAACACCAGAGTTTTCATCCTGAAGATGACAATGTATATCCTTGAAAGCAGCAACAGCCAGTGTCTTGAAAGCTTCTCCCTTCTGCCAGCTGTTCTTCATTTCTCCCAAAGCTTCCTCCAAAACTCTGATCTTCCACTCCACGCTGTAGACCCAGGATTTTGATAGATTGTCCTTAGCATCATCGAAAATCTTATTCGCCAGTAAGATGTTCTCATCTGTCTGTCCCATAAGGCGAAGGTCTACTATACAACTGCTCCAGATTTTTAGTTCTTTATCCATGGTATTGATAGTGGAGGAGAGCTTCAGTTGCACATTACTCACCTTTTCGTGGAGTTTGAAAGCTTCATCGATGAAGTTTAATCCAAAGCAACAAGCATGTCATCCACCATGGCTTCAATAGCTCTGCTGCCATAGATGCAAATACTTGTGCATATCTTTGATACTTTGCACTTCATCTTGGCTTAGAATTACGGGAGGTGGAAGAGTATTCAATGGGGTAGGGTCCAAGACTTTATCCTTAGATAAAAGAGACTTGATGAAACTGTGAGAATCCGGGCTTGTTCTTTCCAACTGTTCAATAGTTTGCTTTGCCCTTTCTCTACCCTTCCAATGACTCTTGTGATCAAGCTTTCCCGGAGGTTGTGAATTTCACCTTCAGGAGTAGACTCTCCCATAGGGATTCTTGAAAGCTCCAAGTCAGATGCCAGCAAGTCTGATTCTGATTTGTCTACTGTAGGCTTAGCAATCTCCAAGAATTGCTGACCTTGGGCATCAGACACTATTCTGGAAGTGGTTCTGGCTTTCTTGGCACGAGAAGGAGTGGTGCCCAACAAGGCTGCAACAGCATCGAAATTTGGTCCCAAGCTTTGAGAGGAGGATTTTCTCTTCCTTTTGTCAACCAAAGGTTGCACCCAAGCAAAAGAGGAAGAAGAATCTACAGGAGAAGCAAGGGGACCAAGAGACAGGGAGCTCATGACACTCAGGGTCTGCAGCTGTTGACTCAAGCTGAGATGTGAGTAGAGCACTGGAGGCAATAGCGGTAGAAGAATCAGTAGCACCTGGAAGTTCAGTGCTCTGGACCTCCTTGTCCTTATCTGCTGGATCTTCAGGAACATTTGCAGGAGTTGGCATCTCACTTTCTTCACTTTCACTGAGAACAATGATGTTCTCTGGCCCTATAGGCAACTCTGCCTGTTTTCTTGGAGGGTCATTCTCTGCAGGCTCCTTCTTTACCTCTTTGAGTTTCTTCTTATATACCTGGGTAGATGAAGAGGGAGTAGATTCTGCAGGTCCTTGTGTTGATGAGGCAGGAGGGGTTTGCATTGGTGTTTCAGACCTTGGAACTGATGCCTCTCTTATTGGTGTCGAATCATCCTTGGAGCTGGATTCTCCTGAGTGCCTCTTGAATTCTCGGATCTTCTTACTGAACCAGACCTTAGTCCTGACTAGGACTGGAGCAAGAATCTCAGCCAGATCATCTCTCTCTTTCCTGTTCCAATCCAGGTCCTCCAGAGGGGTGTGCTTAATCACATTTTCATACTCATACGAGTATAGGTCAGAATTGTCATCTGAGACCTTCAGGAACTTGGTACAGACCGAGTTCTTGAATCAATTGCAGGGAGAACCTGCCACAATGCCTTCTCCTGGCTTCAAAATCATCTGCACAGTCAGCCCAGTAGTCTTCTGTATCTGCCCTATGATGGTAGATTATCTTGATGTTCTGTTCAATAAACTTCTTCAAGTCAAAGCAGGTTCTTGGCTTGAAGAAATGAACAGTGATAGGGACCAGGGCTCTTTCTATGTTCTGAGCATCCAGAGCTGTTTTGCATGTGTAGTTTCCCAGAGAGATGGGAAAGTGCAAGCCAGAAATCTTCTTGTCTCTGCAAGTTCTGTGCAACTTGTCTAGTTGCCTGCATATTTCTATCAAGGCCATTTTATCATTGCAGAACATGGGAAGCCGTAGAGGAGTGCTTTCATAGCCAGCAAGCCTGATATAGGAAAATTTCCTGAATTGGATGAAATAGGCTCCATCTTTGCGATATCAGGTTCATGGCTTCATCTGAAAACCTTCTAGCAGTATCACCTTCGAGCAATCTGACCACGTACATGGTGAAAGCATCATTGACCCTTCTGAAATTCCGATTGCTGGTCTCCAGGGTGAACTGTGGGCAATAGGCATACACTGGATCATCTTTGTGTGCATCTATATAGGAGAAACCAAACCACTTTGCTGATCTTTAGGGTATACATCGGGTATGAAGTCATATAGAACTTCTTTGTTTCTTTGAACGTTGGATAGCTGCTCCGCCAAATTCATACTGATGATCTCTGCCCAGTTGATGTTTTGTGTTCCCTCGCACACCATGCTGATGAGCGGGCACATCCAGAAATGAAACTCATTGGTGGAGGGCAAACCCATAACCCGAGCCAGCAGGATTATGAAGTCTGACAATTCCTCATTGAAATCTGCTCGGAAGAGGGTTTTGGTTAGGCGAGAAGCACCTTTCTTAGGGTTCTTCAACCAAGACTTCGCCACTCGCGCCTTATATTTGTCACTGTCTTGATCGAATAGGGTCTGTGCTTGATCCCGGGAGACGACTATAGCATTATCCAACTCCGGAATCCTCATAGCAACGCCTTTCGACAGCGATGAGTTCCCCATGAGTTTGTCAATTCACAATCGCCAAGCGGGGTCGAAGTGAGCTCCGCATGAAAGCACGATGTCGGACACCTTGTATGCATGAGATTGGGAAACCACCGGCAAAAGCCAAACCGCTATCATGAATCGTTTGTGCTATTGGTGTAGGGTTTGCATCTGCCATTCTTGCCCAAAAATTGCCGAAGTCGAGATGACGAGCTTCGCTGTCCCCAATATTGCTAACAGCAGACTCAAGCGGAGAAATTTGCTCCTGTCCCTGAAACTTGATCTTCATATTGATAGTCTCGGAGCTGCAACCTAGACTCGGGAAGGAATTTGCAAAGGGAGGGGATATTTGCGCAGGTTTTCAAATTGGAAGGGTTCGAGCAAAGATAGCATTTAAGCAATGCGAAAAATGCAAAGGGGAAATGCTTATATAGCCGCTTGAGAGAGGAATGAATTTAATGCGCATTAAATACACAACCACCAATTTGAATAGCATCATACTCGGAGCGAACGGGAAAAACTACGTGTGAATGACACTTGAATGCACGCTTGGAACATGTGAGACGCGAATCGCGCGACGCAGCTCGGCCGATTCGGGTGAAACAGGGGAGAGGATGCACAAATGCTTTTGGAACGATTGGGGCGAAAATGCGCGAGTACGCGATTCGGGTGATTCGGCCAAAACGGACATGGGCCCGTTTGGACTTGGGACATTCGGGACAAAAAGTTCCTGAGTACGCTATTCACTGTTGGGTGAAATTGAAACACTTGCATTTTTCGATTTAGGACAAGGAGCTCAAGTACGCGACACACAGTTTCGGCCGAAAATTGGAAAGCTCGCACTTTTTAACTTTGGGATATTTGAGACAAAAAGTCGTGAAAACGCGGTTCGGGTGTTTCGGCCGAAATCGGAACAACTCGCACAATAAATTTTTGGGACACTTGGGACAAAACTTTCCGACGGGCCCGAAAATGGGACAATTTCTGGGATTTCGACGATCGGGAACAGAGTGCACTTTTATTGGACAAAAAGTTCCGACAGTTAAAATCACACAAAATGACCCAAAACACGATTTTTTTTCATGACTTAGGCACTTGAGAAAAACACTTGAACTCAAAATTTCAAAATTTTTACTCTTATTAGAGCGGGAATTTTGAGTGGACAAATAACATTACTAGAGATTTTTACAAATAATTCACATAAATGTTATAAAGCAAGTCTTCCTCGACCTTCGACAACCGTGGCTGGGTTGGACATCGGTGTGATTGAGTGGGTAACTCATGGCTACGAACAATGTTGCTTCTTAATTTGATAGAGCAAGTAGGGTCGGAAAATCCCGGTTCTAAATCACTAATTTTAAATAGGTATATTGAAACAAAACTATTAGAAATAGTTGCATGCATTCAACACATTATTGTACATACTAAATTCTCAATTGCATGACACCTTATTTGTCATATTAAGGAAAAAAAGAAAATAGAGCCACAAAGATGAATTCCATAGCTTGTTGTGTTCTCGCCTAGCATAAGAAGCCAATGAAACATTATTGTTATTGAAATTCTAAGAAAACAATGCTTGTGTGAAATACCCCATCGTCCAATTTGAGGTCCCACATCAAAATGTCAGCTCCATATAGTTTCAAGTCCATTATCAAAAAAATAACTCTACATGATATCATGTCATAATCGGAGCGTATATTGGTTTGGGTATGCTTGATTATGCATGTACCACATATTATGAAGAGAAAACTTGAGTAGGGAATTGTAGTTTGTTGATGATGATAAATGTGATGGTGACGAGCCTTTCAATATCACATTGTTTATACCATTCCCACTTAGACATGAGATGAACACTCTAACGTTTACATTTTCATTTCAATTTGGTGATCGATATGCTACCACAACATCTCCCCCTCCTAAATCCTCAAAAACACCATCGTAACCAAAATAATACATTCAAACAAGTACAAAGTGTCATGATAAATAAACTGAATTATATTCTTTGAATCGATCAACAAATTCTAATATTTAAATTGAATCATTCTTTATTTATAATTTTGGATGAGCTAGAGCATTGAAGGAGGACCTAAGAGCACACTTAAAAATAAGATAAGAGTCTATGAAGATAGTGCAAAACTTCATGACCACCATGTTTTGTGGTAATGAAATTCAACTAATACATTGACTTGACATGGGATGTTGAGTCCATCGCACATATCCCTATCTTTAAAGTGTGCGAGGACATGTCCAAGCGAATTCCCCTTAAATTGGCATGTGTTCTAACTACCGACAAATTACAAGGGTTGACATTGGAAACAATATCTTGCATCACACCCTCTTTCTCCTTCAAATTATTGACAAAAATGACATGTGGTTCATATGTGCCTAGTTGTAAGAAAGAAGAGTTTCACATAGGTTCCTTCGGTAAGCTTCTCTTCGCGCAAACCCCTTTTCATCACTCCTGTTCTTTCTACAATGTTTTGTTTCCTCAAATTTAATTTCTTTGGGGTAGCCTTGTATCTCCATTGCACCGTTTACCTGTGATTGTTTTTATTATTCGTGTGGCGGTAATGAAATGTCAATGAGAATATTGCTGAACACGAGTATAAGCTTCTAGATACTTGTGCCCTAGCGCTTACAATTATTTAACTATATTTTATAGTTAACTTAAATATTTTGAACCGATGACAATTATCTTTCAAAAGCTCAAATGCGAGAATTGCATACCATTAATCTTTCAGTATTCGAAGACATTGTCATAAACTGTCTGCGCGAGTGCAATCCTTTTACCTCTGCTCTTGTCTTTCGTAATGAGTTGGAATCTCCCCGATATTGTCACTGGATTCACGAGAAGTCGTGTCACCTCAAAAAAATCTCACATGAGATCTTTTTGAAATACATGCATCCCAGAGCAGAGCAGTTATCATGTTTAAATTGGGAAAGCCTTATCCACTTCTCATTTTCATGCTCGACCAGGCAGTTTGTGCGTGCTCATATTTTAAATAGTGGGCGTGCCATTCTCATGGTGTAGAGATTGCTTCTCTTCAACCAGGATGGACAACGCTGCTGTAATTAACGTGTCTTCTTTTTCCTTGCATTCCCTTCTTTTTTCCGGAAATGGCAGAAGTAAGAGCATGCACGATCATCTTCATATTGATATTGCATCGATTTTCTTCAGTAACTCCATACAAACTCTTGCTTTCTCCTCCTCGCATCTGCATTATTTTTCTATTTACTCCAGTCAGGCAAAAGCAAAAGCCAAAAGCATGCGCATTTGCCTCCGGGACCCCAGCCATGGCCGGTGGTGGGCAATCTCCCGGAGTTGATGTACAATGCACCTGGTTACAAATGGCTACACTCCCTCCTCCACAACTATGCCACTCCAATCCTATGCGTTCGTCTGGGAGGCGTCCACGTCGTTGCGGTTAACAGCCCCGAGATAGCAAGAGAATTTCTTAAGAAACATGACGCCATATTTCAGTCTCGTCCCGTTACAATGGGCACCGGCTATTCCAGCAGAGGATTTTTATCGATTGCAGTGGTTCCGTGGGGAGAGCAGTGGAAGAAAATGCGGCGTGTGGTTGCGTCGGAGGTGTTATCACCCGCGCGTCTCAAGTGGCTGCAAAGCAAGCGAATGGAGGAGGCGGACAACCTGGTTCGTTACGTATGGAGTCGATGCACTTCTAATTCTCCGACAGCACCCACGGGTCTGGTTAACGTAAGAAATGCTGGGAGACACTACTGTGCAAATGTTATGAGGAAGCTTCTATTCAACCGCCGCTATTTCGGAAATGGAGCTGCAAATAAAGACGGCGGACCCGGTGCGGAAGAAGAGGAGCACGTGGAAGCCCTGTTCGCAGTGCTCAGTCTCTTGTATAATATGTGCGTGTCTGATTACATGCCGTGTTTGAGGCGGCTCGACATTGGAGGAGACGAGCGAGCCATGAAAAAAGCCATCCGGATTGTGGATAAATATCACCTTCCCATCGTCGAAGAAAGATTTCGTCTCAGGCGGTCCTCGGCCAATGCGGGCGAACCACAGGACCTGCTGGACGTCTTAATTTCCGTGAAAGATTCCGCCGATGGAACTCCCTGCTCAGCCTGGAAGAGATCAAATCTCAAGTCGCGGTGATTATTATTATTATTACTGGTTTTTAGATATTTTGCTAGATATGGTCTTCCTGTTTACACTCATCTCTCTGTGCAGGATTTGACATACGCGTCGGTTGATAATCCGTCAAATGCCACAGAATGGGCGTTAGCAGAGATGTTGGTGCAACCCCAGATAATGCAAAAGGCCGTGGAGGAAATCGACAGAGTTGTCGGAAAAGATCGGTTGATAGACGAATCGGACCTGAGTAATCTCAAGTACGTGAGGGCGTGTGCAAAGGAAGCGTTCAGATTGCATCCGGTGGCGCCCTTCAACGTCCCTCACATGTCAATGGAGGACACCACAGTGGCTGGTTACCATATCCCGAAAGGAAGTCACGTGCTGTTGAGCCGTGTCGGATTGGGGCGAAACCCATGTGTGTGGGAGGATCCTCTGCGCTTCTGCCCAGATCGTTTTATGAAAGAGGAAGGGGATATTATAGAATTGGGTGATCCTGAACTCCGCTTGATTTCCTTCAGCACAGGAAGACGGGGATGTATGGGAGCGCGTCTTGGCAGTTCAATGACAGTCATGTTGTTGGGCCGCCTGCTGCAGTGCTTCAACTGGTCGATCAGTTACGTGGCACCCATCGAGATTGAAGAAGGTTCTACTGATCTATTCATGGCCAACCCTCTCCATGCAATCGCCACCCCTCGCCTTCCCAACCGTCTCTATCCATAACGACTAAAATAGCCTGGCCAACCCTCTAATGATAATGGTGAAAGAAACACTCACGTATGTGTTGTTGTTTGTATGGTTCTCTATCTTTAGTCTAATATTCCAGCACCTTCATAAATAATGTGCTGGGGGAGTAATATTCTGTCACCTTCATAAATAAAATACAAAGTGGGGTAATGTTTCCTTATGATTTTGGTCTCTATTTTTAGTCTTTGTTTTTAATATTCGCGCACTTTCATAAATAATACCATGAACTTTATGTTTTTGGTTTGTTTTTAAGTTTTTTTTTTTAATATTCTTCCTATCTTCATAGATAATATGATTTAAAAAAAAAAATTAAGGGTAAAGGTTTTTTTTATTGGGGTCCAAAACTTAGATAAAACAATGAAGACCAAAAAAACAAATAAAGTAAGCAACAAGGTTGCACAAACCCAACAAAAAAGAACAACATAATTAAACCCAAAAGGGGAAAGAAACCGCATAAAGGACAAACTCCATCGATCAACCTAAATGCGCCAAGACGGTCTAGAGAAAGATGTGAACCAAAACATCTAGGTTTTCTTGTCGCGACAAGGATCCAAGCATCTTCCTCCGCCAACAAAAATTACTATCAAGTTCATGGAGCCATAAGTATTTTTGACAAACTCCTTATAACTAGAGCCCTTCCAAAATCTATGATTTTAAGACCCTGGGATTGCAGAGAGCAAAGTTTTGGGACGTTGCATCCCCAAATCCTTTTGATGTTCAACACAATTTCAAGAACTCCTTGTGGAGTTCCACTTGATTTTCCATCCTTTGTCCTAAATAGAGCGAAGTTCAATTGATCATTAATTTCATTCAACATGTTAAAACTGTTGGAGGTCTCTACTGTTCTTACAAGATTGAAATCTCAACATTTTGGGTGGGGAAGGGATGTTTAGGACTAAGTGAGTGTTAAGTGGCGACACACAAGAAACATGTGTGGCACCCGATTACTCATCCGCCCTATTCGCTCCATCTTCTCGCACATACCTCACCTCCATGACTCAACCGTGAGTCCATCCCGCCCAAGCCAACCGAGTCCACCAAAATGATGGAACACATAAGGATTCCACCACAATCAGGTTAAAATCATGGGGAACATGCCACAAAGGAACAGACAGGCCGACCCCAAACTTAGCTGCAGCCTCAAAGCAAAAATCTAGATCCACACAGGGTTGAAGATCAAAATATTTCATAGGAAGGGGCTCCAAGTCAAGAGAGAAAACATGTTCACTCTTCCTTTTCCATGCTTGAACATGATCTTTGCAACACTCGACACCGTGACCAACAGTCCTACACTTGACACAAAAACATGGGAAGATTCATACTCCAACAGTTGTTCCAAGGACCCAAATTTTGAGGTAAGGAGAATAGAGGGAGGAAGGGGTTTTCCCCGGGATGCATAGATAATATGATGAATGGTCAATATTTTTCTTATAATTTTGGTTTTTAATATTGTGGCACCTTCATAGATAATATGACAAGTGGGTAATACCTTGTTTATATTTTGGTCTCTATTTTTAGTGAATGTGTTTTAATATTTTGGGAACTTCATAGATAATAGATAATATGATGAGCCAATAATGTTTTTCTTATGTTTTTTTATCTCTATTTTTAGTTTTTGTTATTAAAATTTTGACACCTTCATAGATATATTATAATGAGTTAATGGGTAATGTTTTACTCATGATTTTGGTATATCTATTTTTAGTCTTTGTTTTTAATATTGTGACATTTTCATGGATAGAATATATTAAGCGGGTTGGTAATATATATTTTTAGATAGGGTAAAAATGGTTTCGTTATAAGGGGACCAAAAAACCCAAGTATAAAGAAAGGAAAGATATATCTATGAAGCTCAAATGAAGAGGCCTCTCTAAAGCAGCCAAACCATAATGAAAACCATAACAAAAAAGGATCAACCATCGTGTACAAACCAAAAGGTATGCAACAAAGCACAGCAAGGTACAAAGTGAAGCATGGTCCTTGACCAAAATACAACACCCCTAGTAACATCAAACAACAAAGGTGATTACCGATGAGGCTTACGTCCAGGGATCTCAAGTGCATCCAAGAGGAGCGGTGATAGGCCTACCTTTCTTTTTTTTGTTCACAACTGTCCAACCCTCACTCTTGTTAGGATTCAAGTTTTCATCTGAATGTATTGGAACCAAGACCTCCAAGCTCTCAATGTTCCCAACATTTGAGTTCTTCAACAAAATATATTTTTTAGTATCTTGAAGTATAAGTACATGAAGGGGCAACTCATCCAGAGTAAGCGGAAAAACCAACCCGCCACCACCCTCATCAAGAGAGGGAACCGGATTCCGTATGTAATTCCCACATTTTACACACACAAATACAACAATAAAAATACCAAAATAATTTTTTTGGCTCACATTGCATTTCACAAGACACTTCGAGGATCACTTATAACAACGCACAACACGAGATTAGTTTGCACAACATTAACCCACATAGGCAACATGAAAACACACGACACACATCAAGGCCGCTCTTTTTTAAATGACCGTGCACAACATAATGATTCTACCACAATATAAACTATAGATAGGGTCTTTCCACGACATGATAATTTTAGGATTACACATTTATTACAATCATGTTTCAATCTTTAACTTAAGTTCTAGGAAGGCTCACAATATGTGAATGATACATTCCTTTTCCCTTTTTCTAGCTTTCCTTTATATGTTGCTTAACATTTAACTCATGGTGTATCTCAATGAATAAGGATCATTTCCATTATTTCAATTTCTGTTTAATTTGCTCATTCGTTAATAAGGATAATTAGTTACACACAAGGCTACCATCCATGACACCACACTTTCTTGGTTTACAATTTTATTACCTTTATCTTTCGTCATTGGCCTTATTTACTTAGAGATCACTTATCAATTATTTTATAACTAGACTACATTATGTTTACTTTATTTAACATTTCACTTGTAGTTATCCCACCTAATTTTTCTTGTTTCCCCATCACACAAGAATGATGTATCTTGGTTGTTGGTGTGAAGATATGTACATACATGATCCTTTTAGTGTTTGTTCCAAGGATTCATTTTCTAAGTTGCATGTTCGATTGGATTTTCCATTTATCTTAGTTGCAACAAGGGAGGTTCTCATGAAGCAAAGGAAGTTTATTGATTCAAGAGTAGATAGATTACACGTTCTTTCATATTAGCATTTAAGTTCTAAGGTTAGTCTATTTATTTTTACGTTATTACAACTAACCATGTATCCCATCTACTTCACTTAATTGCTTAGTCATCAAGGTACTAATGAGTATGATTTCACACTCCACCAAGTTTGGATTCTTGGACAATTAAGTATTAGATGTGTGTTATGAGGAGACATTCAATTATAAATTTTACACACCTTACTATGGTCACAACTAGAGTGATTGAACACCCTTATCTCCAACAATCATCATGTAACTCTAGGTACATTCGATACTTCTTTTCAAGATGGAACTCTTGTTTGAGTGGGGTTTAAGGGATTCACACTCAATATTCTCTTGTGTGGTTAACTAAAACATAGGACCCACTCGAATCAATTACATTCATCTTTAAATGATTTGATTTAATTCAATTTAAATAGTGTTTTGAAATTTGTTGAGTAACCCATTTGTCAATAAGGACATTTGCATGCTCGTGAGCCTACTAACTCTCATCCAAGGGAATTGCCTTATGAACATGATCGCATGGTTTCACAATTTACATTCATTATGCATTAGGAAAAGTGAAGATCAAGAGGGAATACTCCTTCATATAGAGGATTACGGTTCACCTTAGGGATCACACGTCAAGAATTTTAGTCCCTCGCCACAAGATGGTTTATGCACATTATATGAATGATCTAAATTTCACCTTTATCCAAGCACATCATCCTATGGTTACATTTTCACCAACTAATCATAACTTTATAATAAGTTGATCATTTCCATAATTAACCCTTATTAATGCACCATTAAGCCCAACGATATATGAGATTGAGTATTGAGTTCATTTATAATCCCAACTCTTAAAGTTGACTCTACACGTGTTTTGGCCAAGAGGTTTTAAATCATGTTTAGAGTTGGTTTCCCCTAGAGTAGTACCTTAATACAGTCACATTCTCCTTCACACACACCCAAATATCAATCCAAGGAGGGGATGACATACACTAGGACAAAGTTAAACTATGTCGTCAGTAATAATCGGGTTCACGAAAATATCGCCGAGCATACATGATATGTTGATAAATTCAACTATGGATCTAATTTACTTAAGCTAGATGATTCCATCGAGTAAGAAGGTATATGCTCATTCTAAGGTTTTAGTTTTATATGCTAAAATAAATCATGCAGAAGAGTAGTTATACACGAATTTTATACTAGGATTAACTGTTTCGTTTAGATATCTTTATTACATTTTCAAGGTAAGAATTACAACTTGCCAATTATTTGATCATCCATTGCACACTAGAATTGCACTATAAGCTATTAAATTCAATTTCACTTAACAAAATATCCAACTTTTACAATACAAAACTTGGAATCAAAATAACACCCATATATAGATGAACATTTCCCTTAAACACTAACATCTTAAAAATGTTACAAAACTTCACTAATAAACCCTTCAATACTTCAAAAAATTTAGAACTATCCTCTACAATTTTACTTAACATATATATCCAACCCCCTTTCTACCATATGAATTTGAATCAAAATAACACCTATAGTTAAATACACAATTCCCAAAGCACCCCTAAAACTAGCATCTCATACATATTACCAAATTTTAGTAACAAGTCTTTACTTGTAACATAACAATGCATGTGTATATATATTTTTCATTAACATACATAAATTACAATAATACATAATGAGTTATAACCATGTCATTTCACCATCCTACTTGCATCCTGCAAAAAACCATGTGAGCATGAAATCAACGATAAATCGCTGGCATGGCATCCACCTAGATCTAGCATAATTAACGTTTTTAGTTTCCCATTTACATAATAATAATAATAATTTACATTTGAAAGGAGAGGGTTAGAGACACATATTTATTTCATTTCATTTCACTTCATTTCTTAACCAAGGAGAGAGAAAGAGATAGGGAGAAAGAGAACCACTATTTTGCCAAAAGTTAAATTTCACACAAGTCACATGATAGAGTTTCAAACAGTTAGTTACAAGTGTCAACAAGTTTCCACGAGGGTTTGGTAACTTGAAGGGGTCCTACAAATTTCTTTTTACATTTTACTTGTTAGTAGCAAAAACATTCAATTTAGGCTCTGGAGGCTAAGAACCCACTTTCAAACGTTATCTTCCGATGAGAAAACACACCATAGGTAAGTTTCTACGTGTCCTCCTATACACCAAGAATTCACAGGAACTAACAAAATTCAGAACTCGGTAGATAGTTTTCAAACGACAATGGGTTTTTTTGAGCCACCGATTTGTAATTGGTCTAGTTTGACTAGGTCAAACTGCGACCAAAGGCCTAATAAATGCCTTTTTCAAACTATCAAGAAGAGTGTTTTTCCCAAATTGAAGGTTCTAGGCAATTGTTTAGTAAAAATACTAGAGGTTTGCAAAGGCGGATAAGCATTTTGTTATTCGGGGGTTCAAATGGCGAGCTGATATGAAATCCAACTTTTCAATTTTAACAACTTTCTAAAAGTGCAACATGAGGTCATAGGGCTCCTTGAGGAGTGTCAAAAAAGATCATAGGCGATCAAGCAAGGTTGATCTAAGGATTGAAGTGACTCATCACATAACAAGGTACATGAAGGAAACTTAACATCTCATTTTCGAGTTATGAAGGTTGTTTTGCAGTCTCTAAAAAATTGTGATTATCTGTTTTAACAAGGAAGCGGTCAACATATTTACAGGGAACTCAACTTCAACGTGACAATAAAAAGAGGTACTGTAGAAATCTAGTTTGGTCAAGAAGTTTGCTAAATCATCAAAAATGAGGGTTTGAGTTCATGGTTTTCTACCAAGGAATATTTGAATTGCGTAAGTTACAATATGTCGTCTTATTGTTTTGAAAACAAGTTTATTTAAAACAATCAAATCTATGATAATCCTACGGTTTAAAATTTTATTTCGTTGCAAATGAGAAACTAAAGAACAAGAATTATGAAAGATAAGGAGAGATGAACCATGCTTGGAATTGATTGGCGATAAAATATAGGCGGTTTTTGGCATTTCATGAGCCGGTTCATTGCAAAGGCCTAGAGGGGTTTAAAAACCTTTTCACCAAGGAACATTCAAGGGTGAACCACATCATTTAAACCATAAATCCCACCATGTCCACGCATCATAAAATTTACTTAAAAGTTTCTAAGGCCTTTTAACCAACCCATTTTGTGAATGACCTACTATCATAGTAGTCAATGAGACCACATTCCATTCAAGCATTATGTCAACAGTTCACATGATAGGTGCATTCTTCTACATTTTTTCATATGTATCTACCAAGGCCAAGAATTTAACCACATTTGATTTCCCTCTACAATATGGTTTCCTCCTCTTTAAATTAATTTTCCCTACACAAGAGGCCAATGTCCAACCGATTATTTTAGCCTCTAGAAATAATTTTCAAGTCTTGATTAGCTTTGTGTCCTTTTGCATGCGTCGTTGGATGGGATGGAATGCTATTTAGCCTCCTCTGAAACAATTTTAGAGGAATAGAATGCCTTGGTTGATGTAGATTGTCTTTCAATGTACTTTCCCAACATCTCTGTTATTCTTTGATGGATGTCCATGCCCTGTTCTAAATTATCCATTTTGACACAAGGCGAAGGATGCTTTGGTAAAGGTCAGAATGTTGGCTTGGCATTTGAATAACCCTTGCTTTCTTTCCTCATTCAAGATTTGGAAATTGCAGGCTTTGGGTAAATTATATTCATGTTTAATGTACACACACATACACATACCTTTATTATTGAAAATGTAGGGTTTTACCAAAATAATCCCTTTACTTATGGAATCCGGCGGACAAATTTAACTATTATATATATAATTCTAATTTTATTTAGTGACTTGACCTGCGTGGATATAGCCTCTCCGTATAAGGGAATGGCCGCATATTTGAAATGATTCGTTGTTTATTTAAAAGGGGTTTGAGTTTTAATAGTATATGGGTGGCCGTGGGGCGCGCCTATTCATAGTTTAATATGGATTGGGGTGGGGGCGCCGCCCCCACCCCACCTTAAATTCCTTTTTTATATAAAACATTGGCCCCTCCATACTAACTTTATTTTCAAAGAAAAAGACAAAAGAAACTTTGCATGCCGATTTGGTTAGGTGAATGGTTATATATATATATGTTTGACAAGGTTTTATTTTTTTGATTTGTTTTCTACTATTTATTTGTAAATAATACTCATTTGTAAAATAAAATATGAGAGCACAAAAGATGCATGTAATTTGTATATTTATATGAATATGTCTAAATGTGGTTAAGTGGTTGGATCCATTGCCAAGGAAATTAAGTAAGGTAGAGTAGTATAATTATTTTTTTAATTTAAAATTATATTGAAACTCACATTGTTTTAAATTAGCAAGGTTACAATTATACCCATAATACTTGAAATTTTACTAGTTGGAATTCATTGAAGGGAATATTGAGTAAGGACACAAATAAATGTAGGTTCATTCCCTTTCACAATTTAATTTGGAGAGAATAAGAGGTATAACATAAATAAAACTCCTTCTCTTTTCCTTCTAAAGTCAAGTTGCCAACACTACAAAAAGAAATCAACATTCAATTTCCACGAAGAACACCCATTATTTTCAATTGAATACATAATACAACCTTGAATAAAATTTAGATTTGGAGAGTTTCTATTTCCATTATATTACAACTCTAAAATTTCTTCTTCCATTGATAAAACACATAGTTTAATAAATAAATCTTTGCAAGAACTTCTCTTTTAAAATACAAGTAATACAAGCCTTCCACTGTAAGTGGAAACAACATGGAAAAGTTTACAAAACTAGAATTTTTCCCTTAATCATACATATTTCCAACTCACTTTGACAAAACAAGTATAAGATAATACATTTACAAGAGTTTCCCCTTTTTTACAATACAAGTACAATACACTCCACACAGGGAGGTAACAACAAAAATACTTTAAAAATATTTCTTGATCTCATGCAAGGCTTCACTTGAGCTCCTCCAAAATATTCATCATCCAATCACAAAACAAGGAAGGGGAGTATGCAACACTCACCTCCCAACCTATATTCCAATGAGGAGGAGAATCCATCCTCCTCACCGGCCCCCGAGCTCTAACAATATAGAAATAGTGGATATTTGAAAACCATGACAACATCTTAAAGGGATTCAACATAACAACACTCATTCCAACATACAAGAAATACATTCAAACACCAAAACACAACAACACTAGTCACAAATCCCTAACACACAGGCCTGATCTAAGCCAAGGGAGAATATAATAATGGGAACCATCTCCTTTTAGCTCCCAAATGAGTTAGGGGTTCCACCCAAAATACCTCCATGTGCACATCCAAACTACTCAACATATCCCTTTTCCCTCCCAATGCAAAATACACAAAGTATAGCAATTTTACCCTTTTCACTCCCCATAGGTGGAACTCCCTACTCATGCTCCCTCCACAATGCCTACAAATTTCCCTTTTCCCTCCCAAAGTGGTCCCATTTTCTTTCTCCCACACATATTAAGGCCATACTACACCAAACCACATACAAAAACACATACACACACTCATTTGTAAAACACATAAACAAGTAAATGAAAACAAGGGCATAGACCCTACCTTTCCATTTTAGCTTCCACAATATTCAATCCACAAGCTTCAATCCCTTCCCAAAATCAAGCAAATCACCAAAATAAATCCTCCAAAATCTCCAAGTAAGAAATCCAAGCCAATTCCAAAAGAGCAAGTGTGCAAATGAAAATGAGTAACCCCAAAACTTCAACACAACATCAATAAATAGAAAAATGAGGGGAGGAGGTGAGGTGGCTCCATGTAGGATGCCACATCCCCTCTCCTCCACTCCACCTCACTTGGTCAAACATAAAAACAAAGGCCAATCAATAGGTAAGGTAAGGATATGACAAGTTCCCTTCCACACACAAACACTTCCCCCATACTCCAAAGGACACCCATAAATAAATTGTTAGAGAGTGCAATTAATTTCCTCTTTTCTCCCCCAAAACACATAATGAGTCCTAAAATCAACCCCCCACATCATAGGTATAGTTGGTGGGTGACTTTAAGAGGCATAGACAATTCTAACTTGTCCCACAAGCCTCTAAAATTGGTTCAAAAGTAAAATTTCAGGATTTGAGGGGTGGGTTGAGTGCACACACCAAAATATATTAACATCAAACAAAAATCTATAATTTTACAAGGACTATCTACCCCAAAAAATGCCCCAAAATTCACATCCCAAAATTAGTTTAAATCACAAGATTAATTAATTAACAAGTCACATTATCAAAATTAATACAAGGTGAGATCACATTACAAATGAATACATCACATACACAACAATTAAATAAAATAAAAATGCCACACATAATCCCATGCACAAATTTTGAGGTCACCCCCCAAGGGGAGCCCCTAACAACTCAAACAAGCAAAAAACAATGCACAAGATGTGAAACTACCAAGGTGACCTGCTGACAATACCCAACATTCCTCCATTGTTGGTCTCTTAGCCCCCTTCTAGTTGTCATGATTTAAATTTCCTGCAACCAATCAAACAATAACTCTTCGGCCTCAAGGCCACATCAAATACATTAATAAATAAAACACACATGCACATATAATCCAACAACATAATACTTGAAGCTATATCATCATTATTAGAATTAGGAAGTTCTATCAATTATTTGAAATCACAATTTTTTTGTTTTTTTATAAATCATAACATCAAGAATATCATAAGGTTAGTCCCACATCCAAACATAATGACCATTATACAAAATCTAAAGCATCAACATACAATGAAACCATACTAGATCATCATCTATGAATTTCACGTTAGTAGTCCATTCCATGTATATTATCTATCATAACATACTAATAATGTTCATCTATCAATGTATGCTAATCAAATACAACAACAATGTCCATGTATCTATTCAACAATAGTAAAATCGTAGCAAGATAAATGTCGAGGAGGAGTGGGCATTACATGCCCCTCCCCTTAGATTTGACTTCCTCCTAGAAGTCATGAAAAGAGGTAGGTAAACAATCATACAAATAGAAGTCACGTATTCCATGAGTTTCTTTACTTTGAACAAAATTATTTCCCTCGAAGTGTCGGAACCCCGAGTTTAGTCCAACATTACTATAAAAAGAGAAGGGAGACTATTAGGCATGGATACTAAACCTCCTTCAAACAAGATTTCTAGCATTAAATCCTTAAGAATAATCTCTACGGGGTTACCCCACATAAAATGCAAAACATTTAAACATGAAATTGTTGATGGAATCCCATTGAATGACAACTAAGGTCAAGGAAGAATAGGAAGATTCATGTACACAAGGTGTCCATGTAGCCACACATGGATACAACACATGGTAACAAGGAAGGATAAGAATTCCACTTAGGTTGAATTACACTTCAATGTTCGTTATTTTAGACAAGGTTAACAACTACCAATCATGACATTCAATTTTGCACGAGAGACCACACCTACTCATAGGTATAACAAATTTAGGGCCACATAAGACGAGGTTTAACAAAAAGGAATACACCTAAATTTTAAAAAAGTGATTACAAGGATGCCTATTATTTAACGAAGTACTTTATATAATTCAAAAGAACACACTTAACCTTTCCTAGTGACACAAACATACTCTTGACCACAAGGTTTCCATAACTTTAATTTTGTACCCAAATATCGTAACATACAACCATTAATCCTGATTTTAGAAAACCCAATCAATTAGACAACATTTCCATTTTAACCATAGGCAATCTTGTCCAAATATCATATAGACACAAGGGATATCATCCACTCCATATAACCAACAATTTTTCTTAATTTCAAGCCCACCCTAGCTCAAAAGAATCTTAAAATGAACGCAAACTTAATATTATAACATGTAGGAACACTCAAGCAAGCTAGAAGAAAATAGGCAATAGGAGCGGTCCAACTAACAATTTACTGAGAGAAACACACAAAAAATTCTTGTAGAAACTTATGAAAACAACTTGCACCATTCTCTTCCCCAAAGGACAAGGGGGACAACATCTTGGTTTACCAAAAGGAAGGAGGATTCCAAAATTTCTCCATATCCTTAACATATGTTTCCTAATCTTGTCAATAAGCCTAGGTCACCAATGGCCTAATCCAACACAAGGAGGGTGCCTCTCCTAAAATAGAAATATAGACTCACTCCTAGAGACCACCAATCATACACTTGTCAAACTAAGAGGCAAAAGGGCACGATGGCCTAAAGACTCCTACAAGGGGAAATAAATTTACACACACTCATGTCCAAGGCAAAAAAACACAACTAAAGAACATTAATATAAACAACGCACTACATTATTTAGGATAGGGAACAATTTAATGGTTCAAATAGTCGCCACTCTTGGCATTATGGAACGTAGGGTCCATCAATATGGAAAAAACACTTAATCCATTCTACAAGGTGATAAAATCCTTATGCATACTTCTAAATTTTCATACTAACTAGTGGGAAGTTCAAAATATGGCCTATCATCTATCTTGTTTTATAAACATTATACTTATGTTTATTGTTTGATATAATAAGGGAGGACTAATTATTTTATTATCAAGGTTTCAACTTTGGAGTTTGTTACAAGATTCACACTAATTATTATAATAGTCTAGCATTATAATGGTTGATTCTTTCATGATTTATAATTCTAGTCTTGGATGTGGTCAATAGGAGTAGTATGATTTTCTCTTGTAAAATAGGGAATGTTCTTTAGTGCTGCAACCAGAATTGGATTTTGAACATTTAGGGAAAGTGGACTACTATCCGTGAAGTTGACAAATGGATTAGGTGGTCCCTGAGGTGGTTGTTGTTGTAGATGTGCCATTATGATTGGCCTAAGAACCCTGGTTGATTAGAGAAAAGGTCTACCAGGTGGAGGTGTAGAAAAAGTCCTATTAGGTGGAGATGGTGATCTTTGTGGTCTTCTTCCTCTCCTTCCTCTACCTAGTGATAATTGCAGGTAGACAAATAGTCCCTCTTCTCTAGTATCAGACCTAGTTTGAATTCTTCTCATGTACTTGGGTAACTTGTGCTGCTAAACCAATGAATTCTAGATCCCTTAGAGTCGCCAGATGTGTTAGGAATCACCAAAAAGGTCGTGGTTTTTCCAAGTCACACATCAAACTCGACAAAATTAGAATGGAACTTTAAAGGACCTGAATATTTGATATTCGAGGTTGAAAATTGTTTTGAAATGACTGTCGTCCAAAAAAATTGAAAATGAAAGACCGCCAATGTCTAAAACCCTAAAATCAAGTTTGAGAACTCAAAATCTCGAAACCAGAAATTCAAAAAACTCTGAAATTTCGAAAGTCAAAATTTCAAAAAACTAAAAAATACCCTTTTGAAGATTAGCCTTTGAGATATCTACTTTGGTGAAATTTGGTCTTTTTTGAGCAAGTTAAGCCCTTGAAAATATATTTTGGAGTTCATCCCGAGAGATGAAAAGTCCAAAATTAGAAATCTATAGTTTTCTAAGTCTGAATTTCTTAAAAATGCCTTCAAAGCTTATGGAATGAATTCTGGTCCCACCAGTGTTCCAAAACTATTGATGCATAATCATAACACCCTTGATTGTTTACAACTCAATAGATTGAAACTGTCAGTGTGATTGCATAACATGGAGCTTTTCCCAAAGTGTGGGACTTTGCAATTGAGAAAGCTCTCTAGATGAAGGCTGGTTCCTATTCCTCTATTCTGATACACACATTCAAATTGTAGAGGATCTATCCTAAAATCTACTCTAACTTGCCAAGGAGATAGGGTTGAAAAGATTACAAGAAATTAAACCTAATCTACAGGAGGTGATGCACCAAAAGGAATGTTGAATAAATTTCCTTGCATGGGAATGAAAGTGAAACAAGATTGAAGAGGATGAACATAAACATAAGTCAACCAATTATTATGAATTCATTCACCATTAAACACAGACCATTAAATATGTAACATAATTTAACATGCACAGTTAACCAAAATTGCAATGAGAGATCAGGAGAATGCAATGAACACAAGAGAGGGTTGAACTTCATCCACATACTTATATTATTGCTCCACATATTTGATACAAGTGTATTACAATGGCCAAGAGGAAATAATTTGCATTACAACTTGAATGGGAGGTTTGAACTCCACAAGATCACTTACAAACAAGAGAAGAAGGGAGGGTGTAAAGCAAGATTATCCAACCTTTTGAAATGAGCCCCTCCTTATAATATATAGGAAGAATGAGAGAAGAGAGAGAGAGGAATTTGAAATCTTGCTTCAACCACCCAAAAATGCATTAAAATCACCTGCAACAATGATGGGTACCACTGTAAAACCCATGCCTCCATGTACTTTGCCTTGTTGGGGAAGAAAGGAAGCCCATACCTTCATTATTTTGGTAGGTGAGAAATCTAGAAACATCCCTCTAAAATGGTGGACTGTATTTATTCATTTTAAAATACTTAACCTTACTAAAAATAAGAAAATCATTCGTAGTTGTGTAGAGGACACTGAGAGCTTTCCAAAAATTCCTATGTTGTGCAAATCCAAGCTCCCAATCAAAAGTTATGGCCATCTGAAGATGAGGGTGCCATTTTGTGATAAATGCCAGTGGTTTATCTACCTTTTCGAACTCTGAACTTGCATCACAACCTCCGAAATCCAAAATTTCACACTTTCAGGATTCGGGACTTCGGGATTTTTTATTTCAGATTTCAAGTTTGAGACTTAGCTACTCTCGTTTCTTGCGCTTCTTTTCGCCAAGTCCCCAAATTTTACTTCGGCCTACCTCTCGAACAACCACACCTCCAAAGTTTGAATTTAAGACTTTGGGGCTTCTTCAATTCCCAAAATCTTTGTAATGTGATCAACTTGATTATCTAACATTTAGCCAAGTGGCCATCGAGGCAAACAAGCTCCGAGTCATCAAATAAATATAAAATCCACTAATTCTTGGCAATAAAAAGAAATGGCTAAGTAGTTGCATTTCAATCTCGAAAAAATATCTCGCAATAAGATAAAATAATAAAAAGAGCCTCAGAGCTTCTCAACAAATCATTAAAATAAAATGCTATTTCTTGATAAAAGAATTTAAGTTTACAAATATAAAACACATGAAATATCCACATCACAATCACTTCGTAGCCCTTCGTGGGCCAATAGGGGTACTCTATATCACGCTCAAATCTAAGAATATACATACAAAATCTGGATCTAATATGACATCATGTCATGATATCTATTCTCCCATATGGGGATTAAGTCCTCAAAGTGACGAACAATACCATCATTTGCAAACACCGACAACTAAACCCAAATTTTCTAACCACTGAAGAAAAGGGAAGTTTTGATCAACTAATCAACTCTAGATCTCCTCCAAAATGGCCCCTAAATGTTACCTCTAGCACTAATCCACAAGAGTTATATCAAACCAAGTAGCAATGTAGATATGGAAGGGTCTCTACGGTGTCAACACCACCACACGAAAATCACCAAGAGCTAGGAACCCATTAATTCGACATCCTTGCAAGGTACCAATACCCTATCACTCAAAAAGTTCACAAGAATACCAAATTGAATTAATATTTCTTGCTAACTAAGTTGATAGGATGCCCAATTACGTGAATTCAATAATCAACAAATTTTACTAACATATTAATCCAAGAGGTTCAAGTGTCCTAGTTTTAAGTTTTTTTAAATGGTTGTTGTGTTCCCATGTTGCCCAAGGTCTGCATTGAACCCATGACTCGATACCAACCGTAACGCCTAAAAAATGACGTTCAACACCATGTTAAAACCTACTAATTTATTGGGGAAATATTTGTGGATTTTTTTAAGGATTGTAAGGGTAAACATTAATCACGCTTTAATTAATTTCTGATTTATTATTTATCTTGTTTGTCCACTAATGACCCTAATAAATTTTATAAACAATTCCTAAGTTATGGTAGTCACATTTAGCTATGTTGTTTAAACCCATAGTACACCCTTACTCCATTTGATTAATTTCTGCATTTACACTTGTCTCTTTTAAACCCCTCAATTAATTTAATAAAAATACCCCATTGGTCACTTTTTTTTAATAGCTAGCACAAACATCATTTACTTATTTATTAATTCAAGATAGAAGGGGAGGGGGTCACAACATAGTCTAACCCACTAAGTGTAGGTACCCTAGGGCCTTATTAGTTAATTAGATTTATAAAATTTTGCACATACCCATTCCCACAAAAAATAACATCACTTAAGTGATGTAGGATTCATTCTAAACCATTCGATTAGATCTATCTTGGCCATTGGATCTAGAAAAATAAAACCCTAGAAATCCTTATGAGTTATCCTCTTATTCATTTTTTCTTACCCTATTTTAGAGTTCAAGTTCTGTTCATCACTCAAGATGGATCAAAGGTTCCTTAATGCCGAGCCTCCGAAGTCTAAAATTCAGAATTCGGAGTTTGGACTCAAACTATTTCACATGACACTATTCATCATTCGAGCCAAAATTTTTGAAATTCCATGCATGAAATTCATACTTCAAGTTTCAGACCTTTGTCTTTTTGGTGGTTCAGGTTTTGGGATTTCAGGGGTTTGATTTTCTGCTGGCACATGAAACCTATGAAATCCTCAAGTGTGAATTTTAGACTTTGGTTTTCGACCTTTCGCCCCATGAGCTCATCAAACCTTTGAAACTTCGAAACCCCAAAGTCTGAATTTCAGACTTCAAGTTTTAGACTTAGCTGCTCTGCTTTTTTGCTCTTCTTTCCACCGAGTCCTCAAATTTCACTTTGGCCCACCTCCGAACGACCACACCTCCAAAGTCTAAATTTTGGACTTTAGGGCTTATTCAGTTCCTAAACTCCTCTATGATGTGCTCAGCCTAATTCACTGACATGCTTTGGTCGAGCCTGAAATGTGAGCTTCTATGGCCAAATTGATCCCTCATTTTTTATTTATGGGGTCATGCTTGTTCAATATTTCATGAGGGGAAAAACCACTAACAATTTGGTGAGTCGTGGCATCATCTACCTACTAGGTGAAAGATCAGTTGCCTTGAAGTATCCATTGGGCATGGAGTCATGAATGATAGCCTGATACTAATCTTATACTTAAAAATTACACCCGACTGCTTGCAAATTGCTGACCTTGAACCTGCTCTGCGGCCCGTACTCTCAATTTTCATAAGAAAATCTTTAAAAATGAGATTTGTGAGTAGAAAATTATTTAGACTCGAATTTTCACTTGTTCTTGAAATGGGCCGTCTCGAAACCCGATTTTAGTTTCTCTACATTTTCTTTTCTTTAAAATTAACAACTATTCCATAAAAGTATGAAATTCTTCCCGTTATAACACTTGCCCTTGGAGGCACACCGAATGCACAATGATACAACTTGGGAACAATAAAACTCGTGCCAAGCACTTAGGGAAATGAAACATAAAATACAACAAGACAATTTGCATACACACTTAGAGGATTCAAAATCCTAGGTTAATATTTATAATGGTGAAACATTTCCTTTTCAGTAGCAATGTTTAAGACAGATCCTGTTCACCGAATCGAATTTCCTCTCCGTTCAAAGTAGACAACTGGAAGGAATTTTTGTTTTAAATCGGTGACCATGTAGGGGCCACTCCAAATGGCATCAAACTTGGAATTCCTACCTAATTTTTATAGATATACATCTCACTTTAGAATTAAGTCCCCTTCTTGAAAGGTCCTTGCTCTTGATTTCTTATCAAATGATCTCTTGACTAAGGCTTGATTTATTTCCATGATTTGAATTACACATTCTCTGATTTCTTCCAATTCCATTAATTTCACATACCTAGCTTCCATAGGCTCAAACTCGGAAAATCTGATTTTTTTCATGAGTTCCAATGCCGACAACTCAAGTGATATAGGAAACACCGCCTCTTTCCCATAGACTAGCTTGTAAGGGGAATTTCCTATAAAAACATTTGGTGTGATTCTTAGCCCACAACACCGATTTGAGCTTGGTATGCCATATCTTCTAGTTTTCATCTAGAGTCCTTATGATGATTCTTAGCAAATTCTTGTTTGTGAACTCGCCTATCCATTACCATGTGGGGAATATTTTGAAGAGGTGCTTAAGTAGATCTCATTCCTAACAAACCATTATGTGATCTTGAAACCTAGGAACACCAATGCATTATCTGATATGATAGTGGCCGACACACCAAACTTGGTCGAGATCCATTCATAGAAGTCCAGTATGTTAGAATCGTTTGCTTCCTTGAGTGTTATCGCCTTGGCCCACTTGGTGAAATAATCTGTTGCCATGAGTATCCACTTGTGGCCTTGGCTTGATTTTGGATTGATGTCCCCAATGAAATCCAATCCCCATTGCATGAATGACTGGTCAAATGAAATTGGATGGAATGGAAGTGCTGCTAGTCTTTCCTTGCCTATGAAGAACACATATTTTTTACAAATTTTGATCCAAGTATAGTAGTCACCGAACACTGTGGGCCAATAGTACCCCACCTTCATTATTTTGAGAGTTGTTACCTATGGAGCAAAATGACCTCCAAAATCTCCATCGTGAAATTCATGCAATATTTTTTTAGTTTGACTTATTCCAATACACCTCAATAGAACTCCATTGATGTCCTTCTTGGAAAAGATACCATTACCAAGAACATATGGAATGGCTTGAAGTATGAAGTACCTTCTCTTAGTTTTTCTCAGTTCTAGAGGGCTTAGACCTATTTGTAGGAAGTGTATCATGTCTTAAGTCCAACAAGGAATATGTACATTATCATTTTCTTTCTCTTGACTATCTTGTAGTACCAAGACAATGTCTTTTCCATCACCTACTTCACCCTGTTGACTTGGAGCTAGTTGTTCACATAATCCTTTTCCACAAACCAACTTAGTGACTTTAATTTCAATGTCATACTCCATGACATGAGTGATCCATCCTGCACGTTTCTCGTTTAAATATTTGTTTAGAAGGAAGTCCTTGAATCCCGCGTGAGAAACTAGCAATTAGATCTTGTTGTTTGAGACTAGGTGCTTGAACTTCTTTAAACTCCTGATTACTAAAAGGACGTGCTTCTCGATGAAGGAGTACCTAAATTCATAGTCCTCCAAAATTTTACTAAAGAAGGAAACCAAATATTTGGACCCCTCTTTGTTTTGCTACACTAGGATGGGAGAAATCATTTTTGAACAACCAAAGGCATAGAACATGAAGTCCTTAGAGAAGTATGGATTGATGAGAGTTGGAGCTTGAGTTATAGCATCTTTGATTTCTTCGAAAATTTATTTTCCCTCAACTGGCCACTTAAATTCTATGCTCTTCTTCAACATTTGTGTTATTGGATTCACAAGCGTGGAAAATTTTGGTAAAAACCTACGAACAAATTTGATCCTTCCCGAGAAGCTCGAGAGCCTTCTTATGGCTTGGTAATGGTAAGGTTCGAATTGTTTCAACTCTTTCTCGTGTCAATTGTCAATCCTTCCTTTAACACGATATGACCTCGAGCTTGTCTTCATGAGCCAGAATATGCATTTTTTTGGGATTCAATGATACCCAAAATATCCTACACCTTTGAAAGACTGTCTCGGATGAAAGAGGTCATCAATCGCGCTTTTTAGAGAACACAGTGATATCATCAAGATACACTAGCACTATTTTGTTGATCAACCCCTTGAATGCCATATCCATCACCCTTTGGAAAGTGGCTCCAACATTTGATAGTCCAAATGGCATCTTTCGATAGGCATAGGTGCCCCACTTAGTGGTGAAAGTCGTTTTGAACTAATCATCTTCTTTCACCATTATTTGATTATATCCCGAATACCCATCTAGGAGAGAGAATATTTCCGAGCCGGCTACTACCTGTAAGATTTTCTCCATTGAAGGGAGTGGATAGTGGTCTTTGAGAGATGCTCTATTCAGATCCGAAAGTCCACGCACAACCTGATTTCTCCATTCTTCTTCCTGACCGGTACCAAGTTTGTAACCTAGCTTGAGTGCTTGATTGGAAATATAATACTCACCTCTATTAACTTATTCAGCTCTTTCTTCATTAGAGGCTCAATACGAGGGTTGACTGGTCTTTTCTTTTGTTTGATAGGCTTGGCATCAAGATCCAGTTCTATTGTATGTTGCGCTAACTTGGGGTTGAACCCTCGCAGATCTTCATATCTCCAAAAGAATACATTTGTGAACTCTTTTTAAAGTTGTATGAACTCATATCTTTCTTCTCAAAGCCACTTTGCCAATTTGGAGTGTTTGACCTTCTCCTATTGAAATAGGTTCTAATCCTCTCCTTTGACATGTATGTTGGCTTTCTCTTTACAAAATTGATCATTCAGGTTGAAGATGGACTCCAACGTAACCAATCATTTGGGAAGCTTGTTTTTCTACAGCTGCACTACTTGATCCCCGTACTGCTACTCCAATTTATCTTGATTCTTAGCTAAGAATTCAGCCTCTTCTTGTAAGAAATTAACGATCTGTTGATCATTCTCAAACACCTTCCAACTTGTGTTGTTGTCTCTGGGAGTACTGGGTCTTACAATCACATGGATGTGTGGTTATGTTTTGTATCTTTTGATATTTTTGATTACATCAAATGTTTCCCCAATGGCTGCAAGTCTATCCACAGCTTCATTCTTCTTCCTAGGTATGGACTCAATGTTGAATGCTTCAAAGTCCTCAATTAGGTCCCATACCCTATTTTTGTAGCTCTTGAGTAGGTCATTTTTGTAGCATGTTGTCCCCTAACCTAATTCACAATTAGTTTACTATCCCCAAACACCTGCAAGTTATTTATGCATCTCTTCTTGCCCCAATGAAGTCTATGAATCAAAGCCTCGTATTCAAACATGTGTTGTTTGAAAAGGAAAACTGGAAAAAAGCTAAATAATACTTGACGTTTCATGGTGAAACCAAAATTGCACCCCCTCTAGAACCTTGTTTGCTTCTTGAACCATAAAAAAGAGTTGCCATACTTCATTGTCATCCTTATTTTCTGGCTTAGTGATATTAGGAATGGGTGAATTTTCTTTGTGTACACAATATACACCCAATTCAGATTCTTCCATTTCTTTGTATGGATCAAACACATGCCTTTTGTTTGCCCATTCATCCAGAGTCAAATATGGAATACCCTTAACCTTAGTACTTGTTTCTAGATCATTTGAACATTCTTCTTGATCAAAGGTTGAGCAATTTGCATTGATTGAGATTTATACATGGGGCTCGATGTGGAAATTGGCAATTGGTTCTAACATGATCTTTTCTTCCACTCCATACCTCGTCCTACAAAGAATGTGTGATAAATCTGTGATGATAGGTACCGCTAATTTTGGCAAAGTGAATTCCCTTAATAGGCATAGGGAAAAAGTGGTGGAAGACACATCTTGTAGAACTATGACATTTGGGAAAACATGTAGTATAAGACTTAACCCTTTGATGATCCCAACCATTACTACTACTATGTTTTCTAGCTTCACAAATAATCTCGTAGGCTGGCTCATACTTTAGACCCAATTGATCTACTATTTGCTTCAACATTACTGAGATACTTTCCCATGAATTGATCATGCAATTATGTACTAAGTGGTTTCTAAAAATAAATGACACATATAATGGTGGAGGCTTCAAATTCTTGCTTGGTTGACCCCATCTTGTTGCACTGCATTAGTGAGAACTTTCTCCTGTCTTTGGTTTGATCCATTCGAGGCAGACCAATTGGCCATTGCAACTTGTAAAAATCTCGTTGTCTTGGGATTGCTAGTGACTCCCACATGGAAATGTTCACATGTGTTTTCTTCATCTGATCTATGATGTTGAAAGGGGATGGATTATCTTTTTGTTTCCCCTTACTTAGCATGATATTTTACAGATCCTGAATAGGTACATGTGCTGCTGTAATAGGTGCCTTAGATTGATTTAGTACATTTGGAGCTGCATTTGGTCTGCTAATTCCTTGTTGTGTAGGAGTGGGTTGAGAAACAACTGGATTAGATGGTTGCCCCTCCTCTATGTTCCTCTTCTTTGACCGTGTATGTGATACCACACCCTGGAAAGGAGGTTGATTTAATCCATAATAGTCTTTTGTTTTCCAATTGACGAATGTGGTTTCCATTGGAGGTAGCTCTTACTAAGTTTCTTTCCATTGATTTCTCTCCTCATTTGGTTCTTGGGACACACCGATGGTATGCACCATTAGAGATTGATTCAATGCACCATTGAAACATGTTGATTAATTGTGAGGTATATTGTAGGGGTAACACCACTCATACTCCTGTGCCATGTTGTTTTGAGTTGGAACCAAGGATCTTGATGTTGAAACTACATTTGGATCATATGGTCGGAATGGCCTGAGCAGGTTGACATTTTCCTTGGTTTGTATTTTTATTTACAGCTTGATTTGGTGGTCTATTTTGTTGATATGGGGGCCTAGATTAATATTGAACTTGAGGTTCATAAGGTCTAGAACTTTGAGCCTACTGTCTTTTAATAGTCACTGGATCATTTCATAGGTTCTGTAGTTGTTTCATAACCTCCTGTAATTCCTTGGAAGTACTAGAAGAGGTAGAAGCCTCACCATTGCTTTAATTTCTAGGGGCTGGAATGGGATTCAACTCAGGTGTTTGAATTGTTGTAGGAATTCCCATGTCTAGATAGAGAGGCATTGGTGGCCTTGGTGCAAGCTTACCAACTTGAATCAAGCATTTTTCTACCCTGATAGCTATGTCGTATGCTCCTTGCAGTTGTTTTCATCCCATTGATTAGATCATCATAGAAATGCGGGAATTCATACCCTTTAAGAAGTAAAGGAATGCTCCTTCATTAGTTGGCCTGACAACTATCAGAATCCTATCCCATGTCCGTTGGAAATGGAAATTAAAATCTTCCATTTGCTCATCAGGATCCCTTTTGATTGTTGTCAATTGCTCCAATAAAGATAGATTGTCTCCTCTTTCTCTGAATTGTTTGCATAGAGTTATGCATATCTGGTCCCAATTCTAAATAAATCCCACTATCAAGCGCCTAAACAATTACAATGCCTTACCCTTGAAAGATGAAGCCAACAATTTGACCGCAACATCCATTTCATTAATTTCGTGAATCACACAGACATTTGCAATGTCTTGGATGTGGTCAATAGGAGTAGTATGATTTTCTCCTATGAAATAGGGAATGTTCTTTAGTGCTACAACCGGAATTGGATTTTGAGCATTTAGGGCAAGTGGACTACTTCCCATGAAGTTGACAAATGGATTAGGTGGTCTCTGAGGTGGTTATTGCATATAGATGTTCCATTATGATTGGCCTAAGAACCCTGGTTGATTGGAGAAAATGTCTACTAGGTGGAGGTGTAGAAAAAGTTCTATTAGGTGGAGATGGTGATATTTGTGGTCTTCTTCCTCTCCTTCCTCTACCTGGTGATAATTGCAAGTAGACAAATAGTCCCTCTTCTCTAGTATCAAACCTAGTTCAAATTCTTCTCATGTACTTGGGTAACTTTGTCTTTGCTACACCAATGAATTCTATCCCTTCGAGTTGCTAGATGTGTTAGGGAATTAGCCTCAAAAGGTTAGGGTTTTGCCAAGTCACACACCGAACTCAACAAAATTAGAATGGAAATTTGAAGGACTTGTATATTTGATATTCGGAGGTTGAATTTTATTTTGAAATGACAGTCCCAAAACACGAAAATGAAATATCTTCGAATGTCTGAAACCCTGAAATATGAAGTTTGGAGAACTTTGAAATCATGATATGTTCAAAATCCCGAAATCCCAAAACCCAAAATTAAAAAAACTCTAAAATTTTAAAAATCAAAATTTCAAAAAACTAAAAAATACCCCTTTGAAGATTAGCCTCTAATCTATCTACAGTAAAATTGGACTTGTTTTGAGAAAGTTGAGCCCTTGAAAATATATTTCGGAGTTCATCTTGAGAGGTGAAAAGTCCAAAATTGGAAATATGCAGATTTCAAAGTCTGAATTTCTTGAAAATGCCTTCAAAGCTCATGGAATGACTTCTGGTCCCGCCAGGTGTGCCAAAGCGTTGATGCGTAATCACATCACCCCTAATTGTTTGTAACTGGATAGATTGAAATTGTTAGCGTGATTGCATAACATGGAGATTTTCCCAAAGTGTGGGACTTTGCAATCGGGAAAGATCTCCAAATGAAGGTCGGTTCCTATTCCTCTATTATGATACACACACTCAAATTGTAGAGGATCTATCCTAAAATCTACTCTAACTTGCCAAGGAGATAGGGTTGGAAATATTACAATAAATTAAACCTAATCTACAAGAGGTGATGCACCAAAATGAATGTTGAATAACTTGCCTTGCTTGGAAATGAAAGTGAAGCAAGATTGAAGAGGATGAACATCAACACAAGTCAACCAATTTTTATGAATTCATTCACCATTAAATATGAAACAAAATTTAACATGCACAGTTAACCAAAATTGCAATGAGAAATCAAGAGAATGTAATGAACATAAGAGAGGGTTGAAATTCATCCACATACTTATATTATTGCTGCCTGATTTGATATAATGCATTACAACTTGAATGGGAGGTTTTAACTCCACAAGATCACTTACAGACAAGAGAAGAAGGAAGGGTGTAAAACAAGATTATCCAACCTTTTGAAATGAGCTCCTCCTTACAATATATACGAAGAACGAGAGAAGGGAAAGAGAGGAATTCAAAATCTTATTTCAACTACCAAAAAATGCATTAAAATCACCCGTAACAATGATGAGCACCATTGAAAAACCCATGCCTCCATGTACTTTGCCTTGTTGGGGAAGAAAGGAATCCCATACCTTCATTATTTTGGTAGGTGAGAAATCTAGAAACATCACTCTAAAATGGAGGATTGTATTTCTTCATTTTAAAATACTTAACCTTACTAAAAATAAGAAAACCAGTCATAGTTGTGTAGAGGACACTGAGAGATTTCCAAAAAGTCTATTTTGTGCAAATCTGAGCTCCTAGTCAAAATTTATGGCCATCTGAAGATGAGGGTGTCATTCTACGATAAATTTCAAAGGTTTATCTCGCCTTTTCGGACTGCGAAATTGCATCGCAACCTCTGAAATCCAAAATTTCATCCTTTCGGATTCAAGACTTCGTGATTTTGATTTCGAGTTTTGGTTTCAGACTTAGCTGCTCCTTTTTTTCGCTTGTTTCCGTCGAGTCCTCAAATTTCACTTCGGCCTACCTCCGAACGACGACCACACCTCCAAAGTATGAATTTTATACTTGGGCTTCTTCAATTCCTAAAATCCTCTGCAACATGTTCGGTCTGATTCACCGACAAATAACCAAGTGGCCATCGAGACAAACAAGCTCTGAGTCATCAAACAAAGTTAAAATCCAAGAATTCTTAGTAATCAAAAGAAATGGCTAAGTAACCGCATTTCAATCTTAAAAACAAATATCGCAATAAGAGAAAATAATAAATAGAGCCTCGATCTTCTCAACAAATCATTAAAATAAAATGCTAGTTCTATATAAAAGAATTTAAATTTACAAATATAAAACACATGAAATATCCACATCACAATCACTTCACAACTTTTCGTGGGCCACCGTGCGGGTAGTCTCAGTATCACGCTCAAATCTATGAATATACATACAAAATCGAGTCTAATATGACATCATGTCATGATATCTATTCTTCCATATGGGGATTGTTGATGCGTAATCACAACACCCCTAAATGTCTGCAACTCGATGGGTTGAAACTCTCAATGTGATTGCATAACATGGAGCTTTTCCCAAAGTGTGGGACTTTGTGATTGGGAAAGATCTCCGGATGAAGGCCGGTTCCTATTCCTCTGTTCAGATGCACACATTCAAATTGTAGAGGATCTGCTCTAAAACCTACTCTAACTTGCCAAGGAGACAAGGTTAAGAAGATGCAAGAAAATAAACCTAAACTAATAGAGGTGATGCACCAAAGGAATGCTGAACACCTGCTTTGTAATTAAACACAAACCATTAAAAATGTAATACAACCACCATGCACAGATAACCAGGATTGCAATGAGAGATCAGGAAGATGCAATGAACATAAGAGAGGGTTGAAATCATCCATAGACTTATTTTTATTGCTCCAAAAATTTGATCCATTACAATGGCCAAGAGGCAAGATTGCATTTACAGTTTAGATGGGAGGTTTGAACTCCACAAGATCACTTACAGAAAGAAAAGAAGGGAGGGTGCAAAGCCAAAATGTCCAACCTTTAGAAAAATGCCCCTCCTTACAATATATAGGAAGAATGAGAGAAGGAGATGAGAAGAATTCAAAATCCTACTCCAACCACTCCAAAATGCATTGAAATTGTCTGCAACAATGATGGGTTCTATTGCAAAACCCATACCTCCATGTACTCTTTCTTGTTGGGCAAGAAAGGAAGCCCATATTTCATTATTAGGGTAGGTGAGAAGTCGACACCCTAAAAATGGAGACTGTAGGCTTTCCAAAAATTCATTTCTTGTGTAAATCTTAGCTCCCAGTCAAAAGTTATGGCCATCTGAAGGTCGAGGTGTCATTTTGCAATAATGGCGGGTGGTTGGTTCTGTCATGCTTCGGAGTCCAAAATGCATGCAACCTTCGAAATCCCAAAATTCATAATTTCAAGAATTTTCATTTCGAGATTGGGCTAATGTTCATCCGCCAAAATTGCCTAAGAGTTCTGAAACTCTAAAACTTGAAAGTCTGAAAATTCGGACTTTTGAACTTCGGGATTTCAGACTTTGAGTCACGTTTTTTATGTTTTGGGGCTTGAGAGTTCGAAAATCTGAAACTTGAAAGTCCTAAATTTTGGACTTTCAGACTTTGGGATTTTGGACATTGAGTCTTCGAACCTTTTGGCATTGTTCACCACCAAAACCCGCGAGACTTCAACCCTTGAAACCCGAAAGTTAAAATTTTTGGACTTTTGGGCTTCGAGATTTCGACTTTGCCGATCCCTTTTCCATTCCCACTCACCGAGATCCCCAAAACCCGAAACCCGAAAGTCCAAAATTTTGGACTTTGGGATTTAAGACTTTTTGGGTCTGCTTTTTTCAACTTCGGCAGAGAACTCCGAAACCTCGAAACCCGAAAGTTTGAAATTTCAGACTTTCATGTTTTGGGAGATTTTATTCTTTTTCCAACTTCCGTGAAATCCACCTTAGCCCACCTCCAAAAAGCTCCACCTCCAAGTCCGAAACCCAAATTTCAGACTTCTTCCTTTCCCAAAATCTCTGCACCTTAAATTCTTTTTTTATATAAAATGTTGGCCCCTCCACCTTAAATTCTTTTTTTTTTAATAGTTTTCCATACTAACTTTGTTTTCAAAGCAAAAAGAAAAAAATAAACATCGTAGGCCGATTTGATTAGGGAAAAGTTGTTATATATATATATATATAATATAATATTTTTAATAAACTAGCAATTGCAAATGAGTTGCAAGTTACGCCGGATAGGGAATGAGATTTGTGTATACAATATAGTATGGGTACAAGGTGAAGGTGATTTGTGTTTGTATTGCATTACAAGTGGGGTTTGCGTATATATATGTACAACTCTTAACTTATTTAATGTTGGAGTTTACCAATGGATCCTAGATCGGGGTATTGTTTTGTGCGCATGATGGGGGAAGGAGTATTTCCATGCCTTGTACGCCGTGTGACAATGCTGTGTTGCAAAGTCTTTTCTCCTCCTCCTTGCGTGGTTTTACGTTCTTGGTATATCTCATTCGTGCGTAGCGTTCAAACGTAAAAGCTGGTTGGATTTGTAGATCGTTGATGGCACGAACTCTTGACATTGCTGTGAATGTTAGTCCTTGACGGTCAACGTTTCCGATGTCTACTGTGGCCTTGTCAAGAGTTAGGCCCTGTGATTTGTGGATGGTAAGGCCCCAAGACATTTTTAGTGGGATTTGGCGACGATTTCCACGTGTGACAGGAGGTAGGGGCAAGTGTGTTGGGTTGAGTATGTCCCATGGGGGCCCTTGGTAGTGTTTGAAGTTGACAACAACAAAGGATGGCAAGTCTGGTGGTTGTGTTTCTGGGTTGTACACGATATCTGTCACTTGCCCGAGTGCACCATTAACCAATCCTGAGCTAACCCATAAGTTAGATGTCAACATGACCTCTTGTCCTGTGCATAGGAAAACTACCGGGTCTAGTTGAGTGTCGTTGATGTCTGAGTCAGAGTTATGTTTGCTTTGTTCTGCGATGCTCATTGCAATTGGTACGTGCAAGGATTTTAGCATTTGTTTATTGTGCTTGTTTGCTAGGTCCTTTGTTGCAAATAGGTGCTTCTCAGTCATGCGTTTCTGATGTTGGTCAACATTTCTCTGAATTCAAGTTGTGTGGAGTTTAATCCTTGTTGCCTAAAGTTTGTGTCCAAGGTGATCACGGTATCAAAAGCATGCCAAAGGGAGCTTCCTACTTTGTTGCCTACATATAATGGTACATCGTTGACCGGAGGGAGCTGGCCTAAGTCTCCCACCAAAATCATTGAGCAGTTACCGAACGCGTGGTTACTATGTTGGGGGAATGCCTCACGAAGTCTTTTGTTGATGTTGTGTAACATTGTAGGACCTATAAAGCTCATTTCATCTATGAGTATATAACGTATGGGACTCATACGCTCTTGGAAGATTGCTAGGGCTTGGCCTTCGAGAGGTTTCATGTCGGATATGGGTATTCGGAGGGAAGAATGTATAGTAGATGATTTTATATTGAATGCAGCAATACCTGTTGGGGCTAGTACAAGGAGGGAAGATTTTAATTTGCCAGCCATATTTTCAAGCCCATTTCTTATGCATTGTATGAGGTATGATTTTCCTGTACCAGCGGTTCCCTGAATGATCATCTTCAATGGTGGGTGTTCCCCTTGTTGAGTTGCATGTGAAAGCACAATTGAGTAGGCAAGGTGTTGTTTTGATGATAGTTGCAGAGTGTCTAAATGGGTAGGTGGAGTAACAACTGGTGGTGAATTTTCAGTGCGGGCAATGTCTATGAATTTAGGTGCACTTATTTGTAAGGCAGCAGGGATTGAATGAACCTTCCAATCGTGGTTAATGTCAAAGTCACGGAGGCCTATCATGTCTACATCATCAATTGTTGTATTGAGTGTTGGGTGCATGCGTGATATATGCTCCCATTCAAATAGTTGTGCATGCAGCGGATTAGATCCTTGTGAGTCATTGTCGTCGCTACTTGCCCCAGGTGCAGTTTCTTCTAGAGTAGTGGCTCTATTAACATGTAAAGGGGCGTAAGAGTTTTTCATTTTTTCCCATTGGTTAGTTATTTCAGATGTGGAGATGCCAATGTCTGTTTGGATATGTCGAAAGGGTTTATAAAGCAGAAGCTCTGTCCTCAGCAGTATCGGGGGGGGAATACGCGGACGACAGCAGGGGTTCTTCTTTGTAGCCATTGAGTAACTTTCCTTTGGCTGTTGTAGGACCAGGAATGAGCAGCTTCAAAGAGGGAGGTGTTCTCTAATTGTGTAGGGCGTTTAATGTATGCATCTATGAATGAAGGGAATTGGAATGTGTTTCCTAGGTCTGGGAGGACACGTTTGAATACCTGCTTACCGACGGATAGGGTAATAAATGTTCGGCTACAACTGGAAAGGGGGAGTTTTTGTAACATGTGGCATGTTTCTTGTGCACCAATGTCCCGGTCGACAATAGTTTCAGAGAGGAATTTGCTGTAGGCCGTCTTTGCAGGGTGATCGACGCTAACTTCATTAGATATCCTTGTTAGCATGTGATGGTAGCTTTCTGATTTCTTCTCTGCCTTGGCTGCATATTTTGCAATGTATTGTAAGACCGCATGTCGTGACACAACGGGCTGGCAGTCGACATTGGCTCGCCATAGTGCTAGCATGTCTGAGTTGTGTATGTTGACCCGTGCATCATTGCGTGCAGGGGTGTACTTTTTTTTACCGGTTTCATCTAAGCCCAAGCTCGAATACTCTTGGAGTGGCCAAGGGGCTTTATATCTACATTGAAGTGTCCCATTTTTTTTTTGCAAGCAGGTTGCCTCACTACATTTTGTGTGGCGTTGCACGCGGTTCAACAAGTTCTCATAGTCAGCTACTGGGTTGTTTGTAAGTATCCCGTATGTGTCTAACAAGCACGGGTCATCTTCCTGTGAACGATGTATCTGACGTTCTCCACTCTCAGGGCCCCTTGGATTCCATGCAGTTACTAATTGGTCGAAGTAAGTCTTCGCCGCATCAAGTTCACGGGGGTTGTCCCAGTTTAGGTCCTCCATGTTTGGTGCATTTGGAAGCCATATAAATCCGTGGATATGAGCCGAGCCTCGGTGTTGCCATTCGTACCTGTATTTTGCACAAAGAGGGTCCAGCTTGGTAAATGGGGTAGGCGGGGTATTGTATTAAAATCTAAGTGGTAGTGAGCTCACCTGTACCAGTAGTCAGTGCAATGCATTTTTTTGAAGCACCTCCTCGCAAAATATTGTAAATCTTTTTTCCATGTATGCAGAGACGATATGGGGGTGCATGTTCAAGTTCACGTTTCTCCACTGCTGGCTTGTTGTTGAGGGTGGCGTCGGTGTTCTGGCATTGCTTTGTGTAAATCAGGCCATTTAGTATCTGCTGCACTTAAAGTGAAGAAAAGTGTAGGGCTTTCTAGTTGGGTTATCATATCTGTGAGTTCATGTCTGCGCTTGCACCAAAATGATTTAGTTCCTCGCAGGTTGGACCCAAAGCGCATTAGTTGCTCTGCAATGTGGGCATCTGGGTAGTGTGCAAGTTCTGGCGTAACATCGAAACTGTGGTAGGCAAGTTGTCGCCTATATTTTTTTGTGAAAACAACAGATGTTGATTGGCTTCTGTGGCGCAACATAATGTTGAGAATGAAGTAACGAAAGCGCGGATGGCTTCCAAATCTATTATCATGGTAACGTAGTAGGTGTAGTGCGTATTCATGCATGTGAACCCTCTTGATGCGTGCTTGGTGGAACAATGCAACCCCTGTTGGGAACAATGTTGGAAAAGCCATAGATAGCAAACCCTCAGTGTCGTATTCGCTGACCGGGGCTGAACCAATGTGTGGCCACTCAATTGACTGTAGCGGAGTTTTTTTCCTGCCTTCGATGAAATTTGTTATTTGGTCAACTTCTGAAGTGGCTGGAGGGAGGGAGGACACAAAAGATGATGGCTGCCGCTCGTGGGTATTTGGTGGGGAGCTTGGGCGAAGCTCTGCTTCTGGCTGTGCTTCAGCATTGTCGGCGATAGTTGAATTGAAGTGTGGTAGGGAAGTAGATATATCAGTACTGTGATGTGGTAGGGAATGCAATGCAGGGTGGTCTAGGACAACATCCTTGTAGTAAGGGTCATGAGCTATTTTGAATTGCAATGCAGCCAAAACACGAGATCTGCTTACAAAGCAATCGTAAGCTTTATTTGTTGCTCCGATTCTTCGGATGATTAAGATGTCCAAGTCTTCGACGCGCCGAGGCAAGTGTTTAGTTATGGATGAAACTTCTTGGGGGAAGCATATGGTGTGGCCCCTATATTTGTATTGGCCACCTACAGCGTGAGTCACTTGCAATATTGGGTTGACCCTTGCTATTAACATTTCCTCAACTTGTGTAAGTGAAGATAACACCTTAGGTTGCGGGCCTGGGTCCATGTTATTCCAACTTGAGAAGCGGCGATCATCCTTTTCAACAATGCATCTGTGACAGGTGTGGGCACCTTTGTAAACCCTTGTACGTAGCCCAACATATAATTCATTACAACATGAACATGTGTTTGGAGGCGGGAGGTGATCTATTCTTTGGCGGAATTGGCGTTGTGTATCTTGGAGTGAATGCGTATTTGGTGTGTGATCTTCGAGCAGGTTGGCATGGTTGGCTATATAGACTGGTGCCTGTGTGTTCAGCTTTTGTCGTTTCATGCAAGCTATATGGCGACGATGCTCATTGAGGTTGTTTTTGTTGGCTGCATACCTCAACCGAGCCTTTGCATTTTTCTCAGTCCGTGTTAGGCCTGCAAAAAATGAGTTAAAAAGGTAACAGTAATTAGGTATAGAACGTAGTTAATGCAAGCAAAAAAGAAAAGTTCTTTTGTTTGATTGGAGTGAAGTGTAACAATGTATGTTGACAGTATTTGCATTGCTAGTATAAAGTGACTTTGATTGCACCCGAATATGTGTATTATAAAGACATATTAAGAACACAGAGTGGTGTATAAATATAGGAAAACTTGAGCACAACATGCGTTAATATTAAAGGTTATATAACTTATGAATGCAAAAACCTATATGTGGAGTAGGTGGTATGGTAAGTATGTATTGGTAAGTTGCTCATATTGTGTGGGTACAGTATAATATGTTTTCTGAGGTAGTGTAGGATCTTTTTGATCAATACATAGTTAAGGTGTTGCGAGGAATGCATCTAGTGGGGATTCCTGCATGCTGGAAGTCGTGTCCTTAACTGCAGCGACAACAGTGCATTGGGCTTTCTCTTCTGACCTGTAGACCTCTAGCTTTGCGGATATTGTGAACATGTAGCGGTGGAACAGAATTGGCCTAACAACAGGCCAAAACTTGTCAGGTGTTGGTGCAAGAAGTTGTAGCTCTTGTGCTGATATACCCATGATTGATGTAGCAACCTCATCAAAAGCAGTTACCCATGTTGTTGATGTGCCATCCTCAATGATGAAGTGTAATGCATATTTGTAGTCACAATGAGAGATGTCGTGCTTGCATTTTTGGCAATACCAAGAGGAGTTTGCAGTTAGATCAAGTTTTTTCTTGCATTGCTGGTTGTTAACAATTGATGTGCATGCTGGATAGCTGAAGGAGGACATATTAATGTGTATAATTGTTGCTGCGGTGGAGAAGGTGAGCGGTTTACCTAGCTGCGAGGAGGATTTGATGCCTGCAATATCGGTTTTCTCAATTTTTCCAATACTCACTGAAGGGTATGCAGTTGTAGGGGCGAGCGAAGTAAACCATGCACGCAGTGCATGAGCCTCAGGTATATCAGGATCTATGAAGATTTGTGTATTAGGGCCTGTGGCCAATGTTGTTCCTTTGAAAGTTGTAGTTTTTGCTCTCTTAATTGCTAGAACTGGTCGGATTGATGTCTGTGTAGCACATAATTCACTTAGAAGTTTTCCCTCATTGTCACTAAAAGCGCCCCATAACGTTGCCTCAATACATAGTGCCGAGTTATCACTTAGTACGACTGTGCGTTTGTGGCTGAAAGTACTATCACTTTTCCTGATAGTGGAGGGGGCGGTAATGGATAGTGCAATAGCTAGTAGGTCAATGGTGGATTTGGCGGGGGTGGAGTTGATTTCTGCTATTGTTTTGAAGCGGAAAAGATATTGCGGTATGTTTACGGACTGGTTTGTACTAAGCTTTACAGAGGAGTCCAAGTCTAGGATGATGTCCCAAGGAGTTGTGGAGTTGTTGTAATCTTTTTTTGCAGGCCGCAAGGTGCCTCCTTTGATTGTGTATGTTTTACCTAGTTGTATTTGGTTGTAGTAAGAAGTTGCAGCTAGGTCAAAAGAAGTCACCACTATATCTGAGTTGCTTTTGTCGATAATGTCGAAGCTGAAAACCTGCCCTGTGCGTTTTTCCGTGTTGTAGTTGTTTAGGTTGCCTTTTTGGATGACCCTGCCTTCAATAGTCCAAACGCTTTGGTAAGGATTTAACGATTTAATTGGCGTGAGTTGCATGCAGTGTTCAGGGCGGCCTTCACGAGTAGCCGTGCCAAAGTATCTGTGCGGGATGTCGGCATGTGTACGGCCAGTTGGGGAGGAACAACGTTGGGGGCAATGGAGTCTGCGATGCTGGTGGTTCCTAAACAATAAAATAAAATGGAAATGAATTAGCAAATGGGGTAATGTTAAGTACGAGGGAGCATGCGCTAAACCATAAAGTGGGGAAACCAAGTTATGGCCCACGTAAAGTGTTTTTTTAGAGAATAAGCACGTAAAGATATGTACAGAGAGGGAAGATGTTTATATAACACAACAGTTTATACGCTCATTCTTTAAGTAAAGTACGAAACATATGTACAACAACTCTATTGTATATATCGTAATTGGAATTATACAAAACTTTTGACGACGGTTTCAAAATGGAACATGTACACCATATTTATGCAAGTATAGGTTTATCAAGTTAGACCTTCAAAAAGAGGTTACTGTGGGGTAGGATGAAAGATGTGGGCATATGTATGAGCAGTGCAAAGTCGTAGTAGGGGTGAGGTAGGGACTTAAATTAAAGGGATGCAAGATAAGCTTTGAATGCAGCTCTAATGGAGTGTTCCTCGCCGCCAGAGTAGTACTGGTCGTAGCTGAGCGAACGAAGGAAAGTGTACAATGCGTCAAGCCTAAGGTACGTTGCATCTACCTTGTGCATCATGTCTAAGACAGTGGTTAAATCACTATCGAGAATCATTGCTTGGGTTGCATATGACTGAGGTGTCCCATTTGAAGCGACCAGTTCAATAGGAGGGCTCCCGACAATGGCACCAGAGGTATCATCTGATATTGTGATAATGGATGGGCTTCCACTTGGAGTGGCCATAATACCTGGGAAAAGCAACCAACTTTGTTAGTATAAATTTAGCTTCTACTGACAAGTACAGAAATATATATACATTGCAAAATACATTGGCTCGTTGAAACTGAAATTGCAACTACATCCATAAATCATATATCATATATTTCATCCATAATTCTCTGTATGCAACTATGGAAATGTCAGATATGCTCATTGTAGTTTTCAGCAGAGCTTACATAAAGATTATCACTAACAGATTAAGAGCCTTTGAACTATCAGCAGCAAAACATATTCCAATACAATTACTCTACCCGAGATGATTAAACAGCTGCTGTCCACTTACAGTGAAACTATTTCATGATTATTATGTGCTTATTTATAGTATGTATCCATAGTACATTTCTTAAGATAACATGCTAATCCCAATCACGGGAGCATCTAATTCTATTACACAGAATTGGAGGTCCCAACAATTACCAAAAACAATAAAAAAACTGAAACAAAAAAATTAAATAGGTTCAATTCCATGCAATAATTGTTCGACTAAACAGTATAATCACATAGATGGCCAGCTAAAGTGGCTTTTCCATACACAAGATTCGCTATGATGTCGTTCCTCTGTAGTGCCCTCCAGCCATCATTCAACTAAGTTTCATTTGATGCTATCCTCGGTAGCGTTCCCAGGCATATTTTGATTATTTAGAAAAATTCCTCTTAACCCGACTCAGTATTTCACAAAATATTTAGCACGACGCATTGAAAGGGATCTAACTCTCCCTACAAGTTCCAGATTGCTACAAAATATTTTCAACGTGATTATAACTTGCTTTTCCTTCTGTAATACAAAATAGGACAGGTTGACCCAGCACAATGCAAGGTGCAGAAACAGAATTTCAGATGTATGACATCTGTGTAAATAATTAATCAAGTCTGCAACTGCATATTTCAGTACAAGCTTGATTTCACATCCGGACATCAAATCTTTGATCAAATTTATTTTGTTTAATACTGATCAGCTAGAAGCATTCCCAAACCAAGTTCAAATTTTAGGCCAAGCTCAAATCCGCATTTATAAATTAAAAGTCGCCTCATATTTATACCATTTACCACGATACGTTAATAACATTGAGAATCCAGATCAAAGACATGAGTTTTTCAACCAAATTGAGATAAAAAAACCACAAATAGTTCGAATGCCTAAGTTCTCGACCTAGATGAAATTAAAAACCATAAATTGTTCAAGTACCAAAGTTTCTCAACCTAATCGAAATTAAAAAACCAAAAAAACATTCAAACACCTAATCAAACTTTAAAAACCGCAAGTTTGACAGCCTTGTAAAAACTAATTTTCTTTGAACATGGTTTAATCTTGAAACTATCGTTTACATCCTCGTAATAATTTATACATTACATCTTTACTCATATTCACACCTACTAGTATTGATCAGCTGGAAATTTTCCTGAACCCAGTTCAAACACCTAAGTTTCCCAACATTATGGAAATAAAAAAACCACAAATTTGGTAGTTCTGTAATAATTAAAGCTCTTTATACCGATCATCTAGAAACATTTCTGAGACCGGTTCAATGTGATTATAAGTTGTTTTTCCTTGTGTAATACAAAGTAGGACACGTTGACCCAGCACAATGCAAGGTGCAGAAACAGAATTTCAGATGTATGACATCTGTGTAAGGCAAATGTGCGTGCACTGTGAACAATAGCAAGAATAGAAAGAAATAACAGGTACTGAGCAATAAAATTTGAGAAGAATGTAGTTCGGTTAGTATTAAAACAAGCTAAAGTGTCTTTACATGTTATCAGTCAGTAAATACAGAGAAAGAAAGAAATGCTGCTAAAAACTGATCCGGAAGAAGTTGGCATAGCAACAAAACAATACTTTGCAAACCTGTTATATCTCTGAACTGTGGCGTATATGAGGTGAGAGGGTGTTGCAAGCGCTGGCAATAACAATCAAGCGGAGATGGTGCAGGATGTAAATTTAAAAAAGCAGGGGTGTATTTATAGAGAGATATAGTTTAAGCAGCCTGTAAGAGGAGGACAACAGGTAGACAACAATGACCGACTCTGTAAGAAATGCAATTACTCCTCTAAATATCGCACCAGCACACTGTGTCTGACATCAGTTTTGCACTGTTACAGAGTTGCACGTATATTTTATTGACAAGCTTTTATTCGCCCACTACGCATACACAGTGTGCAGTTTCCAACTGGAGTTATGGCGAAGCGGTGGACACGGCGACAGGAACTGATAAAAAGCGTCATGTAGCATGCAATTTTTTTGCTATGTTTTTCCTCCCGCCCACTACGCAGTCTGTTCGGTTTGCTTCTGAGCGGGCCATATTAGCAAAGGCAGTATCTTATTAATACCTTCAATAATGTCTTACACTGTTGCGGCCACACGTCGGGTATTCTGCCTACCTAACACATTTTGTCTGACAGCTTGGTTATTCCGAAATTCACTGGTTGCTGAAAGGTGGATCAATTAATAATACATAATATTATATGGCTACTTATATAAAGGAATATGTGATAGGCAAATTAAGAACTAAATTCGAACCTTTTCAAATCCAATAATCAAAATCTGACAAGACTCCAATACTTTTGAGTCTCCTTACATAAGGAAACCACTCACCACGGCAACAATTTTGAAGGGGGAGATTAAGCCGAGTTCGTCAATATTTAAGGATGCTTAAATCTAATGTTTTTCTCATTGTCAATTTTTTTTACAATTAACATACATTTCACACACACAATAAAGGTTATTATAATTTGTTTGTTGCAAGTAAAAACAAATATGACATATTTTATAGTTTATAATTTTGTTTGTATTGTTACCTATTATCATATGTATGCCCACATGCTCTTGATGTGTAAGTTTTTGTAGGGTATTGTTCATGTAAAAGAGCAAAGTGGGTAGCCGGAAAGGGTTGGCCGGAAAATGTTGCCGGAATTTGACACTTTCCAGCAAAGCCTACTTCAAAGTAAACGCCTCCGCTGAATTAATTCCTTGTTAATATTTAAATAAGTAAAAAGAATATCTTTTTATTTAATACTTGTATTAATATATATGAGACAAGGTTTTGTTTTTTATTTGTTTTTTACTATTTATTTATAAAATATTATTCATTTGTAAAAATATCGAGCACAAAAAGATGCATGTAATTTGTATATTTATATGAATATGTCTAAATGTGGTTAAGTGGTTCGATCTATTGCAAGGAAATTAAGTAAGGTAGAGTATTATAGTTTTTTTAATTTAAAAATATATTGAAACTCACATTGTTTTAAATTAGCAAGGTTACACTTATACCCATAATACTTGAAATTTCACTATTTGCAATTCATTGAAGGGGATATTGAGTAAGGACACAAGCAAATGTAAGTTCATTCCCTTTCACAATTTAATTTGGAGAGAATAAGAGGTATAACATACTTAAATAAAACTCCTTCTCTTTTCCTTTTAAAGTCAAGTTTGCCAACACTACAAAAAGGAATCAACATTCACTTTCCACACAAGAACACCATTCTTTTCAATTGAATACATAATACAACCTTGAATAAAATTCAGATTTGGAGAGTTTCTATTTCCATTATATTACAACTCTAAAATTTCTTCTTTCATTGATACAACACATAGTTTAATAAATAAATATTTACAAGAACTCCTCTTTTAAAATGCAAGTAATACAAGCCTTCCACTCTAAGTGGAAACAACATGGGAAAATTTACAAAACTAGAATTCTTCCCTTAACCATACATATTTCCAACTCACTTTGACAAAACAAGTATAAGATAATACATTTACAAGAGTTTCCCTTTTTTTACAATACAAATACAATGCACTCCACACAAGGAGGTAACAACAAGAATACTTTACAACTCTTTCTTGATCTCATACAAACATCTCCATACAAGGCTTCACTCGAGATCCTCCAAAATTGTCATCATCCAATCAAAAACATGGAAGGGGAGTAGACAACACTCATCTCTCAACCTATATTCCAATGAGGAGAATCCATCCTCCTCATTGGCCCACGATCCCCAACAATATAGCAATAGTGGATATTGAAAAACCATTGCAACATATTAAAGGGCTTCAACATAACAACACTCATGCTAACATACAAACAATACATTCAAACACAAAAACAAAACAACACTAATCGCTAATCCCCAACACATAGGCTTACAATCTAAGCCAAGGGATAATAGAATAATGGGAACCACCTCCTTTTATTTCCCAAATGAGTTAGGGTTTCCACCCAAAATACCTCCATGTGCACATCTAAACTACTCAACATATCTTTTTTCCCTCCTAATGCAAAATACATAAAGTATAGAAATTTTACCCTTTTCACTCCCCATAGGTGGAACCCTACTCACGCTCCCTCCAAAATGCCTACAAATTTCCCTTTTCCCTCCAAAAGTGGTCCCATTTTATTTCTCCTACACATCTTAAGGCCATAATAAACCAAACCACATACACAAACACATACACTTGTTCATTTGTAAAACACAAAATCAAGTAAGTGAAAATAAGGGCATAGACCCTACCTTTCCATTTTCACTTCCATAATCTTCAATCCACAACCTTCAATCCCTTCCCAAAATCAAGAAAGTCACGAAAATCAAATTTTCAAAAGCTCTAAGTAAGAAATCCAAGCCAATTCCAAAAGAGTAAGTGTGCAAATGAAAATGAGTAACCCCCAAACTTCAACACAACATCAATAAATAGAAAAATAAGTGTGGAGGAGGTGAGGTGGCTCCATGTAGGATGCCACATCCCCTATCCTCCACTCCACCTCACTTGGTCAAACATCAAAACCAAGGCCAATCAATAGGTAAGGTAAGGATATGACAAGTTTCCTTCCACACACAAACACTTCCCCCATACTCCAAAGGACACTAATAAAATAAATTGTAAGAGAGTGCAATTAATTCCCTCTTTTCTCCCCCAAAACACATAATGAGGCCTAAAATCAACCCCCTCATCATAAGTATAGTTGGTGGTGATTTTAGAGGCATGGGGCAAGCTTAACTTGTCCCACAAGCCTCTAAAATCGGATCCAAAGTTGAATTTTGGGATTTGAGGGGTGAGTTGAGTGCACACATCAAAATAAATTAAAATCAAACTCAAATCCAAAATATTCCAAGGACTATCTACCCCAATAAATGCCCCAAAAGTCACATCCCAAAATTACTTTAATCACAAGATTAATTAATTAACAAGTCACAATATCAAAGGTAATACAAGGTGAGATTTCATTACAAATGAAGGCATCACATGCACAACAATTACATAAAATAAAATAAAATAAAAAAGGCCACACATACTCCCATGGTCACATTTTGAGGTCACCACAAAGGGGACCCCTAACAACTCAAGTAAACAGTAAACAATGCACAAGACTCAAAATTTTTAAGGTGACCCCATTGCCAATACCCAACATTCCTCCATTGTTGGTCTCCTAACCCCCTTCTTGTTGTTGTGATTTAAATTTCCTGCAACCAATCAAACAATACCCCTTCGGCCTCAAGGCCGCATCAAATACATCAATAAATAAAACACACACACACACACACACACACACACACACACACACACACACACACACACACACACACACACACACATCCAACAACATCATACACAAAGCTATATCATCATTATTAGAATTAGGAAGTTCTATCAATTATTTGAAATCACTGAACATCTTGATTTTGATAAATCATAACATCAAGAAGATCATAAGGTTAGTCCCACATCCAAATATAATCACCATCATCCAAAATCTAAAGCATCAGTATACAATGAAACCATACTAGATCATCATCTATGAATGTCTGCTAGTAGTCCATACCATCTATATTATATATCATAACATACTAATAATGTCCATCTATCAATGTATGCTAATCAAATACAACAACAATGTCCATGTCTCTAGTCCACAATAATAAAATCATATCACATCACAAGAACTCAACCAAACCATGTAAAGAACATACATAGCCCTCACAACATAGTACTTATTACACATGCACCCAAAGCAATAGTTTTCATAACATAAGTAGACTACAACAACATGGAATTCCCAACAATGCACATACGATGTTTCACACAACTTAGGACAATAACTGTAGTTACATAGTGTCAAAAAGGGGATCAAATCGTACCCTCAATGATGGGCATCAATTGTCAACACCACAAAACATAACTAGACTCACAGGAGTACACATAAATCATAACACCAACTCCCAAAAACATCACAAAACAACTCCATATACCTCTCGAAGCATCACAAAATAACTCTATATACCTCTCGAAGCAACACAAAATAAATCCATATACCTCATGAAGGATCACAAACAACTCTATATACCTCCTAAAGCATAACAAAACAAATCCATATACCTCATGAAGCATTAAAAATCAACTCTATATACCTCCCATAACATCACAAAATGACCACGTACACCTCCCAAGTGTCACAAAAATACTACATATATCTCCCGAATCATCACAAAACATCTCCATATACCTCCCAAGCAATAAAATAAAGATAAATTTTCCTTTTCACTCCCCAAAAGAGGTCGGTCACCCTATGGCCCTAGGTGCATAGAGTCCGGATACCTCTAACTCAAGTGGCATAATAACTCATGGTTCAACAACTTGCTAGTTATCTATATCTCCTTGGGGCATATCCCCATACAACTAGGCGATTACATAAGTTTCATCACTCCATGGTGAATCACATGACCCTATTCCAACACATTACAACATTAGAACCAGCATAACAATCCATTTCAAATACCAAGTGGCAAAAATCCTAAGCCTTGGGATAAGATATAAAAATTTTAAACATGAAAAGAAAATTATAGTCTACGTAAATAAATGTCCAAATAGCCATAGTTAGTGTAAAAATGCGCATGTTAGTGTAACAACCAAATAAAATGCCCAAAATATAAGAACACGTCAATCAAGAAAACTGTTGGTTCTAGCAAGAAAAGGGAAAATTTTCAATTTACGAATAAAATATGTATAGAGAAATAACACATCACAATAACTATGTGGCCTTATATGGCCACCAAAGGGGTACTCAATGAGTTGTTGGCACTCAGACATTGAGCCTCATCTCGTAAAATAACATATCAAATAATACAATTGTCATCATCTCTGTCTGAATCATCCCTCCACTTTGCTTCCACAAGGCTCAACATAGTCGTAACTACAGTTAGGTTGAATCCGTATGATAACCATATATGGAGAGAGAAAGGAGTACATGTCGCCATCTACTTAGCCTAAGGTCTCCGCAAAATACAATTTGCATGACACCCATTGAGTAAGTGCCATACATACCAAACGAATAAAAGTGGTTTTTTTAGCCTATGTAAGACTCCACTTCCTATCTTGTACTCGGCTTGAGTGACTGGTCAATGGTACACATTTCCTCACTCCAAACATACACCTTTTATCAATTTCCCTTAGGGTTGGTTAGTGTAGGGTTCACAACATAACACATAACTACATCACTAACACAATGGTGATTCACACACATTAACCATAGCGTCTTACACATGGTATATATATAGGGTATAATACAATCATTACTTTCATGGGTTACGATACATCACATTACCACATACTGCACCTAAAGTGTAATCACTGTACAATAGGGATCATACGTTCACCATATGCCCCTAAATCATGACATGAACCATCACATATTACATGAATTATACGTATGATGAACACAGTGAGTAACATTACAACATAAAATCAATTGCTATATAACATGGTGACACACACAATTCATCACAACACGGTGACAACATCACAATACAATCCAATTCACTATACGCCAATTATGTCATTGACATTAACCATCATATATTACATGAATTATACATATCATAAAAATAGTGAGTAACATTACAACATAAAATCAATTGCTATATAACATGGTGACACACACAATTCATCACAACACGGTGGCAACATCACAATACAATCCAATTCACTATACACCAATTATGTCATGCAACACATCAGCACACCTACATACCACAAAATAACAAGAAACTCCAACACTCCACAATCCACAATAACATTATTTTCACACACACCAAGGTGGCACATCACACGTGAACTCCTCATTGAATCATCACAAGCACATCAACATGGTAACAAATATGCACTAAGTGACATGCACAACATGTGCATTCATAATATCACAGTTACAACGTTGGTCACATAACAACATATATCACATTACTCTTCCAATATCCACCACCACCACCATGTAAAAACATCACAACTCCAATCCATCCCAGAGGTTTGAGAGCATGAACCTCCGCTCTGATACCAAATGTAACGCCCAAATTTTACACACACAAATACAACACTAAAAATACCATAATACATTTTTTTGGCTCACATTATAGTTCACACGACACTTCAGAGGATCACTTATGACAACGCACAACACGAGATCAATTTGCACAACATTAACCCACATAGGCAACATGAAAACACGTGACGCACATCAAGGCCACTCTTTTTAAACAACCAGACACAACATAATGATTCTATCCATAGTATAAACTATAGATAGGGTCTTTCCACGAACGATAATTTTATGATTACACATTTATTACAATCATGTTTCAATCTTTAACTTAATTTATACGAAGGATCACAATATGTGAATAATACATTCCTTTTTCCTTTTTCCAAATTTCCTTTATGTTTCTTAACATTTAACTCATGGTGTATCTCGTTGAATAAGGATCATTTCCATTATTTCAATTTCTTGTTTAATTTTCTCATTCGTTAATAAGGGTATTTAGTAACACATAAGGCTACCATCAATGACACCACAGCTTTCTGGTTTACAATTTTATTACCTTTATCTTTCGTCATTGGCCTTATTTACTTGAGATTACTTATCAATTATTTTATAACTAGACTACATTATCTTTACTTTATTTAACATTTCACTTTAATTATCCCACATAATTTTGCTTGTTTCCCCCATTGCACAAGAGTGATGTATCTTGGTTGTTTGTGTGAAGATATGTACATACATGATCCTTTTAGTGTTTGTTCCAAGGATTCATTTTCTAAGTTGCTTGTTTGATTAGATTTTCCATTTATCTTAGTTGCAACAAGGGAGGTTATCATGAAGCAAAGGAAGTTTATTGATTCAAAAGTAGATAGATTACACGTTATTTCATATTAACATTTAAGTTTTAAGGTTAGTCTATTTATTTTTACGTTATTACAACTAACCACATATCCCATCTACTTCACTTAATTTCTTAGTCGTCAAGGTACTAACAAGTATGATTTCACACTCCACCAGGTTTGAATTCCTAGACAATTAGGTATTAGATGTGTGTTACGAGGAGACATTCAATTATAAATTTTACACATCTTACTATGGTCACAACTAGAGCGATTGAACACCCTTACCTCCAATAATCATCATGTAACTCTAGGTACATTCGATACTTCTTGTCAAGATGGAACTCTTGGGGTTTAAGGGGATTCACACTCAATATTATCTTGTGTGGTTAAGTAAAACATAGGACCCACTTGAATCAATTACATTCATCTTAAAATGATTTCACTTAATTTGATTTAAATAGCATTTTGAAATTTGTTGAGTAACCCATTTTTCAATAAGGACATTTGCATGCTCGTGAGCCTACTAGCTCTCATCCTAGGGAATTTCCTCAAGAACATGATTACCTAGTTTCACAATGTACATTCATTACACATTAGGAAAAGTGGAGAACAAGAGGGAATACTCCTTCATATAGAGGATTACGGTTCACCTTAGGGATCAAATGTCAAGAATTTTAGTCCCTCGCCATAAGATGGTTTATGCACATTATATGAATGATCTAAATTTCACCTTTATCCAAGCACATCATCCTACAGTTACATTTTCACCAACTAATCGTAACTTAATAAGTTGCTAACTTTCACAATTAACCCTTAGTATTGCACCATTAAGCCCAACGATAAATGAGATTGAGTATTGAGTTCATTTATAATCCCAAATCTTAAAGTTGACTCTACACGTGTTTTTGGCAAAGAGGTTTTAAATCATGTTTAGAGTTGGTTTCCCCTAGAGTACTACCTTAATAAAGTCACATTCTCCTTACCACACACCCAACTATCAATCCAAGGAGGGGATGACATACACTAAGAAAAAGTTAAACTATGTTGTTTGTAGAATCGTCAAGTTCACGACAATGTCGCTGAGCATACAACCTATGGTGATAAATTCAACTAGGGATCTAATTTACTTAAGCTAGATGGTGCCATCAAGTATGAAGGTATATGATCATTCTAAGGTTTTAGTTTTCTATGCTAAAAGAAATCACACATGAAGAGTAGTTATACACGAATTTTATACTAGGGTTGATTGTTTCGTTTAGATCTCTTTATTACATTTTCAAGGTAAGAATTACAACACACCAATTATTTAATTATAGATTGCACACTCGGAATTGCACTAGATAAGCTATTAAACTCAATTTCACTTAACACAATAGCCCACTTTTACAATACAAAACTTGGAATCAAAATAACACCCATATATAGATGAACATTTCCCTTAAACACTAGCATCTTAAAAATGTTACAAAACTTCACTAATAAACCCTTCAATACTTTGCAAAATGTAGAACTATCCTCTACAATTTTACTTAACATATATATCCAACCCCATTTCTACCATATGTAAAATTTGAATCAAAAGAACACCTATAGTTAAATGCACAATTCCCAAAGCACCCTAAAACTAGCATCTCATACATATTATCAAATTTTAATAACAAGTCTTTATTGTAACATAACAATGCATGTATATATATATATATATATATATATATATATATATATATATATATATATATATATATATATATATATGTATATTTCATTAACATACATAAATTACAATAATACATAATGAGTTATAACCACGTCATTTTTCCATCCTACTTGCATCCTGTAAAACCATGTGAGCATGAAATCAACAATAAATCATTGGCATGACATCCACCTAGATCTAGCATAATTAACATTTTTAGTTTCCCATTTACATAATAATAATAATTTTCATTCGAAAGGAGAGGGTTAGAGACACATATTTATTTCACTTCATTTCTTAACCAAGGAGAGAGAAAGAGATAGGGAGAGAGAGAACCACTATTTTTTCAAAAGTTCAATTTCACACAACAAGTCACATGATAGAGTTTCAAATAATTAGTTACAAGTGTCAAAAAGTTTCCATGGGGGTTTGGTAACCCGATGGGGTCCTAAAACTTTCTTTTTTATGTTTTCTTGCTAGTTGTAAAAACATTCAATTTAGGCTTGGAGGCTAAGAAACCAATTTCAAACGTTGTCTTCCAATGAGAAAACACACCATAGGTAAGTTTCTACGTGTCCTCCTATACACCAATAATTCATAGGAACTGACGAAATTCAGAACTAGCGACGATTTTCAAATGGCGATGGGTTTTCTGGAGCCACCGGTCGTAATTGGTCCAGTTTGACCTAGTCAAACTATGACCGAGAGGCCTACAAAATGCCTTTGTCAAACTATCAAGAAGAGTGTTTTTCCCAAACTGAAGGTTCCAGGAAATTTTCTAGTAAAAATACTAGAGGTTTGCAAAGGCGAGATAAGCATTTCATTGTTCAGGGTTTAAATAGCGAGCCGATACGAAACCCAACTTTTCAATTTTAACAACTTCCTAAAAGTGCAACACGAGGTAACAGGGCTCCTAGAGGAGCATCGAAAAGATCATAGATGATCAATTGAGGTCGATCTAAGGATTGAAGTGACTCCTCACATAACAAGGTACATGAAGGAAACTTAACATCTCCTTTCCAGAGTTACAAAGGTTATTTTGTGATTCTTCAAAAATTGTGATTTATCTATTTTAACAAGGAAGCGGTCAACATATTTACAGGGAACTCAACTTCAGCCTGTCAATAAAAAGGGGTACTATAGCAATCTAGTTTGGTTAGGAAGTTTACTAGATCATCACAAATGAGGGTTTGAGTTCATGGTTGTCTACCAAGGAATATTTGAATTGCGTAAGTTATGATATGTCATCTTATTGTTTTGAAAACAAGTTTATTTAAAACAAACAAATCTATGATAATCCTATGGTTTAAAATTTTATTTCGTTGAAAAGAGAGACTAAAGAACAAGAATTATGAAAGATATGGAGAGATGAACCATGCCCTGGAATTGATCAGTGATAAAATTTAAGCGGTTTTTGGCATTTCATGAGCCGGGTGTAGTAGCTGAGGGGTTTCAAAACCTTTTCACTAAGGAACATTCAAGGGAGAGCCACATCATTCAAACTATAAATCCCACCATGTCCACATATAATAACATTTACTTGAGAGTTTCTAAGGCCTTTTAACAAACCCATTTTGTGAATACCTTGCTATCATAGCAATCCATGAGACCACATTCCATTTGAGAACTCACATAGTTCACATGATAGGTTCATTCTTCTACATTTTTGCATATATATCTACCAGGGTCAGAATTGAACCACATTTGATTACCCTCTACAATATGGTTTCCTCCTCTTTCAATTAATTTACCGTGCAAAAGAGGCCTATGCCCAACTTATTATTGTAGTTTCTAGAAAGCATTTTCAGTGTTGATTAGCTTTGTGTCCTTTTACATACGTCGTTGGATGGGATGTAATGTTGTTTAGCCTCCTCAGAAATAATTTTAGAGGAATAGAATGTCTTGTTGATGTAGATTGTCTATGCCCTTATGGATGTCCATGTCCTGTTCTAAATTATCCATTTTTACATAGGGTGGAGGATGTTGGCAAAGGATGTGAATACTAGCTTGGTATTTGAATAGTTCTGAGGCATTTTCGGTAAACACATTTTGTAATTATCCTCTTATTATTGCAGTTCATGCAAAATTTCTTTTAGGGAATTCAAATCGAAAGCAGTTCATATACCAAATGCATGCTTCCATATTTTGCATACACGTCTACTAGAGCCTTTGCAACTACAACATATGACAAAAATTCCTCTATCTTATATGCTTGGTTGGATGTCCATACCCTGTTCAGAGCTCGGAGTTTGGCACGATCCCGAGAGTTCACTGGAAGGAAATTGAGCACGTTGGAGACCCATTTGTTGCATACGTGAAACAATGGGACTATCTCGTGAGGGAAACTATGTCTTCTGCATAATTTTTCGCTGTAACTATCCAAACATTACTAAATTTATAATGTTAACTTGGTTTCACTGTGGTCAAAGCCTACGGATCTCAAATAAAGTGTTTGTATTATTAAGCAAGGAGAATGTCATGTTTGATTGACCAATGAGGGTGCCCATGTGCTGTGTCAGAGAGGTCCATGTGACTTCACATGGAAATAATTACTCCACTCACTCACTTGTCACCAACCCACATACCAAGCTTTTTTATATTATATTTCTTTTCGGGCATTACATTTCCTCCCCTTATAAGAGCATCGTCCTTGATGTGACACAACACCGAATCTCGAAGGGTACATAGGAAATAAAATCAATAACAACACATGTCGTTTGACATAACAACTTATCGATCTGAATGCAACCACAAGGAAGCAACTAAATTTGGCAATATCTTAAATTTTAATGTTCTGTGAAGATTGACAGTTCTATTTTTCTTTATTACTTAGTCTTTTCCTTTAAATTATTTATTAATCTCAACTCTCAGTATTTCATTGTTTAAGATTTTAGTTTTCTTATGTTCATGGGTGCCCAATAGAACTGACATCACAATACCGCATCGTGGGCCAAACCGTAACACCCACAAAAATGACATTCAAAACCATGTTAAAACCTACTAATTTATTGGGGAAAGATTTGTGGATTTTTTTAAAGGGTTATAAGGGTAAACATTAATCATGGTTTAATTAATTTCTGATTTATTATTTATCTCGTTTGTCCACTAAGGTCCCTAATAAATTTTATAAACAATTCCTAAGTTATAATAGTCACATTTAGCTATGTTGTTTACACCCATATTACACCCTTACTCCATTTGATTAATTTTTGCATTTACTTTTATCTCTTTTAAACCCCTCAATTAATTTAATTAAAAATACCAAATTTGTCACTTTAGTTTTAACAGCTAGCACAAACATCATTTACTTATTTATTAATTCAAGGTAGAAGGGGAGGGGGTCATAACATAGTATAACCCACTAAGTGTAGGTACCCTAGGTGGCCTTATTAGTTAATTAGATTTCTAACATTTTGCACATACTCATTCCCACAAAAGGTAACATCACTTAAGTAATGTAGGATTCATTCTAAACCATTGGATTAGATCTATCTTGGCCATTGGATCTAGAATAAACAAAAAAACCCTAGAAATCCTTATAAGTTCTCCTCTTATTCTTTTCTTAGCCTATTATCTCATTTTCACTTTTGTAGGTTGAGTATGGAGGAGGAGTGGAAGTCATGGAGTTTGAGGGAGTTCATGGAGGTTTTTCTTATCAAGATTTGCAATGAAAGGAAACCCTCCCTCTATTTTATTCTTCATATATTTATTTATGCTTTTTGATCTCTATTTTTAGTCTTTATTTTTAATATTATGACACCTTCATAGATAATATGATAGTACAATGACAATTTTGAAGAACCCATAAAAAAACTTATAGAAATAGTAGCAAATTTTGTTGAAGCAAGATTCGTTGGGGTGGAAAATCTTAAAATAATGGCTATCGTGACTATGGTGAAAATGGAAGAAATTATAAAAATGGTTGCATTTGTAAATTTGAATCCTACCTAATTTTTCTAATTTTAAAAAACAATGTGAAAAATTGATTATGACAAAAATGGAAGAAATTATATAAATGGTTGCATATGTAAATTTGAATCTTACCTAATTTTTCTAATTTTAAAAAATAATTTAAAAAATTTCCTTTTTTTTTTTTTTTTTTTTTTTTCGTTTTTTAGGTTATATTTCATTTGTCTAATCCATTGATCATATGGAGTGAATTACATGTATTCATTACTTAAACAACATAACTTATTGATTTATGAAATTTGGACCCATTATCCATTGATCTCTTACAATGTGTCAACATCCTATGCTTATTTTGTTCAATAGTCTTCTACCTTAGTCTTTCTTTACTTTGAAACTTTTCAACACTTTTCCAAAAGGTCTCTCACAAATTCAAACTAGGATGCAAACAATACCTTTTTATGATTTAAATGGTCCCGAAATTCCTTAAGTAAAGAATATCACGTCAATAGAATCTATATTATAAATTTAATCTTAATAATCATTTAATTAAGTAGAACATTACTTGAATTGGTGCCTTTAATATATTTGATCATATCAACACACACACACACACACATACACACACACATACATACATACATACATACATGCATGCATACACATGGCCAATTTAATCAAATTTTAAAATTTCTCTCTAAAATGTTAGTAATTTTGATCCAAGGGCTATAGAATTCATGACAATCCAAACATGTTTTAAAATCTTAGCTCGCTATTTAGAGACGATCCATCAAAAAAACTTGATATTAGCATTTGTTTGACTTGTGAATGGGAAATAATAACATTTGTGATTATTATTTGACAAATCTTAAGCATTCATTTGATGTCCTTGAAATAGCCAAATGAGACTTTCAAAATCTCTAAAAATAGCCAAATTACAAATGTTATCCACTAAATTTTTCCGTAGGTAAATAATTCGTTGCTTATGATTTTGGCTATCTTTTTTTAATTGTAACTCATTTATTTACTTTTCACTCCAATTTTGACAATTACGAATAATAAATATGATGGTGTGTTTTTAATTGAAAAATTAAAGTTATAATTATATTAACTCGGAAGTGATCAATATGGAGTGAAGTCCCTTTTATTATATTATTTAAATTTTCTTTTAAGTAAAAATAAATACTAAAATATATAAGAAGGAACAAAAATAAAAAGATGTGACCAAAAATCATAATCATATATAAAATATATAATATTTATTCAAATTTATTTTGATAGGTTTATAAAATGGACATGTATGTCCAAGAGGATATTTAAAACCTTTGTTTCACAATGAAAAATAGGCTTCATGTCATTCAAAAGGTTTTCAAATGGATATATATACGCAAAAAGATCTTTCAAAATGAAAAACAAACTTCATGACATTAATATCAAATCTCCAATAAATAAATATATATATATCTCTGCATGTTAGACTAACATATTTAAGTTGGGAATTGTTTCTCAAACAATTCAAATATAAACAATTTTTATAGAAGAAAAATAAATTATTGGGTTTGAATATCTTGTAATTTTTTTAGGATGTCGTGCAACAATATTAAACAATATTAAAGGTAAAGTCATATTTATTCCCCACATTAACATAATATATACATTTGAGTATAGATTACTGATACATGCCATATATATGCATTTCACTTTGAGCCCATTTAAGGATATATAGTGACGGGTAGATCTTAGTCATACATGAGAATGAATGTGTATAAATACTATACGTTGAGAGAAAATTAAGAAAATATGTAAAATGGTACGTCTTTCACACCAATATAAGAGAGTTTGCCTCTACACTCCCATGAGACCTCAAATTCGATATGACAATCTATAGGGAATAACAACTAAAAAGCACTAAACATAGACACCTCATAGTCAATACAATCAGTTTAAGGAAGCTCTGATCGACAAGACTTATACAAGTATTATATAAAATTTGTGATTGACAAATAATGACTTGTCAATGCTAGATTAGATACTAGGCCATAACAAGCTATTTCATTTATTCATCACAATTATTATAGTAAAACACCACCTCCTCTTTTATATAAACAAATAAAAAGCCAGATAACAACAATACTAATTAACTCAACGTAGTGCTGCAATATATAAACCAGAATGTCTCTTACATATAAAAGACAAGGAAGAAGAGAACAAGATCGAAAAATATGTCACTTTTCAAATTGACTATATAAAAATCGAACGGATGAGTAACGAGTATCAAGAACCATGAAAGAAGAGACGGTGCTGGCGACAAGACACGTTTGGGAAGGCCTTCATTGCCTGCGATTTCCCATGACATTGTTTTTCTATTAGCGAAACAAATATGATCTTGAAAGACTTTATACATTTTAAGAGAGTAATTAATTTGAGGAGGTGGTTTTCCTTTTATAAACATTTGCCAAAATTGATTTATTCCATTTATTGTCTTCATGTGGTCATATAGCGAATAAAATATTTTTAAAACTTATATTTCTATTCACATGATAAAAAGGAAGAGAAGAGGCCATGATACTCGAACGAGGATGAAAATTAAAGATGAGTTTTTTAAGGAAACAAGATGATAATCAAAGATGAGATTAATTTAGCAGCTAGTTAGTTTTGGTAGCTCTGTTAGAATTGCAAAGGCTGCCATACATGTAAGGTGATTTTACTATAGATTTTGTATTAACTAATATGCCAATATTTTTATTTTTAATATAGAAATTATAAGGTAGGAACTAATTGTTTGTTCATAGACATTACAATTGTCTATTATGATTATGAATTATAAATCTAAAACATTTATCGATCTAATTGTTTCGATCCTTTTTGCGTATAATCAGAGATTGAAACAGATAAGGGTGTAGGAGGTTTACCTATTGTTTGGTGATGGGTAGAAGGTGGAATGTGCGTGTGTAGACTTCCGATCTCGGTCGATCGTGTGTGAATTCCTTTTTGGCTGGGAAGGACTACCTGTAATAGAAAACAATACCACAAGAGAGAGTTAAATAGTATATGGTAGTGGATTGCTTAGCGTATGCTAGATCCAGGAAGTGCGATACTTCCTAGAGGGTTGTCAATCCACTATTTTATAAATTAATATTAAATAACTGAAACATGTAAATAAAAGGAATCTAGTGCTAGTGTTCTGATTTGGGTGCCTCAGATTACTATCAATGTTGATCCAATTAAATACTAGAACTATGTAGGTAAAAGGTCTTTGGGTCGGTCATGGGTAGTCTACATGGTCCGTAGGTCATGGATAGCATCTTATTAGGGGTGGGTAGGGTATTTTAGGTTGTTTGGGTGAGTGGGTAGGTTGCTTTGGTCTTTCTTGTGTGTTAATAGACATAGAGACCGACGCCGTAGTCTGTCTGACGATCTTTGGTGGAGGGTAAACCGATGCGGTCGAAGGTTGATGATATTGGTCGTTGTAGAAGTGACAGAGGTTTGGGTAGGTGGTGTTTGGGTTCCACTGCTTTCAAAACAGAGGGTTAAAAGGGTAGGGGTGAGGTTCGAGTGAATGATAGGTTTAGGGTCAAAGTCTTGGGGTCTTGGGAGGTGGTTTTGGGTATGTTGAGTATAAAGTGGAGAGTTGGTAGATAATGAGTAACGACGATGGTCAAGGTAGACCGACCTGTCATCACCAATCCGGCACTATGATAATTCTTCACCGGGAACTCCTCGTCTTTATGATTATTTACTAATGCACGCCTTTTTAGTTTGGTGGATGTAATCTGGAAGCAAAACAACAACCGAACACAAGAATACCATAGACTATGATAAGACGAATGACGACAAATATGAAATATCAAAATAAATTATAATATTAACATTAAACTCATTACAATCTCACCCATGAGATACTTCAACAAGACTATGGGAGAAACTTTACAATTACACCTCTTGATGGCTTCTTCAACACACCTTTAATCGATGGCTTCCTTCGCACACTTCCTACAATATTTCTCACTACTTCTTTCTATGCCAAATGAGGGGGTGGCCTCTCTATTTATAGAACTTCAGGGCTTATCCATCCTATCTCTAAGATAGGATAAGAAATCCACTCGACGAATCATATTATATACCTTAACTCTTATCTCGTACATGTAAGCTTATCTCATTAAGATAAGATAAACCTTATCATTTTACATGGGTTCCACATTTTTAGACTTTTTATAAATAAAATACACAAAATATTTATGACCTCACTCCTTGTCCTTATTACCAATATAATATTTCTAATTCCTAATCATGTAGACCCTACTTCTCTAATTACCCAAACTTTGACATTTTAACATTACCGGACCACTTACGACAAATATTTACTTTTTACAACATTCCTATTGTACTTTGACCATTACCGTACTCCACATTATTGGCGGCACCGCATCTTGTGGCGCCGTTATCTTCTATCGGACGCTACTACTAATTACACTTAACAACATCCTATTCCTAATACATACATTAATGAAATAGAAATTATGGAGGAAAATTTTAGTGTCGACATCTTCCCCCTTCCTAGCTTCTACTCCGTCCTCGGAGTAGACTATTATGGTGCTTGGAAAATCTTCAACTTGTCGTGGTTGACCCATTTCGTAATGGGAGTGCCATCCAATTCCTCCAGTCGGTACGTACCATTTTCATGCACAACTGCTATTTTGTAGGGCCCCATCCATTTTGGAAGAAATTTTCTGTCTTCTTTTTTTGTATCTGGAATCATATACTAGGACCAAGTCATTCACATGAAATGGAGACCATCGGATCTTTTGATCAAAGTATTCCTTCTGCTTCATTTTCTTCTTATGGCTTGTATCCTTTGCTATTTCCCTCATTTCCTTTAGCAAATGAAGATGTACCAACCTTTCTTTTCTTTGAATCACTTTCATCCATCCTTTCATTTTCATAACTCTCATAGGTGGGAATATCAAACTCAATAGGAAGAAGCTGGATCAATGCCATAGGCCAACTGAAATGGGGAGTATCCTGTTCTGACTTTGATGTTGCCCTATATGCCCACAATGCTTTGCATGAATCCTTTTATCCCATTTATGTACCGCAAGGCTGCATCTTTTGCTAGAATTTGACACAAACAAAATTTGTTCGTTCCACTGTCCATTTGTGCTTGGCTTGTATGTTGTTGCCTTCCTGTGCTTGATAGAAAACTTATTGACTAGGGCTTCTACCACCTCATTAATGAAGTGGCTTCCTTGATCTGTTACAATTTCTAATGGACAACCAAATCTGGTGACAATGCGTTCATATATGAACCTTGCCACTTCATCCATGGAAGCTGTTTTCAATGGCCTAGCTTCAACCCACTTGGTTAAATAATCTGTGGCAACTACAATATACTTATTTTGACGTGATGTAGTTGGAAGTGGACCTACAATGTCTATTCCCCATTTTTCAAAGGGACCAAGGGGAAGAATAGGACATAATGGAGCTGATGAAGTCTTACGGTTACCATGTGTTTGACAAATATCACATGTCTTACAATAATTATAACAATCTTTAAAAAGAGTGGGCGGTGATAACTGCATCCAAGATCCTTCTTCTTTGCTGTAAATTGTCCAGAGAAGTGCCCTCCACATGTACCATTGTGGAATTCTTCTAGCAGCTCCTTTCCTTGATCACGTCCAACCGCCTCTTGTCTTTGTCCATCGAGGTCCTATTCAAAATAATGCTCCATGCGAGAATAGAATATGGGCGATCGGCTTGAGTAATCTTTCTCTTAGTCTTTGCATCGGCACCATCAGAAACTTGAATTCATTCGAGATAATTCCAAATATCTATGTATTCACTAGGGATTGTGTCGAGGAGAACAATCTTTGCATCGGAAAATCATCATCATCACAAGATGATCCTAAACCATCATAGGCTCGAGAGAGTGCATCTGCATTGACATGCTTCTTCCCTGGCCTATCTATAATATCAAATTCAAATTCTTGTAGCAAAATTATGCATCTTTCTATCCTCCCCGATGGGTTAGGCTTATTGACAATATATTTGAGCACGATGATCCGTTACAACTATAAATTTCTGCCCTAGCAAGTAATTTCTAAACTTCTTTACAAAAAATGATAGCGAGCCTCTTTTTGATTCTGTATAGTTTACCTCAAAGACTTTGCTCATTTGTCTCACTCCCAAAGTAAATTGGATGTTCATTCCCATTTTCATCCTTTTGGCTCAAAGTACTACCTAGTGCTGCATCTGAGGCATCGGTGTACACAATGAATGACTTGCTCCAATCTGGATTATTCAAAAGCAATGAAGACACCAGGGCTTCCTTCGATTGTCCAAAAGCTTCATGCGCCTTGTTTCTGGTTCATAAGCAACATCCTTCTTCAAGAATCAAGGTTAGTGGTCATGTGCAATCTTTGAGAAATTCTTGATGAACCTTCTATAGTAACCCACATGGCCTAAAAATGATCTCAATTTACTTCTATTTATAGGAAATGGTAAATCTTTGATTTTTGAAACTTTATCAGGATTAGTACCAATACCATCTCTGGATACAACATGCCCTAACAAAATGCCTTTAGAACATCCAAAGACACACTTTGTAGGGTTTAGTGAGGCTTGTGCTTCATCTAACCTTTGAAATGCTGTCTCCATCTGGTGCAGGTGGTCCAACTTGCTCCCATAGATGCAAAAATCATCCAGAAATACTCTGATGAAGGTCCCAATGTAGGGTTCGAACACCCTATTCATCAAACGCTGGAATGTTCTTTGGAGTATTACACAACCCAAAAGGCATAACTCTATAAGCAAACGTTCCCGGGAGTGGTGAACGTGGTCTTGACTAATATTTCTACTATATACGAACTTGGTTGTAGCCGCCCCATATCCATCAAGAAAACTATAGCACTCTGGCCATTTACTTCGTCAGATCTGATCGAAAATGGAAGAGAGTAATGATCCTCTTTGTTGCCTTATTGAGCTTCCCTTAATCAACACAAATGCGTAGCTTCCCATTCTTTTTTATTGAGATCACAATGGGAGAAACCCATTCCGAATTCTCCACAAATATGAATCCTGCATCAAGTAACTTATCTATTTCTTCTTTTACGGTCTTGGAAAAATTAGGATTCATTCTATATGGCATTTGCTTTATAGGCTTAGCATCATCTACCGATCAATACAATGTTCTACCCAACTTACTTAACGGAGTTCCTTGTAATCAAAAGTGAATAGGTGTATGTACCTTCGAAAGAGCTGGAGGTAGGATTCCTTCTCACTCTCCATCACAGCATCACCAATCTTTATTTGTTGGAGACGATCATCAACTTCTTCTTCAGATAATTTTATGGGGTCATGAGTTGGTGTGGTGGGAGATATCCATGACCTGAAACATCCACCTCACTTTCTTCATCTTCAGTGTCCACTTCACTGGTACTAGAGTAATTAGAGGATGTCCAATCATCAGTTTCATCACTTGAATCCACAGGTTCTACTTTATGATGTCGAGGGATCACGTTTATCTTCACCCTCTCTCTACCACGTCCAAGTGTCATGAAACCTTCATTCCGGTGAGTTTCTTGCATGACTCTCCTTAGCCATGGTCTTCCCAAAGACATTGGGTACGCAATGCACCATTTTTCATCACCCGAAAGTCTACCACACATACAACACCCATAACAAATATTGCCACATTTGAAATTACACCTTCGGTTTAGTTTTCCCTTATTTAATGACCTTAACATAAGTGTTGAAGGGCGATCAATTTTAAACCCAACATATTCATTACAGACTCGGTCATTACATTAACTGCAGCACCTCCATCAACTAAGACATCATGAATTGAAATACCATTACATAATACCTCAGCTTGTGGAGCATAGGGATCCGCCTCTGCCTCCAAAACAGGGGACCTCAGTCTCCTTCCTTCTTCGAGCATTGAGTCCACTTCGCAACTCCCGCCTCTTCTCAGAAGACATAGCCAAGAGTTGACCATATGTAATATTTGCAGGCCTTTTGGATAGATCTTCCAAGATGGAGTATGGTCCTTGCCCCTGTGAAATCAGAAAATCCTGCACACCCAACTTTCTTCTCCTATGTTTCTTACTAGTTTCTTCTTTCATCTTCTTAGGATCATTTCCATCTTGATTATCTTTCTCTTTCTTTCTTTTTGTTACAAACACATCTACTTCATTATTTCTACTCTTATCTACTACATCAAAAGAATTCACAAGTGCTTTTCCTTTATCATTATCTCCTTACCGGATGTAGAAGCTCTATCCGACAATTATACTTATAATGACCCTTTTTATAACAACCATAACAAACAACTTCAGAAATATTTCTCTTTGGACCTCTATCTCCTCCCTGAGAACTAAATTCCTTTCCTTGAAGAAGATTAATAGTTAACTGACCCATCTTTTTGAGCAGATCTTCATACTCAGTAGATGTATTAGGAGAAATATTTGTGCTCACCGGGAGTGGTTGTGGATTCAGGACCAAAGGTGCTGGTGTAGGCTCTACTTTAGCAACAATTTCTTTGGGCTCCTCTTCCATGCTTTCTTCTTGCCTTCTTGCAATCTCCTTTGCTTGTTCAATGGTAGCTGGGCGGTCATACTTCACTCGTTGTCTGATCTCCAGCTTCATCCCAAGAATGAAGTGCTTACAGAGGAGATTATCCACGCCATTCATCAACCCATCCGCTAGTCCTTCCTTCTGGATCTGGGCATCGAGCTTCCTCCTTAGCTCTAGAACACGAGCATGATAATCCCTTATCTTCTCCTTCTCTCCTTGGGATAGCTTTGTGATCTCGATCATGAGATCTGCATATTTCTGTTGTTCACCAAATTCTTCAAGAAAACTTTCGGTTAATAAATCCCATGAATTTTTCACATTATCACCTAGTGTTTCAAACCACCTAAGTGTTGAACCATCCAAAAAGGTAGGAAAAAATTCAGTCCATTGTTCCTTTCTTATAAGGCCATTACAAATACAAGATCGTTTAAACTCTTGAATGAAAGAAGAAGCATCTTCATTAGATTGAGCTGAAAAAACAGGAATCTTTCCCATTTTCAAAAGTAACCACCGTGAAATACCAACCCACAAGTACAATTAACAAGACTTATGTGCACAAATAATTGGAATCACTATACTAGAAAGTGACTTTACACCTTTCTTCATAAAATAGAAATGACCACGGTAAACTATGGTAAAACTTGACTTACTACGGTAAAACTGTAAGACTTTTGTGGTAAATACTATTCACGGTAAAAGTGAAGTTCTCTGCGGTAAATACTATTCACGGTAAAAAGTGACTTTCTTTGGTAATTACTATTCCCAAAGAAAAAGGACTTTACCAGGGGTAACTACTATTCATGGAAAAAATGACTTTAACATGGTAACTACTATTCACGGTAAAAATGACTTTACCATGGTAACTACTATGCCTGCAGTAAAAACAAGGTTACCCTCCAATTAATTTTTGCCTAAGTGGGAATATCTCTCCGAAAATCCACCAACGAGGAATGGTCGGCAAGAACGGAACCAAAATGTCATCACCAATCCGGCACTATGATAATTCTTCACCGAAATCCTCGTGTTATGATTATTTACTAATGCACATGACCTTTAGTTTGGTGGATGTAATCTGGAAGCAAAACAACAACCGAACACAAGAATACCATAGACTATGATAAGACGCAGAATGACGACAAATATGAAATATCAAAATAAATTATAATATTAACATTAAATCTATTCTGAATCTCACCCATGAGATACTTCAACAAGACTATGGGAGAAACTTTACAATTACACCTCTTGATGGCTTCTTGAACACACCTTTAAGCGATGGCTTCCTTCGCACACTTCCTACAATATTTCTCACTACTTCTTTCTATGCCAAATGAGGGGTGGCCTCTCTATTTATAGAACTTCCGAGGCTTATCCATCCTATCTCTAAGATAGGATAAGAAATCCACTACGACGAATCATATTATATACCTTAACTCTTATCTGTACATGTAAGCTTATCTTTAAGATAAGATAAACCTTATCATTTTACATGGGTTCCACATTTTTAGACTTTTTACAAATAAAATACACAAAATATTTATGACCTCACTCCTTGTCCTTATTACCAATATAATATTTCTAATTCCTAATCATGTAGACCCTACTTCTCTAATTACCCAAACTTTGACATTTTAACATTACCGGACCACTTACGACAAATATTTACTTTTTACAACATTCCTATTGTACTTTGACTGTTACCGTACTCCACATTATTGGCGGCACCGTACTGACGGCGCCGTTATCTTCTATCGGACGCTACTACTAATTACACTTAACAACATCCTATTCCTAATACATACATTAATGAAATAGAAATTATGGAGGAAAATTTTAGTGTCGACATCTTCCCCCTTCCTAGCTTCTACTCCGTCCTCGGAGTAGACTATTCTGGTGCTTGGAAAATCTTCAACTTGTCGTGGTTGACCCATTTCGTAATGGGAGTGCCATCCAATTCCTCCAGTCGGTACGTACCATTTTCATGCACAACTGCTATTTTGTAGGGCCCCATCCATTTTGGAAGAAATTTTCTCTGTCTTCTTTTTTGTATCTGGAATCATATACTAGGACCAAGTCATTCACATGAAATGGAGACCATCGGATCTTTTGATCAAAGTATTCCTTCTGCTTCATTTTCTTCTTATGGCTTGTATCCTTTGCTATTTCCCTCATTTCCTCTAGCAAATGAAGATGTACCAACCTTTCTTTTACTGAATCACTTTCATCCATCCTTTCATTTTCATAACTCTCACAGTGGGAATATCAAAACTCAATAGGAAGAACTGGATCAATGCCATAGGCCAACCGAAATGGGAGTATCCTGTTGCTGACTTTGATGTTGCCCTATATGCCCACAATGCTTTGCATGAATCCTTTTATCCCATTTATGTACTGCAAGAGCTGCATCTTTTGCTAGAATTTGACACACACAAAAATTTGTTCGTTCTACTTTGTCCATTTGTGCTTGGCTTGTATGTTGTTGCCTTCTGTGCTTGATAGAAAACTTATTGACTAGGGCTTCTACCACCTCATTAATGAAGTGGCTTCCTTGATCATTACAATTTCTAATGGACAACCAAATCTCGTGACAATGCGTTCATATATGAACCTTGCCACTTCATCCATGGAAGCTTGTTTTTTGATGGCCTAGCTTGACCCACTTGGTTAAATAATGCATGGCAACTACAATATACTTATTTTGACGTGATGTAGTTGGAAGTGGACCTACAATGTCTATTCCCCATTTTTCAAAGGGACCAGGGGAAGAATAGGACATAATGGAGTGATGAAGTCTTACGGTTACCATGTGTTTGACAAATATCACATGTCTTATAATAATTATAACAATCTTTAAAAAGAGTGGGCCGGTGATAACTTTGCATCCAAGATCCTTCTTCTTTGTAAGTTGTCAGAGAAGTGCCCTCCACATGTACCATTGTGGAATTCTTCTAGCAGCTCCTTTCCTTGATCACGTCCAACTCCCTCTTGTCTTGTCCATCGGTCCTATTCGAAATAATGCTCCATGCGAGAATAGAATATGGACGTAAGCTTGAGTAATCTTTCTCTTAGTCTTTGCATTGGCACCATCGAAACTTGAATTCATTCGGATAATTCCAAATATCTATGTATTCACTAGGGATTGTGTCGAGGAGAACAATCTTTGCATCGGGAAAATCATCATCATCACAAGATGATCCTAAACCATCATAGGCTCGAGAGAGTGCATCTACATTGACATGCTTCTTTCTGGCCTATCTATAATATCAAATTCAAATTCTTGTAGCAAAATTATCCATCTTGCTATCCTCCTGATGGGTTAGGCTTATTGACAATATATTTGAGCACGATGATCCGTTACAACTATAAATTTCTGCCCTAGCAAGTAATTTCTAAACTTCTTTACAAACAAAAATGATAGCGAGCCTCTTTTTGATTCTGTATAGTTTACCTCAAAGCCTTTGCTCATTTATCTCGCTCCCAAAGTAAATTGGATGTTCATTCCCATTTTCATCCTTTTGGCTCAAAGTACTACCTAGTCTTTGCATCGAGGCATCGAGTACACACAATGAATGGCTTGCTCAATCTGGATTCTTCAAAACAGGTGAAGACACGGGGCTTCCTTGATTGTCCAAAAGCTTCATGCGCCTTGTTTCTGGTTCATAAGCAACATCCTTCTTCAAGAAGCTGGGTTAGTGGTTGTGCAATCTTTGAGAAATTCTTGATGAACCTTCTATAGTAACCCACATGGCCTAAAAATGATCTCAACTTACTTCTATTTATAGGAAATGGTAAATCTTTGATTTTGAAACTTTATCGGGATCGGTGCCAATACCATCTCACTGGATCAACATGCCCTAACAAAACGCCTTTAGAACATCCAAAGACACACTTTGTAGGGTTTAGTGAGGCTTGTGCTTCATCTAACCTTTGAAATGTTGTCTCCATCAGTGCGGGTGGTCCACTTGCTCCCATAGATGCAAAAATCATCCGAAATACTCGATGAAGGTCCCGATGTAGGGTTCGAACACCCTATTCATCAAACATTTTGGAATGTTGCTTTGGCATTACACAACCCAAAAGGCATAACTCTATAAGCAAACGTTCCCCAAGGAGTGGTGAGCGTGGTCTTGGTGATCTTTCTCTGCTATACGAACTTGGTTGTAGCCGCTATATCCATCAATGAAAACTATAGCACTCTGGCCAGCTACTTCGTCCAAGATCTGATCGAAAATGGAAGAGGGTAATGATCCTTCTTTGTTGCCTTATTGAGCTTCTGTAATCAACACAAATGCGTAGCTTCCCATTCTTTTTATTGAGATCACAATGGGAGAAACCCATTACGAATTCTCCATGACAAATATGAATCTGCATCAAGCAACTTATCTATTTCTTCTTTTACGGTCTTGGAAAAATTAGGATTCATTCTATATGGCATTTGCTTTATAGGCTTAGCACCATCTACCCGACTCAATACAATGTTCTACCCAACTTACTTGACGGAGTTCCTTGTAATCAAAAGTGAATAGGTGTATGTACCTTGAAAGAGAGCTGGAGGTAGGATTCCTTCTCACTCTCCATCACGATCACCAATCTTTATTTGTTGGAGACGATCATCAACTTCTTCTTGAGATAATTTTATGGGGTCATGAGTTGGTGTGGTGGCAGGATATCCATGACTGAAACATCCACCTCACTTTCTTCATCTTCGATGTCCACTTCACTTGGTACTAGAGTAATCGAGAGGATGTCCAATCATCGGTTTCATCACTTGAATCCACGAGGTTCTACTTTATGATGTCGAGGATCACGTTTATCTTCACCCTCTCTCTACCACGTCCAAGTGTCATGAAACCTTCATTCCGGTAGTTTCTTGCATGAACTCTCCTTAGCCATGGTCTTCCCAGCTGCATTGGAGTGCAATTGTGTACCATTTTCATCACTGAAAGTCTACCACACATCTGACACCCATAACAGATATTGCCACATTTGAAACTACACCTTACGGTTTAGTTTTCCCTTATTTAATGACCTTAACATAAGTGTTGAAGGGCGATCAATTTTAAACCCAACATATTCATTACAGACTCGGTCATTACATTAACTGCAGCACCTCCATCAACTAAGACATCATGAATTGAAATACCATTACATAATACCTCAGCTTGTGGAGCATAGGGATCTGCCTCTGCCTCCAAAACAGGGACCTCAACCTCCTTCCTTCTTCGAGCATTGAGTCCACCTCGCAACTCCCGCCTCTTCTCAGAAGACATAGCCAAGAGTTGACCATATGTAATATTTGCAGGCCTTTTGGATAGATCTTCCAAGATGGAGTATGGTCCTTGCCCCTGTGAAATCAGAAAATCCTGCACACCCAACTTTCTTCTCCTATGTTTCTTACTAGTTTCTTCTTTCATCTTCTTAGGATCATTTCCATCTTGATTATCTTTTTCTTTCTTTCTTTTTGTTACAAACACATCTACTTCATTATTTCTACTCTTATCTACTACATCAAAAGAATTCACAGGTGCTTTTCCTTTATCATTATCTCCCTTACCAGATGTAGAAGCTCTATCTGGACAATTATACTTATAATGACCCTTTTATAACAACCATAACAAATAACTTCAAAATATTTCTCTTTGGACCTCTATCTCCTCCCTGAGAACTAAATTCCTTTCCTTGAAGAAGATTAATAGTTAACTGACCCATCTTTTTGAGCAGATCTTCATACTCAGTAGATGTACTAGGAGAAATATTTGTGCTCACCGGGAGTGGTTGTGGATTCTGGACCAAAGGTGCTGGTGTAGGCTCTACTTTAGCAACAATTTCTTTGGGCTCCTCTTCCATGCTTTCTTCTTGCCTTCTTGCAATCTCCTTTGCTTGTTCAATGGTAGCTGGGTGGTCATACTTCACTCGTTGTCTGATCTCTGGCTTCATCCCAAGAATGAAGTGCTTACAGAGGAGATTATCCACGCCATTCATCAACCCATCCGCTAGTCCTTCCTTCCGGATCTGGGCATCGAGCTTCCTCCTTAGCTCTAGAACACGAGCATGATAATCCCTTATCTTCTCCTTCTCTCCTTGGGATAGCTTTGTGATCTCGATCATGAGATCTGCATATTTCTATTGTTCACCAAATTCTTCAAGAAAACTTTCGGTTAATAAATCCCATGAATTTTTCACATTATCACCTAGTGTTTCAAACCACCTAAGTGCTGAACCATCCAAAAAGGTAGGAAAAAATTCAGTCCATTGTTCCCTTCTTATAAGGCCATTACAAATACAAGATCGTTTAAACTCTTGAATGAAAGAAGAAGCATCTTCATTAGATTGAGCTGAAAAAACAGGAATCTTTCCCATTTTCAAAAGTAACCACCGTGAAATACCAACCCACAAGTACAATTAACAAGACTTATGTGCACAAATAATTGGAATCACTATACTAGAAAGTGACTTTACACCTTTCTACAGTAAAATAGAAATGACCATGGTAAACTATGGTAAAACTTGACTTACTACGGTAAAAACTGACTTTACTGTGGTAAACACTATTCACGGTAAAAGTGAAGTTCTTTGCGGTAAATACTATTCACGGTAAAAGTGACTTTCTTTGCGGTAATTACTATTCCCAAAAGGGACTTTTACCAGGGTAACTACTATTCATGGAAAAATGACTTTAACATGGTAACTACTATTCACGGTAAAAATGACTTTACCATGGTAACTACTATACACGCGATAAAAACAAGGTTACCCTCGATTAATTTTTGCCTAAGTGGGAATATCTCTCCGAAAATCCACCAACGAGGAATGGTCCCTTAAGCGGAACCAAAATGTCATCACCAATCCGGCACTATGATAATTCTTCACGGGAACTCCTCGTCTTATGATTATTTACTAATGCCATGACCTTTAGTTTGGTGGATGTAATCTGGAAGCAAAACAACAACCGAACACAAGAATACCATTGACTATGATAAGACGAAATGACGACAAATCTGAAATATCAAAATAAATTATAATATTAACATGAAATTTCTACATCTCACCCATGAGATACTTGACAACAAGACTATGGGAGAAACTTTACAATTACACCTCTTGATGGCTTCTTCAACACACCTTTAACTGATGGCTTCCTTCGCACACTTCCTACAATATTTCTCACTACTTCTTTCTATGCTAAATGAGGGGGGTGGCCTCTCTATTTATAGAACTTCCAGGCTTATCCATCCTATCTCTAAGATAGGATAAGAAATCCACTATGACGAATCATATTCCATACCTTAACTCTTATCTGTACATGTAAGCTTATCTGTTAAGATAAGATAAACCTTATCATTTTACATGGGTTCCACATTTTTAGACTTTTTACAAATAAAATACACAAAATATTTATGACCTCACTCCTTGTCCTTATTACCAATATAATATTTCTAATTCCTAATCATGTAGACCCTACTTCTCTAATTACCCAAACTTTGACATTTTAACATTACCGGACCACTTACGACAAATATTTACTTTTACAACATTCCTATTGTACTTTGACTCCACATTATTGCGGCACCGTCTTGTGGTGCATAGTATCTTCTCCACATTATTGGCAAAACATCTATTCATCCATTAATGCAGCACTCCAATGCGTGTAGTAGGAGACCGAGCAAACGGTGATAAAGAAGAGTGATAGATGTTGGTGAAGGCTGGTAGGTTGGTTGCAGAGCTCTGCTTTGAACTCGTCTCGCTTCAAGGTCCTTCTGGTTGATCTCCACCTCGATCTCACCGGGAGTTATGATGGCTTTGTTGTTTCAACGAGTTGCCAATCGAGAATGTGAATTCCAATGCTGAATCAGATGCTCACCAATCAATGACCAATGAACCCAACAATCAGCCAATGAAATGTGAACCAACTAATAACCAATTAACCAACAACCCTTTGGAAAGAGCCCGAACTGGGAATTTACAAGTGATCGACATCGGTCCCACTGACCGACATCGGTCGACTATGACCGACACTCGGTTATCTCAAGAAGGTTTGTTTTTTCAAAAGTGGGGAATATGCCTTCCCCACTTGATTTTGAGTGGTGGAGCACATGCGTCCTCCACCCTTAGAATAGGTAATAGGACAAAGAGGGGTCCTATGAGTGGGGTGGCCACTATTAGGGCTTTCTAGAAGGGTATGGGCTAGGTATGGGAAAGGTGGGGAAGTGGAATGGTGAGGTGGAGGGGAAAGTGGGGTAGTGGAAGGGTGAGGTGGAGGTGCAAGTGGGGTAATGGAATGGTGAGGTGGTTGGGTGAGGTGGTTGGTCCAGGGCAAGGTGAGGTGGCTTTGATGAGTGGATAAAGGGGGGAATTTAATTAATTGATGTTAGTTAAATCCTTGGGTGTGTGAGTGGGGGTTGTGAGTGACCGAATTAGGGTTAAATCGATCACCCATGTAGAATGTGGTTATTTGGTTATTTTGGAGAAAGTGATGAAAGGTGACGTGTTTTTGGTGTCTACACTAATAAGTGTTAATATTTGTTATTTATTATATATTTTTAAATGTTAGTTTTAAACTTGATAAAGATGTGAGTATGTCTCTTTAGAAAATATATAGAGTTTTTTCCTGAATTTATTTACGAATATAATCAACATAATGATACAAAAGTCTCATATTTATAATAGTTTAAAAATATGAAAATACATTTTTTTGCCATGTTACTTATCTCTATGTACTAACAATATTTTTGAACCTACATACATTATAATTCCATGAAATAAACATTAATAATATTGGATTCCACATAGTTTGAAAACCAAATTTATGTTGAATGTTTTCTTTTATTAATCTTGTATATATTTTTTACTTACATGTTTATATGTTTAACTTCTTTATAAAAGAAACTTTAAAATAAATTTAAAATTTATTTTAAATCCACATCATTAATAAAACTCAACTTTAATAGGTATATCTCATTTTTCTTGGTCTTTTTTATGTTGAGATATTAAGTCCTACCTTAATTACGAATGGTATATAAATAGATTAACTTGTGTTCTATTTTAACATCCCATAGCCTAGTAATTTTAGGGATCACCCAACCGCTAAAATTGGAATATGTTTTTGATCCCATGTGAAATGAGATGATGCCACATCTTCTAAAGCATGAATCTCATAACACCATAATTTTATCTTTGTTTAAGCTTGTTATAAAAGCCAATTCTTGATTGATTGATGATAATTTAATACTATAGGGAAATTGAGTGGAACAATCTAACTCGTGGTTTTCTTTAATTAACAAGGCCATGAAATGGAAAATCCTACCGAAGTTAATGCATTAGAGGGATGGAGGGAAAATTAATGACCAAAAATACATAAAAAGCAACAAACAGATTAGGAAAAATACTTAGTAGGGCATAACAATATACTAAGAAATATTATGTTTATATTGAGTGCATATAATAGTACATATGGATACAAATAATAATAATATTACATTGTTGGTCGTATACATGTGGTGTGGTATGTGCATTGATAGAGGAAAAAGAGAAATTAAAATTTAGTGATGTTTGTTAGAACATTGTGTTTTTTGTTTGTAATACTACATATAGAATTTTTCAGTGAGGACATTTTGTACGTCTTCAATTTCAATGATAACTTTTTCAACAAGCATATAGCCTCATTGAATTTTTTTGCACAAGGTGTAGAGCGAGGATATCATCTTCTTCTACTTTTTCTGAGCTTGCACAACATGCATCGACCAATCCAAATATCAAATGGTGTAGAGTGTTGCATTGTCTTCAATTCCCGTAACTATTTTGTAGAAGTTTTCGTTGCATCCTTGGAATAAAGTTTTTTTTCCATTATGTGTTTTTTTGTTTAGGCATAAAAATGCAAGAAAGTTAGTTTTTATGGTTTTTAAAAAGAGAATGAAAATAAAGGAAACATATGCCATGAATTTTTACAAGTTAAAAATTATAAGGATATATTCCAAGATGCATTGAATTGTTTGATATGTTACATATCAAAAATTGTATTGAAGAAAATTATAGGAGTTCCATATTTGAATCAGAAAGCATATATTGAAGTCTATGGATGGGAAAAAGAAGAGACAAAATGATGGGAAGAAAATATTGATCAAATTTCTCCTCATATCCATCAATTTCTGAATAGAATAAGGCACCCACTAATGTTGTTGGATGTGTGCCCACATGAATGAAATTGTTAATAGAAGTATTGTAAAAGTAAAATATTTAACTTTATATTAAGAGATTTAGGCAAAGTTTTTCATTGAAGGATGGTTTAAACTGAAGGAGATTAAATCATCCTATCAATGATGCTTGTGAGTGAGCCATTACAACCACAAAGAGGAGGGGACGTAGGTGACAATCTAGCCAGAAACAAAAAGAGAAATGCTCAGCTATAAAACAAAAATCAGCCGAAAAAGAGAGGATAAAACCACTCTCAAGATATATAATAAGTAAAAACAAAGAATGGCCTAGGAAATGTTGTCTTTGTGCTCAGCTAGAAAAAAGTGGCTAACGCCATTGTCGGGATACCATAAATAGTAAAATCAAAGAATGGCATAGGAAACAATACCTTGGAATTTTTTTGTAAAACCCTCCCATTAGCAAGTTGCATGAACTGTAAAACCATCATAGTGATAGTGTGTGATGATGTAAATCCTTAGATTGTGTCTACACGAACTCATATACATGGAGATAATAAAATCTCGACCCATTAAATTGCCTATTTTAATGCTTTTAATTTTTTAAAAGGTGATTTCATATTTTTAGCTGAAAAATCAACCAAACCAGTCATAGGTCTCAAAAACAATCAAACCAATAAAGAAATTATATGAATTCCTTTCAAGAAAGGATATTAAGCACTAGACACTAGAACCAATATTTCCAATGTTGTTGTAAACCACTAAGTAATAATTACAAATGAAGACTTTTATCGTTTCTCTTCTACATGAATGATCAATTATAAATATTATCTTCGTAAGTAGTATTTTGTAAATATATTTTGGAAAGCAATAAAAAACCATTGTCTTAAATAATACAAGTAAACTACTAAGGGAAATTAATTACAAAAATTATTACATGAATGATGACAACACTAATAATAAAGTGATTGAAGTTTTGAATGGATTGGAATAGAAATTCAACATGGCACATCTTGGTGAATAGAATAGAAATCAGTTTTCTCAATTTTGATCTAAAAACATACAAGGAATTTTGTGAACAATAAATAATTGTCTACATGGGAAAACCTTTAAAAACAATCCTTTCACTATATGTAAATAAGGATTCCTCCAAAATTTTCACAATAAAAGGCAATCGTGGGATTTTAGTGAGAGGCATGCTCTAATTAGGTGACATATGCCATTATAGAATTCGATATTTTTTTAATAGAAACAAATATGATGGGTAACATTGGTTAAATGTCATAAATGTTAGTTGATAAGAAGAAAAATCGATGAAGTAACTTTTCTTGAAATTTACACACCAACTTTATTTCAAGTAAAATAACTCTAATAAGGGTGTCACAAATAAAGATCAATAAGCTAAAAAATTTATTCGAGAATGTTAGAAAGAATATTCAACTTCATATCATTCTTAGATCTAGAAAAACAATGAAAATATGTAACATGATTCATTTCCAAATAACAAACTTGTATTTGATGCCAATTCATTATTGTACATATTATGTAGTGCCCAATCCTTTTGATTCTTATATGAGGCTTTGTTGCTATTTGTTCAATAGACATGTCACAATCATAATTAACATGGTCACTATATGTAGTTTCACATGCACATTATATGTATGGATTGCCTTTTCGATATTGAGATAAATTATTAAAATGGCATATTGGATTTTTCACTTCACCTACTTGTGAAAAGTAGGTATGTAATTTGTATATTTTAGCGGTTATGTGAGTTTTTTATTGTAATAGAACTAGGATGAATATATGCTCAAATTCCTATATAAACATGCCCTAATTGATTAGACGGATTTTAGTGAGAGGCATCTATAACTAGTTTCTCATCTTAATAGATATGAACACATAGAATTATAAAACAAAGTAGTGCCCACATATTTTCAAGGCATTAAGATCCAAACACATAACACCTAACAATCATGACTAATTTTTTTATAGAACACAAGATTGCTACTTAATAGATTATTTTATTAATTCCTCCACTATGACCCACCTATCTCCAGTAATTGACTTCTTGACTATAACCAACAATTAACTTATTATTATTATTAAAAAGAAGGTGAGGATATAATTTAATGGTTATTTTGAGAACTTATCCTAAATCACATGGTGTAATTGGTCGTATCATCGATGATCCAATGAAAATTCGTGAAGGCTAAGATGAGAGCACATGCAGAGGATCTTGGAAGAAATTTTCTATTTAAAAGCGTCATTGATTACTGCATAGTGTCGTGAGATATGGATGCACACCAACTTTATTTCAAGTAAAATAACTCTAATAAGGGTGTCCAAAAATGAGTGAAGTATACCAAGTAATACTTAGCACTAACAATTATATGTGATAAGATTAGTTGTGCTTTCTTTTTCATTTATTCATAGCTTTGTCTATCTTTGTCTGAATAATTCTTTTTTTTTTTTTATTTGATGTTAAACTTGATCGACAATTCTTCATAGGAGTGTGAAATTATCATAACATTGATCTTGCCACATTATGGTTGGTATGATAATAGTGTTTTCCCAATTGTAATCTCACTTTTACCAAAAAATAGTGAAAATAATCCACCCCTTTATTTTGATATATATATATATATATATATATATATAGAAAATCCATAAATTTATTTATAATGCTTTAGTAGAATTAATAATTCATTTCCAATGCTAACAAACTTTATTTATGCTTGCCCTAATTAAAGGCATTATTGTTACATATTATGCATGTTTAAGGACAGCCATCTCCTATTCAACATTAATCTTTAATCATGATTTTGCTTACTTTGTGATTTGACATGGACTTTGTATAATCATATTTGTTATTAGTTCCTTCTCAGATATTAATAGATGAACATTATTATTTTGAAATTATATGCATGGATTGATATTTTAGTATTGATGATGATCTAGAGTTACTACCTTTTTATATGTACCTGATGACATATTAGGATTTTTCTACATAGATTTTGTTAGAAATTTTTATATCATGATCTAGTATAAAATTCTAGTCTTGTGATCTTATTGTTGATTGATGAAATGATAGAATTGAAATATTTTGAAATTTGAAAACAATTTGTGAAATTGCTTGATTTTAGTGATGATTTAGTTATGTTATTTGATGATGTGAATTGATATGTATATGTTATTTTATTGTTTGATGTTATTGATATGGCCACGAGGCTAGAGAGGTATTGTTTCAATTTTGTAGGAAATTGTAACACAACAAACAAAAGGGATATGAGACCAACAATGAAAGAATTTTGGGTATTGGCAATAGGTCACCTTGCAACTTGTGTTTTTGTGTATGTTGTATGTTGTTGATAAATTTCTAGGAGGTCCCCATTGGGGGTGGCCTCAAATGTGACCATGGGTAGATGTGTTATTTTCCTTTTCATTTTAATTATTTTGTGAGTATGTGATTTATTATAGTAATGTGATTCACTTTATTAGTGTTAGTTAATGTGCTCTATTTAAGTTGATTAATCTTGATTAATTATTGTAATTTGGGATGTGACCAAGGGGTATTTAATTTTGGTAGATTTTCCTTGATTTTATTATGGATTTGAAAAGGATTTTATTGGTTTTGGTGTTGTGTACTCAACCTTGCATGTCAAACTCGGATTTGGCTTAAGGGCCATTTTTAGAGGCTTGTGGGACAAGTTAAGCTTGTCCCACACCTCTTAAATTCATCTACCAACTATACCTATGGGGTAAGGGGTAAAAATTAGGCCCCATTATGTGATTTGGAAGCTAAAAAGGTGAAATTATTGCACCTTCTTACATGAGCTTTTAATTTTGTCCTTTGAGTATGGTTAATGGTTTGTGTGTGGAAGGAGAACTTGTCATTTTCTCACCCACCAATTTATGAGCTTTGGGTTTGGTGTTTGACCATGTGATGTGGAGTTGAGGAGAAGTGATGTGGCATCCTACATGGAGCCACCTCACCCTCCTCTTCCCTTTTTCTATTTATACAAGTTTATTTGATGGTTTTGGGGTTAGATGTTTTATTTTCACTCTTGCATTTTGGAGGAGCTTGCTTTTGGAGCCTTTGTTTGAAGCTTGGAAGATTGTTTGAGCTTGTTTGGACTTGGAAAATCTTGGAGCTTGTGCTTGTGGTTTGGATTTTTTGCAATGGAAAGGTAGGACTTCACCCATGTATTTTATTTTTATTTGTTGTGCAAATTGGTTGTAAATGAATGAATGTTGTGTATTTTGGTTTTGGGAATAGAATGGCCTTAAGGTTGTGTAGGAGAAAGAAAATGGGGACTTATTGAGGGAGGGATAAGAGTTTATATTATGGGAGGAGTTTGGGGTTGGGTGTCCCACCTTGTGATAATAAGAAAGAATTCTTATTTATCTTGATATGTTTATTGAGGGAGGGATAAGAGTTGAGGGAGACATAAGAGAAATTGAGGGAGGGATAAGAGTTTGGTTGTGGTTGTGTGAATGAAGTTTTGGAGGCATTTTAAGGTGGACACCTACACCCTTTGGGAGGCATAAGTGATTCCCCATGTTTCTTCTCTCCCTTGGCTTGAATTTGAGCCTTTGTGCTTGGGAAAATTGTATGTTTGTTGTTATTTTTGTATTGTGCTTGTGTGTGGAAATTTTTGTGTGAATGGTTATTGTGGAAGCCTTGTGAAAAGTTGTCATGGTTGTTTGATACCCTTCATTGCTTCATTTTTTGGGCTCGGGGGCCAATGAGGAGGATGGATTCTCCTTCTCATTAGATTATAGGTTGGGTGGAGAGCATTGCCTACTCCCCTTTTTTTTGTTGTGCTTGAAGTTGAAGATTGGAGGAGTCATGCTATGTTGGAGCCAAAAGGATCACCTTTGTAATGTTGTTCCAATGTTGAAAAAGTGAAATTTGTAATCTTGTAAATTATTCTTTCATATTGTTGGAAAGAAGAGATTTTGTATTGTAAGAAAATGAACTATGCTCATTGAGAAAAATAAAGTGCATTGTTTCCTTGTTGAAATTTGTATTATTGTAAAAGTAGGAGTTCTTGTAAATTTTTACTATCAAGTTTGTTGTATTGAAAAAGGTGAAAGAAGAACTTTTAAAGTTTTAATTTATTGAAAATATATTTCTTTCAAATCTAGAAATAAAATCATAGTTGTTTGTGCTTTCCTTGGTGAAATGGTTGTGTTTGTATTGGAAGAATGTATGAAAGTTATACTTGATTTTCCTTGTTGAAATGGATATCATTCTTGTTGTGAAAAGAAAAGAGACACATTCTCATTTTGATAGTAAGAGTTAGTATATTGAAAAGTTGAAATATATTGGTATGACACTACCTTGTATGCAAAATATGAAGATGTTGAAATGCAATATGTTTAAACTAAAGTAGGAAACAATGAACCTTACTTCAATGTAATTGGGATGGTGTATACATTTGATTGATTATCTTGAAGTTAGTTTAAAATGAAGAAATGACATCAACCTATCAACTATTGATTGTAGGCACCATAATTAAATTTAATATTACCATAGAAACCAACCTAGGTAGAAAACATTTTTGAAAATGCATGAAATTGAGGTTATGTTTTTGGGAAACAAAATCGATGTCTTGTGTAGAGAGTGGTTTCAGTAACCTCCGCTTGCCTAGAGAGACGGTTTTAGAATCGCCACCCAGATAGGGTGGGCACATAGGACCTTTGCCTACTCGCAGGCGGTGGTGGTTTTTGTCACTTTTGAAGGAAAAATAAAAATCATGACTTGTCAGCAAAAAATCTAGAATGAATTTAATTAAAACCTGAGCTTTAAAACTATCAAATGGAACTACAACAACTAGTAAATGAACAAATTCATTCATTTGAGCATATAAATCCATTTATGGGCACCAAATGTGTATAATCTCATAGATCTAATGAAATGGGTTTTTTCCAAATAATGAACTCAAAGAATGTAAATAACTAAATAACAAAACTAGATTCATGGTGGAATCTCTACAATAAAAAATAGATGTATATCTTTGCAATAATAAACCCATAGAATAAACCAAACTAAATGAAGAAAATAATGGAGTGGAGGAAGATTTCCCCATTTACAAACTAGATCCAAAGAAATTTCTCCATGGTTTCACTTCTTGCTTCCATGGCTTCCACTCCTCCAACCTGCAAATTAAAATGGAACAAATGAATGAGTTTAGGGTAAAAAAAGAATAAGAAGACCCCATAAGGATGTTTAGGGTTCATTTGAAAATACCTAGATCTAAGGGTGCATATCCATTTAATCTAAGGGTTGAGGATCAACCCTACACATTTCAAGTTGTGGCACTTTATGGGGTTGGGTAATTTTAATTAAGGTATGGGTATCTAATGAATGGGGCCACTTAATGGTTAGGGTAAGTGGAAACTTTAGCCTTAGAATGTTAAGTAAATAAATGTCATTGGAATTGTAAGGGTTCATTAAATAATAATTGTGAAAGGGGTAACTTAGCTAATGAATTTAAAGGTTAATTAATTGGAATTTAAAATGTTTAGATAGATAACCTCATGAGGGAAAATATTGTTAATTGTTGTGAGAAGTAAGAATTAAACTAACTTAGGAAATATTGGCCTAGTTGATATTTTAATTAAGGTGAATTAACGAAAAACCCTAGAAAGGAATTTATCCCAAAGTGGTCTTAGTGTAAAGTAATAATGTTAATTATTAATTTAATATTTGACAACTTTACAAATGTGTGAAATTTATTAAACAAGAAATAATCCATTTCAATAAAAATCTTATCTCTATAAACAAAATTATAAATAATTAAATGAATAAATAGATAAATTGAGACCAAATACTTAGTTTAATACAAAATTTATATCCTTCTAGCAAAACATTAATACTTTGAGGACCAAAGTGGATCCTTAACAAATAATTGCCGATAGGCCTACCTATAGTCAATTTTCTTGGTAACTACTTTTTTATCATCGTCATCTCCTCCCTCTTTTATTTTGGTAACTACTTTTGCAAGCAAATGACAAAGAATTATCATCTTCATCATCTCTTACGGCCTCATCATCTCCCACTTCGCCACCAGTCCATGAGCCAATTTAATCTTCCACCTCTTCTCAACCTCATCCCATTCTCTATACCCCCTCTATGGTGTAAAAACTTGCAAGAATATACATACTTGCAGTAGCCAATTTATTTATAATCCTTACAAATGTTGACATAAGTCCTAATATTAGCAGAATCCCTGAGAGGGTCGTGTGCACCCCCAGCCTTCTCCCCATAATAATTTGTTCCCTTCTAAACCCTGCTTTAAAATCGGTGTAGCCATGAATACCCTTATAAAGCTTCTCGTCTCCAGAAGCTTTTCCCTTGAGAGAGACACTCCTCTGCTTGTTTAAGAACTCTTTCTCTGATGGCTCTGGCGTCCTTGGTGAATTTTGTCTCTGTGTCTAGGGTCGCAGTTGCCCTATTGTCATTTTGTACCTGAATTTCCTTAGAGGATTCATAGAAAAATGTGGAAGGGGTTTCAGATTCAGTATCTTCTTGCTGACTAGATTTCTTGGACAAATTCACAGACGAAAAATGAAGCTTACTGTCGGTTTTCTTAAATTACTTTAGCTTTGGAACCACAGAGGAAGCTTCATCATTTCCTTCGTCATCCGCTTCACCTTTGCATTTTCTAATGTTTTTGTTGCGAGAGGGTTTTTTGAAAAAAGTACAAGTTATGGATGCGTTAGAGAATGCAATTTCATGAATCAGAAGTTAAAACCCCAAAACTAAAACCAAAAATCATTGTATTGTGTTATGGAAACTTATATGGTGTCTTTTCACTTCGATTTGCCAAGAAAACTTGATTGGTTGTTATTATTATGTTCGCACTTGTTATTTCTTAAATGAATGGAATCATATGGGTTTTTTAATTGGAATCCATTGAAAGGTTTATAGGATTTCTGAAAAGTTTAATTATTTAAAGATTTGCGATTTTAGTTGAATCTTTTAAAACTATTCTTTTTATTGATTTGAGTTAACATTTCTATAAATATATTATTTTACTTTATTTTTGGAAACATCTTGTCTTATATAGATCTTAGAAATAAATAATGTATTTATGGTGGTTGTTTTCTCTAGCATTTTTTTATATATAATTGGTGGTTTGAATAAATAAGGTGTTTTGTGGTATGTTTCTCGATGAGTGAAAATTTGTAGGGAATGATTTCATTATTGTCATTAGGCATTATATATTTGGTTGATAATATTGAATCAAACATTGGTTGTAGTATATATGAATTGTTTATTTTTTAATGTTTTCATTTAGATCCAAATGACCATATTCCTTTCTATGTCATTTCAAAATTAATTAAACTTAAATATTTGATTAGAAAGACTAAGAGGATGATCAATAGTGAATTTATTTATTTTCTTAAAATTCCTTTGACTAATTTTAGATTTTATTTAAAAATAAGAATGAAATCTAAAATTATTAGTATTTCTTCTATTACAAATGAAAATGTTTTTTTGAATGATAATATAATGAATGACTCAAAATTGATAATGCATATGAAATAGATGATAAAAACAAACTTACTTAGATAAAGAAGAAAGGGTTGGAAGCCTTAATTTTTTTTATAAATTATGTTATAGAAAACCCTAAGGAAATTTTTAGATTGATGAATGTCTTGAAATAAAGTGTATGAAAAACTTATAAAGAGGCCAAATTATATAGAGTTATAGTCTAAGAGATTCTCTACAAGGTAAATAATGGATACATAATTACTTATAATGTAGATAAAATCCCTATAAATTGCAATGTATTTCAATATGTGACATGTATGTAATCATTTTTAAAATTGTTTATAAATTTTTTCTTTCTTAAACTTATCTTATTTCCAATATTGCTTCTATTCTTTCTAAAATTCTTAATATTTTTAAAAATCTTTCAATTTCATATGTTCCTATTTCTTTCCATATTCCTCCACATGCATCTAGGATTTCCAATGAAATTACTTATAATATGCTTTAACAATCTATTACTCATAATGCCCATCTAATTTCTTCAATTTTTGCTTATGATTTTTGTATTAATTGTTCTCTTCCAAACTATTATAATTCTTCTTTTTCTACTTCTTTACCAACTTTTGACATGACTATTATTATGAAAATAATGTGCAAATTGTGAACTCAGATTAATTCATTCTCAAGTGTTTCAAAAGACATAAATTAGGGTCATTTATAATAATGTTAATTCTTATAAATCTTTTAGATTGTGATGGACTTGCATATCTCTTTCCATTGGGAGTTTCTTCTTCGATATTTGTAATTTTTTATTAAAGAGGAGATCCATCTCATCATATTAGGGTTTTTAATGTTTTTTTAAATCCCATTATAATATATTATTAAAAAATTAATTCAATTTTTTTTTGAAATACCATGCATTTATTTGATTCTATGTGCATTTTTACATGCTTTTACAATGTATTAGTTGATAACTCCTTTAACATATTTTTCTATCAACACTGGAATAAAAATTACCTTCACATTATAGCTATTTCAAATTAAAGAAGGATGAAATAATACTATTAGTGAATATATGCTTAGGTTTAAGACATGCTTAGGTTTAAAACATATATATTAGAAAGGGAGTATTATTATGTGCATGAATAATTTCACTTCTAAGAATAGTGAGATGAATAACTTTAAATAACCTTGTTTATATAATTGATTTTCATTCTCGCAAATGTAATTGTCATAATAGGAAAGAAAAATACATTGTAAACAATATATTGTAACTCAATCTTGGATTTGGATGGCTACCAAATCTTGTACAACACATTTTTAATAATTTACTTGGTTTTAATTACTCCTTCTACATGCTATCGGCCTCTTACAAGCACCTATGGATGCTTTTGCTAGTTGTTAGTATAATGGATCCTAAGCTAAAATATCTTCTATAAACACTTTTAATTAGTATTTAGTGGCCTGCTGCAAAAAAGGAAAACAAGAGGTTAAATTATTATGGACCAGATAATTTAATTTTCCAAGAAATGGGGATTATCCACTCCAATTACTATTAAAACCAGCTTTAATCCCACTTGTAAAATTCTAAAATGCAAGGAAGTATGGGGTCCGTATGCAAATGTAAGACAAGACAATAATGAGCCCTAGGATTAGATTTAATCCTCACCATTCCTTTTTAGCAACCCTAAATTTCTTTTTGGTTATGGTATTTACTCTTCCTCTTTGTTTTTCCTCATTCTTCCTTTTCTAGTCTCTTTTTTTTCATTTCTTTTTTTTGTAGGTATAAACAGAGTGAGGCGTCATGAGAGTAGAAGAAGTTTTTTTATTTGTGGGTCCAAAATCTTTTTTCATATTCTCGTTAGGGTTTATAAGGAGAAGAAACATGTATTATATGTAGATTTATCAAGGTGTATTTATCTACATTATTTTTAACTCTATGAATATACCTATTCATACTCAAATTTATTTCAGATTTTAATATCGATGGTAATAGGAGAGCGGGGCGAAGGAGTGGGGCACCAAAGCAAAAGTGGGGGTTTGTGTAAAGAGTCACATGGGAAAAGAAATGAGTTAGGGTCATAGACCCAACTGGAAAAGAGCTCAACGTGCCATGGCCGATAGGGGAGAAAGGGTGTGTATGGGACACGTTGGGGGTGTGGGTTAGCCAAGTCATCTTAGCCCCAAAACCCCTTTATTTTTTTTTTTTTATCTCACTTCTATGCACAACTCTTCCATGGTAGGTGGAAAGGCATGAGGCTTATGATGAAAAGAAAATGTATAAGGTGGGGATCATGGCTAAGTCATGTCATCCCCAAAACAAAGATTTATTTTAAAAAAATAAAATTATATATGTATAAATATTTACTCTATTTAAAAATGTGTTTGTAGTATGTTTTTTTAATCTACATTATATCCGTGATTTCTAATGGACTTTATCTAAAACCATATTAGTAACCAAACTGATACAATTCCTTTTTTTTTGTTGTATATTCAATAATCTCTTCACAAGGTATGTAAGCGGTTTCACTTGGATGTCTAATTTCTTGAAGTAATTTTTAACTCTTACCTTCACAACAAGAGGAATAATCTTCATTATGTAAATCCAAAACCAACTAAGATATTATTTTAAAATATTACCCAAGATAAGAAACTACATTATTGTTTACAACCCATTTTAAATGATAGAAATAAAAAAATTAGATATCATTTTAAAATATTACCCAAGTTAAGAAACTACACTATTATTTTACAACCCATTTTAAATGATATTAGGATTATGACACAAGAAAGCTTAATATCCAAATAAAGGTCACAAGTTTTTCTTATGTAAACCAATTAAATTAGAACTTTTGATTGTACATTATCATACAAATATCTATATCAACACATATTTTCAAGAGGATCAAAAAGATTATAAGGTCTCATTCTTCTCAACATTAATATTCCATGAAAAATAAAATTTTCTCTTTATTGATTCTAAGTTTCCACCCATCTAAAATAAGGATGGTACAAGAAATATCATACTGATACTTTCATCATATTAAGATTCAAGTTATATTCTCTTTCTCATAAAATCTACAACAAACCTTAACTCAAACTGCAAGAGGAAAAGCTCTTATTAAGATTCCTTCCTTTTAACACTAAAAATACGAGGAGATTAAGACTTCCACTCAAGATAGGACAGAAGATACCAAAAGATTACATAATAATTACAAACAACACTCTAAAATACAAGTGTGTAAGCCTCCCCAAAGGGGAACAACATGGTCAAATATTTACAAATTTCTTCTCCAAGCTCCATTGCTAAATTTGCATGTTTTTTATTCCATAAGATCTTCAAATCACAAGGAGATAGGGCCCGGTTACCTCCCAACCTATTGGCATCATTACATGCCATCTCCAAAGTATGGAGGACATGCTAGCCTCCCTCCAAGCCCATGGGAGAGAGCATACATGCCTCGTTTTACGCACAAGTGAATAGGGTAGGTAACACACACATACAAGCACATTTCACACATACACTAAAACAAAAATCAAACCATACACAAGGGATAAGATCCATGATTTCCCCCAAGATGGGGAAGAGTGGTAAGAAACCAATAAGAACCAAGTGGTGAATCCAACCATAGGAAACACAAGTAAAGCTCCATACAACCTCTTTATCTCTCCAAACACAAAATACCTCCTTATCTCTCCAACCCATGCACCAAGCCTCCTCCTTGGAAGGATTTTAAAACCGTTAAGATTTCCTTGCCAAGGATGGGGAAAGAATTCCAAACCATATGGAAATATTTTCCCCACATCAAACCATATGAGGGGAGGAATAGAGAAAACCATCATGGCTTTCCCATCAATCCATGTGGTGAGAAGATATTCCCCCTCTTCCCCAAAATCCAAAATCCATCACAAGCATGATGGATGGAGAAAAATACAATAAATAAAAAACCACATACATACCCATATTCCACATACAGACAACACAACAAAACACCATTTTCCATTTCATAACATAAATTATTTTTCCATAAGTAAAGAAATAGTAAAAGAAAATGAGATATACCTAAAAATATCTCCAAAATCTCTAAGCAATCCACAATCCAAAGCTCCAAGCTCCACAAGCACACCCAAAAATCTCTAACACTCATAATGCCAAAAGACCAAAGAGTCCTAACCCCTCTCCATGAGGAAATATTAAAATAAAACCAATAAAAATCCCTCCCAAATGATAGGGTGACATATTTTACCCTTGTCTCTTTCCCACACAAAGATTCCAAAATAAAAGTAAGAAATATACATCTCTCATTTTAGGAGGTAAATTCTAAGTTACCCAAAATGTGATTAAAAACAAAGCTCTACAAATTTTAACACACACACACAAACCAACTCACTTACATGAATGTGATGTGAGAGGGGTCAAATGGGAGGGAAACTCCCATTTTTCCTTGAAAAGAAGCACCCCTACCCATAGGTAGGGTCCAAGTGGTCCTTTTTCATGTTAGGGAAGCTACCACAATGCAAATTGTTCCCAGAAAATTGCCACTTTTAGCCCAAATCCGAGTTTGGGTTGAATGTCACAAGAGTTGAGGTGGTGGGGCCCACAAAATGGCACTTAGGTGGTCCCCTACCTCTAACACCCCACTTAATTGACACTAAACACAATTTAGCACAATTAGGTATCACTAGGTTCCTAAACAAACTCAATACAACTAAATAAATACAAATCATAAAATTTTACAAGTTGGGATCACTCATGGTGCCCGAATACCTCACACAATAATGAATAAGGCTTCACGTAATAAAAATGGCAAGGACTCGGCCCAATCTGCCGCTTGTGCAAATCGAAAGTGTAGGCCCTAAACCCATGTTCTCTTATGCTCATAAATCTGCACACTCATTGCAAACATTAAACATATCTTCCCAATAAAATATATAATGTAAACAATCTAATTAAATCATACCCAACTAAATCATGCTAACTATACCAAACCATGTCAGAATGGAATGACTAACGCTAACATATACATCCATATTAGCTCAAAATAAATCAACCATCTAAGTAACACATGACGACATCCAATTAGTCATTATAATTCCAAATGATAACCAAGTATATAACGAAGCCATGAGTAAATCCATCACATGTGTAATGAAGCCAATTATAACATAATATACTGATATCCCAAAATCATATCATGCCAAGTCTAATAAATAACCACAATCCTAGCTTGGCACTACGCACCCAAATCACACAAGTGTTGCAAAATGAACCATAACAATAACATATAGTAATAAAATGATACTAAAGTCCATGTCCATCATCCATATAAGTAATGAGTCAAAAAGAAACTATGGTAGGAAGAGGTGCAACTACACCCCCTCCCTAAAATTAGACTTCCTCCTGGAAGTCACAGAAAGAGATAGGGATATGACCCCACGAGGTATCATGTCATATCATGTGGTTGTTAGTCACAACAAGCATGTCCCACCAATTCACACTTGGTCTTGTACTAAGTGTTTTTTTCTTATTTAGATTAATTTAATTAAATAAAGTTGTAGCTTACAAGGAAATTGTTATTAACATAATTGTCTAAACCTCTAAATGGTCACACATAGTGTAGGTTCAACCATATGGTCTCTTTAAAGGAACTATATTTTTGTCTCAAAAACATGTCTCTCCAAATATAACATGGTTAAAATTCAAGTGTAATCTAAATAGGAGAATATTAATTAGGGAAATTGTAGCTTCAAAACATAATCATTTGCCTCATTGTCTAACTTTCCTACAAGGGTCCACATAAGAGGATGTAAAACATAAGGTCTATATTTAAGATAGACTACGGGTGGTTGAGCCAAGGAACATAATGGTTGTTTCAAACTGGGTTAGCAAGTTATGCATACATGATGTGTATGATCCCACTCATGGAAACCATCCAAGGTGCCACAAATACCACACAAGAAGAGAGCAAAAGTTTCCAAGTTTACATGTGGTTTCACCTCCTATCTCACAATTAATTTTAAAATTTAGAAAAAATGGTTCACAAGCCTCTCCAAATTGGTCCTAACATCTGCATTATTCATTAAGGGGTCAAGGATGAAGATTCACATAATACCAAGCATAATTAAGGGTGGTGACTTGATTTGACAATTATTTTACATTAACATAGGGATAATATCAAATAAGTTGTGGGTGAAATATATAACCAACCACCGAGTTAGGATTGAATTTCTAGTTTGTTTCAAGGTTTCATAGCATGTACCATTTTCTAAAACATCTCAATTTAGATTCAAAGTTTGTCTTAGAAACTCTTAAGGGATAGTTTAATTTATTATTGTTTATAAGTTTCGCACAAGTTTTCACCATGAAAATGCAATTTTCAAACTTCCTACATCCCAAAAAAGCCACAATTCCTTAATGAAACAACAAACAACAAATTTTCAATTCAATAAGACATATGAGAAGTTTACTTAAATTTATATTGTTCCTTTATCACCATAACCAAAAGAATATATAATGAGTTAGGAGAACAAAATACATTCAAAGGGGATGTTTCCAAAACCTATCAAGGTACTATGCAATTTACAAAATTATAATGTGGATGGGTTACCACAAATTTTCCGTTCATACCTTACTCAAGAGTTTAAGAGATCAATAAACATTTTCCTTTAAGGGAAGATATAACCTAACGCTTCTCAAGTATGGAATTTATGTTAACTTTTACTCAATAATTATTTTGGTCACAAATGATCCATTAGGTCGCAAGAGATGTATATAAATACACTTCTTAACTAGAGGGTGAATTTTATTTCTTAAATTTCACCACCCTATTGAATGGTGAAATAATGGGGCCATGTTTTCAAGAGTACCCCAAAACAACATAGCTTCTGAAAAAACTCCAAATTTACATGCTTAATTAGTGTTTATACAAATAACCAAGGTCATAAATTCACCCAAGGTAGGTGTAATGGATTGATAATTGTTATTCTTAGTCCTTACAATAAGGGGTTACACCATAGATCTTATACTAAGTTACTAAAAGTTTTCAATGTGAAGGAAATCTTATGCAAGAGTCTCCTAAGAGTCAAATAGCCAAAGGCATATTTAATTTGTGAGACCATTGCAACCCTCAATTATATTCATTACTTTCTCATCTAGCATCTCAGAAATGATGAAAAAATTTCCTAAGTTATTTACATAAGACCAACGATTGAGTGTGTAACCTAAATTATATGAATATTTCACAACTAAAAAAGATAATAATCATTACTTATTTCATTTGAAAGTATAACTTATGATCACCTCAATTTTAGATTTTAAGGGGTAACAATTGATAACATTTTGGTCAACCAAGGTTGTTCAAATATATCTTTGACAAATTTTCCCACTTACATCTAATTTCACAATTTTATATTGTTGTTTATAAGGTATAAGTACACAATTGTGCTTATATATATATATATATATATATATATATATATATATATATATATATATATATATATATATATATAGTGGTTTATGAGTCATTATATTCATCACTAATTTACACCATATTACTTGTAATTCTATGGGTCAACACTAACGTTGGTACACCATATCACCCAACCAAGAGAGAAATCGACACTAATTTATTCTATTTTATGTTTACAGAGAGAGAGACACACAAACAGAGAGAATGAAGAATTGTTATTTTTTTCATAATCAATGTTCTTCTAGATCCACGAGATAAGGTTAGAGAGAGAGGGTGATTCCATGATTTCTACACATAAGTCTTAGTGTCATAAACGTGATTAATTAGGAATATTTTAATCAATTCGAGGAGGTTCATTATCGCAAGTGTACCTTCTAAGGTAAAATATTTTAACCATTTTATATTGCACCACAACTTATTAAATGATCATAATATGAAAATAGACCTATCGCTCAAGAAGGGTTAAAATAATTTGAACATTATCGAAGCTAATCCAAAAGTTATGCTTTGAGGGCTTTGATAAGAATTTTAAGTTGTGTAAACTAGAGTTGTTTTCCAATAGCTCAAGGGATATTTAGTTTACTTAGAAGAAGATAAAATAACTATGGAATATCACTTCGTATAAAGCCATCATATTAAAAAGAGACACTAAGAATTTTTTCCCCTTATCATATATTGTTTAGAGACAAGTTAGAGGAGTTACATTAACAAAAAAATCATCCAAGTATACTAAATTTAGAAATACACTTTCGAAAGGATAAGTAAGGTTATAAGGTTTCTTGGCAAATTTTCTTATAAAGAGAGTTATAAATTTATATTAGTAATGCATACACTAGGAGTAGAAATTATTCTGATTCACAAAAATGAAATTTTAAGGCGTAGAGGACCATTTTATCTTATTAGGTGGTTCTATACAAGGTACAATTATTTATTTTATGCCCATACCAAAAGGGTTTTATTAGGTTTAAATGTGGTGCCCTAACATTGCGGTTGAGTTTCCCAAGAAACAATGGATCACTCAAAGAGGAACCAACTAACCAAACACCTTAAACATATTCCTTAGACCAAAAAAATCTACACTCGTATACCCAAACACAAATTATTTTCAAAATCAACAACCATACTTTTGGAATGTCCAAATTGACCAAACTATACCAAAACAATTAGCATTCAAAATGTCTCGTAGCAAAAAAATTGTCCGGGCCATAGCATTCAACCTAGAAAACAAGTAACACTTCAAAATAATCATATTATAAAAGCTTTCACCCTCCAAGGGTGTCCTAAGAAGTCAAACGGCTCATTAAGACCCAGTTCTCTTGTTCTACAATCTAGCCAAAATGGCTATAAAAAGGGCCTACCAAACAAGTACCCAATACCCAAATGGTAAAAAAATACTTCCAGCCAATTCTTTGTTATATAGGGAGTCAAACAAGACATATGGGACACAAAATGAGAAAATGAATCTCGAACTAGAAGCACCTTCTCGAGGCCAACTATTAAAGTTTTACTATTGCATTTCAACAGATTTTTAGTAAAATTGGCTACGAAATGGGTTTTGAAAAATAGGAAATCACAACTCAAAAACATGTTCTATCAACTCTCATCTATTCTCCTATATATAGAAATCCATGCAACTTGTAGAATGCAATTCTAATAACTAAAATCTAGTTATGACCTCATTTTTGGAGTAAATTAATGTGATTGATTAGATTGTTTTTGATGAACGACTAGAGGGCCTCTTAAACATGCTTGGAAAACTCACTCCCCATTTTTTTTCTTAAAACTAATTACTACAACCAATTGACATGTAGAAATACTAAAGGTTAGAAGTGGTAGATTTCAATTTCCTACTAAAGTTCCCTAAACTACGGGTCCAAATCGAAACAAATTTTCTTAGATTTTAGTTGTTGTCCCAAACAACAATGTGATCAACTGAGCTCAAAAACATTCAACTAAATGATCAAATGATCTTATAAATTAGGTTTAAATGTTTTTGTGACTTCCCATGTCACTAGAGAACATGATCATCTAAAACGATCTCCACTATGGGAGTCACAGAGCCATTTTGCATGCTATTTTTGAACAACTTTTTCTTAACTTTTACCAATTGTTTTAAACCAATTAAGTGATCAAAATTTGTGTTCCAATCACCACCGATGGCTCTATTGTCATGAATTTACTCATCCAAGTTGGTAATCATTCACCACCCATTGCTTTTGTATAAGTATTAATCCAACACGGTTATTCAAGAGGTGTTTTGACCTATGCCTTATTGCATGCGTTCGACCACGAAGAAGGAAACAAGTTTGGTGGAAACATTTTCATCGATGGGAAAACAAAACAACCTGACTTAATAACCTATCACACAAACATACCCATTGCACACCAGTGTTGGAACCCACGCTCTGATACCAAATGTAATGCCCCATATTTTGGCACCCGATCCAAACACAAACACCTAACAATCCTAGATAATTTTTTAAAATAGATTATTTTATTAATTCCTAAATTATGATCGAGACTATAACTAATAATTAACTTATTATTATTATTAAAGAAAAAATGAGTATATAATTTTAATGGTTATTTTGAGAACTTATCCTAAATCAAGGTGTAACTGGATCATTGATGATCTAAAGGTGTAACTAGATGTTTTCTATTTAAAACATCATTGATTACTAGTGTCATGAGAGCACAAAAAATTTATTTCAAGTAAAAGAATTCTAATAAGGGTGTCTATAAATATACCAAGTAATACTTAATACTATCAAGGGGACTAGATTAGTTACATTTATTCCAAAACATTAAACTTGATCGAGGAGTGTGAAATTATCATATCATTAATCTTTCCCTTATGGTTGGTATGATAATAGTGTTTTCCCAATTGTGATCTCTTATTACCATAGGCAAATAACCACCTCTTTATTTTGATATATATACAACCATAGCTTTATTTATAATGTGAGTAAAAATGCATTTCCAAATAACAAACTTGTATTTGATGCCAATTCATTATCGTATCGTATTACTCACCAAAAGGTTAATCAAATCAATTAACGAGAGTTAACTCATTTCAACAAAAATCTTATCTCTCTGTAAAAAAAACCATGATAAATAATTAAATGAATAAATAGATAAATTAAAACCAAATTCATAGTTTAATATGGAATTTATATCCTTCTAGCAAAACATTGATACCTTGAGGACCAGAGTGGATCCTTAACAAATAATTGTTGGTATAAAGGATCCTAAGCTAAAATATCTTCTATAAATAATTTTAATTAGTATTTAGCGACCCCACACAAAAAGGGAAAAAGGAGGTTAAATTATTATGGACCAACATAATTTAATTTTCCAAGAAATGGGGATTATCAACTCCAATTGCTATTAAAACCAGCTTTAATACCACTTGTAAATTTCTATAATGGAAGGAAGTATGGGGTCCGTATGCAAATATAAGAAAAGACAATAATGAGCCCTAAGATTATATTTAATCCTCACCATTCATTTTTTAGTAACCCTAAAAAAATTGGTTATGATATTTACTCTTCCTCTTTGTTTTTCCTCATTCTTCCTTTTGTATTGTCTCTTTTTTTCTTTTATGTTTTTTTGTAGGTATAAACAGAGTGAGGCATCCATGGGAGCAGAAGAAGTTTTATTTATTTGTGGGTCCACAAATCCTATTTTCATATTCTTGTTAGGGTTTATAAGGAGAAGAAAAATGTATTATATGTAGATTTATGATGGTATATTTATCTGCATTATTTTTAACCTGTGAATACACCTATTCATACTAAAATTTATTTAAGATTTTAATTACCATGGCAATCAGAGAGCAGGCTGCAGGAGCGGGGAACCAAAGCCAAAGTAGGGGTTTGTGTAAAGATTCGTGCATGGGAAAAGCAATGAGTTAGGGTCACAGACCCAGCTGGAAAGAGCTGAGTGTGTAATGGTGGGGAGAAGGGGGATGGCCAAGCCATGGTCGATACGGGAGAAAGGATGTGTTTGGGACAGGGTTAGAGGTTTGGGTCGGCCAAGCTGTCTAAGCCCCCAAACACCTTTATTTATTTTTAATCTCACTTCTATGCACAACTCGGCCATGGTAGGTGGAAAGGCATGAGGCTTATGATGAAAAGTAAATGTATAAGGTGGGGATCATGGCTAAGTCATGTCGTCCCCAAAACAAAGCTTTATTTAAAAAAAAAAAATTATATATGTATAAATATTTACTCTATTTAAAAATGTGTCTATAGTATGTTTTTTTATCTACATTATATCCGTGATTTCTAATGGAATTTCTCTAAAACCAGATTAGTAACTAAATTGATACAATTCCTTTGTTTGTTGTATATTCAATAAGCTCTTCAAAAGTTATATAAGTAGTTTCACCTGGATGGATAATTTCTTGAAGTAAGTTTTTAACTCTTACCTTCACAACAAGAGGAATAATCTTCACTATGTAAATCCAAAACCAAATAAGATATTATTTTAAAATATTACCCAAGATAAGAAAATACACTATTGTTTACAACCCATTTTAAATGATAGAAATAAAAAACAAACTAAGATATCATTTTAAAAGATTACTGAAGTTAAGAAACTACACTATTATTTTACAACCCATTTAAAAATATATTAGGATTATGTCACAATTTTTTTCTTATGTAAACCAATTAAATTAGAAATTTTGATATTACATTATAATACAAATATCCACATCAACACAAATTTTCAAGAGGATCAAAAAGATTATAAGGTCTCTAATTATTCTCATTACATTAATATTAAATATCCATCTAAAATAAGGATGGTACATGAAATATCATACTAATATTTCCATTGTATTAAGATTCAATTTATATTATCTCTTTCTCATAATATCTACTACAAACCTTAACTCAACTTTGAAAGAGGAAAAACTCTTATTAAGATTCATTCCTTTTAACACTAAGAATACGAGGAGATTAAGACTTCCACTCAAGAGAGGATTGAAGATACAAAAATATTACATAATAATTACAAAAAAAAATCTAAAATAAAAGTGTGCAAGCCTCCACAAAATGGAGAACAACATGATAAAATGTTTATATCTTTCTTCTCCAAGCTCCATTGCTAAATCTGCATGTTTTCCACTCCATAAGATCTTCAAATTACAAGGATCAGACCCGATTACCTCCCAACCTATTTTCATCATTACATGCCATCTCCAAAGTATGGAGGACATGTTATCCTCCCTCCAAGCCCATGGGAGAGAGATCATACATGCCTTGGTTTTGCACAAGTGAATAGGGTAGGTAACACACATACAAGCACATTTCACACATACACTAAAACAAAAATCAAACCATACACAAGGGAGAAGATCCATGCTTTCCCCCAAGATGGGGAAGAGTGGTAAGAAACCAATAAGAACCAAGTGGTGAATCCAACCATAGGAAACACAAGTAAAACTCCATGTAACCTCCTTATCTCTCCAAACACAAAATCCCTCCTTATCTCTCCAACCCATGCACCAAGCCTCCTCCTTGGAAGGCTTTTCAAACCATTAAGATTTCCTTGCCAAGGATGGGGAAAGAAGTTCCAAACCATATGAAAATATTTTCCCACATCAAACCATATGAGGGGAGGAATAGAGAAAACCATCATGGCTTGCCCATCAAGCCATGTGGTGAGAAGGTATTCCTCCCTCTTCCCAAACACTCCAAAATCCATCACAAGCATGATGGATGGAGAAAATACAATAAAAAAACCACATACACACCCATAATCCACATACACAAAAAAACACCATTTTCATTTCATAACATAAGCTATTTTTCCATAAGTAAAAACATAGTAAAATAGAAACGAGGTCTACCTCAAAAAAGCTCTCCAAAATCTCTAAGAAATCCACAATCCAAGGCTCCAAGCTCCACAAGCACACCCAAAATCTCCAACACTCAAAATGCCAAAATGACCAAAGATTCCCAACCCCTCTCCATGAGGGAATATTAAAAGAAAACTAATAAAAAAATCTCCTAAATGAGAGGGTGACATGTGTTACCCTTCTCTCTTTACCACACAAGGATTCCAAAAATAAAAGTAAGAAATATACAACTCTCATTTTAGGAGGTAAATTCCAAGTTACCCAAAATGTGATTAAAAAAAACTCTACAACTTTTAACACACAAAAAAAAACCAACTCACTTACACGAAAGTTATGTGAGAGGGATCAAATGGGAGGGAAAATCCCATTTGGCCTTGAAAAGAGGCCCCCTACCCATATGTAGGGTCCAAGGGGTCCTTTTTCATGTTAGGGAAGCTCCCACATTACAAAGTGTTCCCCAAAATTGCCACTTTTAGCCCAAATCCGAGTTTGGGCTAAATGGCACAAGAGTTGAGGTGGTGGGGCCAACCCAAGTGGAACTTAGGTGGTCTCATACCTCTAACAACCCACTTAATTAACACTAAACACAATTTAGCACAAGTAGGGACCACTAGGTCCCTAAACAAGCTCAATACAACTAAATAAATACAAATAATAAAATTTACAAGTTGGGATCACCCATGGTGCCCGAATACAACACGCAACAATGAATAAGGCTTCACATAATAAACATGGAGAGGACTCAGCCCAACCAACTGCTTGTGCAAACCGAAGTGTAGCCCTAAAACCCACGTTCTCTTGTGCCCTAAGATTTGCACACTCATTGCAAACATTAAACATATCTGCCTTGATAAAATATATAATTTAAACAATCTAAATAAATCATACATGGATAAATCATGCTAACTATACCAAACCATGTCAAAATGAAATGACTAACACTAACATATATATCCATACTAGCTCAAAATAAATTAACCATCTAAGTAACACATGGCAACATCCAATTAGTCATTATAATTCCAAATGATAACCAAGTATATAAGGAAACCATGAGTAAATCCATCACATGTGTAATGAAGCCAATTATAACATAATATATTGATATCCAAAATCATATCATGCCAAATCTAAGAAATAACCATGATCCTAGCTTGGCGCTATGCATGCCCAAATCACACAAGTGTCACCAAACAAACCATAACAATAACATATAGTAATCAAATGATACTAAAGTCCATGTCCATCATCAATATAAATAATGAGTCAACAAGAAACTATGGTAGGAAGAGGTGGGCACTACATCCCCCTCCCCTAAAATTAGACTTCCTCCTAAAAGTCACTGGAAGAGATAGGGATATGACCCCACGAGGTATCGCATCATATCATTTGGTTGTTTTTCACAACAAGCATGTCCCAACAATTCACACTTGGTCCCGTACTAAGAGTTTTTTTCTTATTTAGAGTAATTTAATTAAATTAAATTATAGCTCATAAGGAAATTATTATTAACATAATTTTCTAAACCTCTAAATGGTCACACGTAGTGTAGGTTCAACCATACGCTCTCTTTAAGGGAACTATTTTTTTGTTTTAACAAACATGTCTCTCCAAATATAACATGGTTCAAAGTCAAGTGTAATGCAAATAGGAGAATATTTATTAGGGGAAATTATAGCTTCTAAACATAATCATTTGCCTCATCTTCTAACTTTCCTATAAGGTTCCACATAAGAGGATGTATAACATAAGATATATGTTTAAGATAGACTATGGGTGGTTGAGCCAAGGGAACATAATGGTTATTTCAAACAAGGTTAACAAGTTATGCATACTTGATGTGTACGATCCCACTCATGAAAACCATCCAAGGTGCCACAAATACCACACAAGAAGAGAGTAAAAGTTTCCAAGTTTACATGTGGTTTCACCTCCTAGCTCACAATTAATTTTAAAATTTGGAAAAAATGGTTCACAAGCCTCTCCAAATTGGTCCTAACATCTGCATTATTCATTAAGGGGTCAAGAATGAAGATTCACGTAATACCAAGCGTGATTAAGGGTGATGACTTGATTTTTCAATTATTTTTACATTCACATAGGAATATTATCAATAAGTTGTGGGTGAAATATATAACCAATCACCGAGTTAGGATTGACTTTCTAGTTTCTTTCAAGGTTTCATAGTATGTACTTTTTCTAAAACATCTCAATTTTGATTCAAAGTTTTTCTTAGAACACTCTTAAGGGATAGTTTAATTCATTATTGTTTGATAAGTTAGGAGAACAAAATACATTCAAAGGGTATGTTTCCAAAACCTATCAAGGTACTATGCAATTTACAAAATTATAATGTGGATGGGTTACCAAAATTTTCATTCATACCTTACTCAAGAGTTTAAGAGATCAATGCAAATTTTTCTTTAAAGGAAAGTATAACCTAACACTTCTCAAGTATGGAATTTATGTTAACTTTTACTCAATAATTATTTTGGTCACAAATGGTCCATTAGGTCAAAGAGATATGTATAAATACACTTCTTAACTAGAGGGTGAATTTATTTCTTAAATTTCACCATTTATGAAATGGTGAAATAATGGGGCCATGTTTTTAGAGTTCCCCAAAACAACAGAGAGATTTCAAACAACTCCAAATTTACATTTCTTAACTAGTGTTTATATTGATAACCAAGGTCGTCTTCACCCAAGGTAGGTGGAATGGATAGATAATTGTTATTCTTAGTCCTTACAATAAGGGGTTACACCATTTATCTTATATTAAGTTACTAAAAGTTTTCAATGTGAAGGAAATCTTACATAAGAGTCTCGTAAGAGTCAAATATTCAAAGGCATATTTAATTTGTGAGACAATTGCAACCCTTGATTATCTGCATTACTTTCTCATCTATAATCATAAATGATGACAAAATACCTAAGTCATTTACATAAGACCAACAATTGAGTGTGTAACCTAAATTATATAAATATTTCACAACTAAGAATAATAATCATTACTTATTTCATTTGAAACTATAACTTATGATCACCTCAATTTTAGATTTTAAGGGGTAACAATTGATAACATTGTTGGTCAACCAAGGTTGTTCAAATAAATATTTGACAAATTTTCCAATTTACTTCTAATTTCACAATTTTATCTTGTTGTTTATAAGGTATAAGTACACAATTGTGCTTCTATATATATATATATATATATATATATATATATATATATTGGTGGTTTACGATTCATTATATTCATCACTAATTTACACCATATTACTTGTGATTATATGGGTCAACACTAATGTTGATACACCATATCGCCCAATCAAGATAGAAATCAACACTAATTTATTGTATTTTGAGAGAGAGAGAGAGAGAGATGAAGAGATTGTTGTTTTTTTTCACAATCAATTTTCTTCTAGATTCACGAGATAAGGTTAGAGAGAGAGGGTGATTCCATGATTTCTACACATAAGTCTTAGTGTCATAAACGTGATTAATTAGGAACATTTTAATCAATTTGAGGAGGTTTATTATCACAAGTGTACCTTCTAAGGTAAAATGTTTTAACCATGTTATATTGCACCAAAACTTAGTAAATGATCATAATATGAAAATAGGCATGTTGCACTCAAGAAGGGTTAAAATAATTTGAACATTACCAAAGCTAATCCAAAATTTATGTTGAGGGCTTTGATAATAATTTTAATTTGTGTAAACTAAAATCGATTTCAATAGCTCAAGGGCTATTTAGTTTACTTAGAAGAAGATAAAATAACTATGGAATATCACTTCGTATAAAGCCATCGTATTAAAAAGAAACTATAAGAATCCTTTCCCTTATCATATATTGTTTAGAGACAAGTTAGAGGAGTTACATTAGCAAAAAAATTCATCCAAGTATGATAATTTTAGAAATACACTTTCGAAAGGATAAGTAAGGTTATAAGGTTTCTTGGAAAATTTTCTTATAAAGAGAGTTATAAAATTTAGATTAGTAGTGTATACACTAGGAGTAGAAAATTATTTTGATTCACAAAAAAAAAATTTTAAGGCATAGAGGACCATTTATCTTATTAGGTGGTTCTATACAAGGTACAATTATTTATTTTACACCCATACCAAAAGGGTTTTATTAGGTTTAAATGTGGTGCCCCTAACATTGGGTTGAGTTTCCCAAGAAACAACGGATCACTCAAAGAGGAACAAACTAACCAAACACCTTAAACATATTCCTTAGACCAAGGAAAAAATTCTACACTTGTATATCCGAACACAAATTATTTTCAAAATCAACAACTATAATTTTTATGGTGTCCAAAATGACCAAACTATACCAAAATGTTAGCATTCAAAATGCCTCATAGCATAAAATTTGTCTAGGTCATAGCATTCAACCTAGAAAAAATGTAACACATCATAATAATCATATTATAAAATCTTGCACCCTCTAAGGGTGTCCTAAGAAGTTGAATGGTTCATTAAGACCCAGTTCTCTTGTTCTACGATCTAGCCAAAATGACTATAAAAAGGGCCTACCAAACAAGTACTTGGTTGGTAAAACAAATACTTCAAGCCAATTATTTATTATATAGGGAGTCAAACAAGACATACTGGAACCTAAAACTGATGTTAATGAATCTCAAATTGGAAGCACCTTCTCGGGGCCAACTATTAAAGTTTTACTATTGCATTTCAGCAAATTTTTAGTGAAATTGGCTACGAAATGGGTTTTAAAAAACATGAAATCACAAATCTAAAGAACATTCTATAACTCTCATCTATTCTCCTATATATAGAGAATTTGATGCAACTTACTGAAATGTAATTATGATAACCAGAAATCTAGTTATGACCTCATTTCTGGAGCAAATTAATCTAATTGATTATATTGTTTTTGTGACAGAATGACCAGAGGCCTCCTAAACATGCTTGGAAAACTCACTCCCCATTCCATTTTATTAAAACTAATTACTGCAACCAATTGAAAAGCATAAATACTAAAGGTTAGAATGGGTAGATTTCAGTTTCCTACTAAAGTTCCTTAAACTATGGGTCCAAATCGAAACAAATTTTCTTAGATTTTAGCTATTGTCCCAAACAACAGGATGTAATCAACTGAGCTCAAAATGCCTTCAATTGAATGATAAAATGGTTTTATAAATTGGGTTTAAATGCTTTTGTGACTTCCCATGTCACTTAGAACATGATCATCCGAAATGATCTCCACTATGGGAGCCAAAGAGCCATTTTGCACACTATTTTTGAATGACTTTTTCTTAACTTTTACCAATTGTTTTAAAACCAAATAAGTGTTCAAAATATGTGTTCTGATCACCACCGATAACTCTATTGTCACGAATTTACTCATCCAAGTTGGTAATCATTCACCACCCATCGATTTTGTAGAATTATTTCTTCAACGTGCGTTATTCGAGTGGTGTTTTGACCTATGCCTTATTGTGGCATTCGACCAACGAAGAAGGAAACAAGTTTAGAGGAAATGTTTTCATCGAATGGGAAAAAAAAAACAACCTGAGACTTATTAAGCTATCACACGAACATACCCAAGGCATTCGGTTTTGGAACCCACACTAATGCCAAATGTTGATCTAAAAATGGTACTAATTTTTTTTGAAGTAGTACTTAGAAAATTCTCAGATTTAAAAACTTGATAACTGACTAAGAGTATTAGCAATTTTGGGAATTCTTGAAACCCAAATCCTTGAACTCTTCCAGATAAATCAATTATCCTTAATTTTCAACTTAAGTGAATATACTGAATCTATTACAAATCCATTTAAAAATTCACAGTTGATTTTAGAATGCACTCAAATTGAATTCTTGATTCCAAATCTGAAATGTGCAATTCCCTTTTTGTTGTGGGTTATGGATACTGAAATTGTGACTTCAATCCAAATAATCCAATTTTATGCTTGCTTAAATAATTAATCAAATAAACTAACTTGAATGTTTTTATCTAATCAAAATCTTCTAACAAACTGAAATCAAATCCACAACACAAGAACTTGATAACGGAGTTCACCCGAAGGCTACGTCTTAGATTCTCGTAATGAGAATCGATCTATTATTTCCCAATGAAGTACAATATCCCTTCACTATTGACTTAATGACCTTTATACCTGTAATTGAGCTGATTTAAACCTCTTGGAACTTTGCAATTTCCCAGAAACGTTCCCAAGTCCATCTATGGCTCTTAAAATAATTTTTTTGTTTAGTTTCCTGTGCAATTACATCTAAAAAATTCTACAAATTGAAATATACATTACCCACATAAAATATGTTTACATTTCTGGAAACTAGAGGAAATTATGAAAAACTTCCCTTTTTACACCATGGTCGATTCGGACCCGAAGCGGTTGGAAAATGCAGATCTATGCCTGCTCCTTGTGCTCATTCTATGCAATTACGTCCAAAAAACATCTACATTGAAAAATCTATAGCACTTCATGAGAAAAAACCACCATTTGTATCTTCATCTCAAATTTTCTAGCAACTTTTCTTTCTACTCCAAGTTCTGAAAGTGCCTCTAAGTGCCTCAAAATTGAGCTATCTACCCAAACTACCTTTTCTCCCCTTCAACACAGAGTACATAGCTCTATTTATATAGGTGAGCTTGTTTCAATCACATCCATAGTTGGGCAGCGAGTTGGTTGGTGGGATGTGTTTAGGAGACCTGAAATCTTGGGTTCAAATCCGGTGGCTCCTTTTGTGGCGGTGTTGGTTTTGCATTGTGGGGATAAGAATCCCACATTGGCCGTGTGAAATTCGGAATTGTTTAAAAATGGGCTTAGCCACCCTACTTCCACATGGTTTAGGCCACATCCTTTGCACCTTTTGTTGACCAAAACCATAGTTGTCCGAGCTAGTTGTTTGTTTGTTTGTTTGCAATGCTTGAGTCATTGGAATATAATGTGGAACCACCAAGTTATATGTCGAGTTTGTTGAAATAACACCGAATAGCAAAGATGGTAATGAACTCGAACAATCCAAAACGTATTTTTACTTGGAACCATATGGCAATACATGGTGAATAATTACTAAAGTAATATGAAATTATACCACACACCATATGATATTTCAATAATGAAATATGGCAAAGTGGTGGCAAACCACATGGTGGCTTGATGACCCACCATGTTGAAAATGATCAATACCATAGTCCTCACGATGGTTGATCAACCCTCCATAATAAAAGTTGAGCCTCTTATTTCAGCGAGCTATACCTTTTTATGATCGTCGAAACTTGGTAAAAAACCCTTAAATTTTGCCAACGTTTTTGCCACATGTAATGCAAAATCTTATTGGTCCATATTGACATGTTGACCAGTGTTGACTTTCCTGTTGATTGAACTTTGACCGACATAACTAGAGCTCTCAATGTCCGTTTGTCACATTCTCATAGTTGATGGAAAGCTCTCAAAAAAATTTTGCATTGAAATAATTTATGGATGTTTAGGGAACTATTGATATAAAAAATGATCCTTTTCATCACACCTCTCCACGATAGGAAAGACTATTTGTCCCAAAAATTTCTATGTTGACCAAACATTTGCCATCCTATCCCGATTTGGAAACTCTTCTCCCACCTCGGAAATTTTGACATTCATATAGACCCTTTGGTCTCTTCCCCTCAACCTCTTCACTTTGACAATTTTTTTCTAATCCTCGGGACCTTGGGCTATGGGCCCATGATTCTTCCGTCGCATCACTCGATATCCGAAGAATACTCCACACCTCCTTTGTATGGTGCTAATTTTTCGAAATGAAACCTTAATGCTCCTACTGTGTGATGATAATCTTTCGGATATCTAACAAGGGTCTTTTTTTACTCTATAACATGGTTAGGCTCCAAGTTGATTCTATAAATCCAAACTAGTTTGAAGGAATTCCATGTTACGTAGAGCTAAGATTATCGATGTCATGATAGACAACGAATTGTCCCTTTTCAGACCTCAATGCCTCCAATGCATGATGCTAAGCCTTTTTCAATCCTTCAAGCCTCCATTACATGATGATAAAGTCCGATGATCATCTACCATTCGAATGTGCGGTCAAAATGCCTTGACACCAAATGACATTCTGAGCTAATATTTTGAGATCTCCTTTCCAAACTTCAATGCCTCCAATGCATGATGCTAAGCCTCTTTCAAGACCTCGAGCCTCTAATACATTCCTGTCTGATGATCAACTACCATTCTACTGCATGGTCACAATGCCTCTACACAAAATGATGATCCAAGGTGATTTCTCACGAGCTCAAAAATGGTGACTCCATCCCTATTGCATGGTTACTACCCTCTACATGATACAAAGCCTCTTTTTGACGATGACTATCGTGTACCATTCTAAATATTAATAATTCCTTATTATGGTAACAATGCCTCTATATAGAATGAAGTTCTAACCCGTTGTCAAATGCCAATAGTGTTCACTACCATTCACATTGCACATATAATCATAATGCCTCTACATAATAATGAAGTTTTGAGTAACACTTGTGAGCGATCAATTGTCCACACATGTGGCTAACTGGTCTCAAGCTCCAATATGATGATAAATCCTTATTCCAAATGTAACATGTACTCACAAGCTAATTATGAGATATGTTTGGAGCATTAATATATTTCAAAGTAAGAAAATCCACTTTTAGTATTGTAAATCTTTCTCTGGCAAGTGTTTCTCATCAAATACATCATGATTAGTTACAAACAATATTTTTACTATTCTTGATCAATCTAAATTATGCAAATATAATTGAATTTTTAATTTCACATTTTAAAGGACTTTCACTTTCAAGTATTATTGGTCTCGGATTAAATTGTAACTAGTGGTGGAGTAGAAAACTCTTTTGCCTTTCGTATACACCTTTCCATCTTTGTCTTATCATTACTCTAATGGCAGATGGATGTAATTTTCCACCCAATCCCATTCCTTTCTTAATGAGCACAAAAATTCCTCTAATATCCTTCTTATGGGATACAGGAACTCTCTCTACCATTTTCCCAAAATGATGAGGTTGGTCTTTCTTATGTGCCTAATTGGTTCTGACAAATGACATCAATTCTTCATTAGTGTCCTTCTCATAAATTATACGGCCATAGATTTTTATGCATTACAAAAAAATAATGCAAAAAAATTAACATCTTTTGAAAATCAAACTCATAATTCTTAAGCTGAAAAAGTGGATCAAAAGTTTCTTATGCTTATGATTATGGAATCTGGAGGTGGAATATCATTACCTATTTTTGATTTCTCTTACCACACCCTTCTGTGGAATGTAAGCACAAATTTCCTTCTCATAATCTTCTTATAAGACTAGTGGGGTATTGAATTTTTTTCAAAGCTTTTATCAATGATGCGTTTTTGGTACATATAAATCTAAAGTTCATTCTGTCTTAGGATAACCTAAACAACATGTCATTAAAATTTTACGATCCTCTTAGACCTATATTAGGTTAGATATGCCTATGAAGCCATTTTTACCAAGGCCTCTTCCATCAAATCCCATTTTAACTAATAATTTTGATCAACGCCTCTAGTATGGTTTTCAATTTTCCGAATACATCATTATCAATCTTCTCTAAATGGGATGAAGAAGATTCACGTGGTGAACAACTTTGACATCATTTTCATTTGTCTGGTCTTTGCATCCCAAGTCAAGGAAATTCCTTATTTTGAAACTCCACACTTAAACCTTTCTAAGAGCTCATCTTGGTTTGCAATTCCATGTCAGAGTGAGTCATTCTCCTACCTAAGAACTAATACATTGATCAGAGATATCTCTTCCGATCTAGTGATTATAAGCTTTCAACCTCATTAAGCTTTGCTTATTTGACATCTTGCCCATAGTGCACTTGTGATTCCCTATTCTCATGAAAGTGCTGAACCCATACTTGGGTCCTGCTGAAGCCTTTCCCTTCTTCTAACTGCACTAAATTAAAGCAATCAATCAGTTAATTAGATTCATATTATAAAGCAAATATGGAGCTAAACCAACTTTGATACCAACTTGATCTAAAAATGCCACTAATTTTTTATGTAGTAATTGATCCATAGGGATCTCAAAAACACACCACTTCATCGGGTTCCATCTGCACACAAGAAGGAGAAATAAGAAAAGTTAATAAAATGAGGTAAACGGAATTTTAGAAGGAACAACCACTTCTCAGAGTGGAGCATGATCCCGAAACCACCGCTTTGGCCGTGGTGGTAGTCCAGAGACCGCCGGTCTTCAAATAGGGTAGATGGTCCTGACACTTTCAAAAGAGAAAAAGAATGGAATGTGAGTGGGCAAATTTGGAGTGCATCATGTACTCTTCCACTTCCATGCCCTTTCACATCCTCCAAGAATAACTGAGGACATGGGAAGGCATATAAATGCATGAAAGGAACAAGAGAATAGGCATTCAAAGATCTAGAGAGATCGAGAAGCAAAGTTTAATGAGAACCCTTATAGGTTAATAGTAGTAAGCAAGATCTATAGTGCTGGAATGGAATTATAGGAGCAAGGTGTAGAAATAAAGAAAGCAAGTAATTGGAGAGAAGGTTTACATTGTTTCTTATTTTCATAATTTTTGTAATCTGTAATTTTCTATAAGTAGACCAATAAAAGTGGGAAGAAAGAGCCTAATTTTCTTCCCGAATGGTTTTGCTCCATTGGAGGTTTCTAGGATAAAATTGTTGGTGTTGAAGTTTTGAATTATTTCCTTCTTTACAATTTCCTTTCTATGGCACTAGATAATCAATCACGAAGCTCTAATTTTTCAAGAAAATTTGTCATTTTCCAAATTTGAAAGTAGAACAACATAATTATGTGATTTGTAGAGTTCACAAAGTAGAATTTTATGGATCATTTTGGTATCAAAGTTGATTATATATCCAGGACTGTGGTATTCAAATATTTCTTGTGATTTTGTATGACAATGACAAGGTCCAAAGGTGAAGAATTTTTACCTTGCGAGCCATATATTTCTATGGAGAAGTGGAAACAGAGAATTCAAGCTCAAATGGAGGAAGAAAACTTGGTTTGTAGAGTTGAGATGCTAGAGACCATGATGGATAGTTTGCATAAAAAACAAGAAGATCTTTCAAATTTACAAAAGATGGATTTGGTTAAGCAAGATTCCATGGACTCGGTGGTTCGAGCTCTAGATGAAAAAAATGGTATCGGGAAGAGCCACAAAGAGGAAGAATGAGAAGAGTGTGAAGAGACATCAATTGTAAGTGAGAAGGTAAAATTTGCACATACACCTTTTAAAGTTGAAATGAAAGTGGAAATAAAGAATTTTGAAGGACAAATGATGCAAAATTACTAGATAAATGGATAAAATATTTGGAAGTCTACTTTAGTGTGCATAATGTCACCGAGGCACAATAGGGTCACCTTTCACATATCAAATGGAAGGTCATGATGCTTTGGTGGGAAACCCATCTAGCCACTTGTGAGAATCCCATTGACCTTTTGACCAATGTAAGAGCTAATGTCCTATTGGCCAAAGTTGCATGATGATTAAGTGGCGGTTAGTCAAGTTGTTGGATGTATAAACTAAACAATAATCATGATTGAATTAATAACATGCACTACTCAACTACACACAATGACACTTAGATTCAGCCAATATCTTCCATCTATTAATAAATACAGAAGCTCCTTACAATTGTCAATCTATACCAATGCGCGTATGGATCTGATATAGTAATTCAGTCATATGCGTATATACACACTTCACACATCTATATTCTCATACACACATACATCACTCACACATCATACATACATACTTTTACTACTATGTACCTAACATCATATATATATATATAGTGGGGACTTTCCCTTCACCACTTATCTATTCCAGAAATAGGCCACATGCTATTGATAGCCACACACATTTACAAGCATAGCCACACATGCAAGTGTGTATCTATAGTCCTCTTGCAGTTAACTGAAGTGTCAATTCTATTCTCATCTCGTCTCCATGCAAAAATGCTTTGATCCACTTCTCCAAAGATAGACAATGCATGGCATGCACACGTCTCTGCATCGTTGGTGTGTTCCACATGCCATCTTCTAAAAATAGGTCTTCATGCTCAAAATCAGCTAAGTCTTGAAAGTTGAACTTGCCTTCCATGCGTGGGTCCTTCTTGTCCTTCCTTCACCCCTTGGTTCCGGGCCTTCTATCCCATGGACTCCTTGTGTGATCTTTGACAAGTATTCTTTGATCAACATTACCCCACACTAATCTCATTGTCATCCCAATAATGGGTATCTCAAAAATTGAAGTAAAGAATAGAAGAATGGAAAGAATAAGAATGAAAGAATGTAGATAAATAAATAATTTCTATGAGGTTATGAGGCAACCTCCTCTGTATCAGTTTGCAGTATCAACTCTGGATACTCCTCCTTTATTTCGGCCTCCAAAACCTTGCCATTCAGTGAGTGCTTGCTCTACTTTTTTAGGATGTCCACAAGCAATGGATTCCAACTCATCCCTCACAATCTCTCCTTTCTCATTTTGTAGAACCAACACAACACTGGACATTGATGTCATTCTTCCTTCTAAAAGGTCCATCTTCTACGTAATTAGCTTCCCAAGCTCTTCCAGTCGAGTCTTGTGTGGCTCTTGTGTTGTTGTCAGGGCCTCGCACTTTTGTTTAACCATTGACAATCTTTCTACATGGCCCAATGTCTCATCTTTCATCACTTTCTAGACCTCATTGTTCTCTTCTAGGGTCTTGATGTTGATAAGCACCTCTGGAGTTGTGCATATGTTTAAATCTGGTCTTCTTTCTTCAATACTTCCTGTAATGCTTGCAATAACCCTTCATAAGATGTAATTTTTCTCATCACTGATGCTTTCTCTCATTTGACATCTTGTTCTAGCTTTTGGCACTTGCATACATAGAGTTCATCTTCAAGTACCAAGTCCACCAACTTTCCCACATAGTGTATCATTGAAGGAAATGTTTGTGGTACCTTGGCCTCCAAGTGTGGCCTTGCTCTGATGACATTGTCCCCAATCTCCTCTGTGATGCTTGATAAACACCTCATTCTTCTTCTACGTGAAAGTCCCTCTCTGTGTTATGTGTGTTATCTCTACATCCTTTGTCTTCAGTCTCCTCACGTAGCTCTCTATCATGGTAGCTTTGTCCATGTTTCTTCTAGCCACCTCAGTAGAAACTTTCACCAATGCATTGTTGACCTACTCATCTGACATGATAGTAGGCTTTACTTGTCATGTGTCTAGCTTGGGTGCCTTCTTTAGTCATCTCAAAATGCATGACTCTTCACACACATCAAATTCAGGCTCATCCATGTGGGTGTGCATTGACCATGATAGTTTCTTTTGAGTGTGCACACAGTCACCATATCCTCATCCATTAACTCCCAACTGAATAAATCCTTTTGTGCTTATCATGCTCTTGGAAGCGGGCACGGAAAATTTTTTCCTATCCTCTACATACCCCATGGCTGGTGGAATGTGCTCTCCACTTGTTCTTCTAGACCATTTGCTTTGCTTAGGAACTTTAGCTTCCAAATTTGGGACTTGTGTCTCCATGTCTGAACATTCTCTCTGTTGTCTCCTCTAGGTCTTTTCTCATCCTCTTCTTTTTCCTTTGATTCCTCACCCTATTCTTCTGTGTTCTCTAGAAGTGTAGGAGAATTAGGCATGCTTTCCTCTGACTCTTCCACCTCCTCATTTAACTTTAGTTTCCTCCTTCTTTTGCATGGTTTCCTCCTTTTGTGGAGAGAGTCTTGGTGATTTGCGCACATAGTGGTTGGAGTAGCACCTTGGGTCCTTGTTCTCCTAAATACCCTCTTAAACCTGTGCTCCCCTTGGACTACATTCAAGTCCTCATCATCCCCCTCTTGTGGCTGAGGTGGTGTAATGGCACACTCAACTTCACCCTTATTTGTAGGATGTCTCCTACCTCCTATGCTCCAAACCACCACTATCTTCATGCTCCTCCTCCTCATCCTCCACTTCAATTGGCTCTGTGGGCTTAGGCGTTGGGATGTTCTCCATTGTATGCTTTCCCTTTGGTGGTGTTGGAAGTGTGAACTCACCTTCCACATATTTGTTATTCTCCATCTTTGGCTTTAGTGGAGATACACCAATGTTTCCCCCATATCTACTAACCAAACTTATTGGCTTAATATTCAACACCTCCAAATGATCCTCTCTGTATAAGCACTTCTTCTAGGATACACATACTTCTTCCTCAACGTATGGTAGTCACAGTCTACCTTATCTACATTGAAGACCAGTCGGCACATGTGTCTATAAATCTATGAACAGATGCTTGGAAATACCTTGTGAATGCGTAAGGAAATTTACACCAAGGGCTCCAGACTCCATCTTTCATTGGGAAGCACATGATGTAGAAATGTTGATATACAACAAACTAACTTGTTTCCCTACCACTGCTGGTAGGTCCTTTGGGATGCACCACTCTTCCCCAAATGTCCACATGGAGCCTGTCATACCATTTCTCCACCCTTTGCTTTACATCATCTGTCATGGCCCCCTTGCATAGGTACTTGTTGAATCTTTCAGTTGGGGACTTGTTCTCCATGGGGTATTCCCATACTTTTTCCTTTGGTCCATCTAGTACTCCAATCTCCATGAATACCAGTGATAGTAGAACAGCCCCAAAGCTGATCTTCCCTCTGTGCACACTTCTTTGACTATTTTTTCTACTATATATATAGCCTATAATGTTGTAGATTGTCCCTTCTGACATCTTACGTGCCACATGTAACCACATAGTATTTACCTGTGACCACCACTCTTGATCATTCAACTTGTAACAAGGTGTGTTGCAGCTTGCACAACTGGACAGTTCTTCAATTTGTCTATGTCCATTCCACGTGGACCCTTCAGGTACCCCAACTCTTGTCTTGGTCTTTAAAATCATGGCTTTATCTATGAGATCACCTTTTATGTCCTCTCCTGTGGCCTTGACTTAACTGATGAGACAAGCGCAGATGAGATTCTAACTCTGTGTCTGCAAAAGTAGAAGAAGTCTTGTGCACCCTGCTCATGAGCCACTGATACAAGGGCTCATACTTCCCAAAATATGGAAGCTCATATAATTGGTAGACCCCAATTCTCTTTAAAATATTCTCACCCACATCATCATAAACTAACATGTCATCCATGTGTGCTTGTTCATTCTAGCAGTGAGCAAGGAATCGAGCTCCTTCTTGTTCTCCAAAGTCTTGTGATTGTATTCACTTACTTTTCTCTTTCTGATGGGTGAATCCCATTCTGGCCAATGATGACTCCTTCTGGATATTACATTTCTGAAAAATGGCTTTTGGGTGCCATCTCTTCCTCCTCGATGACCACCTTCTTCTTTCCTTTTACTACTATTGCTGTAGATGCCTTCTTAGGTGCCATTTTTACCTTGCAAATGTCTCCTCTTCAACTCTGCAACTTTGTGAATCAAACCCTAGCTCGATTCAATCATGCCCTAGGTGGAAACTTTGTAACCTAACTCTTTTTATCTCCTACTTTCACTCAAACCCTTCACCACCAGGGATGCAAGCTTCTTGTCACACAGATCTGGTTGTCACACTTGGTTTCACACCCTTCACACCTTAACTTGATCACTCGGCTCTTCACACTTGGCTCTTTCCTCAAATACTCTTAGTTACAATGGTAAAAATGAATCCACATTCCATCCTTATATAATTTTTTTCAAATTTTGATGCATTTATTGCTCCTTCACCTACCAAATATCCCCTCATTCATTGACCAAATCCATTCATTCCATGCGGTACATCTTCACACCCAGCCCTATATAACCTAAGCGCCCTTCCTACCCTCTGGTCACAGACTTCTCTTCAGAGCGTGCACTCCTTGCACTGAGTACCTCATCATTGTACCTTCTCCTGGTAGCTATCATGGCCTCCACTTACCTCGCGTTATATTGTTCTTTCATTCATCTCCATCCTTGGTCACTTTTGAGAAGCAATCTTCTTTTGACTTAAAGCACACCCGTAGCAGCTTATTCCTTTCACCTTTCAATTCCCACAGTTTTTTCTTGGATAACTACAACCACCCCACACTAAAAGTATGTGTAGTCCTCTACACATAAACATTCTTCATATAGTAATTAGCTTCATGTGCACAAGCACACTTATTACACAAAAACAACAACTAAATTGACAAAGCATAGCGATAATGAAGGAAATACATTAAGGAAATTCAGAATTGAAAACCTAAACTAAATGGCAATACTACCTTATTACAAACACCAAGAAGACTTATTTATAGTAGGGCTTCAGCCTACTCCCATTAAAGTAACTGGGTAGCCATGTTCCATCAAGTGCTTCTAACTGGAAAGCACCTGATTCAAGTATAGAAGTGATAACATACGGCCCCAACCAATGTACTTTGAGCTTTCTGGATGGCACAAGAACTTTGAGTCATAAAGAAGTACCATTTGTCCAATCTCAAACTTCTTATCCCTTATGTTTCTGTCATGCCATGCCTTTCTTCTGGCCTTTTCCTACTTTTGACTCCATCGTGCTATGGCTCGGTGCTCATCCAGTTGAATCATCTTTTTGATACGCTCTTCTAAAATCTTGTTCATCAGCTAGACCTCCAGCATGTGCATGCAAAAGAAGGTAACATAAATTCTATAGGGAGAATAACTTCCATGCCAAACACCAACTGAAATGGTGTGGCTTTGTTCAATCTCTTGTAAGTTGTTCTATATGCCCAAAGAATAGCTGACACTTTTTCATCCCAATCCTTTCTTCCAACATCACAAATTTTTGTCAAAGTCTGGCTCAAAATCTTGTTGAAGGCCTCAACAGTTCCATTTTCCTGAGGATGGTAAGGTGTAGTTTTATGGTGTGCAACCATAAACTCATCTAATAGGATCTGATTGTCTCATTCAAAAGTGTGTACCTCTATCACTTGTCAAGCTTAAGGGACATCCATATCTTGTAAGAACATTCTCCCATAGAAACCTAGTGTTGTAGTTGTTGTATAGTCCTTGGTAGGTGTTGCTTCTACCCACCATGTGTGAGATAATCTATGCAAGTAATGATATAGCGTGATCCAGTCCTGCGCGCAGCTGGTGAAATAGGTCCTACAAAATCAATGGCCCATTTCTCAAATGGTTCGGCACTAGTAATCGGTCTCAAAGGCATCTCATCTCTTTTCCCTAGTTTTCCTAGGTGTTGACAATGATCACATGCCTTACAATATTCTTTACAGTCCTTATATAATGTCTCCCACCATAATCCAACAAGTAGGATCTTCCGGGCAGTCATCACCTGCATAATGGCCTCCTGCAATACCACCATGAGCTTCTTCCATGATATCCTTACGCTCATGCTCTAATACACAATGGCATGTAATACTTCATCTCTTCCTAGCTTGTAGAGGTCACCACTGATTAACATAAATGGTGTCCGCGTATAGCAAGCTGCTTCTTTTCTAATGCTTTCATTCCTTTTGGTGCCATACCTATTTGTAGAAAGACAACAATGTCTTCTAATTCCATGGGCATGCATTGTAACCTATATAACTATGCATCCGACATTGTTTCTTCAATTGTTTGTGCATCCTCTCTGAATTGATTCTAGATAAATGGTCTTGGTCCAAATTGCTTTTCCCTAGCTTCACCACAACTTGTGAAGTCAAACTCTTGAAATAGGAGCACCCATCTGCATATGCCCCCTATAAGATGGGCTTGTTTACCAAGTACTTCAATGCCATGTGATGATATATAAAACACAAATGGTGTTGCTTTAACAAGTACTGTCAAAACTTGTGCAATGCATAGATCATTGACAAAGCTTCACGCTCTATAGTTGTATAATTCCGTTCAGGAGTCAACTTCCTACTAGCAAAACAGATTGGATGATCTATAATACCTTCACTAGTTGAGCTAACACAATGCCAATGGCCATGCCAGAAGCATCCACATGCACATGAAATGGTTTATCCCATGAGGGAAAGCACAGAAATGGGTGCGGTAGTAAGTTTCTCTTTTAATATCTCAAATGTGCATGTTGTTGTGGTTCTCCCCAATAAAATGTACCTTTCCCCTTCAGTAATTCTTCCAAGGGTGCAAAATTTTGGCATACCCTTTTATGAATTTTCTATAATATCTTGTATGACCTAAAAATCCACACACCTCACTTTGACTGGTAGGTGCACTTCCAGGCCTAAAATGACTACAACCTTGGTTGGATCAACTAGAAAACCTTCCTTACAGATTATATGTCCTAATAGTATCCCAAATGGCATGTAGAAAATATGCACTTCTTGATGTTCAAAGAGATACTCAATTATCTACATCATTCAAACATTAAGCGTAGATTGTCACAATGATCTTTCACAAGCCCATATATTGTCCAATCATCTAGGTAGACCTATAAGAAGTTGTGAATAAAATCTTTGAATGCTGAACAACTATGCGCGAGAATACAACATAGCATGTTTTTCAATCCAAAGGGCATCACAGTATAGGAAAAACTACCCCATTCAGTAGTAAATGTTGTCTTTTCTTGATCCTCTGAAAAATCCTAACTTGATGATACCCAGAAAAACCCATCTGTGAAGGAATATATTTCACGCCCTATAACTCCTTCTAGTATTTCCTCAGTGAATGGCATAGGGAATGGATCTATGATGCATGCAACATTCAGCTCCTGTAGTCCACACATATCTAATTCATCCATCCTTCTTGATATTGATCATCACCATTGGGCTAACCCATTCTGACTCATCAAGGGGCTTGATAATTCCATATTTCAACATTTTATCAATTTCTTCTTTTACCTTTTCACATGTAAATTAGGATTCATTCTGTAAGGTCTCTTTCTAACTGGTCATGCACCATCCTTAAGTTTGATCTTCATTTCCCCAAGTGATTCATGCACACCTTTAAGTTCATGATATCCTCGAGGGAATAAGTCCTGATAATCCTTGAGTAACTCGATGATCTTTGCTACCTCTGAGTCTGACCAGTAGTCTCCAATTATGGCCTCCTTAGGCTCAGCCTCCAACCTATATTCACCTTCTTTGTCTTCATGGGTTCATGGTAGGTGCATGTATCCTTGTCTACACTATCCAAGACCTCGTGCACCCCATGTGAATGTTCAATATCTAGGTTCTCAACTTCCTCATCATCCACGACGTAAACCATCTTTCCTTTCTCTTTCTCAAGGCAAGCACATTCAAGTAGTATGGAGTCCATTTCTTCTTCCTTTTCAAAACATGCTCTCAAAACTCTGCCTCACCAAATAATTCTTGAATATGCTCTTCTACTTTTGCACTATCTCCCATAGTTAAGCGCTTGACAAATTTTAATGCCTCTTCTACGGAGGTTTAGTCGAAGTAGTCAAAAGTCTGGATCATTCCTGTAATCAAATCTTTCCAGTTTCTAGTTTCTCGATGTAGTTCTACATATACATACCAGGCATGTGCATCCTTGTAGCGTAGAATACAATCGATGCACCCAGAGTGAAGGTGGTAATGCTTCTATCCTGTTGTCCAGAGTCTCTCACACTGGCTTGAATGTGATGTTGAATAGGTTGATCACCATGATAAGTGCAGATTTTTGCATAGGTGCATTGTTCCTTATAAACCTAGTAGACAAAGTGACTCCAATCTCTTCCCAGTTTATAAGATTATCTCTGTGGACTACCCACCAGTGCGTTGTTGTCCCACCGTAGTGTATATACTAACATATCTCTTCTCTTAATTTGATCTATCCATTGTGTTTCCATGGCCTTCAAAAATGTAGGAAGATCTTCTACCCCTATATACCAAGGTATTGTGCTACTTCCATCGAATCGAATGAAAGTCCATTCTTGCACGCAACCACACTTTTCACCTCACGTCCTACTAATTCATATGTACCATGAGCCCAATTTTCACAAGAAATACTCATAGTATCACTAATAGAATGAGAATCCTCCCACTATAGGATGCCTTCTTTTGATGGCTCATTGACCTCTGGGTCCTGAATAGCACGTACATAAACTCTGTTTAAGTCCTCCTCACTTAGAGGCTCAACATATGGTGTAGAATTCCCATCTGTCAAAGGTATCACAACCCTTTCCTCCTTGTTTTCAAAGCTGATATACCCCTTATTGAATCTCAAGTCAGCATTATTCACATAACACCAAGGGCATCCAAGCAGGGCTGGAAAATTGTCTACTTCTGCAAGTGCTAATACCTCAAAATCCCTAGTGAACTTGGCCCCTTGTATAGTTATAGATGCATCTTTCAAAACTCCTATGGGAGTGGCCTTAGTCAGTTTTCCATAAAATAAATACACATTAGATGATGGCTGCAATGGAGGCCTCCCCATTTGTACCCATGCATCTAATGTAAGCACATTTACTTCACATGTATCGATCAATATGTTGCTCAACAACCACCCATCCACAACAACATTTAGAGTAATTTCTTTGTCATAGTCAATCTTTATCGGGGGAAGATTTGCATGTAGAATCTATCATCCGGTCTCAAGACTTGTGCATGGAGTGTTCCCTTTTAACCAACTTCCTAATAGTGGAATAATGTTCTCCTGGCGCAACATCTTGCACACCTCTCGTAGATCATCGATATCAGTTTGGACTATCTCTGATGCTTTCTTTTTCTCCTTTAGGTATTGTATCTCACCCTGAAGATTCCTTAGCACTTCCATGGTATCCTGGTAAACTTCCTTCTGATGAGCAGGATCTGGGTACCTTGCATGCAAAACCTCCTCCTTGGTGATCATAGGCTTCTTGGTGTAATGCCTCTCTCACACGTGCTTTTGCTTCAGCGCATGTAGTAATCTTCACTTGTCAATGCCTCAGGTCCTTCTACTATCTTGGGCATCCATTGATCTTCTACCACACTGGATTCTAACCATCCCGACACCTTTGTTTTCTTTCTTATGCTGCTTACTCAGATGCTCATATAAGTCTGGGCACTCTTCATAGCTATGGTTCTTTCCATAGAAAGAACATGCAATATTCTGAGGACATTCACACCTATAGTGGTCAGGAGATCCACATGTATAACATGTTCCATGAGGGAACTCACCTCTTCCTCCACCACGGCCTCATCCTCCATATCCACCATGATATCCACGTCCCCTTCCACGACCTCCTTTCAAAATGCCCCTCATTCTATCATAGCGTGTTTGATTATGATCCCGATCTTGGTGCTCATTCTTACCCTTAGAATTATCTTTTATACTTGTCTATCATACCCCAGGTCTATAGCATCCTGGATCTGACCAATCAATCGAAAAATCCTCAGTATCATGGGTCATGGACCTGTAAATTTTTACAAAAGCAAGATACATTCTTCCTTATCACATCTTTATAACAAAGGACAATGACTAGCATCATGATTCAAATGAAAATCTCACAGTCCAATAGTAATGAGCATATAGATCTGTGAGGGAACTATCCTTGGTGTGACCTTCCACTTCACAATCTGTACACCAAATTCCTGAGCGCATTTCATGGGCTGAATTTTTTGATAGCTTCTCTAACTACTTTTCCATAGCTGCAATTTGTGCCTCTAGGAATGGACTAACACCAGTGTCAATGCTCCCAACTACCTCAGCATGTAAAGCTACTTCCAGTGCTTCACATGTGGATCAGTGTATGTCTTATGTGATGTGACACCCTTCTAAAAGGTGTAATCAATCCTCCAACGAACCATTGTGCATGTTGGCTAGCATGAATATCATAAGATAGCTTAGATAGAAGTGTCTTAAAATGAGCATCATACTCACGTACACTCTCAGTAGTGCCTTGCTTGATATCCTTGAGCACACACTATACTCTTACTACTCAAACTCAGGATATGGAACTCTTTCAAGAAAGCATCCCTCAATGTTGCATAATCCACACAAGTTTGATCAGGGTCAAACTTCCTATACCAGTGTGTGCACCCCCTATAATGTAGTGGTGAATTGACTTGCCTTTCACTCAATAGTAGCCATGATCCCTTTAGCGTGCCCACAAGATTTCACACATATGCACATGTTCGGCAGCATCCTCTATACCTCTATATTCTAGGAGAGATGAAGAGACATCTCCATATAGATATTTTGTGGTTGTTGCACGGACCTTGACCACCTAACCTAGAACCTCTGTGTTCCCTCTGCCTCCAGAACCACCAGATCCACTAGAACTAGAACCACCTATACCTCCTGATCCTCCACCTATAGTTGGAATAGGACCTGTAGATGTACTCCCCTGTGCTCCGACAGTAGTACTATACTTTGAACCCCTATAGTCTGTGAGGTAGTTCCACTTCCAGAGGTGAATCCAACATTCTATGCACTCACATTCTATGTGGATGATGATGCACCTAAGAATGTTCCTCCAAATGACATTGAAGTCATCTTGTCCTTCCATTGATGTACTTGATCCTGACTTACTCTTGCTCTCCTACTTCCCAAGTTAGTTTGTTGGTTACTTGTCATACTAGATACTTGAAAAACCAAGCAAGGGCTAGGTCACCAGGTGGATTAAGATGCACACCCCATGGTCTAGGTAGTCTCTGTTGGCACACTTCTGTGTGAGGCCGGGGGATCTCTATCATGCTTTCCAAGATGGGGGAGTTCTGATGCTCTTGGCTCCACGTCTTCTACGTGAGTTGTAAATCCTTCACGAGCCATCTCTCTCCTCCATGCCATACTTTCTGCAATGGAACACTGCTTCTCTATCTCCCTCTCACATGCCTCATTATACTTAAGCCACCTTTCCTCTCTCTGTCTCTCTGCCACTAGGTCTGCCATCTTAAACCAAACCTGTTCCTTCCCTCGCACGCATGGTGAAGTTTAGTTAGCCATCGTTTACTCTCCAGGTTCAAAGTTACCATCAAGATCTTGATCGCCAGTGGAATACCTTGCAAATATGTTCCTCTTGGATACCACAAAAATAGAATTCAGCTACCTCTAGGAAAGAGTACATCAAAATTGAATATTCCAGAATATAACTATTTAGAACACCATGAAACCATGTATCCACAACGCGAGTCCAGATCAGATCAGCATCATAAAGGGCCTAAATTCTTCTGTGTCCAGACAAGTGCACGATACCTCCAATTCCATTGAGATGCATAAGCAGTAAGCCACTCATATAGTTCTACTAGAAAGATAGTGAAAAATCTCTCATATAAGTTGTCATACAGATTATTGTTCTACCCAAGTGCATGCGTTAAACTCAGATCCACTATTGAACCATCATGCATATTCTTCCTCCAGATCATGTATCCATTCCTCAATACTTGCTAGAGTTAACCGGTATGTCGTCTTCATCATGAACCATCCTAAAAACAACTAAAGAGGTCCCGGCAATGGAACCAATGATGCAGCCTAGAATTTACCAGATAACACCCTAGTCATGCTTGGCACATCACTCAGCCTTGACTGAGCACTCACCCAAGCAGCGCAAAGGTACCAGTCCCTCTTTAGGGTTGTTGTAGTAGGATGTTAGCATGATGAAGGAAGAAACATATAGATTCATAACTAATCCATCATTCTATAATGCATGCTACCCTCGATCTATGAAAGAACAAGCTTAAACAAGTAATCATGATTGAATTAATAACATGCACTACTCAACTACACACAGAATGACACTTAGATTCAGCCAATATCTTCCATCTATTAATAAATACATAAGCTCCTTACAGTATTGTCAATCTATACCAATGCGCGTATGGATCTGATATAGTAATTCAGTCATATGTGTATATCACACACACTTCTACACACATATATTCACATCTCTACACATACATCCTCACACATTCATACATACTTCTATATACCTAACATCATATATATAGGGTGGGGACTTTCCCTTCACCACTTATCTATTCCAGAAATAGGCCGCATGCTATTGATAGCCACACCATTTACAAGCATAGCCACACATGCAAGTGTGCTATCTATAGTCCTCTTGCGTAGTTAACTGAAGTGTCAATTCTATTCTCATCTCATCTCCATGCAAAAATGCTTTGATCCACTTCTCCAAAGATAGACAATGCATGGCGCACATGTCTCTCTGCATCGTTGGTGTGTTCCATACACCATCTTCTAAAAATAGGTCTTCATGCTCAAAATCAGCTAAGTCCTAAAAGTTGAACTTGCCTTCCACACGTGGGTCCTTCTGTCCTTCCACACCCCTTGGTTCCGGCCTTCTTTCCCACCATGTGGACTCCTTGTGTGATCTTTGACAAGTTAAGAATTTTGATGTAAATGGACATACCGATGCCACGTGTTGGAAGTTGCATCCATAATTGCACCCAAAGCACCGAACCAAGGATTCCAAGAAATCCATGACAACTATGTGAAGAAAGAAAGAGAGGTGGAGATTGAGGATGATTTGGATGTGACGAGAGCTTAGGATGCATGGCTACTATGTACGGGGCAATAGAAGAAGAAGAGACGAGTAAGCTATTTCAAATCGTAATCCAAATCAAGAAGACTAAGGTAAGCACTTTAGTAGATTCTGTTCTCGGTCAAATTTGACTTCGATGCGGTTGTAGAACTTGGTCTAGAGGCTTACGCCCATCCACATCCATACCCACCGGGATGGGTGAAGAAGAGTGTAGAAATAAAAGTTACAAGGAAGTGTAAGTTTTATTTTGTGATAAATACCCAATACATAGATGTATTAGAGGTGATATTATTCCACTTGATGCATTTGACGTTGTCTTGAATTCCTTACTTGCATTCTAGGGATGTTGTGTTCACAAGGAGGGAGAATCGGTACAAATGGGTCAAGAACGGAGTCATTTTTAACATCGGGGCACACCAGAGAAAATCAAAGAAATCAAAGAAGGCTATGGTAAGTGCCAACCAAGCACCAAGACTTATTCAGAAAATCATCGCTTTGTTTGCTTTCATTTGAATAAAAACAACATGGACATGAGAGCACAAATATTTCGACCAAAGGATAGAGAATTTGGATAGCACTTGTCGGCTTTTGCGAAGAAGCCACCACGGGACTACTCATTCAAGGAGTAAAACAAAATTCCGCTATGCAGATCACCGTATCTACCTTCGATTCACCGGACTTGACCATGTGAGGTAGCAAGAAGAAGAGGAGATACAAGGAATATTGGTAGAAGTAGCAGCAATGTACTTGGGCAGATTCGGCTAATCCATCTCAAGAAACAAAGACAAGAAAGGACTAAACCACTACAATATGGGACCTTTGCCATACTTGAGCAGGTTGGAGAAGAAACCTTCAAGCCATACTTCATGCAGATGCACACAATAGTAAGTTACAAGAGCTCGCATCCACTAACGCCATCTATGCATGACAAAGAAGGAAAGATACAAAATTTACCTTCCAAAGAGGATTGTACTCAAGGAAACTTGGAGGAGGATGTAGCACTTGGAACAACAAACTAGAGATCCACAGGAGTCTTGGTAGGTTGGACGAGAGAAGACACCAAGGCAGACCCAGTGGTACTCGAATGAGCACGAGAGGGAGTTGATTCCTCTACCACTCCCCCACTAAGATTTTGTGGGACCAAAAGCCTCCTAAGTAGGGGAGGTATGATCCATAGGGATCCAAAAAAACACCATTTCATCAGTTCCATCAGCACCAAGAAGGAGAAATAAGAAAAGGTTAATAAAATGAGGTAAACGGAGGTTTTGGAAGGAACCGCTGCTCTGTGCAAAGTGACAGCTTCAAACTTCAACCTAGCTAGGGTGACAGTCCCGAGACCACCGATCCGGCTCAAGGCGGCGGTCCTAACACTTTCGAACAAAGAAAAAGAATGGAATGCGAGTGGATGTGAATTTGAAGCACCCAACGTGTCTCTCTTCCCTTTCATGCCCTTTCACATCCTCTAGTGCATGGGAGGACATGGGAAGGCCTATAAATGTATGAAAGGAACAAGAGAATAGGAATTCAAAGATCTAGAGAGATTGAGAAGTAGAGTTTAATGAGAGCGAAAGAAGCAAGATCTTTAGTCTTTGGAATGGAATTGTAGGAGCAAGGTGTAAAACAGAGCAAGCAAGTAATTGGAGAGAAGGTTTACATTACTGCTTCTTTTCATACTTATTGTAATCAGTAATTGTTTATATTACATTAATAAAAGTGAGAAGAAAGAGCAGCTTGCCCTTCCCGACTAGTTTTCCTCCATTGGAGGTTTCCAAGATAAAATTTTTGGTGTTGAAGTTTTGAATTCTTTCCTTCTCTCGCATTTTCCTTTTTATAACACTAGATAATCACAAAGAAGCTCTAAGTTTTCAAGAAAATTTTTCATTTTCCAAAGTTGAAAGTAGAACATCATAATTGTGTGATTCATAGAGTTCCAAAGTAGAAGTTTACTGATCAATAGTACTTAGAAAATTCTCAGATTTAAAAACTTGATAACTGACTAAGAGTATTAGCAATTTTGGGAATTCTTGAAACCCAAATCCTTGAACTCTTCCGGATAAATCAATTATCCTTAATTTTCAACTTAAGTGAATATACCAATCTATTTAAAAATTCACAGTTGATTTTAGAATGCACTCAAATTGAATTCTTGATTCCAAATTTGAAATGTGCAATTCCCTTTTGTTATGTGTTATGGATACTAAAATTGTGAATTCAATCCAAATAATCCAATTTTATGTTTGCTTAAATAATTAATCAAATAAACTAACTTGAATGTTTTTATCTGATCAAAAGCTTCTAAACAAACTGAAATCAAATCCAAAACACATGAACTTAATAACGGAGTTCACTCAAGGCTATGTATTCGGATTCTCGTCATGGGAATCGATCTATTATTGCCCAATGAAGTACAATATCCCTTCACTATTGAGTTGATTCAAACCTTTGAACTTTTGAATTTCCTCTTAAACGCTCCCAAGTCCATCCGTGGCTCCTACAATACTTTTTTGTTTGTTTCCTATGCAATTACGATCGAAAAAATTCTACAACTTGAAATATACATTACCCACATGTAAAAGATGTTTACATTTCTAGAAACTAGAGGAAATTATTAATAAACTTCCTTTTTTACACCATGGTCCGATTCTCGGACCATAAGTGGTTGGAACATGTAGATTTATGCCTACTCCTAGTGTTCATTTTGTACAATTACATCCAAAAACGTCTACATCAAAAACTCTATAACACTTCATGAGACAAGAAGACCACCATCGTCTTTGTCTCGAAATTTCTAGCAACTTTTCTTTTTACTCAAATTTCTAAAGTGCCTCAAAATTGAGCTTGAATGCAAACGCCATGTTTTCTCCTTCAACATGAGAGCACGAGCTCTATTTATATAAAGCGAGCTTGTTTCTATCACATCCGAGTTGGGTGGAAAGTTTGTTGGTGGGATGTGTTTGGGAGACCCGAGATCTCGGTTTCAAATCTTGGCGGCTCCTTTTGTGGTGGTGTTGGTTTTGCATTTTGGGGATAAGAATCCATGTTGGCTGCGTGAAAGGGGACATTGTGGCTAAAAATGGGCTTAGTCCACACCCTTCACACCTTTTGTTGACCAAAACAATAGTTGGTCGATCTGGTCATTGCTTTTTTGTTTGTAATGCCCGAGTCATTGGAATATAATGTGGAACCACCAAGTTATATGTCGAGTTTGTTGAAATAACACTGAGCAAAGATGGTAATGAACTTGGTCAATCCAAAACGTATGACTTGGAACCATATGGCAATACATGGTGAATAATTACCAAAGTAATATGAAATTCGACCACACAATAATATGATATTTCAATAATGAAATATGGTAAAGTGGTGGCAAGCAATGTGGTGGCAAGCCATGTGGGGAAAGCCACCCGGTGGCTTAATGACCCACCATGTCGGTGATCAATACCCATAGTCCTCACAACGCAGTCAGCTTCCCTCCATGATAAAAGTTGAGTCTCTTATTCCATCGAGTCAGCTTCCTCCATAATAAAAGTTGAGTCTCTTATTCCGTCGAGCTATACCTTTTTACGATCGTCGAAGACTGGTGGTAAAAACCCCTCAAATTTTTCCAATGCCTTTTTTCCATGTGTTGCGGTGTTATCGGTCCACTATTGACTTGTTGGCCATAGTTGACTTTCTCGTTGACTGAAATTTGACTGGACATAACTAGAGCTCTCAATGTCTATTTGTCGCGTTCTCATAGTCGATGGAAATCTCTTGAAACAATATTCTACATCGAAACAATTTAGGGATGTTTAGGGAACTATTGATATCAAAATGATCCTCTAATCAAATGTAGTGCCCCATATTTTGGCACCCGATCCAAACACAAACACCTAACAATCCTAGCTAATTTTTTTAATAGATTATTTTTTAATTCTTCAACTATGATTAGGACTATAAATGCCAACAATTAACTTATGATTATTATTAAAAAGTGAGGATATAATTTAATGGTTATTTTGAGAACTCATCCTATATCTATGTGTAATTGGATAATTGATGATCTAAAGGTGTAGCTAGATTTTTTCTATTCAAAACATCATTGATTACTAGTTTCCATGGCAATCAGAGAGCAAGTTGTAGGAATGGGGTGCCAAAGCCAAAGTGGGGGTTTGTGTAGAGAGCCGCGCGGGCAAAGCAATGAGTTAGGGTCACAGAACTAGTTGGAAAGAGCTCAACATGCAATGGTGTGGAAATGGGGGGATGGAAAAGCCATGGCCGTTAAGGGTGAAAGGGTGCACTTGGGGTAGGGTTGGGAGTGTGGGTCGCCAAGAAGTCCAAGCCTTCAAACCCTTTAAATTTTTTTAATCTCACTTTTGTGTACAACTCGCTACAAAAGAGGGTGGAAAGTCATGATGCTTATAATGAAAAGCACATGTATAATGTGGGGATCATGGCTAAGCCATATTGTCCCCAAAACAAAGATTTATTTTTAAAAATAATATTATATATGTATAAATATTTATTCTTCTTAAAATTGTGTCTCGTAATATGGTTTTTATATCTACATTACATCCGTGATTTCTAATGGACTTTCTCTAAAACCAGATTAGTAACCAAATCGATACAATTCATTTTTGTTGTACATTCAATAAGCTCTTCACAAGGTATGTAAGAAGTTTCACCTAGATGGCTAATTTCTTGAAGTAAGTTTTCAACTCTTACCTTCACAACAAGAGGAATAATCTTCATTACGTAAATCCAAAACCAACTAAGATATTATTTAAAATATTACCCAAGATAAGAAACTAAACTATTGTTTACAACCCATTTTAAATGATAGAAATAAAAACCAACTAAGATATCATTTTAAAAGATTACCCAAGTTAAGAAACTACACTATTATTTTATATCCCATTTTAAATGATATTGGGATTATGACACAAGCAAGCTTAATAGACAAATAAACTCAATCGGTCACAATGTTTTCTTATGTAAACCAATTAAATTAGATATTTTCATCTTACATTATCATATAAATATCCCCATCACACAGATTTTCAAGAGGATAAAAAATATTATAAGGTCTTCAATTCTTCTCAACATTAATATTACATGAAAAGTAACATTTTCTCTTTATAGCTTTTAAGTTTCCCCCATCCGAAATAAGGATGGTACAAGAACTATTATACTAATATTTCCATCATATTAATATTCAATTTATATTATCTCTTTCTCATAAAATCTACAACGAACCTTAACTCAAACTGCAAGAGGAAAATCTCTTATTAAGATTCCTTCCTTTTAACACTAAGAATACGAGGAGACTAACACTTCCGCTCAAGAGAGGATATAAGATACCAAAATATTACATAATAATTACAAAAATCACTCTAAAATACAAGTGTGTAAGCCTCCCCAAAATGGGGAACAACATGGTCAATATTTACAACTTTCTTCTCCAAGCTCCATTGCTAAATTTGCATGTTTTCCATTCCATAAGATCTTAAAATTACAAGGAGATAGGGCCGATTAGCTACCAAACTATTGGCATCATTACATGCCATCTCCAAAGTATGGAGGATATTCTAGCCTCCCTCCAATCCCATGGGAGAGAGAGAATACATGCCTCAGTTTCGTACAAGTGAATAGGGTAGGTAACACACACATACAAGCACATTTCACACATACACTAAAACAAAAATCAAACCATACACAAGGAGAAGCTCCATGATTTCTCCCAAAGTGGGGAAGAGTGGTAAGAAACAATAAGAACCAAGTGGTGAATCCAACCATAGGAAACACAAGTAAAGCTCCATGCAACCTCCTTATCTCTCCAAATACAAAATCCCTCCTTATCTCTCCAACCCATGCACCAAGCCTCCTCCTTGGAAGTATTTTCAAACCATTAATATTTACTTGCCAAAGATGGGGAAAGAAGTCCAAACCATATAGAAATATTTTCCCCACATCAAACCATATGAGGGGAAGAATAGAGAAACCATCATGGCTTGCCCATCAAGCCATGTGGTGAGATGGTATTCCTCCCTCTTCCCCAACACTCCAAAATCCATCATAAGAATTATGGATGGAGAAAAATACAATAACAAAAAAAACACATACATACCCATATTCCACATAAACAACAACACAACAAAACACCATTTTCCATTTCATAATAGAAGTTATTTTTCCATAAGTAAAAACATAGTAAAAGAGAAAGGAGGCCTACCTCAAACAAGCTCTCCAAAATCTCTAAGCAATCCACAATCCAAAGTTCCAAGCTCCACAAGCACACCCAAAAATATCTAACACTCATAATGCCAAAAGACCAAAGAGTCCCAACAGCTCTCCATGAGGGAATATTAAAAGAAAACCAATAAAAAAATCTCCCAAATGAGAGGGTGACATGTGTCACCCTTCTCTCTTTCCCACACAAGGATTCCAAAAATAAAAGTAAGAAATATACAACTCTCATTTTAGGAGGTAAATTCCAAGTTACCCAAAATGTGATTAAAAACAAATCTCTAGAACTTTTAACACACACACACAAAAATCAACTCACTTACAATAAAGTGATGTGAGAGGGGTCAAATGGGAGGGAAACTCCCATTTGGCCTCAAAAGAGGCCCTCCTACCACTAGGTCCCTAAGCAAGCTCAATACAACTAAATAAATAAAAATAATAAAATTTTACAAGTGTACGAGATAAGGAAAGTAATAAACAAGTAATATATTTACACTTCACAACGTCTTCATATTGTTTGAATGAAAAATAGCAAGCAAATGTGTAGAACTTGAAATATAGCTTCATTAATGTTATCTAATGTGTCCACAATAATGACAAAACAATTTGATGTTTATGGGGACAAGCCATCAAAAATTTCTTCCCTAAATATAGAACTTCAATGTTTTATGTTTAAAAATGTTCCACTAACCATAATATAAGGCTAATTTCCCTCTAAAAGAATGCTTTTAATCTCTTCTTAATATGCTGCTCATTTTTCTGATGCTTGGATTTTACAAGATTTGATCTCATGTCTATCAAATTAATTTCCAAACTTTAGGGTGGAAGAAATATTTTCCATGTGGCATGTTATTATTGATCATCAAGAAAAGCTCTTTTTAACTAATAGAGAATAACCGTGAATGATGAGGAAAAGGGCTCTAGCCAATAGAATTATATAACAATATTTTATTTACAAATAAAATGAATTTGGACAATCAAATTTTAGTAAACAAAAATCTAAATACATGTGGCACTCTTTAATTGATACATGAGAAATAAGTATTTGTTTTAGTGGAGACAATATTCCCGCCTTCGATAGAATAATAAAACAAATTAATTATAGAAGATTTTTTAATATTATAAGTTAAAGTTCCATATCAAAAGATGATAATTTGTGTCACCTCTTCATTTTTAATTTTAAGTTAAAGTTTCATATCGAAGAGGTTTGGCGTTTTAAGCTAGAGTTTACCAAGAAGCTTGTTTTGTATGCTCAGACCGCCCGTGAGCCACATTGCCTCAGTGCTCCTAAATTTCTAGGCTCTTAGCTCTCCGCCGGAATCGGTGTTGTCCCGGTGGGTCATACCGTGGGAGGATGCCGGTGGTGCATATGCTTATCTTTGGTTGGGATGGGCTAATGTCGATGCGTCCAACACGGTGAATGTGGAACTAGAGGAGGAAGTTAGCTGTGGTCCGACACCCTGTGGTGTGTGTCTCTATTTCAATAGAGTCGGGGTTAATTCCTTCATGTATAACCGTATACGCATATATAATTCGAAAAGTGCTGGGCTTTTGTTCGTAATACCAAATGATTTTTGGTAGTCTATTTTGACACTGTTTTTCGACTTCTCGAGGCTTGGCCTCTCGTTTTTGTAAATAGGGAACAGGTACCTTCAACCCGCTTTATCATTATTTTTGTGAAAAAATACAATTGATGTTACATTCAAAAGGAATTAAGATAGAGAAAATTTAATTCAAAGAATAAGACCAAAGGTGCTATAATCGACAATAGGCATGTTTATAAATTATAATATTATATCATAATTTATAATAATTTTATTATAATAAATCTATAGTGTATACATTCTATAATATATTAAATTTATTATAAGTTATAAACTATGAAAAATACAATTGATGTTACATTAAAAAGAATTAAGATAGAGCAAATTTAATTCAGCAATAGCACCAAAGGTGCTATAATCAAGACGATAGGCATGTTTATAAATTATAATATTATATCATAATTTATAATAATTTTATTATAATAAATCTATAGTGTATACATTCTATAATATATTAAATTTATTATAAGTTATAAACTATAAATTATAAAGTACTATAATTTATATTAAAAATTAATAAATATTAAAAATATATATTTAAATATAAAATATTAAAAATTAAAAGAAATTAAAAATCAATAAAAATTAAAAATTAAAAATAATCGCAATTAATAAATTAATAAAAGGAAAAAAATTAAAATTACTAAACATAAAATAAATAGAAATTAACAATTAGAAATTAATCTTCATTCTAAAGAGTTATTTTTTAATAAATTTATAAAAATAAAATTTAATCAATTAATATTAAAATTTAATATTAATAAAAAAATATATTAAAAATAAAAGAATTACTACGAAATAATAATTTAAAATTAATAATAATTTTTAGATAAGGTAAATAAAATTTGGTTTTGAAGGGACCAAAAACCCTTTACAAAAAGAGAAGCATGGTCATACAAGCCAACCAAAAGAGAGCTAACGAAGCCATGTTGTCAAGCCGAATGACTGGCGGTGGGCAATCCCAAACAGAGCCGTGCTCAACAAAGTCTACCATATTAAACTAACATTTTTTAAATAAATAGAGATACAAAAAGCAAAGAGCCTTAGTAGAGATAAAAATAGGAAAAGCACGTAAAAAACCAAAAGGTCACCAAGAGTTTGCCATTATTTCGCCCTAGTCAGAGGACCTCACGTGATTCCTAACACTCGTCCACTATCCTTTGATCCATAAACCTTTATGATCACCCTCTTAGGCCTTTTATCAGCTTTGTCTTTGATCTTTGAGTCCAAGGTGTCTTCACTATTAGAGTTGCTCAAGACGAGCCTCATCTTCGCTTTGCTTCCTCGGCCTCGCAACTTGATCCCGCAGATAGATATCACTCACCCACTATCCTTCGATCCAACAACCTTTATGACCACCCTCTTAGGCCTTTTATCAACTTTGTCTTTGATCTTTGTGTCCAAGGTGTCTTCACTATCGATTTGCTCAACATGAGCCTCATCTTCTACTTGCTTCCCTCGCCTTGGCAACTTGATCCTGCAAGATAGATATCATTTGCTCTTGCATAACAAACTCAACATGCATGCCCTCGATCCTCTTATTCTGGACATCAATTTTGTGGTGACAATATCTCGATCTCCCGAACCGTAGTCTTGTTAACAATGAGGATGGTGTCAACAGCTGATTCAATCTCATTAACACACGACCTCCCAATCCTATAAAGTTTAAATTAAATATAAATAAAAATTAACAAAATCTAAAAAATTAAGAAATACTACATATATAAAGGTAATAAAATTCAAAATTAAGAAAAAACGAAAAACTCAAAACTCAAAATTAAAATAAATGAAAATTAAGAATTAATAATTAATAAAAATTGTAAAAATAATAAAAATGAAAAATTGTAAATAAAATTTAAAAATTCATAATTTGATATTTTTATTTAATTTGTTATTCTTCTTAATTTTGTTGATTTATCAATTTATTAAAAAAATTAACTTTTTATTCATTTTTAATTTTAATGTATATTGTTTTTAATGTTGTCAATTAATTTTTAATTCTTTCATCTAGATAGAGAGGGGGACCGCCTATAGATATAGGGGCGGGAGAGGGGCCTATTAATCTATAATGTTTTAATTTTTGTTTAATTTTAAGTATTCAATTAATTTTTAATTTATATTTTTCAGTTGTTTACTTATTATTATTTTTTATTTTTTTATTAAATAATTGTCAATTTTTTATTTTTATTTATTTTATAATTTTAAATATTATTTTTATTTTGTTTAATTTTAATTGTGATTAATTATTTTTAATTTTTATAAATCTTAGTTTTATTTTTTTGTTTTTTTATAATTTTTATTACGCAAAGGCGTTCCCTATGGGAAAGGCCCCTGCGGACGTTTCTACGACTATCTTAATTTTGACGGTTTGACGGCCGTCTGGAAGTTTGTTCTTTTTCACCTATTTTTAATAGTTATTTTATTCTTTTTCGCCTATTTTTAATAGTGTTTTTTTGGGTGCATGTTGAATGGAGCGGCTATTTTTAACAGTCATTTTTGTTTTTGCAGGGGCTATTTTTAAGAGTGTTTTTTCTTTCATGCTCAATGAGGGTTTGTGTGACAGATTTTTGTGTATAAGTAGAAGAGGTGCGGGTTTGCAATTTCACAAGATTCATTACAGTGCTGAGGATTTCGGGTTTGCAATTTCACAGGTATTTATTACTCTGTTCTCATCAATTTGCTTTGAAACTACTTATCTGCCTTGGTCACAACATCCAGAACAATCACGGGTTTGCAATTTCACAGTATTTATTTGTCTGTTCTCATCAATTTGCTTTGAAACTACCTATCTGCCGTGGTCACAACATCCAGACCTGCACCTTTCTCATGTGGACTGCACGAGTTGTATATGTAATAGTGGCTGCTGTAGTAAACTTTTTTTGGGAGGGTTTGTTTTAATGTAAAAGTGCAAGAAATATTTTTTAAAATTTTTATTTAAAACAAATAAAAATTGGGGATGCATCCATGCATAACACTCGAGCTAAGTCATAAACAATCTGCAGTTATATACCGAACAACTAATCATCACACTAGCACCCACTGCATTTTGGATGTTAGAATTGTAACAAAATTTGAGGTCAGCAGTTCCCTTTTGGATGTTTTAAGTTTAAACTAGAGTAATTTTTTTGTGATATCCATCTCGTTGAATTTGACAAGCCTGGGATTTTTACTGCATCTGTGGTTTGAGAGTTGTATATTCACACAAGATTTGGGGTTTGGTTACCATCCTCCCAAGTGGGTAGTTAAAACCCCTATGTTGAGTACACAGAGGTGAGACTATAGGACTTTACCATCTGCAAGGCTATGGCTATTCTTTGTGCAATTACGTCTAATTCCCAAGTCATTAGAATTGTTTACCCTCCAACAAGTAGTGCATATACCCTGCTATTCCACCCTCCAACCGCAAGTGTATATACCCCACCAGAGAATGTTATCACAGTTGAGGATAAGCAGTAGAAGTTGGTTCAGTCTAATTTTAAAAAGATCCAAAATAAGCCTGGTCCTGTTCTATACCCACCAAGAGAGTTAGCTTCACCTGACTAGGTATCAGCTCAGAGCTTGTGTTAGATTTGAGATACTTCTTCAATTAGAACAAGTACAACAATAGGGCTTATAAAAGAGTACTAAAAGTGAATTTGGTCTAACAGAAAAATGGATCCAAAAGAAAATTCATGGCATTCTATACCAAGTTACAGCTCAATGGAAACAATTCCTTTGTCAGAATGAAACATGATTTCTTTTGTATCATTTTCCTATTAGATTAAACATATTTATATGACTCTACTATGAGCCCTACAGTTGTTTTCAATAATACCAAACTTTCATTACCTAGATTACAGGGAGCCTGGTCTATTCTCCAGCTGTTGTAAAAATTATCATCAATTTATTGATAGATTGGTAGTGAGTGTTGAAGAATACATCAATTCACATCTTTGGTTTATTGCTAGGTTACTGATTGATGCTGCTATATGATAAAAATGCCTTAATCAGAATAAAATTAGGCATTATTTTTTGTCGCTTTATTTCAAATAAACCCACTTATAGGCCTATGGTTCTTTTCATTACCGCCCAAGTTTCATTGAGCTGGGACATAATGAGCCTGGTTCATTCTCCAGCAGCTGTGATAATGACCATCAATTCATGGATCAGTTGGTTGTGCGCGTTAAAGAATACATTAAATTACATCCCTGGTTTATTGCTAGGTTACTGACTAATCCTGCCATGTGATGACAACTTCTGTCAGAATGAAACCGTGATTCTTTTATGTCATTTTCTATTAGATTAAACCCACATATATCACTCTTCTGTGAGCCCTTTGGTTGTTTTCATTAATACCCAAAATTCATTGACCTAGAGCATATTGAGCCTGGTTTATTTCCTGCAGGCTGCATCAATCCTCTTCAAAATGTGGATACATTGGTTGCATCAAATAATACAACAAATCCCATCATTGGTTATTTGCTAGGTTACTGACTAATGCTCTTTTGTGAAAGCAACTCCTCTGTCAGAATGGAATTGGGATTCTTTTGGATCCATTTTCCTATTACACTAAAACCACATAAACAAGTCTCATCAGAAAGTGTAAACCCTCTGGTTGATTTCAATAAAGATGTATATCACAAACCAGTAAAATAAGTGCTTTGAATACATCTATGCGCATGTGGTCCATGAGGGCCGTGCCTAGCAAAAACAACACTTCGCCAATATCACAATGCAAGGGGAAATGGATCCGTGTTTGGGTTTGATTTTGTTGATCAAGAAGGAGGGGAAATCCAAATCACTTGTTTCAACGAGGCCACGGAAGCATTCTATGAGCAGATTGAGAATGGAAAGCTATATACAATTTCCAATGGGAGGATTGCGAGTATTGCTGATGCAAAGCTATGTTACAACCATTTGAACAATGCTTTGGAGATTTTCCTGCAACCTTCCTCAACCATATCTCCACTCATAGCAAATGAAGATACAATACCTTCCCATAACTTTCACTTCACCAAAATCAAGGAATTACCTACAAGCGCTGAAGGTTCTACAGTTGATTTGATTGGCATTGTTGTTACGATGTCACCATGCTCAACAATTCGTCGGTATGACAAGTCTAAAACAAAGAGAAGAACACTGCAATTAAAGGACATGTCGGGTTTCAGTGTAAGTGTCACATTATGGGGACAACACTTAGATGATATAAGCAACGAACTTGAAGACATGCTTTCTATGCCGCATCTTCTAGTCCTCGCCTTGAAAGCTGCCCGCGTCTCTAGTTTCAATGGAAGCTCGGTGGACAATTTGCTTTCAAGAACCAAATGTTACGTCCAACCCTCAAATTTCGAAACAAATACACTTCATGGCTGGGTTGATTCTGATGACTACTTGCTTCCGGTGCCCTCTATCACAAGCCAATTTCTGGGCCCTCCAAAAAGCCTAACCTCTATAACGACGATTTCAGAGGTACTAAATATGGGGAACACTGAGAGAAATGAATGGGCCATGGTTACTGCAGAAATCACAAATATCAACATGGACAACTTTTTTTACAAGGCATGTCCTCTTCAAAAAGGTGACAAACAATGCAGGAAAAAGGTGAGAGAGAATGGTAATGGTTCATGGTTATGTTCGAGTTGCAATAGACAAGTTCAAAACTATGATTATAGATATGCACTCAAAATCAATCTAAAGGACCCAACAGAGAACTTCAATCGGGCTACAAGCTTTTGATGAGACAACTGAGTTAATCATGGGTGTTGCAACTAACGACCTCCATATATTGTCTATAGACGAAGATGCGACTAGTGAAATTATAAGTAATGTCATCGGCAACAAATACTGCTTCACACTTTCACCGAAAAACGAGACATATCGCGAAACAACAGATTGAAATGTGTCATCCTCGCCCAAAGAAAGCGGAAAACAAAGGCAACTCCTCCATAACCTTTATGCAAGGATTTCCAACCCACCCGTCCCTTCAAACATTACACCCTCACTCATCCCATTCTATACTTTGAACTATCAATCCGCAATTTTTCTTATTTCATATCTATGTTTCACTTTTTTCCCGCTTCAAAAGAAAATCAATTCCCTTATACAAAGGACATACTATTGTCTCCTTCTATTATGTGGATTGTTAGTACTTTTAAGAAAATAAATATACAAAATGCAATTTTGTTATGTATGTATTTACATCCTTCTATAGTATGTGAACACATTGTATGTTTCTATATATGTAATACTCTTTTCCTTAATAAAAAAAGTAGTTTCTCAAAACTCAAATTGTTAAATCTTGTGTGTATTTTCCATTGGAACTCCACATGAATTACAATTGAATTTAGTTTTACATTTTCACTTATTTCAGCATTTGTTTGTCATCAAACTATGTATCGTTCCTGGCTAATCCAAAATGATCTTTATCCAATAGGTGGTACTCCATAATCTTGTGACTTCGCAATCATGTCGACTCTTGCAAAACAAGCCCAACGAAGAGAGAATTACGCAAAAAATAAAGTACACATAACTGTTGAGCAACGATGTCGTAAATTAGAGCATAGAACAACGAAAATCTCAAATATCTTTCAACTTACAATGACCAACAACCCACGATCCCCCGACATTCCAATCTTGCCATCAAATACAACTACTGAAGAATTGCCAACCAACATTCCGCATGTAACTTCCATGGAAGAAAACTTTCAAGAGCATACCACTTCCTTCCATACGAACCCATCTTTGCTAACAACTGTCACTTTCCCCCAAATGTCTGGGATGCCACATGAAACTGTCTCAAGTACTGACCTCTCTTCAGTTCATCACACAAATACAACCAGTTTATCCTCTCCTTCAGACTACTTTCCACCTTGCAATCCACAAAGGACTGAAACAGAACACCCCACCCCTTCCAATACACAGACAATTCCCATATCCCCATCCTCTTCGCTGAATTTAGAAGCCCAACGTCGGTTTCGCAAAAGAATAGATTTGTTGGCGAACATACAAACTTGCTTTCAATCTGCTTGTGTAACTCACCAAAAATACCAACACAAGGACAACACAATGAAATACAGGATAACTTTTTTTTTTTTTTTTGACTTGCTTTGACTCAACACGACACAACATGTCGTCACAAGGTTACAACCAACACTAGAACCACTTGTTATGTGGGAGACCACAAGGTCAACACGGAAACATTCACACCTATCAAGGACAATGTACTCTTCTTTTGACAAGACAACATGGAAGTCCAATCCACATGACACACTCACAGCTAGGGCAACCCATGAGGAATTTCTTGTTAGATTTTCTTGTTTACTAAAGTGTCTCTTAATTCTTAACTTACGTTCTTATAAAATTTCATGTAATGATTCACACAATTCTTTTCACAAGGGAGAATTTCTTTATTTTCGACTATTGACTAAATAGCTTAAGGCCAAACTTTCCAAACTAGGATCATCAAATTTTATGTCCAAATCTTTCTTATTCATTTGATTTTAGAACATTTTCCATTTCTTACAAGGTTAATTAATCTTGCTCAAGTCACTAACACATGTTCCACACCTCTAATGCTCGTGTGAAGGCATAAGCTCCGATTGAGTGGGAAGTATCGCTTAGGGTTCATAACAAAAGCCTTCTTGTTTAAGGATCGAACTTGACCTTGCTTAAGAAATATCACCATGAATCAAGGCAAGGATTAACAGTAAGTCAACAATGTAATTAGCTTCGTGGTCACATTGTTTACTATCAATCTTTCATCAAGTTAAGGGTTTACCGAGATTGGTTAAATGTTCCATCTAGACTTTACTTAATTAAGTTTGACAAAGGGGAAAATTTCAAACGATAAAGAGATATTTAAGGTTTTATTAATCACTTTCACTCCTACTTATTAAACCCTATCATCTTCTAAAATTTAACCATTGATTTCACCATGAGACCATTTAGGGTTTCACCAAAACAAATAGTGTTTATTAGTTTAGCTCGGGGGAAAAACAAGTAATCATATTTTGTTACAAAAGATAGATTCCTCTTGATTGTTCCAGGTCTCAAAGGTTTCAAGTGGATCACATCTACATTAATATGCTCATAAACATAAATTTTCGTTTAACTTTTATAAGGAATATCCAGTTCACTTTATAGTGTTTACAAACTCATCACTACTATGCCTTAGGAGGATTTACAACTCAACATTTTAACTCAAGAGCAAAGTTTAACAGTACTCGTTTGCGAAAACAAAACAAGGTTATATCAATTCATTCCAACATGATGTACAAATCAAAGGGACATATCATCTCTATTGAACCATGACTAGGGAGCAAGAGAGTAATAACATGGGACATGCCCCGCTACTATACTAAGGGTTAAAGTTCACTAGAATATCCCATAACCAAGCGGTAATCAAATTTCATCTTTCACATGATGACCAAACAAGCCAAAGTTTCAACAGATACCACAACAATACTCTACATTACATTTACTAGGCACTGACCCTTCTTCTAAAATGTCCAAAGGCCCTTTCCAAATTTTATAACATAATACACATTCGTACAAAGGAACATCATAACCAAGATTGATGCAATAATCTACAAGTCTTTCCATCATCTAACCACGTAAGCCATCTGCAACAATTAATAACCTGAGTCAGTTCGCGAGAACTGAGCAAGATAAGACTATACATAGCAACAATAAGCTACTAGCTAACAAAATCATGAAAGGAAACATTCTAATTCAGGAAATGGATCAAAGTTCTAGCCTCTAACAACCTTTTGAAACAAGATATAATTTTCAACATATCAACTAAGAAGAAACCCATAAGTTTTAGTTATGAAAATACCTCTAAAACTACAAAAGTTTGACAACCAAATATGCAAGACTATGAAATTTAAATGATTAGACACAAGAGTTGAGAGTATTAGGATTTCAATCATATAATCCCGTAGATTACGTGATTGAAATCTAAAGTGTAACCCATCAATCCACATTCTCAAGGTGAAGTCAAAAGATACAAACCAGATCCGATCTTAGCTGCCAAAAGGAATATAGTTTTGGGATCGTTCCGTAGGGCCATAGGCCAAATAGGCTATAAACGAACTACGAGGGTAAAAACAAAGTTCCATCATGTAATCGAAAAGGTTTAAAGGATGAAAAATCTTATATTCAAACCCGCAACCATTATATCTTAGGTAATAAGTGACCTCATAGCTAATAAGGATGAGTGGAAAGGACGGTAAGAATGTCTGGAATAGGTATTGCCTAACCGCTTACCTACTGAACATAACCAGGGCCGGAATAGCGACAAGCCTCATTAATACCCAAGTTGAGTAGGCAATCTAGCATTCTAAACACATCCTTGCAATTTTCATAATACCTTATATTTATAACCCTCCCGTTCTAGAGGAACATAGCCATGAATCTAGACTTGGTTGATATTTTCCGACGTCAACTCACTTCCTAATATCATAAACGATGTAAACAAAGGAAAAGGTCTCTCAACTCTCCTTAATTTACATCTCAACACTAAGTTTATAGTAACCTATGCAGAGATTAAACACACAATATACCATTGAAGATAGATATCCTCCAATAACTAACTTCTATAACGATGTAATTACAATTATTACACTCGACACATAAACAAACTATTCCAGAGCTTCTTTTCCCTTTTTGACAACAAAATATATTCATGACCTTCCATCACAATCATTCTAAATTTGTAATGAAAGGTCACTCATCAGGAAGGAAGTACAAGACAAGTTTGACTAAATTAAGGGACTTCATGTTACCTTAAGCAGTTGATGAAAACCTTAACTTTCACGAACCGTGAAAGGTATTACCTTACTCCATCAAGGCATTATGTCTATACATGATTAAATCGATCACACAAGGAATCATCAACATACCATATCTTAACACCATAAAGGTCATTAATTTTATCAAATTTTACTCATCGAAAGAGTAGAATCAAAATGGGGTTCTATCAATAATTTATGCCCTTCTATCAACCCAGGACATATTTTCGGCCCAAAACTTCCTTCTTAACAAGCATATAAATTGAACTTCTAATTTTCAAAAGCCCTAATACTTTGCACAATACACGAAGTGCATAATCACGCTTATCATAAAAAGAAATATAATAATAATTTAACTGTATGTTTTCCTCTAGGGCAACAACATAACAGGAAACCAATACTAGTCAACGCTGCAACGTTCTAGGGGCGATTACATACCCAGGTTCACAAAAGAAACAACGACATTTTTGCAGAAGGAAGTAACTTTAAAATTATATATATATATATATATATATATATATTTCATATGATCAATCAAAGCATACACTGGGAACCTTTGTTTGTTTTATATATATATAAATGGGTTTGATCACGTCAACAAGAACAACCAACAGAGGCAATCCGGAAGTAACAAACTGTTAACCATATATTGAACACAAAACCACATAATCACAGATTTAAACCAATTTCTAGAAGGAGAAAGTTTCATTTCAAGAGGTTTATTAGATACTAGCATATTATGTATATGGTTAGTCTATCTTGCCTGTTTTAACGCATCCAGCAAGGACTGCTACAGCCACACGCCCTCCGCTTTATCCTCTGCTTCACTGGTCTTTTCTTGCAATATACCACACCAAGATTCCTCAAGGCACGACTGTAGAAGGATGCAATAGGTGGCTGTCCAAACACTAGATTGCTTCAAAGCAGCTGCTTTGGGGGGGTGAGAGTCGAACTGCTTACCACTCAGTCCGAGAGCACTTGCGCTAGAAAGCTACACACCGACCATGGTTTGAAGCTCGACACAAGACATAATGATTACATCGCTCCTGGCTCTGAAAGGCATCTACCGTAATTGATACACAACCTTTTCCTTCATCAGATTTGGGGACAACATCAAACTCTCGGTGCAAACATTGCAGCTGTAGCTTGAAAGTGTGATAATTTCAACAGAGATGTCTCCAGCATAGATCAAGGGCACAAAAATCAGACCCCAACGCCTTTCTACTGTACAAAGACACTCCCCTGAAGATTTTCCATTACCCAAAAATAATGTTTGTAGGGAAATCCTCCTCCTAAAGTCCTCGCCCAACCGTTGTCACCCACAAAGTGCTTGCACGAGCTGCAACATTTCTCTGTCAGCCTACATAAGGAATCCCTTGGTAGCATTAACAGAGGTGCCCCCGCAGCACTCAAAGATGATTTTTAACTTGTGTGGGGAAAACTCCTGGGAGTGGCAATTCACAGCTTCCTCTTCTTCCTTCAAAGAAGGGGGCAATAGAAAGAGCTCTAAGGAGCATTGCATCTCACTCTCTCTGTTACTGCTATTGAAAGATTATAAAGAGCATAGACTAGGCATTAGCTATGAACAACTGATTACTCATTGCGATCCTCTCACGCATTCTCCAACTCCTGCACTCCTTATTTCTCCTCTCACTCTTGCCTTCCAATTGCGTAGCCATTGGCTTCTCTTATGCATTTCTGGTGATGTCCCCTCTAAGACCAAAGGATCCCAATTACCTAGAATGAGAAGCGACACCGAGATTTGGCCGTTAATGAGTTCTGTTTGGAACAGGTGAAACTACCATGGACAAAAGAAGAGAAAATCGCCATGTCATATAAGCAAAAGCCGTGACACATACTGAGTAACCACTGCTGCTACTAGCGAAACCACTGTGCCACAAATGGAACCACTGTGACGCTTTCAAAACTACCAGATTGCATTATGGAAGGTGCATTCTCGCACGATAGCATTTGACTCAAAACCATTACGTAATGCAAAGCCATGGATCTCCGGTAATGCTCTTACCATCACTTAATCGATTTGATACAAAATATCTTGAAGGAGAATCCTCAATTTGAGGATGCAATCGAACCGGCAACAGATAACAACCTAGTGGACAACTCCGCTCGTTGGAAGCGCTCAAAACGGCTTCTCCACACCGCAAGATTTTGCAACAACTGATCACGACTGTGGTCGCGTGCAACCAAAACACTCCTCGCAGCGCCCAAGAGAAGGGAGGTAACATGCCTGCTACACTATCTTGTAGCTTCATCCACACCCACGTCAAACCAGCTCACGCAAAGAACCTAGGCAGAGAAAAACGTGCAGAGGAAGCAAAAATGCCCACGCAACTAGGAAAGACACCCCCAACCACCACATGCGGTCCAAGGAATAAAACGCGCCCACACTCCACCTACTCGCATTCAAAGAGAATCAAGAATGATCATGTCGAAGAAAATGTGACTCCGCTCGAGACCTCATGCAAGGACGCACAAGACGCCGGTCAAATCTGCAGCCAGTGGTCGGGAGGAGGCCACGGTGGCGCAAGTGGAGGCCGATGCCCACGGGCATTACAGCTTGAAAATTACCCCGAATTAAAACAATTTCCTTCAAGGCTTACCATCCAATAATGTATGCAAAATCAAAAACAAGGCCACCGCTTCTCTTCATGGAACAACATGGACCTCGGAAATCGCTATTGTTCTTGCGTCTTTTGTTAGGAAATAAGGGATAAAATATGTGGAATAATCCCTCACGTAATCGCAACAATAGAAACTAATATGCGAAATTATTACAGATCTCAAATAAAATTGCGTTAATAAAATAACACAACACAAAGAGACAAAGATTTAACGTGGTTCACCCAATTTGGGCTACGTCCACCAAGAATCACTTGCTCGATTTTATTACAAGCCACCGCTCTCTCAATACAATACCTGATCCATTTGGAGCTATGCTCAACAAACTCTACAGAATTCATAGCAATTCAAAACACATCTGCAATACATTTACTTGTACATCTATCATAGACCATATAAATGTATTAATCGCTAAGCGCTTTTACAAAACCGTGGGTATCAAAACCATGGGCAAAATCCGTCCCATAAACCTATGGGTCAAAAACTCGCCCATATGAGAAAAGCACGTTTCCCGATATGTCGTGCATTTTTTTTCGAGGCCAAAAATTTTATACCTAAAAATTGTACGTGGCCCCGAACCCCAAAGAAGGATACATGAAAAGTGTACATTACTCTTAATGTACAGCCTTCAACACTTTCACACATGAAAACAGGCTCCACAACCTAACATCTTTAACCCAAATCAAGGAGATGCTTATCGCATGAGTTAATCCATTCCTGCAAGTCACCCAAGTACGTGGCGGGAAATACAAATACTCAGGACACACCATAAGCTTCCCGCAAAACATTACTTCAATAGCAAAGACCCTACCCCACCACCTTGGAGATTTGGACATAATTCTCATACAAAGGGAAGGATCTAATTTTAAAAATTATGATTTCTACGTCAGTAGATCTCATGTTTGGGCAGCCTTGCAATATAAAATCCAACACGATCCCTATTACAAAGATGTCTTAATTGACGATGACGCCCTTTCCTCTCTACCATCAGAGTCATCAAATGTTTCCTCCTCTCTTAACACAGCCGCATTGGAACTGCCCCAAATGCAAAGTGCCTCTACAGCTCATGGTAATGATGCTCCCACTCACTTTGATGAAACGTATGAACACTCATCGTCTTTCGTGCCAACACCTCACAATACAGGAACAAAGAAGAGGAAATCGAACAGTTCCTTGCTCAACCACGATGGTAACACTCCATTTACCATGCCATGGCTAGAGCTTGGCCTCTCGCCAATAAATGAATACAATACGAAGGCCTGTTCTCAATGGCTTTCCCAACTTTATTTCTGACAGGAAAAGCAATGTGGCAACAACCCCACATAAAAGAAGTTCCAATGCATGAATACACACTTCATTTGATGCGTTACCATGATGGGCGCTTCGGTTCCCACCCAAGATTTCGTTACTTCCTCCTAAACCTCATAATGCGACACAGAAGCCAGTCCACAGCAGCAGTCTTTATGAAACAAAACCTCGAATCTGGAATCCCTCCGACAATTAGAGACCTACGAAGACAACTACTGGAATGCCCCAAAGACAACCTCCCAGACAACTTAATGCGGTTTGGATCGAGCCTTCGAGGGACCCGTTCATTCTGGGAAAAAGTAGAAGCGAGCTTTCAGATATGGTGGAACAATTGGGGACACCAACCTTATTCTTCACTCTAAGTGCTGCAGACACTAAATGGCCAGATCTCCACAATATTATGTCGGGTGAATGCCCAACAGATCCTCGAGCCGCACAACGTTGGAGAACACTTAACATTGTCTCTAACCCTCATCGAGTATCAACATACCTACATCATAGATTCACAATATTTCGCGAAGAAATATTGCAGAAGGAACTTGGAGCAGTAGACTTTTGGTACAGGTAATCAAATCTACTTATTTCAAAGTTATTTCCAAACTACATAGCTAATATTTATGTTCCCTTGTCTCGCAGGTATGAATGGCAACATAGAGGCTCCGCACATGTCCACGGTTTATTGTGGCTCGAGAATGTGCCCAAAGTTGACAAAATGGATTGGGAGGATACAACAGTTATTGAGGCCACAAAACAATACTTTGATAAGTTCGTGTCTGCCTGGAACCCTCGACCGGCATGCAACCGCTTGGATTTTGTTCGCAGGTCACTCCTAGATGACCCTTGCTTGCTAGATACAACAAAAATTCTATCCTCCTCCCCAAATTCAGACCTTGAAGAACTGCTTAATCAAGTTCAGTGCCACACTAAATGTTCAGAATAGACATGCCTGCGTAGAAAGCAATCACAGCTCCATTGCATAGTACAACGCCCCCTGGGCCACGCAACCTACTTCTTCCTTGCACATTGAAAGTGATGGGAAAATTAAGTACCTCCCTTCCAGAAATGATGACAGATTGAACATCCACAATCAAACTATGATATACATATGGAGAGCAAATGTCGATTGCCAACCGGTACTTTCCCGCCATGCCATTCTTAAGTATATTGCAAAATATGCTTCAAAAGCCGAGCAACGCTCAGAAACATATCACCAAATGTTATCCAGATTTTCAAGAGACGCAGATGCAGATTCTCCAGCACATATCGTGATCCGTAAAATGCTCACAGAAAGTGTTTTCAAACATGACATAAGCGCACAAGAAACATGCCACATGTTGCAAAAAATGCCACTTGTTATGTGTAGTCGTCCATTTGTATCATTAAACGTTGGAAAAAAATTCTGAGACGTGTCGTTGAAATTGATGCTGATGCAGAACAAACATCTGCTTTCTTAGATGCATATAAAGTTCATCCAACAATCATGGAACACCTACCACTTATTCAAGTTGCTCGAGATTGGAGCTACAACAAGAATCGTAAAGGTGATAAATGGAAAAAGCGAATGATACACGCAATTGTTCGGGTCCACCCGAGATTTGTGGATGTCCCAGCTCAGGATTCAACGTCATATGACCTTTTCTGTTGGTCAGAACTCCTTTTATACAAGCCTTTCAGAAATATTGCATCAGAATTTGGAGCAACCCCACATGACATCAACGACACTTGGGACATGTTCAAGCACAACTACAAACCGTGGCATGTTTTACGCACAACCGCAGACACAGGACCTGTTACGGATGTTAGTTCAGACTCTGAGCCCGAATGCAGTATTCAACATGAACCATTGCAAGAATGGCAGGTCTTCGCACAACTTCGCCCAGGAAACAACACGGGTCTAGACAGTCTTGACATGTTGGGGAAACGAGATTTTGACGTACAACATAATTGGAACATACATGACGTTCCACATGAATTACAGATAATTGGTTCATCATTCATTGAAAGAGAGAAGGCAGACATACATTAACAACAACATACAGGCCACACCACCATCTTCCACACTTCCTTTGTCTCGTAACAACAAACAACTCTTGATACCATACTACACCATTCAGCAAACAAAACCCTTCTACCTCCACTAAGATTCATAATTCAAGGAACGGCTGGCACAGGAAAATCATTTCTGATAAATAAAATCCACAATTTATTCACATCACCAACCACATATCCCTCACCTCTACTTGTGCTCGCCCCTACCGGTGTTTCAGCATTCAACATCTCTGCATCCACAATCCACGCAGCCCTATGAATTCCAATCAAAGAACTCAAACCCCTTGAAGGTACTGCATTATCGTCTTTTCAAGAGTCACTGAAACATATAGAATATGTTCTTATTGATGAAATGAGTTTCATCGGCCCAAAGTTACTAACCAAAATTGACAGTAGGCTCCGCGAAGCTTTCCCACACTCGAGAACATCTGAATTTGGAAACAGATCAGTCATCCTCCTCGGCGACCTCGGCCAATTACCGCCGGTTTTGGACAGTCCTCTTTATGCAAGTAATTCCTACGGAGCAACCCTTTGGAAGGGATTTGAGACTTCCATTACATTGCAAACAATATTTCGGCAACAAGGAACAACCAATGCACAAGTTTCATTCCGAATTTACTGCTCCACATGCGAGATTCAACCCCTCTAATTGAGGATTGGGAAATCTTAATGTCTCACACAGACACATACCTAACTCAGCAAGAGCTCAAAATTTTTAAGGATGCACCACATTTGTTTGCAAAAAATGATCAAGTCGACTCCCACAACCTACAAATGTTGAAGGCATTGAACGTTCCAATCGCCCAATCCATTGCTGAAAGTAACAGTGAACTGGACCAGAAATCCTGATGATGATCAGTTGGAACACAAAGTTCTGCTATGCAAACAACAAAAAGTCATGCTTATTGCAAATCTATGGGTTGACGCAGGCCTAGTGAATGGTGCCACAGGAACTATCACCGACATTGTCTACGACGCATCAATGCAACCACCAGCATTACCTTTATTTGTTGTTGTCAAATTTGATAGATACAATGGCCCATGTTGGGATCCCAGCAACCCGTTACATATTCCCATACCCCCTATTTCGAGAGGGAATCGAAGACAATTGCCAATTAAAATGGCCTGGGGATTAACTATCCACAAGTCGCAGGGACTTACTTTACACAGAGCAACCGTCGACATTGGAACCACTGAAAGGCAGGGTCTTACATTCACAGCTTTCTCCAGAGTTCCCTCACTTGCAAATCTACGTATTTCACCTGCTTTTTCATTCGAGAGATACTCAAAAATGGTGTACGTAACAACACTTCGAGCAAGAAGAAAGGAGGAAGCAAGACTACTATCACTCAGCCTATCGTAAAAGATACCCTCTGCTTTGATAGCACCTCCGCTACTACTATACTCAACACTTATTCTATCCAAAGCGACATTGCTGCTCAAGGGGTATCAAATGTAATCATGTTTATTCAAGCTAAAAAAGCCCACTAAAGGCTACTATTCATGATATAAAAAATGCAAATGTATACATGTCTCATTGTGTGCACGCAGATCTACATTTATTAGATGTTGTGAAATATGATATGAAACTTTAAATGTACAAAGTCAGAATGAAATAAATGTACACATACAAAATTTCAATCTAATGTTTCAACTCAATTCCTACACTACAACTATCAATCACACACATTATCAACTGTACAATAAATAATTTTCCAACAAAACACCAACCGAACAACCGATGCACAACTAACACAATAAACCCGAATAAAATACATACAACATCAACTTTAAGATAAATTAACTATTGAAAAGGGTTAACAAGTTTGAAAAGTAGAAACAACCTTCACATTAAGTTACACTTACGAAATCAATCACACCCCTAATCACCATCTACTACAAAAGTAATAATTATACCTCTAAAACAAATAACATATACCGTTCGGCGTTCACATTGCATGAAACACATGCGATTGCTAGTTTTTATTAATTTTTATGAAATTCAAATTATTTTATCTTTTAATTAATTCTTATTTTAATCTTCCTCTTTTTATTTGGTTATTTTTAATTTATAATTTTTTGTTAATTTAATATTTGTAATTGTCACTAACTTTAATTTTAAATTAAATTAAATTAAATTTAAAATAGTAAAAATTATTTATTTGAAAATTATTATTAATTTTAAATTTAGTGATACAAATTAAATTAAATTTAAAATAGTAAATTATTTATTTGAAAATTATTATTAATTTTAAATTTAGTGATACAAATAAATATTAATCATACATCAATCATATACACAATTAAACTTAAATATAATTGTAGATCTCAAATTAAATTCTAAATCATTAAAGAATTGGAAAACCTACAACAATTCAACATTTCACATTATTATTTATAAATAAACACAAATAAAATAATCAATACAAATTAATATAACAATTCAAAAATAAATAAATTAATAATTCAAATCAAAATATTATTTAATAATACACTCAATTTCTTAACAAAGATATTAATATAACATAACATTTTTTATCATACATAATCATAAACATACAATTATAATTGTATATCTCAACTTAAATTCTAAATTAATATTTAATTTAATAATACACATATATATTAATCATATATACTCATAAAACACAATTACAAACTAACAATTATAATTATATTCCAATTTATAAATAAAATAAATTGAATCGAACCAAGCCAAAAATATATATATTTTTAAAAAAAAGCATATTAATTATATGAATTTTTTATTTTAGACAATTTATAAATACAATAAACTGAATCAAACAAACAAAAAAATAAAAATTATTAATCATATGAATTTTTAATATTTTATTTAATATTATAAATACAATTATTAGACTACAAACACAATTATTACTACAAATCTAATAATATGATTCAAATTTTAGTTAATGATAAAAACAAATATTAATTAATATAATAATATGTTTCAAATTAAATTATAAATCAATATTTATCATACATAATCATAAACACAATTATTATTAATGATAAAAATTTATTAATTATTTACAATTATAAATATATTAATTAACCAAATACATATTAATCATATGAATTTTTAATATTTTATTTAATATTATAAATACAATTATTAGACTACAAGCACAATTATTACTACAAATCTAATAATATGATTTAAAAATTTTATTTAATGATAAAAACAAATATTAATTAATATAATAAATATGTTTCAAATTAAATTATAAATCAATATTTATCATACATAATCATAAACACAATTATTATTAATGATAAAAATTTATTAATTATTTACAATGATGATAAAAACAAATATTATTAATATAATAATATGTTTCAAATTAAATTATAAATCAATATTTATCACACATAATCATAAACACAATTATTATTAATGATAAAAATTTATTAATTATTTACAATTATAAATATATTAATTAACCAAATACATATTAATCATATGAATTTTTAATATTTTATTTAATATTATAAATACAATTTATTAATGACAAACACAATTATTACTTAAATCTAATAATATGATTTAAATGTTTTATTTTATAAAAATAAATATTAATTAATTAATAATATTTTAAATTAAATTATAAATCAATATTTATCATACATAAATCCATTAAACACAATTATTATTAATGATAAAAATTATTAATTATTTACAATTATAAATATATTAATTAACCAAATGAAATTAATTACAAATTTACCATTTATATTTAAATACAAACAAATAAATAACTATAAAACATGTGGATTTATTTTTTATAATTGTTCACAAATAAATTAAAAAGATTAAAAAGGATATATTGTTTATAAAAATATCTATAAAAATAATAAAAAATAATATAAATAATATTTATAAATATAACAAATACACATTAAAATATCTATGTTTTTAATTAAATAAATCTAAAATTAAATTCTAAATTGTAAAAATTTCAATAAAAATAATTTTAAAATTCAATTACAAAATATATATGTTTTTAATTAAATAAATTTAAAAACTACTTAATTATCTAAAATTAAATTATAAATTATAAAAAATATCAATAAAAATACACATAAAAATATGTATGTTTTTAATTAAATAAATCTAAAATTACTACTCTCATATATCTAAAATTCAATTCTAAATTAATATTTTTTAATTAAATTAAAATTACTAAATTAATTGTTTATTCTATTAAATTCTAAATTAATATTCAATTAAAAGATATATTGTTGTTTATAAAAATATAAATAATATTTATAAATATAAATACACATAAAAATATGTATGTTTTTAAATTAAATAAATCTATTATTAAATAATATAATTAAATTATTATATATAATTATAAACACATTAAAGGAATCAAACCATTCAAAGTTTTAAAAATATTTATAATGTTATATTATAAAATTCAAAATATTAAAAAAATTAAAAATTGACATTCAAATTAAAAATTGTTAACTAAAAATAGTATAATTTTCCTGGAAAACTCTCCCTTCCAGATCGCATTACCCTGCCATCAAAATTAAAAAAATTTTTATTTATTATATATATAAATGACTTTTTATTTTAAAAATAAAGAGAAATTGTAATACCTGGGCAGCTCTTACCCAAAAAAATTCGGCAATCAACTAGAAGGAAATAGATTGTTATTATGCAACGCTGCCTCGAGACACAATATATTTAAAACAATAAGTTGATTACTTGGTAAGTAATTCTTCCAAAATCTTTCAAAAATTTCTGTGAAGCGTCCAAAACAATTGAAAGTGAAACAATTAAAACATTTAGTTGTAAAGCCTAAAATAAACAAAATATTACCATTAGCAACGTTCTATTATTAAGTCAAAATCCAGAGAATTGACTTATTAAAAATTCAAAACCAAAGATCCAAACAAAATATTACCATTAAACGTTCCATTAAGTAAAATAAAATTGACTTATTAAAAATTCAAAACCAAAGATCCAAAGTATCCAATTTTATGACACTAAATAGGATCATATATACAATTATAAACCTACAAATATAATTATATATTTCAAACTAAATATTAAATGAATATTTTATTTAATAATATCAATATATATTAATTATATATAATTACAAAAATATTATCTATATTTAAACAATTCAAAATTACAAAAAAATATTTATAAAATTATATCATACAATCCCAACACTCAAAATAAATATTATATTTATTAATTTAAATTAATAATCTTTAATAATAATTAATTATAAAATTGAAACTATTAATACTCTAGTCATATCATAGATAGATTCACTAAATAAGGGTCGTCATTGAAATAATATATAAAATATATTTTCATACAAATATAAACAAAATATATTAATAAATATTATATAATCTCAACACTCAAAATAAAAACATATTAAATAAATATAAATATATTTTCATACAAATATAAACAAAACATATTAATAAATATTATATAATCTCAACATTCAAAATAAATAACAATATTTATTAATTATTATGATTATATATATATAGATATAATAAATTGAAACTATTATACATTCTCAATACTCAAAATAAATATAAAATATATATATAAATTATGATTTTATATCTTATAAATTAACAATATTTATTATAAATATAAAATATATATTAAATTATGATTTTATATATTATAAATTAACAATATTTATTAATTGTTATGATTATATATAGATATAATAAATTGAAACTATTATACATTCTCAATACTCAAAATAAATATAAAATATATATTAAATTATGATTTTATATATTATAAATTGAAACTATTATCAACACTCTAGTCATATTATAGATAGATTCACTAAATAAGGGTCCTCATTGAAATAATATATAAAATATATGAACAAAACATATTAATAAATATTATATAATTTCAATACTGAAAATAAATATTGCGTATATTTATCAATTTTTATGATTATATATATATATATAATAAATTGAAACTATTATACATTCTCGATAATCAAAATAAAAATAAAATATATATTTTTATACAAATACGAACAAAACATATTAACAAAATATTAATATGTTTTTATATACTTCAAACATCTCCACATATTATTAAAAAAATATACTAGTGCAATAATTAAAACAAATATAAAACTACATGCTAAATTTTAATAAATTATAATTTTATAGCGTACTTGGATGAAAATATAACTATTATTAATATATTTATAGGCTATTTTATTAGAATATAATTAAATATAATTAATAAAATGAAGATAATTTACGTATATTACTTCGTTTTATGTTTTCTAAATATTCATCTTTTGGTGAGTTATAAAATGAAGATAATTTACGTATATTACTTCGTTTTATGTTTTCCAAATATTCATCTTTTGGTGAGTTGCAATTAAAAAGATCAATGTTTATATTATATAGCTCTATTTCCAAGTCTACCATCATAGACTTGGAAAATCATGTATTTGTAAACATGAACCTAATTGAATTTAATTAACAGTTAAAAACTCATTAGTAAACACTTAATTGAAAAAGTTTAATAAATTGACACCATTAAAAAAAATTAATTGAAAATAAGAATAATTTAAAAGGTAAAATTATCCTTACTCTAATGGGAAAATACAGTAAAAGTAAATTGATACCTAAATTAAAAATAATTAGTGAAAATGAGAATAATTTAAAAAAACATTAAATAACAAAATCATACTGATTTATTGGAAAAGTAAATTGATAGTTAAATTAAAAACTATCAACTTAAAATAGTTGTTTAAAAAATAAGAAGAGTTTGTAGTACCTGGGCAGTTCTTTCCCAATTTTATTTTGGTGCTGACTATGGTTTTTTTAATAGGAAGAGTTTGTAATGCCTGGGCAGCTCTTCCCCAATTTTGTTTGGTGCAGATATCATAGTCTGCAATCAACCAGAAGGAAATAAATCGTTATGTTAGAGAAAAGTATAAAAGATGTAGAGAGACATACAGCTGGAGTATGCTCCTATTGTCACCTCATTCACATTCGCAGATTTTTCAGACCACAAACTGCTACCTTAATAGCAATGAAACCAAAAGATAAAATCGAAAAAGGTAATATGTGACAGTAATGATTTCTTACTACTTGGCTGTATTGGAATAACATATTAGCTTAATTCTGTTAAGCATGTAAAACAATTGAAAGTTAAAAAGTTCTCTGTTTATCCTAGGTATAAACAAAATATTAGGATTAGAAACATTAAAATGAAAGTCCATTTTAAGCCAAAATTCTAAATGTCTGCGAATCTTTAATTACACCAAAGATCCAAGTTTTGAACTAAATTGCATCTTCTATATCAAATTAAGGCATGATTTTAGTAAGGATAACAGGAGAAAGTGAGAAGCATAACCAGGTTTTAATCCCCACCTGCACAGGATCAACTATCAAATTCCTAACACCAGGCAGGACATTCTAATTACAAATTTCTGAGTAGAATTTGGGAAATTCTGAATTAATACACCCAAATTCTCTCCAATTTCATTGACATATAAAAATTAAGCTATATTCCGCGTTCTCCTGAGACTTGTTGGTAATGAATGATGGAAGGAAATTCAATTTCAAGCCCAATTTCAATAATAAATGATATAATACATGTTTTGGAAGCACGCATGAAGGATTTGGTGACTCTGATATGGGAGAAACTTGGCAAAATAGAGTCAAAAGGAGCTCAACAGTAAAGTAACTTAAAATAGAAGAGGATCTTATATCTATCAACATGTATTTAGAGATATTCACCCAGAAGTTAAGGAGTGATTCAATTATAATTACTATGAAGGGGCACTTCATCCAAAAGAGCATTTCAATTATATGCTATTATAGGAAATTCACATTTGTTTTCACATGACAATAATATTAGAAAATCTCTTCCCCTGCTTTGATACAAATTACACCTGAGCAATAAAAAACACCATTTCACAGGAACAGGGATAGAAACAGGGAATATTTTTCCTGAAATATAATTTCATACTGTTAAAGTATTGCACAATTGGAAAACATAATCTGAGGTTGTAATTAGTCGTAAGCAAAATAACACCTTTTCATAGAATTTATTGATGTCAACCAGCAATTGGTGGTAAACATAATATGCTTGTTTTTGCATTCGATGACCCAGGCCAGAGGCAGAGATTAGAGTTGGTCTACTTCTTGTTAGAGAAACTAGAAGATACTAAGGATGAGATCTTATTACTGTAAAGAGTGCTCTCTTAGGATTAAGAAGCCGAATCAAAAATACATTTGAAATAGATTGTATTTTCTATATACAAGCATTATTTTACTAAATAATAAAAAGGAAAAAGTGATTTTACAGCAACACAACCTAAGCTATCACTAGGTCTACACAAGGTCAACAACACCACAGCCTACGATGAGCATAGCCAGTTCAACCCTATCAACACCTATCAAATTTCTAAACGTAGCAATACGACATCTAGTAACCTAATTGAATTGGGAAATTCTGAATTGATACACCTGAATTTAATTTCCTATTTCATAATATGATATAAATTAGGCTATATTCTGAGTTCCCCTGACATAATGTTTATAATGAAAGGGAAGCAAGATTCTCAAAAGCATATGTTTATGGAGGACGGAAGGAAATCTCAATGAATGTCTCTGTTAAAAGAAGAATAACAGCTATTATATTGGTAAAGTTGTTCTGAGATTTATTAATTATCTTACAAGTTTGGTGCCAGATACGAGTATTTGTCTTAGCAGAAATGGCCCTGGATTCCAATATAGTGAATGCCCTGGATCCCTATTTCTATATGTTTGAATTGTTTAAAAATGCAAATTCAGTCGCAAGGACATTTTAAGGGCTGTTTTAGGACTGACTCTGATCTGGGAGAAACTTGGCAAAATAGAGTCAATAACAGGCACTGCTCAACAGGAAATTAAAATAGAAGAGGATCCTAAATCAAGAGCATGTGTTTAGAGATATTTCACCCATGAGTTATGGAGTAATAGCTTACACTATGATCATTGGCAATTTATCCAAAAGAGCATTTTCACCTCTAAGCTATTAAAGGAAAATTACAGTTGTTTTCACATGACAATAATATTAGTAAATTACATCTGAATTAATAAAAAAAAAAACCCTTCCCCTGCTTTGTTAACAAATTACACCTGAATTAATAAAAACAACTATTCCAAGCAGGAACAGGGCATTTCGATTGGCAAACAAAATCTGAGGTTAGTAGTTGTAACTTGTAAGGCAATGTCGACCACATGCAAGAGAAAAGCTATGTGGCTAAACCTACAATTCAACATTTCAAATTACAAAAATACTATTTATATTTAAACACAAACAAATTAATCAATAAAGGGTTGATCAAGTTTAAAAGCGATACAGATCATGCACTCAAATTTGGCCTACAGTTAAACAGGGAAGTGTAACTGACATATTATGTTTAAGAAAAAGATAAAGATGTAGATAGACATATAGCTGCAGTGAAGAGACTCTGAGATTTGGATTTGAAAAGAAGAAAGGATAGAGAGATTCTGTCTGCTTCTATCACTATCGTCGTCTCAACCGCATTCGCAGATTTGTTCAGACCTATATCTAATGCCCCTGCTACACACAGAATATATCATCTACCACAGCGAAAACCCGGCACATCAGGAAAACAAGACAAATCTAAATTACCAAAAAAATTTTTATACCAAAGAATTGAAAAGACTAAATCAAAACAACATTAGGCTAAATATAACTATAAGCTTTATAAGTTCCTGAGGAATATGTGACAGGAATGGTCTTCTACTGCTCAGCTGTATTGAAATAAGTTGTTAGCTTAATTTTTGAGGCTTGGTGAGTGATTCTCAGGAAACTTTCCAAGAGATTCTGTTGAAATTTTCCAGGAAAGAATGAGACATTAATCTAAGCTGAGGAAACTGTTTAGTTGTATAGGCTAAAATGAACAAAAGATTACTATTAACAACATTCCATTAGCCCAATTCCAGAGCATGGACTTCCTAAAATGTTTGCCAATCCTGAAATACATCGAAGAAGACAACAACCAAAAACTAGGAGTACCTATAAAAAAATTAAAAATTGAGGCACATTTGAAATAAAGGAAAATTGCATCTTCTATTTCAAATCAACTAGACAGATTTAACACCAGCATGGAAGGAAAAATGTGAGAGGCCTACCCAGGGTTCTACAACACCACAGCCTAAGCTAGCATGCCCAGTTTATATCCACCTACCCAAGATCAACTATCAAGTTTTTAAGACGAAGCAGGACACCTAAACCATATAATTCCCTATAAAAAAACCGATTAAAGCATAAGCTGTGGCGAAGTTCATCCATGAGATAAAATTACATTCAGGAAAATAAAAATTATAGCCAATCCTAAGTAAGGCCAAATAAATTTATTCAAAAAATGAGAATGTGAACTAAACAATAAACCCTGTACAGCTCCTGATATACGACATTAAACCCTGTTGTAGTAAACTGCTTGATAAAAAAGAATATTCAACTGGGGATCTGCGCTGGAGAAATAACATTTGTGTGTTTAGCATAACCCTAAACTACAACTGTATGCCGTCTACCTTCGAAAATTATTTATAAAGCCTACTCTAAACTGCAATCAAAAGGAACACATGAGGCCATTAAACAGGAAAACACAGATCTGAACCCTGTGTTAGAGAAAACTAAAAAATTTAAAACCAACTAGATTTAGAGCATTTGAGTGACATACAGGTGCATTTATCTAAATTAATTTCAACCAACCAGAACTGAACCTTGAGATAGAATTTACATACATTTGTCTTTTAGAAAAATCTGACCAACCAGATCCGAACCTTGACTGAGACATTTAGATGCATTTACCTTAATGAAATTTCTATATCCTAAATCTGGGGGAAATTGAACCTAAAATTTCCTAAGCAGTAGCCTACAACACAACCCGCACAGAAGGGAAACGACTAAAAATAATTATCAAGAATTTGCAGTTTAATCTGATGGAAATAAATTATAACAGAAGAAGTTTACAGGACCTTGCCTTGCAGAAGATGCGCCATCCTTCGGTATCCAGCTGGTCTGATATCTTCGCTATTCTTCTCCCTCAATCGGGACACAAATATTCCAAAACAGAAAACCCAAATACAAAAACAGGACTCTAAACACAAAAGTACAGATGAAAAGCTACTAAAATTGAAAAAAAAAGACAAGACAGAATGACTCAAAACATATTCACAAAGACACAATCAACTATTCAAAATACAAACAGCAGGGCCCTGCAAAGAGACTCCGAACCACAAGAAATAAAGAAGAAATTCAGACAAATCCAAACAAAAATGTGAGGAGGAACAGTCTTACACAGAGTTATATAGAACCTTTGTCAACGGCTCTTTGCTTTTTTCACCAACAGTCACCTATGCATCTTTACAGCTGTCTTCCAGCTGTTTAACAATCATCTTTCCTCCGCCCCTCCTTCCAAAATATCTATTTTTAGTCGAATCTTCTAGAGTAAGATACCTTTTTAGAATGGTTGAGTGTAGGATAAATTTGAGATTAACAAAATTAAATCATACCCGAGTTGGTATAAAATGCTTTAAAACAGAATAATTAGCTTTAAACTAACTCACCCTTTATCGAAAGTATTTTAAACACTTTACCATGAAGTATTAATAATGCTAATCATTACCATTAATATTGTTTTATTTTTATGAAATAGAAGTATATTATTTTAGTGGGGGTCTTTATTAGTGTAAAATTGTATTATTTTAAGGTAATCATCAATTAAAGAGTTTATTTTTAAAGTTGAGATTTCTCTTTTTAGCAATGTGTTCAGTCTGTGTTTATGTTAGTACTGTTGATACATGTTAAGGTTGTTCATATTATTCTCCTTATAAGGGTCTTCTCACTTAACAAGATATTATGTTTTTACATTTTTATTTTTGTAGTAGGGAAGAACACACACTCACTCACACACATAATACATATACATGCACACACAAATGTCTCTCTATTATGAACAAAAACACAAAATATACACACACACACACACACACACACACACACACACACACGTTTGTCTAAAATAATATTTACATATTTTCTCGAGAGTTAATGTTTTCTTGTTTCGATGCATCTAACATATATTAGTTAATAATATTTAGAGTTATGAAATTTGTTGCAACCCTTATATTACATAAGTGTTGAAATTTATTTGTAATGTGTACCATGTTTTTCTATCTAAAGTATTAAAGATGATTGAGACATTGTTTTTTATTAGATAGGGTAAGAAAGTAGATTTTGAAGGGATCAACAACCCCGAACAACCGAAATATAGGCAGAAGGAACAAGAGAGAGACAACAAGAAACGAGGCCCTACGGCCCAAGATGAAGCAACTAGATATGTGTAAAAGCCCCAAGAAGGATAACGCCAAAAGAGAAACGACACCACAAAGTAGGTCGGCCAAAGAAACTTGACCAACACACCCAATGAGAAACCAAAAATACCAAGTATGAACCCCTACAAATAACAAAGACTCATCAAAGGAGGAGAAAAAATATCTCCCAACGGAATGAGGAAGAGAGGATTGTTTTGATTTTCTTGAACAAACCTAACTCCATCCATCTTCTTGCAGAGCGTGATTAATAAGCTCAACATGATTTTTGAAACCAAAGTTATCATAGATATAACTATTATAGTGTGAACCTTGCCATAAATCCAACACTTTGAGTTTATTGGGGTCAAGATCCCTAAATGCACCCTTCAAACCTGGTTTTTCAATATTACGAATAATCTCTATATTCTTAAAGAAGCAGGCTGCTACACCCTTAACCTATTGCTTGTATTAGGATATGAGTAGCCACTTGTGGCTTACCATATCATTTTATTATATCATTTATACTTTATCATGCTTAATAGGTCGGCCTTGGTGATGGCCATAGCATATGAATAGTATATATAGGGGATTGTAGGTAGTAGTTCATTATCATTTGAGCATTTGAGTCTTATTATATGGTTTGGAGGTTGCCCCCTCAAAGTGGCGAAGCTATTATAATTGCATATTGAGATCATTATTCTGAAATATTATGTTATTTGGTGTTCTATTGTTGCTCATAATCTAAATTATACTAGTAATTTCATTACAAGTGGTATCAGAGCTACGATCCAAAGCTGAGTTAGAGCAAAAAACATAATTTTTTGTTTCCAAACTATATTTCAACCACATTGAATTGGTGGGACATATGTTTACCAGAGTTGTGAAACATTTCAAGTAAGGTTCCCTAAAAAAATTTCAAACTTTTTTGATTTATTTTTCACAAGTTATTACAAATTTAGGGTTTTTCATAAAATCACTCCCTAGGGTGCAAATTGTGGAATTTTTTCAAGTTCTTTACATTTTCAGAAAGCTCTCAAAAAAATAGTATTAGTATATTCTCTATGTTTTTTCCTGTTCGGCCTAATTTGTATCGAAACTCTAAACCCTAAGGTTTGATATCACGGTGGGGCCTTCTACAAGAGCAAAAAAGAATCTAGTTACTCTGGGTAAAACCTCAGATAAATATGGGATAGTGATTGAAGAGATGGAGTCAGAAGGGGTAAATATAGATTCCTTAGCACTAGGGTTTACCTCAATTGATCATAAGGTGATCCAACTTGAGTATGAGTTGCGAAATGTATAATCTAAGATGGCCTCTAAAGGAGACATAGCCCAAATCAATCATCGGTTGGATGATATCATTTAACATGTAATAGGTAGACATGATGGCCCAAATCTAGCCCATATCAACCAAGGAGGATCTTCAATTCAAAATCATGGACAAAATAACCATGTTGGATCACTTTTCCAGCCCAATCAGAATCCAACTTATTCACAACCACGGAACATGATGCCGAAAGTGGATATGCACAAATTTGATGGTAAAGATCCCTTGAATTGGATAAATCAAATGGATAAATTATTTGAGCTACATCAAACACCATCAAGACAAAAGGTGACATTGGCATCCCTATATCTTGAACCAGACCAATTCATTTGGTATTGATGGTTATGTGCTCAGAGGCAGAAGAATGGTCTCGGTGTCACTTGGACATTTTTTACCGAGGAGTTGTAATTGCACTATAGTTCCAGTGTTTTAGAGAACTACTTTAGTCAATTAGAAAAGTTACGACAAACAGGATCAGTCGAATATTATGTGCATCAATTCCAGAACCTATCCTTAAGGGTGGAGAATATACCGAAGAGAATCAATGACCTATTTCTTGGGGTCTTAAGGACCACATCAAGCATGAGGTACGTATTTTTAATCCACTCAAGCTTTCTAATTCTATTATTATGGCACGTCGAGTAGAGGAAAAAGTTCTTTGTAGTAGGAGGTCACCTTTCATTAACACCAGAGACCGTAGTATCTCTTCCCCTTCATTTTCTAGGCCAATTAGACTGACTCCTCAACAAATGGAAGAAAAGAGAGAAAAAGGATTATGTTTTAACTATGATAGAAAATATGGACCGGAAAACAAATGTGCTTTGAGAAGAAGTTGTTCTATATTGATGGAGGTAATGAGGATGATGAGGATGCTGAAATTATAGGAGAGGCTAAGGAACCAATAGAAGATGAAGTAGAGGATCACCAACCTACAATTTCTTGCCATGCATTGTCAGGTATTAGTACTCCTCAAACACTCAAGGTTATTGGTTATCTCAAAAAATAGAAGGTGACAGTGTTGATTGACTCAAGGAGTACTCATAACTTCATAAATAGTAAGTTAGCTGCCTACCTCAATTGTTTTATTTACCCAGCTCTAGAAATGCAAGTTATGATTGCGGATGGTGGGACAGCTTAAGTGCACAGGAAAGTGCCATAGTATCAAGCTTTCTATGGGAGACTACCTGTTAGACTTAACTATGTTTGCTATTTCTATGGGAGCGGTAGATATTGTTTTACGTGTCCAATGGCTCACAACCTTAGGTACTATAGAGATGAATTTCCAAGAATTGTTCATGTGATTTCATTCAGATGGAAGGAAAATACAATTGAATGGGATGGTAGCTAAGTCTCCATAGATTATTAGCTCTCATCGAGAGCTGTAAGGTTCCTAGAAAAGGAGTAGATGGATTTATAGCAAAGTTATTTTCCATAGAAGTACAACATACAAAGTCTTCAATGCCACCCAATCTTCATAAGATTATTGATGCTCACTCATCTTTTTTTGATGCAATTCCAAAGGGACTACCACTAATTAGGGATCATGATCATGCCATTCAGTTGATTCCAGGAGCCAAACACCTAACATCAAACCATATAGATACCCATATTCCCAGAAAAGTGAGATCGAGAAAATGGTTCAGGAAATGTTGAAGGTAGGTATCATCAGGCCTAGCCAGAGTGCATATTCTTCACCAGTGGTCATGGTACGTAAGAAGGATGAAACATGGAGGATGTGTCCAGATTACCGAGAACTCAACAAGTACACCATCAAAGATAAGTTTCCTATTCCAGTAATTGATGAATTGCATGGTGCTATTTATTTCACAAAATTAGATCTTCGTTTGGGGTACCATCAAATTAGAATAAAAGAGGAAGATGTTCATAAAATAGATTTCAGAACTCATGAGGGCCATTATGAGTTTTTGGTAATGCCTTTTGGTCTTACAAATGTGCCTTCAACCTTTCAAAGCTTGATGAACACTATTTTCAGGCCATTTTAAAGGAAATTTGTATTAGTTTTCTTTGATGACATATTGATTTACAATAAGACATGGGAAGAACACTTACAACATGTAAATAAAGTGTTGGAAGTTTTGGAGAAACATACTCTCTATGTAAATCCATCCAAATGTTCTTTTGGTGTACAAGAGGTAGAGTACTTGGGTCACATTGTATCCCATGAAGGCGTCAAAGTTGATCCTTAGAAGATCAAAGCTATGGTGGAATGGCCAAGGCCCAAAACTCTCAAAAATCTTCGTGGGTTCCTAGGACTAACAGGGTACTACGAAGATTTGTGTGGGGATATGGTAGAATATCAACCCCACTCACTGTATTGCTAAATAAGGATTCCTTCCATTGGACAGACTTAGCCACTAAATCCTTTGAGTAGTGAAGGAAGCCTTGTGCAACACCCCAGTTTTGGCTACTCCCAACTTCTCAAAAACCTTCATTGTTGAATGTGATGCTTCAAGATCAGGATTGGGAGTAGTTATAATAAAATAAGGAAGACCAATTGCATTTGAGAGTCACCAATTCAAAGGAAAAGATCTGCTCAAACCTGTCTATGAGAAAGAAATGATGGCTATTCTTCATGCGGTCAAGTAATGCAGCCCTATCTCATGGGTAGACACTTCAAGGTAAAAACTGATCATGATAGTCTCAAATAATTTTTGGAGCAAAGGTTATCATCTGAGGAACAACAAAAGTGGGTAACAAAAATTTTGGGTTATGATTTTGAAATCTTATACAAAAAGGGTAAAGAAAATGTAGTATCTAATGCATTGTCTAGAAGGGATACATCCGCAGATGCCTTACTATGTGGAATGTCCATGTTGACGGCCGATTGGGTGGATGAAGCAAGATTGGAATGGGATCAAGACAAGGATACACAATCTCTAATACATAATATCAAGCAAGTATCTATGACATCTAACAAATTCGAGTGGAAAGGTAATGTTCTATGGTACAAGGATAGGTTATACTTGAGTAAATATTCTGATTTGAAGCATAAGATTCTTACAAAGCTACATGCCTCTTTGTTGGAGGACACTGTGGGTTTTGAAGACATATCATAGAATAAAAAGATATTTATATTAATGCCTCGGGTTTTGGTGTAGCAGTTCATTACAAGGATTTCAACCGAGTTTTCAATAGTGTTCTCTTCCTCTGTGGTGTAGCCACTATCCTTAGTTTCTTCAACGGGCTCATCACTTTCACTATCAACACCAGGGTTGGGGATCTCTTGTTGGACGCCCCTGCTTTTTTCCACATAAAACCTCCACCGATCTTCTTAAAGGATTCTCTTGCTCTAATCAATTTTTTTCAAAACAAACATAGGATGCCTCCACCTCAACCGCCGGAGTGACCCTCTATTCCTTGACCCCCATGCAATGTAATCCCGCCTCTCAAGGGATTTGAATTCTTCATTACCAATTTCTTCTCCACTTACCTCCATCGCCATCCTTCATATATTAATATTTTATTATTAAGACATTATAGTGATGGTAATAATCAAGTCATTTTTGGATGATAGAGTAATGATAGTACTAACTTATTATTAATCCAATTGATGATTGCGTAGTTTTTGGTTGACACAAATATTAATTTATCATCAACATACCTATTTTGATTTATTGTCTTCCTCTTTTTTGTTTATAAAACTAATATTTTCCTTAAATTTTGAAATATTTAAAATTAAGAAAATTAGAATTATTTTACATATGGACTTTGAAGATTGCTTATTAATTGTTATACCTTTTTTAATTATATTTATTGTGTTGCGTATGAGAGGATTTTTAGAAATATAATCCAAGCCACATATTATTAGGCCTTTTTCCTCCGAAATTGTTGTCAAATGCCTTGATAAGGTTTCATTTTTCTTCTCCTGAGTCAACAAAATTATGTGAGGCAAAATATGGTTCCCGTGAGGTTGTTGCACTATTGCATAACCAAAGTAGTTTACAAGACATTCCTATCATCAAAAATTTAGGAAAATAGTATTCATGCAGGAGGAAAATAATTGTATGATTAAAGGTCCTCGTAGACACTAAAATTTGGTAACTTGTCCTTGTGTAGTGTAAAATTTGACAATCTTTCATTCTAAGACAAATGCTTACATTAAATATCCAATCACCTCATCTATAGCACTTTTATAACTTAATTATCTTTAAACTCTTATTTGTTGTCAATTCTTAGAATATTATCTCGATCAAATAATTATTCAACCTCTAATATTCATGACACAAATTTTAATTTTAGTTTTCATCTCTCTGGTTCAAAACATAGGGAAGGGTCAAGATATAAGGTTTGGTCTTGCCAACCTATACGGTGTTGTCCCTTCACATTCACCGAGTTTGATTTCAAACTCAAAATATTATTTGAGTCATTTCATCTTCCTAGGTCTTGAATTATTACAATATTTAACTTTTTGAAGGCTATAAAAGCAAGTTTATGTCACTTTATAATGGTATTGGCACTCTTACAATATATTAATATAGATTTATTTGTAAAATAACTTACATATATAAAATGAAATATGTGACAAACATTTCTATTATTGCTTCGCAAGAAGTTGAAGGTAGAAGTGTAGTGCCCACTTCCCTTTAATACCTTTTGATATTGATCATGACAAAGTTAATCAACTATATTATGGACATTATTATAGTTTTGTTTTAGTATGATGTTAGGTGTTTGATCAATGGATTATTCTTGACTTTGACTTTTATATGATGCATGATGATTATTAGAGACACTTTATATGTTGATGATGTTATACTAGTTGGACATGGTTATATGATGGATGTTGTTCGACTTGTGATATTTGGATATTGTGAGTAGCCCTAGAAATGGAAAATTATTGGATGATGATATAGTTGTTGATAAAACTATAATGATATTGTTAGATTGCTTTGATGTTGTTTTGATTCATATATCTAGATGATTTTGGAAATTTAATTATATTTATATTATTTTGGATGTTATGATATGGCCACGAGGCCGAAGGAGGTATTTGTGTTTTGCAGGTTAAAATATCACAACAAACATCGGGGGATTGGAGACCAACCACATTGGAATTCTAGATGAATTCAACAAGGTCACCATGGCAACTAGTTTTGTTTGTGTGTGTGTGTGTGTTTGTTAGTGTTAGGGATTCCCCTGGGGGGGATCACCTTTAAATGTGACCAAGGGATTTTATGTATTTCTTTTGTTTTTGGTCCCTTGGTTACGTTTTCATGTGTTTATTTTGTGGTGCACTTACCCCTTTCATTATTTAATTAATGTGGTAGTAATATTTTGAGTAATCATATTGTTTAGTTATTTAATTAAAAGATGTCATAAGAATGCAATTAATAGAGTTATTGGCCTTGTTTTAAAGTGTTGTAAGAATGTGTAAGTAATGTGTAAGTGACTTTTTGAGTGATGTGCAAGTTAAATTTTGAGTGTGAAGCACTCCACCATCTTGGAAATTCGAATGTGTCCTTGGAGGATGATTTTGGAGGCTTGTGGGACAAGTTAAACTTGTCCCATACCTCTTAAATTTACATACCAACATTGCCTATGGTTGGAGGGTTAAATTTAGACTTTTATAATGCATTTTGGGAAGACAAATTGTAGGTTTTAATTGCACTTTTCTTACATGATTTAATTTCAGTCCTTTGGGGTGTGGGTTAGATTTGAGTGTATAAGTAAACTATCATATTATTCACCCACCTATTTATTATGCATTGGAGAATGAAGTTGACTTTGTGTTTGGGGTTGAGGATGTGTGATGTGGCATCCTACATGGATCCACCTCATCCTCTTCTCTTCCCTCCTCTATAAAATTTGAATTCCTTGTCTTGTTTTGGGTTGCTTCACTTTTGGGAGACTTATTTTGGGCAAATTTTCTTGTTGTTTTGGGAGCTCTTGCTTGGAGAATTTTTTGGAAGATTTTTGCATGCTTGTATTGGGTTGATTTTTGGATTGCTTACATTGGAAGGAGCTTGTTGTTTTGAACTTGGAACAAACTCCATCATGGAGAGGTAAGAGCTTGGCTCTTGGAAATACTCTTCTTTTCCCTTTTATGAATATGTAAATGCTAGTATGTTTTTTATTGTTGTGGGCTGTGGGTAGATGGCCTAGGAATGGTGTAGGAGAAGACTATGGGGTTTATTATGTGGGAGGCACAAGTGTGTTTTAGGGAGGTATAAGGGTGGAGGGAGTTGAGATTTGGGTTCACCTTACAAAGAAATAGCTTGAATTTATTTACTCGTTATGGGGTGTCATAAGAGGTTGGGGAGACATAAGGAAGTGTGATGAATAAGGGGTACTTGAAGGAGGTATAAGGAAATTTCAGGGCTTTGATGTACTATCCTTTTTGGCAGTTTGTAACTCAAGTGGTGATACCCATTTTCCCGTTTAGGAGGCATGAAAAGCATCCCCATAGTTCTTGCTCCTTTGGCTTGCTTGGTGAAGCCTTAGTATTGTTTGTCATGTGTTATTGTAGTTGTAAAAACTACATTCTATTTTGGACTATGTTTTATTGTGAAAATGTTGTGTGTATGTTTTGTGGAAGCCTTGTTGTTGCCATGAGTTGGATCACATCTTTTATTGTATTGTGGTTGGGGCTCGGGGTAAATGAAGAAGGATGGATTCTCCTTTGATTGGATGTCTTGGTTGGGTGGAGAGTGTTGCCTTTCCCCTGCCTTTGTTGTGATCAAAATTGGAAGAAAGAGAAGAATGCATGTTGTTGTTCTGGAGCTAAGAAAAGACAATTTGACAATCCCTTGTGAAATGAAATATCATTGTAACCTTTCCCTCTTGAAGTGGATGACCTTGTAAATGTTTGTAATGGAAAGATGTTGTATTAACTACAAGTGGAAATTGCAAATGTAAAAGAGGTATACTCTGTATGTTGTTTTGGGAAGAATGTGAAAGAATGATATTGTTTTGTATATTGTACTTTAAAATCAAATGGAAAGGAGGTTGTATGAGTTTTATTGGAATTATTGGAAGTTTTTACCTTGTTCATATGATATTCTTCAATTGGAAATTTTTGTTTATCATGCACTAGGAAGACCCTGTTTTGAAAGTGGAAATGTGTAACACGTGAAAAGAAAATGTATTATTCTCCTATGTCGATAAATGATTTTTGGAAGGAATAAAAGAAAGAAGTTGTAAAGTTATCTTTGAACCAAAAAAATGAATGTAATGCTTTTCTCAAATTGCATTGTAGTATTGAATCTGATCATTTCAATGTATTGGAATCTCTGTTTGAAAGGAAGAAATGTGTGTGAGAAAAATACAATATTTTGTCTTTTGGAAATGTGTAAAATTGGAAATCAGAATTGCATTTTGGTCTTGAATGGTTTGTTTTGAATCAACTAAAATGTGTTAGATTGGAATTGGAATGAATTTTAATACTTAGAAGATGAAAGTGGCAAATAGACCCATTAAAATTGATCCATGTTAATTGTTATTTTAAAACTGTAATTAATTAAACAAAAATACACAGTTTGAACCTGCAACAATAAAATAATGAATTAAATGATTGAATTGAAGTAGTATGCCCTAAACGAGTTCAAATAGACAAAAACACTTAAAGGAAATATTTCAAAACTTAGCAAAATCGGGCTCAAACCGTTTTGTAGTCTTTTTCTGTCAAGAAACAGAAATGCTCAAATTTGCAAGTCAATCAGACAAATCAAACCTTGAATCCTTCCTTAAATCCATTTAGGAACAATCCTCCATGTCTATTTGACATGTTAAGAGAGGAGGAAGGTCAAATTAAATAAATCTAACAAGTTAAAATTTACCGCTTCGAATCTGTAAAATCCGGCCTTAAAATTTACCCCTTAAACTTTTTCAAAACCAAAAATTAATGAGGTCTGGGAAAAGAGGACATGGAGAGATTTCCATAAAGTCCTCGTTTTCCCCAAATCTGAGATCTCTATCAAAAGTTATGGCCTTCTGAATTTTCTTCACTTAGCGTTAAAATTTTGAGAAAATTTTCCTTGGCGGGCCCGCGGCCCGAATTTTTCCTTGGGGCTTAGGAAAATTTTGGGAAAATTTTCAAAATTTTCTCCACCGCCCACTAGCTCGCAACCAATCAAAGGCTGCCATGTGGCACCATGAGGTGACAGTGGAGGGGCGGATCCTCTTTTGAACTTAGCGTTTTGGGAAAATTTTGGGAAATTTTTTAAAACTTCCCCGCCGACCCACAACCAATCAGGTGATGCCACGTGGAATCACGAGGCGTTGGCAGGGGAACAGATCCCTTTTTTTCTTTTACATCTCGGAAAATTTTTGTAAAATTTTTCCAAGTTTTCCCACTGTCTCCGCTGGCTGCCCACCCAATCAGGGGCTACCACGTGGCATCACAAGGTGTTGGTGGAGGCACGGGTCTATGTACCCTCTTAGCCCTTTGGGGCTTTAAGTAATTTTTCTCCTTGCCACCCCACCTTCCCCACATTGGCTTAGGAGATGCCATGTGTCCTTTGCGACTCACGGGAGCGCGGGTATAGAGCCGACTTTTCACCCATGCAGGAGAAATTGAAAAATGTCTCCCGTCGCCCCTGCCTTTCCTTGTTTTTCCCCACGTTGCCTTAGGGAGTGCCACGTGTCCTTTACGGACCCGCGGGAGTGCAGGCACAAATGTGATTTTTACCCCATGTGGGAAATTTTTTACAAAGGTCTCCCCGCGGCCCGCCAACCCACCCTTTGGGCAAATTTTCTCCCTGGGCCCGCAGGCCCATCCTTGGGGAAAATTTTCACCCCAAGGCCCGTCGGCCCATAACTTGAAAAATATGAGGAGTTAGAAGGAATTATTTATATCACTAGAAAGGTAAGGAAATTTCCTATCTAATGAGAGTGACTTAGGAAAAATTTGAATGCATTATATATGATAAAAACCAAGTTGAAGCTTTAAGCTGTTAGAGAATGGGTATGGTGAGGAATTTTTCCCTCTACGAACCTAATTGGAACTTCTAAACCCAAATTTTGGATCTTATGACCTCTAAAAATTATTAATATAAGGAAAGTATACTCTAGTAGATTTAAATAGTTCTAGAACCTGTTAGTGATAATTGTTGCCTTGTAACATGATTGTAAATTCTTTTAAATCAAAAAAATATTCCATAATTTTCCTAACTAATCCTAGGTTGTTCTTGGGTCTCATTTGGGTTGTTTTAACAGGTGTTACACTTGGTATCAAAGAAGTGGTTCAAAATCTTGGACCATTGGGCACACTAGAAAACTGGAGACATGAAACTTAAACCTAGCACACTTTTAAATCTAGAAAACAACTTAGTTCAGAAATTACATATTCTAATACACCATGGAATTGAATAAAACTTAGAAAATGAACTAACTCTCATCTTGGTCTGCAGGGAGATGCGAGACGGGATGAGGGGACTTTTATATAGACCCGCATTTACCACCACTAGATCATGTTGTAGCAAAGCCATATTACCCCAGATTTTACAGACTCTTTAGAATGTTAATGTCGCTTTACGCAGAGGGTCTATAGGAGGACATGCAGCCGAGACATGACAGAGTCCCTTCCATTAAGGGTCGTATCTCCTTGACCCAGCGAGGAGAATGGGGAGAGAACTCACATGTAGAGTTAGCTAGGGAAGACTCACCACAGAGGGTATAGGGTGATCAAGTTTTAGAGCATAGAGAGAGGTCTCAAAACCCTAGGTTTAGTGATGAGTATGCAGGAGACCTAGAGGCCGTCAAACCACAAACAGAGATCACATTAGGAGATCCCGAAGCTTCAGCCATCACATTATTTTGGTGACATAGGTGGATTTCAGGCAGAGGCCTGGTTGGTGAGCTTGAGTGGATGCTTCAAGCTCTGTCCTTGTTCTAGCAACATGAAATCTCATGTTGTGATCCATCTACTGAGGGATGGAGCTAGTGTCTGGTGGAGGATAGAGGAGTAGAAGCTCCATGTTGATTCTAAGATAGTTACCTAGGAGCTCTTTGAGGAGCATTTCTAGAGTAGATATTTGTCATGGAGGTTCATACAGCAGTGGATAGATGAGTTTCATGACCTCCGACAAGCATCACTTACAGTGGCTGAGTATGAGAGTAGATTTATGGATCTACTCCAGTATGTTGAGTACATGTAGGATGAGCAGGTGTGGATCCACAAGTTCATCCATGGCTTGAATTTAGACATTGGAGGTGCAGTGTGGACCCATTGTCCATATACATTAGTTGAGGTCGTCGATAAGGCCTATATAGAAGAGGAGACTCAAGGAAAGACCCAAAGGATAGAGATTAAGTCCAGAGCTGCATATAGCAGATGTAGGACAACAGATCAAGGGGGTTAGTACCTCTTCCTTGGGATGGATAGGGTTCAAAGACACATCATCTTTAGACCTCGGCGGCAAGCAGCAGCAATAAAGAACAATCCCTCCTACCCTATGGACCTCCTCGAGGTTTGATGCATAGAGAGGTCGGAGTATGGGGCCTCCTCCAAGGGGTCCCATCAAAACACAGGTGCCTAGAGAGCTCACTCGGTAGAGAGCTCACCAAAGAAAGACCTCAAAGCAGCCATAGCAGCCAAATCATCGTGATCCACACCACGCACCTCCGTAGTACCGACCGGACTGTTACACATGGGAGAGGATTAGGTGGTTGTTTTGGTTGTGGTGTTACTAGAAATTTTTGGAGAGATTGACCACATAACCTAACAAAAGGGTAAGACACGGATGTCGAGCCTACTATCGCTTATATGGGGCATAGTTATAGGATGTATGCAAAGGGTCGAGAACCATCGAGCAAAGCATCAAAGTATAGTTATTGAGATTACAAGTAGCATTGATGGTATTCCTACCTTCATCTTATTTGATTCTGGTTCTTCTATTCTTTCATTGCACCATCTTTAGTAGAGCGATACAAGCTGGTGGCAGTTAGGCAGGGTCATAGTTGGGATGTTGAGATGGCTTCTGGAGCCAAGATCTCTTTAGACTCCTTAGTTCAGGAGTATGTGGTAGATTTGGGACCTTTCACCACTACCACGGATCTCCGTATCCTTCCTTTGGGCTCTTATGGAGTCATATTGGGTATGGATTGGTTATCTGCACACAAGGCTAGAGTGGATTGTTACCACAAGATTATATCTTGTGCAGATGATTTGGGAGTTGAGTCGGTGATTTCAGGGGTTAGAGACCCGTTTCTATTCGCACCATCTCTAGCTATGCAGCTTAAGCGGTGTGTGCAACGAGGTTGTCAGATGTATGTTGTTACAGTCAATGATAGATCAAAGGATGGGTCTAGTGGACCATCACTAGATGATCACCCCATTTTGAGAGAGTTTTCAGATGTCTTTCCAGGGGAGCTACCGGGGTTACCACCCCCACGTGAGATTGATTTTCACATAGATCTGGTTCCGGAGAAGATCCTATCTCACAAGCACCTTATCGAATGACCACCCCAGAGCTTTGTGAGCTCAAGTTGTAACTTGAGGGCCTTTTGGAGAAAGGCCTTATCCATCCTAGTGTATCCCCTTGGGGTACACCGGTGATCTTTTTGTGAAGAAGAAGGATGAATCCTTGTGGTTGTGTATTGATTACCGCCAACTGAACAAAGTAACAATCAAGAATCATTATCCCCTTCCACGCATTGATGATTTGTTTGATCAGATGAAGGGAGTCACGCTTTATTTTAAGATTGATCTTAAGTTAGCTATCATCGGTTGAGGATTTTGGAGGTGAACATTCATAAGACCGCTTTCCGTACAAGATATGGCCACTATGAGTTCACAAAGTGGTGCCTTTTGTTTTGACTAATGCCCCACATTTTTTATGAGTTTGATGAATGGGATATTTAGGACCTTCTTAGATCACTTCGTGCTCATCTTCCTTGATGACATTTTGATTTACTCACGTACGCGTGAGGAGCATGAGGGGCACCTTTCCCAGGTTCTTCAATGTCTTCATGAGCAAAGCACTTTACGGGAACTTGGAGAAGTGTGCATTCTTTCAAATGGAGGTGCAGTATTTGGGTCACATAATTTCTAGGGAAGGTATCATCATTGATCCTTCCAAGATTAGAGCTATTATGGATTGGCTAGCACCCACTATGGTGACTAAGGTGCGCAGATTCATGGGATTAGCAGGTTACTACTAGAGATTTGTTTAGGACTTCTCTCGGATTGCACACCCCATCACTTCCCTTCAGAGGAAAGGGAAGAAGTTTGTTTGGTCGAAAAAATGTGAGCAGGCCTTCAGTACACTAAAGGAATGTCTCACTATAGCACCTATTCTTGCAGTGTTATATCCATAGGGTGAGTTTTTCATTTGCACGGATGCTTCTTTAGCAAGGATTGGAGGCATGTTGATGTAGGAGGGTAGAGTAGTGGCCTTTGAGTCTCACAAAATCAAATATTACGAGCTTAATTATCGACTCATGATATTGAGCTTGCGGCGCTTGTGCATGCTTTGGTTCGATGGATGAAGTTTTTACTTGGTCAGATATTCACACTTAGGACAGATCACCTGAGTCTTTGCCATCTCTTCACACATCCCAATCTCAATGCTCGTCAGCAGCGTTGGATGGAGTTGCTTTGTGAGTATGATATGGAGATCGAGCATGTGAAAGGGAAGGAGAATGTGGTAGCAGACACTCTCAACAGATGGAGACATGTGGCTATGGCCACCTCAGTGAGCATAGATTTGCGGAGCAAGATTCTTCAATGCAGCTTCCTCTTGACAGCTTCTACATTGCAGTTTGAGCAGAGATCGAGTCTTAGAGACCCCTCGAGGGGAAGTTTGATGGTTTTTCTTTAGAGGAAGATGGTCTTCTCAAGCACAGAGGTCGGATTTATGTTCCTAGAGATGGAGGCTTGAGGTAGGACATCTTGGCAAAGGCACATCATGCACCCTATTCAGCCCATCCTAGGGTGAATAATATGCATGCCACCTTGAGACAGTTATATCATTGGAGAGGACTTTGTCGAGATGTGGCTTAGTTTGTGTTACGATGTTTAGAGTGCCGAGAGTTAAGGCCAAACATCGGTATCCAACCGGCCTTCTCTTTCTTCATGCTATACTGGAATGGAAGTGGGACACCATTTCTATGGATTTCATTGTTGGGCTACCGATGTCGAAATATCACCACGATGCCATTATGGTCACGGTTGATAAATTGACAAAAGTGGCTCACTTTTCTCCGGTGAATACCACTTATACAACTAGAGCAGTGGCATGGGTATATTTGGATGAGATCGTTAGGTTGCACGAGATTCCACAGAAGATCATTAGTGACCACGATCCTTTGTACACTTCCCATTTTTGGACTACCATGCAGCATGCCCTTGAGACGAAGATCAATTTCACTACAGCATATCACTCTGAGACAAATGGACAAACTGAGCGGGTGAATCAGATTTTAGAGGACATGCTCAGGATGTATGTGATGGATCAGCATTCTAGATGGGAGGAGTACCTGTACTTGGTGGAGTTTTCCTACAATAATAGTTTTCAGAGTTCTATAGGCATGGCTCCTTTTCAGGATTTGTATGGTAGAGAGTGCAGGACACCTCTTAGCTAGGACAGGCTAGAGGACAGGGTTTCTCTTAGACCATCTTTGTTACAGGACATGGAGCAGCATGTGGTATTGATCAGAAAGAGACTACAGGAGGCACAAGACAGATAGAAGAAGTATACAGATCAGCATAGGACTAATCGTAGTTTTGATGTGGGCATGAAGGTGTTCCTTCGTGTTAGGCCACATAAGAGCCCTATCTATTACATAAAAGGTTCTAAGTTAGCTCCTCGATTCATGGGTCCTTTTGAGATCTTGGAGTGTATTGGCCCTTTGGCCTACCATCTAGCATTGCCACCTAGCTTATCTCGTGTACATGATGTATTTCATGTTTCAATTCTTATGAGATATGTTATAGATCTTTCTCATGTGTTAGATTGGACATCATTGCAGAGTGCGGGATCGGGCGGGTGATGGTGGAGCCCGTTTGCATCCTAGATCGTAGGACACTAGGCCTTTGAGGTAGAGTGGTTGATCAAGTTCGGGTGCATTGGGACAGATATGATGAGACCGCATTACATGGGAGGATGCTACTTTGTTACAAGTTCGGTTTCCACATTTGTTCCAATGACTTCCGAGAGGAGGTCAAATCTAAGGGGAGGGGATGTAGTGTCCACTTCCCTTTAACACCTTTTGATACTGATCATGACATTGTCAACTATATTATGGACATTATTATAGTTTTGTTTTAATATGATGTTAGGTATTTTATCATGGATTATTATTGACTTTGACTCTTATATGATGCATGATGATTATAAGAGACACTTTATATGTTGATGATGATGTACTTATTGGACATGGTTATATGATGGATGTTGTTTGGAATTGTGATATTTGGATATTGTGAGTAGCCCTAGAAATGGAAAATTATTGGAGGATGATATAGTTGTTGATAAAACTATACTAATATTGTTAGATTGCTTTAATGTTGTTGTGATTCATATATCTAGATGATTTTGGAAATTTAATTATATTTATATTATTTTGGACATTATGATATGGCCACGAGGCCGAAGGAGGTATTTGTGTTTTGCACATTAAAATATCACAACAAACATCGGGGATTGGAGACCAACCACATTGGAATTATAGATGAATTCAACAAGGTCACCATGGCAACTAGTTTTGTTTTTTTGTGTGTGTGTTTGTTAGTGTTAGGGATTCCCATGAGGGTATCACCTTTAAATGTGACCAAGGGATTTTATGTATTTCTTTTATTTTTAGTCTCTTGGTTATGTTTACATGTGTTTATTTTGTGGTGCACTTACCCCTTTCATTATTTAATTAATTTGGTAGTAATATTTTGAGTAATCATATTGTTTAGTTATTTAACTAAAATATGTCATAAGAATGTAATTAATAGAGTTGTTGGCCTTGTTTCAAAGTGTTGTAAGAATGTGTAAGTGACTTTGTAAGTGATGTGCAATTTAAATTTTGAGTTTGAAAAACTCCGCCTTCTTGGAAATTCGAATTTTTCCTTGGAGGCTTGTGGGACAAGTTAAACTTGTCCCATACCTCTTAAATTTACATACCAACCTTGCCTATGGTTGGAGGGTTAAATTTAGACTTTTATAATGCATTTTGGGAAGACAAATTGTAGGTTTTAATTACACTTTTCTTACATGATTTAATTTCAGTCCTTTGGGGTGTGGGTTGGATTTGAGTGTATAAGTAAACTATCATATTATTCACCCACCTATTTATTATGCATTGGAGAATGAAGTTGACTTTGTGTTTGGGGTTGAGGATGTGTGATGTGGCATCCTACATGGATCCACCTCATCCTCTTCTCTTCCCTCCTCTATAAAATTTGAATTCCTTGTCTTGTTTTGGGTTGCTTCACTTTTGGGAGACTTTATTTGGGTGAATTTTCTTGTTGTTTTGGGAGCTCTTGCTTGGAGAAGTTTTTGGAAGATTTTTGCATGCTTGTATTGGGTTGATTTTTAGATTGCTTGCATTGGAAGGAGCTTGTTTTTTGAACTTAGAACAAACTCCATCATGGAGAGGTAAGAGCTTGGCTCTTAGAAATACTCTTATTTTCCCTTTTATGAATATGTAAATGTTGGTATGTTTGTTATTGTTGTGGACTGTGGGTAGATGGCCTAGGAATGGTGTAGGAGAAGACTATGGGGTTTATTATGTGGGAGGCACAAGTGTGTTTTATGGAGGTATAAGGGTGGAGGGAGTTGGGATTTGGGTTCCACCTTACAAAGAAATAACTTGCATTTCTTTACTCATTATGGGGTGCCATAAGAGGTTGGGGAGACATAAGGAAATGTGAGGAATAAGGGGTACTTGGGGGAGGCATAAGGAAATATCAGGGCTTTGATGTAATATCCTTTTTGCGGTTTGTAACTCAGGTGGTGATACCCATTTCCCCATTTGGGAGGCATAAGAAGCATCCCCCATAGTTCTTGCTCCTTTGGCTTGCTTGGTGAAGCCTTAGTATTGCTTGTCATGTGTTATTGTAGTTGTAAAAACTACATTCTGTTTTGGACTGTGTTTTATTGTGAAAATGTTGTGTGTATGTTTTGTGGAAGCCTGTTGTTGCCATGAGTTGGATCACATCTTTTATTGCATTGTGGTTGGGGCTCGGGGCCAATGAAGAAGGATGGCTTCTCCTTTCATTGGATGTCTTGGTTGGGTGGAGAGCATTTCCTTTCCCCTACCTTTGTTGTGATCAAAATTGGAAGAAAGAGAAGAATGCATGTTGTTGTTCTGGAGCTGAGAAAAGACAGTTTGATAGTCCCTTGTGAAATGAAATCTCATTGTAACCTTTCCCTCTTGAAGTGGATGACCTTGTAAATGTTTGTAATGGAAAGATGTTGTACTGACTACAAGTGGAAATTGGAAATGTAAAAGAGTTATACTCTGTATGTTGTTTTGGGAAGAATGTGAAAGAATGATATTGTTTTGTATATTGTACTTTGAAATCAAATGGAAAGGAGGTTGTATGAGTTTCATTGGAATTATTGGAAGTGTTTACCTTGTTCATATGATATTCTTCAATTGGAAATTTGTGTTTATCATGCACTAGGAAGACCCTGTTTTGAAAGTGGAAATGTGCAACACGTGAAAAGAAAATGTATTATTTTGCCCTATGTCAATAAATGATTTTGGAAGGAATAAAAGAAAGAAGTTGTAAAGTTGTCTGTTGGAACCAACAAATGAATGTAATGCTTTTCTCAAATTGCATTGTAGTATTGAATCTGATCATTTCAATGTATTGGAATCTCTGTTTGAAAGGAAGAAATGCATATGAGAAAAATACAATATTTTGTCTTTTGGAAATGTGTAAAATTCGAAATCAGAATTGCATTTTGGTCTTGAATGGTTTGCTTTGAATCAACTAAATTGTGTTAGATTGGAATTGGAATGAATTTTAATACTTAGAAGATGAAAGTGGTAAATAGACCCATTAAAATTGATCCATGTTAATTATTATTTTAAAACTGGTAATTAATTAAACAAAAATGCACAGTTTGAACCTACAACGATAAAATAACAAATTAAATGATTGAATTGAATTAGTAGGCCCTAAACGAGTTCAAATAGACAAAAACACTTAAAGGAAATATTTCAAAACTTAGAAAAATTGGCTCAAACCATTTTGCAGTCATTTTCTGTCAAGAAACAGAAATGCTCAAATTTGCAAGTCAATCAGACAAATTGAACCTTGAATCCTTCCTTAAATCCATTTAGGAACAATCCTCCATGTCTATTTGACATGTTGAGAGAGGAGGAAGATCAAATTGAATAAATCTAACAAGTTAAAATTTACCAGTTTGCACTGTAAAATCCTGCAGCCGTTTTCTTAAAATTGACCCCTTAAAATTTATCAAAACCAAAAATTAATGAGCTCTATGAAAAGAGGACATCGAGATATTTCCATAAAGTCCTTGTTTTCCCCAAACTGAGCTCTCTATCAAAATTTATGGCCTTATGAAGTTTTCTTCACTTGGCGTTAAAATTTTGGGAAAATTTTCCTTGGCGGGCCCGCGGCTGAATTTTTCCCTTGGGGCTTAGGAAATTTTTTGGGAAAATTTTTAAAATTCTCTCCACTGCCCTGTAGCCAATCAGAGGCTACCATGTGGCACCATGAGGTGACAGCGGAGGGGCGGATCCTCTTTTGAACTTAGCATTTTCAAAAAATTGGGAAAATTTTCCAAACTTTCCCCGCTGGCCTGCAACCAATCAGGTGATGCCACGTGGCATTACAAGGCATCGGTGGGGGAACGGATCCCTTTTTGTCTTTTACGTCTCAAAAAAAAATTGAAATTTTTTCCAAGTTTTCCTCGTTGTTCCGCCAGCCCACAGCCAATCAGGGGCTTCCACGTGGCATCGCGAGGTGTCGGCGAAGGCGTGGGTCTATGTACCCTCTTAGCCCTTCGGGGCTTTAAGTCATTTTCTCCCCGCCACCCCGCCTTCCCGTGTTGGCTTAGGAGACACCACATGTCCTTTATGAACTTGCAGGAGTGCGGGTGCAGAGCCGACTTTTCACCGTGCGGTAGAAATTGCAAAATGTCTCTCGCTGCCCCGCCTTTCCTCGTTTTTCCCCGCGCTACTTTAGGGGGTGCCACATGTCCTTTGTGGACCCATGGGAGTGAGAGTGCAAATGTGATTTTTTCCCTACACAAGAAAATTTTTATGAAAGTCTCCCATGGGTCTGCCAACCTACCCTTTGGGAAAATTTTCTCCCCTTGGCCCACGCCCGCCCCCTTGGGGAAAAATTTCACCCCAAGGCCCGCCGGCCCATAACTTGAAAAATATGAGGAGTTAGGAGGAATTCTTTATATCACTAGAAAGGTGAGGAAATTTCCTATCCAATGGGAGTGATTTGGGAAAAATTTGAATGCATTATGTATGAGAAAAATCAATTTGAAGCTTTAATCGTGTTAGAGAATGGGTATGATGAGGAATTTTTCCCTCTGAACCTAATTGGAACTTCTAACCCCAAATTTTGGACCTTATGACCTCTAAAAATTATTAACATAAGGAAAGTATACTCTAGTATATTTTTATAGTTCCAGAACCTATTAGTGACAATTGTTTCCTTGTAACATGATTGTAGATTCTTTTAAATTTAAAAAAAAAATCCATAATTTTCCTAACTAATCCTAGGTTGTTCTTGGGTCTCATTTGGGTTGTTTTAACAGGAGTTCCAAGAAGCCACATGTTTTGATTTAGTTATTATTTTCTATCCATTAGAGATTGAAAAGGGGTGAAATTTTCCATAGTGAAGGAATTTGGATGTCTTGAAAGTGGCGATGCCGGTCTGAGCAAAAACTGGTTGAGTTTCCAAAACTACTTTCTGGGAAACTCAGTTTTGTGAAGAGGAAAGTAAGTGTGGTTTTCATAGATGGATGTTTCAATAGGTCTAACAAGCATGGATGTGTTCTATAGGTAATTGTATTTATAATTTTTGGTTACATGTCATATTTTATGTGTTTTGGAAGGCAGTATTGAGGAAGATGAGTCTCCTATAAGAATGGAAGATGAGGATGGGGAAATCTATTCATCGGAGGATTCTTCTGAGTCTCTTGCTGAGTTGGTCCTTGATTCAACAAAGATTTTCCTTGAAAGAGAGGTCTTATAGGAGGAGGAGCGATGGGTGTATTACGAAAGGCATAATAGAGCATTGAAGTCTCATAACAAATCTGATAACACCAAACCTGTTGTTTCAAAATTGGCTATGTTAGATACCTCATTGGGTAAGTTGGAGGTGGTTCTGGAGTTCAAAAAGGAGGTTAATTTAAAGCCCCAAAATTCTAAGGCTCTTTTAAATCCAAATTCCCTCAAGGTTCTGGCTTTCTGGGAGAGAGAAAATATAAATCATACATTAAGGAGACTTTAGGGTGCGTTGAAGATCAAGAAGAGGTGTGGCGAGGCGGTGCTACCTAGAAGGGTTAAGTGGTGGTTGTTCGCGGACTTTTTCCATCTTAGAGGAGGGTTTTGTCTCTTCCTCGTTTAGTCTTTTGTGGGCTTGGTCCTTTGTCGAGTTAAGTTTTTTTAACTCTCTTTTTAGTCATGTTCCTCCTTTCTGTCTATTTGTTGGTGGTTCTCACGTTGTATCTTTCATTTTTTTGGTTTGTTGGGAGCCTTAATCCCATTTTACGTATCTAATAAAAAATGATCTTAAGGTCCTTAGGTAAAGATTAGTTCTGAAAGAAGTTGTTTCGAGAAGGATATGTGCCTTCTTGATAGAGTTATGAAGAATTTGATTGGCACAAGGTAATGTGTTTCCATGGATGATTTTTTTATGTCATATTTGACATGTGAGATGCCCTTGAAGTCTTGACTAATAATGGTGATGATTTTGGAGGTCTTTGGTGAATCAAGTGATGGGGTTTTGATCCATTTTTGGCTTTTTTGGATGTATTGGTGCATGGCCTACCTATATGGGTCTATTTTACCAATGTGTATGAGTTTTTGTTATATTTTTAGTTTTATTGGTCGAGATCATTGGTATGGACCAACTCATGTTATTATTTTGAGTTGGGAAGCTTATAAAAGTGCATGTTTTGGTTTAGATTTGAACTAGTGATGTGAGAGGGAAAAGTGTTACCTATAGAGGAGTGAAAGAATGTCTTAAGGGGTTCATAAAAGATTTGATAAGACATATGAGGACCTGATAATGTTTTAAGATCATATGCACAAAGTTATTTCATACATTCAGCCCATGAAGAAGAAGGATAGTGTAGACACAAAATCATGCACTTTAGGCATTATTTAGCGTGATCTCATACTACTATTTAGATGGTTCTCAAGTGAAGAAAGTACTAATTAATCCCACTTTTTGCCATTTTATTTTTATATTTTATTTCGTCATTCCTACATTTTTTTATACATATCCACCTATTTCACAATTGTCTCTTCATTTTAGCCTAAACCGGGCACCCAAGTCTGTATTGGGGCGCCTCGAGATGCCCTTGTCCCACCTAGGGCACCACTGATCCATGTTCCACTTTTCCACTTATTTTTGGGGTCAATCTATCCATTTTTCATCCTTACCTTTTTCCTCGTCAGCCATGTTGGGGTTAATTACGAAATTAGAGCAAGAGAACTCTATAAATAAAAAGTTATGAGACCATAATGAAGGTCCTAGCATCACATACCACTATCACTCCATCTAGAGTTGCATCTATTGTAACCCTTGCATTCACATAATTACATGCATCAAGGCTAGGATATCTACATCAAAACATACAACATAGGGAGAGAATTCTCTTATATTTCATGCACACATGCTATTACCTTTTCTATATTTATTATTGCTCGCTACTTCACAAAGTGTGACCGACACAAGAGTACTTAGGGAAGGACATGCACACAAACACTAGAGCTAATTTTGGGTCCGAAATGTAGTGCAACACTCGGTTTAGTAAGTCTAGTTTAGCAAAGGTCGATCGACCCATTCATTTGCATTGTTTATTTTTAGGTTTTTGATACTTCTTTGTTCTTTTGTGGTCATTCCTTCATCTTGTATTATTTCACATAATCGGCACGAGATAAGTGAATCAAGCATGACAGGATATGAAGTATTTCAAGTCATCTTGTGCCCTTGCGAAATCAGATTTTGAGCATTTGCATAAACTAGGGTGCCTATTTTGTAGACAAGGGCACCACATGGAGCCCTACTACCTTCCCAGGCACCTCGGTCTTCTCGAGATCCTCCAATCCGGCCTTTTCGAGACTTCGGTGTTCTGTCCCACTTTTGGATTTTACTATTAGATGTGTAGCAACCTATGACAGTCTTTTTTAATCAGCTAAGCCATTCTTCCTTACTTCCTTGCACATGTAGGGTTTTATTTCACTTAGTAAAAATTTTAGAGTTATTCCATATTGTTTTAGTGCATTCATACAACGTTTTTGTCCTATTTTATATTAACTAATTTTCATACTTTCCATATTATTAGATCCTATTTTTAGTTAATAAGATAGAGCGAGTTATGATAGTGAGGGCTTGAAGAGGGTTTGATGGTGTGTGAGTTGATCCATCATTGTGGTAGAAAACGTAATTTAGAGATATTCATTAAAATGTGGTTGAGTTGTTTCTTTATCATCTTAGGGGTTTCACCTCCTTTTGATTTTAGTGCTTCACTAAACAAGGGGTTGATGCTCCTTGTAGGGTTGAGTCCTCTACTAAATTAGTGGTTGGTGCTCTTTGTCAAGTTGGTGCTTCACTATTTTTTTATTTGTGTAATACAAATAGAATTCTAGTGGGTTTTATTACCCTTGAGTGTTTCCAACTTAAATTTTATGTTATTGTGTACTCTCTTTATTTTTCTCTTGTGGGTGGTTTATTCAATGTTTAATTCTCTTCCCTACTCAATCCCTTGTACTTCTAAAATGACTAACCATCTATGGTGGACAAGATGTCAAATGACAACAAAACAAGTCATATACACCAATACTACCTGTTGGTACCCAAATTCAACCTCCTTCAAAGGCCAAGCAACATCATGGATCAGACAGAACACTCAAAGGTAGATAGAAAATTATTTATGTCATTTTGTATCCGGGGAAGCAATCTAACTACCTTGTTAACACTCGGGCTTTAAGAGGAGTGGGTAGCACCTTAAAAGGATGTGATCTATCCTCACTATTTTAGGTTGTGCCTTTCAACCAAGGTAAGAGAACCTATTTTGTAACCTCTTGTTTGTTAAAGAACAATGAGAAATCCTTCTTTTGCATAAATTTTATAGAGAGGACCTTAGGAAAGTATGATCAACACACCAGATCTAACTCTCACGAGTTGTCACTTCCAGATCATGGAGATACTTTCACAACAAGGCAAAGGTTACTAAAGACATTTGAGACCCTGCTTGCTTCTACATGTTTTGGTAACAGAGATTATGCATTTGTGTACACACATGAAAAACAAGGGTAGTATGGGTAGGATTGGTTGTTAAATGAATTTTTTGTGGGAGGTGGGGTAGGGTGAAACTAGATTCACCATATCCTTGAGGAACCTTACAAAATGGAAAGTCATACCAACAGAATGCCACATAACAGCTAAAATGTTTCTTCAACTAGAATATGTGCTTCAATGGAGGCCCAGATTAGCACTCTTTCACATAATATCTAAGATTATATCATGAAGGATCGAGTTATAAAACCAAACAAAGCATCAAGATCTAAGCCAAATCATGCCTAAGGTACACCCAAAGGCTTATAGACAATCTCTGTCAACATATGAGAGAAAAGTGATTTTAAATCATTTATTTCAATCCCAGATGAAAGATCTTATGAGAAATGAAATTGCAGATGCCACTAAACTATCACAAGGATTGAGGCCTATGTGATTGAATCAGATTTTAATACAAGATTGCAACAGAAACAAGAAAAACTACTTGCATACATCCAAAAATAAAACAAACACATTTTGCTCAAGACAACATAGAAAAACTCAAATTTGATTAAGTCTATTAGCAAGGGAAAGTTTCTAGAACAGTCTCAGAGCTTGTCAATGGTTATACACTTGCAACCACCTTGACACAATAAAGCTTAATACAAAAAGAGATAACCTAGTTTCTCAAATGGACTCTCAAAAGACAGGCTTAGTCAAATTTTCCTCTTGGGAATTTTATTCAACCTCTAGCACTCTGACCTCCAACTTCTAACCTCCCAACCCTTTTTCACAAAAAATTTGTTCCATTTATAACCTTTACAATAGAGCCCCTTCCTCCTAAAAGAGAAAACTGTAAATACAACAATGCTCTCCATGATTCTTTCGTGATTCACATAATCAAATCTACAAAAGTATCCAAGTGCTCGAGGGGGTAGATTTCATCGAATACCTCCCGCATTCAACTCCTTGCTTTGGTAGATCACTCTTTCTTCAATTTTCCAACCACTTCCACCCCTAATCTGTCAAATTTGGCTCCTTGCATGCTTGGGAGAAGAAAAATGGAAAATTTGATCGAGCACGAAAGTCAGACCATTTTAATGGCGAAAGACACCTTCCAGATCTTCCCACCAAACTTCAAATATCAACATTAACTTCCTTCTCTACTTGGTGTGTAGAAAAGACCAAGAAATCATGGAGACTCACACTTCCAGACGTGTTTCAAAGAAATGGGGGGAAAATCATATTTAGACTCACAACTGTCGTTGATCTTTACTTTGAATTTGGGCCGTCCATGTGGCAGATTCAAAATTTAGAACAGACCCAGGGGCTTCCCTTGAATTTTTACAATTTTAAAAAAATGGAAAAAAATTCCATTTTCTCAACACCTCCGCCCTTGGGATACGAGTTTGACATGTGTCCAAATGTGATTTGGAGCGAAAATGCAGCCAAATTCTACCGTTTACTCTCTTTTTAGAAAAGAAAATTTTTCCAAATTTTCCTTGCACTTGCTCTGCCATTGGGAAACGAGCCCGACATGTGTCCAAATGTGGTTCTAGTGGACCCATGCTTCCCTTTTTACTTTTGACTCTTTTATCCCAAAGGAAAATTTTCCAAATTTTACCCCGAGAGACCGCACCTTTTCCGTTGACCGGGCAAAACATTGACTTTTTCCCTCATCAGAGCTTGCACGACATTTCAAGATTTTAATCCTTAAGGGAAAAAATCCAAGTTTCCTCTGATGGTCCGCCTCCTGAGTCTTTGACTTTTCAAACTGACACGTGTCACCATGGCACACCTTGAGGTGGTCCTAAAAATTTGATACCTTGAACGAGCGCAGCTCACCACATTTCCTATTCTAGAAAAGTCTCAGTATAAATGTTTGAAGCTCAGCAGAAGGCACCACGTGTCATGCTCCGAGGTAGTTTCTTTTTAGCCATTGAAAAGTCTAAGTAAAATGCAAAGTAAACGCGAGGCCTCCACGTGTCATCCTGACGCAACTTCAAGATGGTGCCAAAAGCGGAGACCCTGAATGAGTGTAAGCTTACCACATGTCCTATTCCGCCAAACTATTCCAACTACATAAAAAATTGTCTAAGTTCAAGCCAAGCGTGGAATCTTCCACGTGTCCTCCAAGCACTACTCCAAGACCAAACAAAAAAAAAAATTAAACGAGCGTCATGCCTCCACGTGGACACATTTTGAGTTGAGGCTTTTCATGAATTTTTCTAAGTACCCAGCTGAGCTACATCCAACCAAAAGATGCCATGTCCCATGTATATACAAGGATGCAAATTTGACTGGGAGAAATGCCCGTCAAACCATAAAATACAGAAAAATGACTATTTGATCCTGGGAATAAAATTTTCTTCAAGGATAGAAAGTTTAGAGATGTTACAGGGCTCAAATACGTTCTTTAGGGATACATCCATTCATTTTCTTCAAGCATCTGGGATAGAAACGTCAAGGACAACAAATCCCGACTGTGGGAAATAAAGAGAATGGGAAAACATGAGTTTTTGAAGGAACAAAGCACGGGAGACCCAAATTACAGACCCTCCAGAGGAACAAAGAAATGAGGAGACAAACATGGACCCATACATGATCTTTAACCCAGGAGTTGACTAAAAATAGCAACAAAGATTGACCAAGCTCAACACGGGGAAGGAGAAAATGACAGAGGCCATAAATCAATAATTTTTCAAAGGCACAAATGGGACGAGACAATTTTGAGCACCAACATAGGCTCCGACTCAGGGATGGGCACTCCTTGCGAGTGCCACAAGAAAAATGGTAGACCAAGTGCCAAAAATATCCATTGGAAATGGAGTCATCTTACAGAGTAGAGAAACAAAGCTATCTTCAAAAACAAATAGAGAAACCAGCAAAACAGTCACCGAGGACCAGAATGAGCAAAAACACAAAAGGACAAGAAACAAATGACAAACTATACACTGTACATAAGATTTATGCCTTGATTCAGGGGAATCAATCCAAGAAATTCTTTAAATGCCTTCCATTAACAAGAAACTTGAGCAGTTCACCATCTAAGTCCTTGAGGAAGAAGGTATGCTCCCCAATTTTGATGTCAATAGAGTAAGGGCCCATCCATAATGAGTCAAACTTGCCATGCTTGCCCTTATCCTCATGTCTGCTATCCCATAGTAGCACAAGATCTCCAACATTGAAAGCTCTGGGAGTGACCTTCTTGTCAAATAACTTCTTCAATTTATCTCTGAATTTTACATGCCTCTGGTGGGATGCCCTCCTCTCTTCATCAAGCTCAACAATTTGATTAATGCGGGCATCATAAGGGCCTACCTCTTGATCTTCTAGTTGTTGCATAAACTGATATGAAGATAGTTACATATGAAGAGGCAGTAGGGCCTGAGTCCCATATACCAACTCAAATGGACTCTTTCTAGTGACCCTCTTGACAGTGATCCTATCTGCCCACACAAAAACTTTAACTGTTCACCCCACTTTCTCTTGTTCTGCTCCAATGTTCTTCTAATGATCTTCAAAAAAATTATTACTAGTCTTAGCTTTTCCATTTCCTTAGGGATTGTAATTGGAGGCATATGTCAAGTTGATTCCATACTCCTTGCACATTACCACCAAAGGTTTAGCTCTAAATCTCATGGCATTATCAGCTACTAATCTTGACTGGTACCCCAAACCTGCAAATGATGTTGTTTAGCACAAAATCCATGACAACTTGGTGTGTTGCCTTCTTGGTGGGGATTTCCTCCACCCATTTAGTAAAATAATCAGTTGCTACAAGAATCCACTTGTGGCCAGCACTTGAAGGGTCTGAAATCTCACCAATGAAATCCATTCCCCATTTCTTGAATGGGGCTTCAATTGATACATGATGCAAAGGAAGGGAGCTTGAAGCTTTTAGTCTTCCAGAGAAGCATTGGCAACTTTCACATCTTCTAACCAACAAGGTTGTATCCTTGAAAAGAGTTGGCCACCAATAACCATCCCTCGGATCTTATGTGTTGTGACTCTTGCAGCAAAGTGCCCCCACAAACTCCTCCATGGAGATCAACAATTATCTTGGGGGCTTCTTCTTCAGTAATGCACCTTAAGAGGACTCCCTCTGGGTTCTTCCAAGCTAACCCATAATCAATGATGACATATTTTTGGGAAGCCAACTTAAGGGCTCTCTTTTGGTTCCTACTTAAGTGCTTAGGGTAGCTCAGATGTCTGAGATAAAAGATTACATCTTTATACCACTCAAAATTCATCAACCTTTCAAATACACCTACCCTTTCTTCTTCTACCTCATTTACCTCAATATTTTGCAAGTTGCTCTTAGCCATAAGCTTAGCCAGACCCAAACCTCTCACCAGCTTTGTGGTTTGGATGTCCATATCATATTCTTGTAATTTTTTCACCCATCTACATCTTTTGCTTGAGACCTCCATCTCTGACAAGATGTCCTTTACCATGGTATGGGGAACATAAGCAACAACCTTTGAACTTAGAATATAAGGCCTGAAAACCTTTGTTTCCTTTACCAAGGAAAATGCCTACTTTTCCATAATGGTATACCTTAGTTCTCCCCTGCAATGCCTTACTGAAAAAGGAAATTGGCCTCTCAGCCCCTTCATCATCCTTCTACAAGGACGAAGCAATAGTGTTCTCTCAAGCAAAGAGAAAATTTGAAAGGGCTTCTTATAATCTAGAGTTGCCAATACAGTGCATGCTTGAGTGCCTCTTTAATCCCATTAAAAGCTTGGATGGCAACATCCTCCCATTTGATGACATTGAATTTCTTCAGCATGGAAGTGATTGGAATGGTTAGTTCGGAAAAGTTTGATATGAATATTTTGATGAAGTTTATCTACCCAAAGAAGGACTTAATTCCTTTCTTAGTCTTTGGGATTGGGACCTTGTTGATGGCCTCTACTCTTTTTGGATCAATCATCACTCCTTCTTGTGACACTATGTGACCAAGAAACTTTTCCTTCTGCACTCCAAAATGGCATTTCTTTAGATTAAGTGAGATGTCATATTCTCTACATCTTATCAACATCTTCTCCAAGTGCAGCAAGTGGTCACTTCTCTTTCTAGAAAATACAGTTACATCATCTTGATAGACTGCAATAAATTCATTGATGTAACCAGAAAAAGCAACATCCATTGCTCTTTGAAAGGTAGCTCTAGCATTCATCAGACCAAAGGGCATCCTGACATAAACATAGGTCCCCCAAGGAGTAGTGAAGGTTGTCTTGATCCTTTCTGATTCCTTCACCACAACTTGGTTATAACCAGAGAAACCATCCAAGGTGGAGAGAAACTCAGAACCAATCACTAACTACAGCATGTTCTCCATATTTGGAAAAGGATAATTATCCTTCATTGATGCTCTATTTAGATTCCTGAAACCACACACAACTTGATGTCACCATTCTTCTTTCTGAATGGTACTAGGTTTGTAACCCAAGAAGAATATCTTGTGGGCTAGATAATCCCTCCATATCTTAGCTTCTTCAGTTCTTCTTGCATTTTGAGGGATAAGAGTGGATTGATGGGCCTTTGTTTCTTCCTGAACGGCTTTACATTAGACACCAAGGGGATCTCATGCTAAAACAAATCCTCTTTGTATGATTTTAGTTCAGAATAGGTCCAAGCTATACAATATTGGTATTTTTTCAATAGCTAGATGTATGACTACTTCTCCTCCTTGCTTAGGTTGTTGTCTAACCAAATTTTCCTTGGCTTTTCCTCTGTGTCGAGGTCATGCTCCTCAATATCCCTTGAGGATGCCATGCATCTATTAACAATGTGATCAACATTATCAAAATTGGATTCAAGAGCAACCAGCCCTCTAGGAATGGTATTAGTCTTTAGCTAAATGATACCCTTGCCAAACAAGGTTTCTTTTCCTTCTGTTGTATAAACCATTGGCTCCCAATCAATACTTTGATCAGAAAATTCTCCCTTGTTTTGTAGGAATCTTCTGATCTAAGTATCATCATCAAAAACTTGCCAATGCTTGATGTTGTTAGGAACAGAAGGTCTTGTCAATACCTCAACCTCATATTCACAATATGGGGACATTGTACAATTGTCAAACCAAGACCCCAACACTGCAAGCTTGTCTACCAAGTCATTGAACTTCCTATCATGATGCACTATGTTAAATGAATCAAACATCTCAATGAAGTCCCAAACTACATACTTATATTGTTTCATTCATTGATTCTTTGTGGCATACAACTTTCTGACTTGTTTCACAATTAATTATGAGTCTCCTTTGACAATGATGTCCTTGACACCATATTTCCAAGCAATTCTTAAACCCAACAATAGTGCCTCATACTCAACAATGTTGTTGGTGCATTCAAAGTTGAGTTTGAAGGAAAAAACAAAATTTTCCTGACCAGGAGAAAGTAGAACAATACCAACACCATTCCCAAATTTGGAGCAAGCTCCATCAAACAATAGAGTCCATGGAGAGCCCATTTGTTCAAGGCATTTGCATTCTTCAATCTTGTGCTCCTTTCCATCAACAAATCCCACAAATTTTTCTGCATCAACACTTGTGTACAATACCTCATAGGAAGCATTGTTGGGATCCTCAATAAGATGCAACATTTTCTTTTCCCCATACAACCTAACAAGGCCACCCTCAAATAGAATGGTAGCATAAGACATATCCATTTAGACACTCCCACCAACACTTGTAGCCCATTTTCTTAACAGTAGCATGCCCCACTTGGTTAGGTAGTCAATAATGACAACATCAAGTTTTAAGTTTTTACCTGGGTAAGTTACAAGCTGCACCCTTAAACCCTTCACACATCCCACTACTGGCACTTCTCTAGAGTCCATGGCAGTGCACTTCCCATATGTTGTTGTCACTTTGATGTTTAGCTCATTCATGACTTCTAAAGGCATGACATTGCATGATGCCCCTGAGTCAAACATGTAGTTGTGCGTGCAGCTATCCGTTATGATCAAAGTGGTGAAGAATGGATCCACATTAATTTGAAAGTCCACCAGGATGTCCCCAAATATACCTTAGGTGGTTCATCTAGCTCTTTTGATGATGGTGTTGCTTCTTGTTCTTCAATGATTGGAGGAGTCTCCATAATATTTAAATTTACTGTCTAGGCGCCTTCTCTTCTTTCAACCCCAAGTATTCAAATGCTCTCTTTTTGTGCTTAGGAATCCTAAGTATCTTAAAAATTTGAACAGAGACTTTGATTTGACTTAAAACTTGGGAAATTTCATATGGGACATTCTTTTGCAAGGCAAGTATTAGAAGGAAAACCAACACACTCATCGGGTGGTACAGGACTTTTGACAACTTGGGCATGAGGAGCGGTATGATTTTTTTTTGGAACTACAGGGCTTCTAGCAGATGCATCTTTCTTAGGAGCCTCTTTGGGAATATTAGAAAGTAAGGAGATTTTGGCTTGGCTTGAGGCCATGTCCTTTTAACAACCTTACTTCTTGTGTTATATTCCCTCTCTTGAGCAACAACAACATTCATCAGCAACTATCTATCTTCCTCAGATGGGATTCCTCCATCATACTTTTTTATCATTAAAGCCCTTAAATATTCAAAGTCATTATTGGGAAATTCAAAATCTTGTACATTATCTACTTCTAAAGTATGAGAGAGAAGAAGAATAGGTACCCTACAAATGCAGTCCCAAAAGATGGAAGCAGTTCTATCACTTATCACCTCAATTGAGTTTGCCCCTTGCTATGTGAGCTAGTGGAACAACCCATCATGCAAACATCATCATCATTATCATTATCAGCTCCTTCTTCTTCTTCCTATTGATCTTCTTCACAAGGATCATGGGGTGTGAAACATTTGTTGCACCAATCAATGTCCTCTATTTCTTCTAGAACAAGAACTCTAGCATCCAAAGGATCGGGCACCATTATATTCTCTCTTCCTTGGATGCCTATTTCCAAATCCAACAAGTCCCTTCCCTCTCGTCATTAGATCTTTGGTGATTTTTGAACCTGTCTTGGCCTTGCTACTTGTGTTGTCCTTAGGAACTCGCCCAATTCCTTTCTCAGCCTGGGCTAGCTTGTAGGATATTTCTTTGAAAGCCATTGCCAAAGTCTTCACAACTTCTTCCAAATCAGCAGCCTTGCCTGTTTGGGGTTTTCTAGGTTAACCAGCTTTACACCTTCCCTTTTTGGAGGCTTTCCAATTTCCTTAATATTGTTCTCTATTTGCAAAGCCATGGTGAAGGCATGCCTCAAATTTGTGGGGTTTCTGTCTCTTAAATAATACACACCTTTTAATCAAATGCATCAAGATATTTGATCAAACATGACTCATCACAATGCCTTATCCTGACAGAAATCTTCTCAAGGTCTTATTAAACCTTGTGTTGAAATCATGTACTTGACTCATTAGGTTCTTCTTGATGTTTTCAAATTCTGACAAAAGAAACCTAGGGTCAGTTCTATTACCATATCGCATCTAAATGCATTGGTCATCTCATCAAGAATCAATAGAGTTATCTAGTAATGCTTTATACCAGTCCCTAACATCCTCTTCCAAGGTATGAATAAATAGCATGATATATGTATCTTCATGTTCAATCTCAAAATCTTCCATCATATTGATAAAAAGGTTTAGATGTTGATCTCTAGTAATAGCATTATTTCCCTAGAACTTTGGCATTTTGTTCCTTACATCTTGAGGCACTGCATTTGGGTAACCAGCCATTCCCACAAAATTTATAGGTCCAAAGGTGTTTACAACAAATGGAGGCCTGGGTTGAGCCATATTGATTCAAGGAGGTGCCCCTAGAGGGGTGAAAAACTGATGGGGGCAGAGGGTTCTTGGAGCACAGGAGTATAATTTTCAAAATGGAGATCCCCAAAGGCCTTTTTCTTGAAATCTATATTAACCTCAAAAAGATAGGTGCAGAGTATGAAGCAAACCTTTCAAATTCAAATGAAGGCCCCTCTCCAAAGAGAGTCCAATTCCACAAACATAGGCTACCTAATTGAGTCACTTGAATGGCAGTCTTCAATGGAGATCCCTCTTCTTGTTTGTTGTTCTCCCACAACTCTCCAGGCTTTTCTTCCTTCTAATTTTGCTTTTCCTAGCTCTGGAAACAATGTCCTAGCAGGATCCCTAGCAAAGAAAGATCTTCTTCCTTCCAGATTTGCAAATATTAGTAACAAATCTGACTTTGAGAAGTTTTAAGACACTAGTACTTATTAAGAATCAGATCAATAGGGAGTCACCACTAAGGATTTCCACCTTAGTTGTGTAAATGCACTAAATATGATCTGTCAAATGTCTGTCAATGCTAGAAACTAGAAATGGAAAGATTCTGACCTTTCTTTACCCAGATGTATCAAATAAAAGCTTGTGCACTAGGTGTGAAGACTGAAGGAACTGCACATAGCACTTGGAGCATACAAGAAGTGTTTTACCAGGTTCTTGATTTTGAACTGAGAATCCACGACAACGGCGCGAAAGTATGTTGGTACCAAAATTTAACCTCATTCAAAGGCCAAACAACATCATGGATCGACAAGACACTCGAGAGGTAGATAGAAAATTATTTATGTCATTTTGTTTCCGGGAAGCAATCTAACTACCTTGTTAACACTCATTGCTTTAAGAGGAGTGGATAGACCTTAAAAGGATGTGATCTATCCTCACTATTTTAGGTTGTGCCTTTCAACCAAGGTAATATAACCTATTTTGTAACTTCTTGTTTGTTAAAGAACAATGAGAAGTCCTTCTTTTGCATAAATTTTATAGATAGGACCTTAGGGAAAGTATGATCAACACACCGATCTAACTCTCACTAGTTGACACTTCCGGATCATGGAGATACTTTCACAACAAGGCAAAGGTTCTAAAGACATTTGAGACCCTACTTGCTTCTGCATGTTTTGGTAACACACAGATTATGATTTTGTGTACACACATGACAAACAGGGGTTGTATGGGTAGGATTGGTTGTTGTTAAATGAATTTTTGTGGGAGGTAGGGCGGGTGAAACTAGATTCACCAAATCCTTGAGGAACCTTACAAAATGAAATTCATACCAACAATGCCACATAACAGCTAAAATGTTTCTTCAACTAGAATATGTGCTTCAATGGAGGCCCAGATTATCACTCTTTCACATAATCTCTAAGATTATATCACAAAGGCTTGAGTTATAAAACCCAAAAAAGCATCAAGATCTAAGCCAAATCATGCCTAAGGTACACCCAAAGGCTTACAGATAATCTCTATCAACAGATAAGAGAAAAGTGATTTTAATTCATTTATTTCAATCCTAGATGAAAGCTCTTTTGAGAAATGAAATTACAGATGCCACTAAACTGTCACAAGGATTGAGGCCTGTGTGATTGAATCAGATTATAATACAATATTGCAACAGAAACAAGAAACACTACTTGCATACATCCAGAAATAAAACAAACACATTTTTCTCAAGACAACACAAAAAAAATCAAATTTTCTTAAGTCTATTAGCAGGGGAAAGTTTCTAGAACAATCTCAGAGCTTGTTAATGGATGTACACTTGCAACCACCTTGACACAATAAAGCTTAATACAAAAAGAGATAACCTAGTTTCTCAGATGGACTCTCAAAAGACAGACTTGGTCAAATTTTCCTCTTGGGAATTTTCTTTGACCTCTAGCACTCTGACCTCAAACTTCCAACCTCCCAACCCTTTTGCACGAAAAATTTGTGCCATTTATAACCTTTACAATAGAGCCCCTTCCTCCTAAAAGACAAAAACTTTAAATGCACCAATGCTCGCCATGATTCTTTCGTGATTCATAGAATAAGATCTGCAAAGTCTCTAGGTGCTCAAGGGGGTAGATCTCATTGAATACCTCCCGCATTAAACTCCTTGCTCTGGTAGATCACTCTTTCTTCAATTTTCCAACCACTTCCACCCCTAATCTGTCAAATCTAGCCCCTTGCGTCTTTGGGGAGAAGAAAAATGGAAAATCTGATCGTGCACGAAAGTCGACTATTTTAATGGCGAAAGACATCTTCCAGATCTTCCCACCAAACTTTAGATATCAACATTAACTTCCTTCTCTACTTGGCATGTAGAAAAGACCAAGAAATCATGGAGACTCGCACTTCCAGACGTGTTTAAGAGAAATGGGGAAAAATCAGATTTAGACTCACAACTGTCGTTGATCTTTACTTTGAATTTGGGCCGTCCATGTGGCAGATTCAAACTTTAGAATAGGCACCTGGGGCTTCCTTGAATTTTTACATTTTTTAAAAAATGGAAAAAAATCCATTTTGCTTCACACCTCCGCCCTCGGGATACGAGTTTAAAACGTGTCTAAAGGTGATTTGAAGCGAACCGCACCTAAATTTTGCCATTTTACTCTCTATTAGGTTGTGGAGCTGTTGTTCATTTGTGAAAGTGTTGAAGACTATACACTTTTCATTTTTTAGGCGTAATTTTTTTTTGCCTCGAAAAATACACTCCGACATATCGGGAAATGTGTTCTTCTCATATGGGCAAGTTTTTGACCCATAGGTTTATGGGACGAGTTTTGCCCATGGTTTTGATACCACGATTTTTTTGTAAAACTGCTGCATGTTGTCTATTTATATGGTCTTATGCATATGATAGATGGACAAGCAAATGTATTGCAGATGTGTTTTGAATTCAGGTGTGAATTCCTGTAGAGTTTGTTGACCATAGCTCCAAACGGATCTGGTATTGTATTGAGAGAGCGGTGGCTTGTAATAAAATTTGAGCAAGTGATTCTTGGTGGACGTAGCCCAAATTGGGTGAACCATGTTAAATATTGTCTCCTTGTGTTGTGTTATTTTATTCTACAATTTTATTTCAGATCTGTAATAATTTCTGCATATTAGTTTCTATTGTTGCGATTCTGTGAGGGATTATTCCACATATTTTATCCCTTATTTCCTAACAATTGGTATCAGAGCCTAGTTTGGTTTGCTGAAGTGTTGAATCACATGGAAAGTTTTTAGCTTGAGTGGGAGCTATGGTAGATGATGGAAGATCTAGGGTTGATAAATTCAACGGGCAGAATTTCAGTCTTTGGAAGATGCAGATGGAAGATTACCTTTATCAGAAGGATCTTTATACTCCGTTGTCTGAGAAGGTGAACAAACCCTCGAGTATGATAGATGTGGAATGGGATTTGTTGGATCGGAAGGCACTTGGAACGATCCGGCTATGTCTTGCATCTTCGTATTATTTAATGTTTCAAAGGAAAAGACTACAAAAGATCTAATGGATGCATTAGGGAAGTTGTATGAAAAACCCTCTACCTCTAACAAGATATTTTTAATGAAAAATTTGTTTAATATGAAGATGTCTGAGAATAGTTCAGTAGCAGATCATTTAAATTATTTCAATACGGTTGTGAATATGCTAGCTTCAGTTACAATAGAATTTGATGAAGAAGTTAGGGCTTTATTAATTCTATGCTCTTTACCTGAGAGTTGGAATAGCCTAGTAATGGCGGTAAGTAACTCGGTTCCAGCTAACTCGAAGTTGAAGTTTGAGGATGTTGTAGGGGTGATTCTAAGCGAGGAAATGCGAAGAAAAAGCTCTGGGGAATCTTCTACTTCAGGGAATGCTTTGATAGTGGAAACTAGAGGGAGACAGAAGAATAGAGGAAACCGTGGAAAATCAAAAGATCGGGCAAGGTCAAAATCCAAGAACAAGATTATATGCTGGAATTGTGGAAAGCATGGGCATGCAAAGAAGGATTGTTGGGAGCTTCGGGATAAGAAGAAACAACAAGAAGAAAACAAGGAGGCAAATGTGGCAACGGGTAATGTATGTCAGGATGCTTTGATTCTTTCTTTGCACAATATTACTGAATCTTGGGTTTTAGATTCAGGGGCTTCTTTCCATGCTTCTCCACATAGGCATTATTTTGTTGATTATGTTCAAGGAGATTTTGGGCATGTTTTTCTTGGTGATGATGAGCCTTGCAGCATAGTTGGAAAAGGTTATTTTTAGGTTAAGATGCAGAATGGGAATACTTGGCTATTGAAGGATGTCAAACATGTGCCTACATTAAGATGAAATTTGATATCGGTAGGGCAGTTGGGAAGTGATGGTTGTACTGTGATATTTACAGCGGACTCTTGGAAGGTTACCAAGGGTGCTCTTGTGGTGGCAAGAGGTAAGAAGGTTAGAACCTTGTATTTAACCACCGATATTACTAATGATTGTAATCTTGTGGCTTTAGATGCGATACAACATTATGGCACTATAGGCTCGGTCATATGAGCCATAAGGGCATGAACATCATAAAGAAGAATTTTCCTGGATATACAGGAACATGTTTGGATTTCTGTGAGAACTGCATATATGGGAAACAGAAGTGAGTAAGGTTTCTCAAGGTTGGACCTACAAAGAAAGAGAGTAAGTTAGAGCTGGTGCATTCTGATGTGTGGGGCCACTCATGTATCATCTCTTGGGGGTTCAAGTTATTATGTTACTTTTATTGATGATGCAACAAGGAAAGTTTGGGTTTATTGTATTAGAAACAAATCTGATGTATTTGACACTTTTTTAAATGGAAAGCCTTGGTAGAGAATGAAACAAGTCTTAAGCTAAAATGCCTCAGGTCAGATAATGGAGGGGAGTATTACAGTAATGAATTTGATGATTATTGTTCTAAGAATGGAATCCATGCAGGCAAAAGACGGTTCCAGGAACTCCACAGCAGAATGGGGTATCAGAAAGGATGAACAGAACAATAATGGAACGTGCTAGGAGCATGAGGTTACATGCAGGACTGCCTCTTTCTTTTTGGGCAGAAGTGGTGAGCACAACTGTTGTGTACTTGATAAACAGAGGACCCTCAAGTGCCTTGGATGGAGGCATACCTGAGGAGGCTTGGTATGGTAAGAAAGTTGATTATTCATTTCTTAGAGTCTTTGGATGTGAGGTGTTTGTTCACATAGACAAGGATGATAGGACTAAGCTAGAGGCTAAATCAGAAAAATGTACTTTCATTGGTTATGGTGGTGATGACTTTGGATATAAATGTTGGAGTATTAAGGACAAGAAAATCATTCGATCTAGGGATGTGGTCTTTAATGAGAAAGTCATGTATAAGCAGCAGTTGCAAGAAAACAGGGAAGAATCCAAGAAAGAATATGCAGCTAGTAGAGGATCTTCCGATGGGAAAGTGACACATGAATCAGTTTAGGAACCCCCTCAACAGGAACACCAAACTCCTATATTGAGGAGGTCTTCTAGGGTAAGAAGAGAACTCACAGGCGTTTTTCTCCTTCTCTTTATTATTTATTACTCACCGATAGTGGAGAACTAGATATCTTTGATGAAGTAATATAGGTAGATGCCAGAAGAAGTGGGAGCAAGCCATGGATGAGGAGCATCAGGCTCTCATGGAGAACCAAACATGGGATTTGGTAAAGCTACCTAAAGGAAAAAGAGCATTGCAGAACAAGTGGGTGTACAAAGTTAAAGATGAAGGAGGAAAGAAAAGATATAAGGCCCGGTTGGTGGTCAAGGGGTTTGCACATAAAACAAGGTATAGATTTTGATGAGATATTTTCTCCTGTAGTAAAAATGACTTCAATTAGAACTATTCTAGGAATAGTTGCAGTAGAAGACTTGCACTTAGAATAGCTTGATGTAAAGATTGCATTTCTCCATGGTGATTTGGAGGAGGAACTATATATGCAGCAACCAGAGGGCTATGAGGTCAAAGGTAAAGAGGAGATGGTGTGCAAACTGAAGAAGAGCTTGTATGGCCTAAAACAAGCTCCACGTCAATGGTATAAGAAGTTTGATAGCTTCATGATGGAGCAAGGTTATATTAGATGTCATTCTAACCATTGCGTGTATACAAAGAAATTTCAGGATGGAAGTTATATTATCATGTGTTTGTATGTTGATGACATGTTGGTTGCAGGTAAAAACATGCAGGAAATAAAAGTACTTAAGAAACAACTAAGTGAATCCTTTGATATGAAGGATTTGGGGGCAGCCAAACAAATCCTTGGAATGAGGATAACTCGGGATAGGAAGGAATGGAAGCTAACTTTATCTCAGGAAGAGTACATTAAGAAGGTATTGGATAGGTTTAAAATGCAGGATGCTAAACCGGTTGGGACTCCTTTGGTAGGCCATTTTAAGTTATCAAAGGAGAAGTGTCCCAAGACAGAGCAGGAAAGAAACCAGATGTCCAAAGTACCTTACTCTTCAGCGGTTGGTAGTTTGATGTATGTTATGGTGTGCACTAGGCCTGATATTGCCCATGCAGTGGGAGCTGTGAGTAGATTTATGAGTGATCCAGGTAAAGAGCATTAACAAGCAGTAAAGTGGATCCTTCGGTATTTGAGAGGGACCATGGGGATAGTTTTGTGCTACTGATGGATCAAACACCACTTTATGTGGTTATGTAGATTCATACATTCTGGAGATGTAGACAGGAGGAGGAGCACGACAGTTATATTTACACTGTAGGTGGGACAGCAGTGAGCTAGATTTCATGACTACAAAAGCTGGTGGCTTTGTCAACCATGGAGGCTGAGTATGTTGCTGCAACAGAGGCAAGCAAAGAGATGATTTGGTTACAAAAATTGCTTGAGGAGTTGGAGCATAAGCAGGAGGAATGTAAGCTGCATAGTGATAGTCAGAGTGTTATACACCTAGCTAAGAACTCTGCTTTCCACTCCAGGATGAAGCATATATAGTTAAGGTACCATTTCATTAGGACAACTTTGGAGGAAGAGAAGTTGAAGTTGGAGAAGATTCATACTAGTCAGAATCTTATAGACATGATGACCAAGGTGGTCACAAGGGAAAAACTAAAGTTGTGTTTAGCTTTGGTTGGTCTTCACAGAAACTAGTGAAGGGTTGAGAAGCTTGCTCAAAGGAAAACTAGTCTCCAAGTGGGAGATTGTTAGGTTGTGGAGCATGTTTTCATGTGTGAAAGTGTTGAAGACTGTACACTAAGAGTACTATACACTTTTCATTTTTAGGCGTAATTTTTTTGGCCTCGAAAAATGCACCCGACATATCAAGAAACGTGCTCTTCTCATATGGGCAAGTTTTTGACCCATAGGTTTATGGGACGGGTTTTGCCCATGGTTTTGATACCCACGGTTTTGTAAAAATGCTTAAGCAGTTGTCTATTTATATGGTCTTATGCATATGATAGATGGACAAGCAAATGTATTGCAGATGTGTTTTGAATTCGGGTGTGAATTCTATAGAGTTTGTTGAGCATAGCTCCAAACGGATCTAGGTATTGTATTGAGAGAGCGGTGGCTTGTAATAAAATTTGAGCAAGTGATTCTTGGTGGATGTAGCCCAAATTGGGTGAACCATGTTAAATATTGTCTCCTTGTGTTGTGTTATTTTATTCTGCAATTTTATTTCAGATCTGTAATAATTTCTGCATATTAGTTTCTACTGTTGCGATTCTGTGAGGGATTATTCTACTTATTTATCCCTTATTTCCTAACACTCTTTTTGGAAAAAGAAAATTTTTCAATTTTCCCCACAGCTCCACCCTCGTCGAAAAACAATCGTGACACATGTCCAAATTTTGTTCGAGAAGACCCATGCTTCCCTTTCTACTTTTGAATCTTTTCTCACAAAGGAAAATTTTCCAAATTTTCCCCAAGAGCTCCGCACTTCACTGCTTTAGCGGGAAAAACATTGACTTTTTCCCGCATTAGGCTTGGTACATTTGAGATTTTAATCCTTAAGGGGAAGAAAATCCAAGTTGCTTCCAATGGTCCACCTCCCTGCCTCTTTGACTTTTCAAACTGCAATGTGTCACCATGGCGCACCTTGAGGCGGTCCCAAAAATTTGATACCTTGAACGAGCACAAGCTCACCACGTGTCCTATTCCGGCGAAGTCTGTCCAAATTCTTGAAGCTTAGCGAAGGCGCCATGTGTCATGCTCTAAGGCGATATCTTTTTGGTCATTGAAAAGTCCAAGTAAAATGTAAAGCAAGTGGAGGCCTCCACATGTCATCCTGGCACAACTTCAAGATGGTGCCGAAAGTGGAGACCCTGAATGAGCACAAGCTCGCCACATGTCCTATTCCGCCAAAATAATCCAACCACATAAAAATTGTCTAATTCTAGGCCAAGTAGTGGAAGCTTCCACGTGTCCTCCCGGCGCTACTCTAAGGCCAAACCAAAAAGTAAAACTTTAAACAAGTGTCGTGCCTCCACGTGGACACATTTTGAGTTGAGGCTTTTGATGAATTTTTCTAAGTACCTAGTTGAGCCGTGTCCAACCAAAAGGTGCCACGTCCCCTGTATATACAAGGATGCAAATTTTACCGAGAGAAATGGCCATCAAACTCGTAAAATATAGAAAAATGACTATTTGAGCTTGGGAATGAAATTTTCTTCAAGGACAGAAAGTTTAGAAATGTTACAGGGCTCAAATACGTTCTTTAGGGATACATCCATTCATTTTCTTCAAGTATTTGGGATAGAAACATCAAGGACAACAAATCCTGACTGTGGGAAATAGAGAGAATGGGAAAACACAAGTTTTGAAAGAACAAAGCATGTGAGACCCAAATTATAGACCCTCCCAGGAGGAACAAAGAAATGAGGAGACAAACACGGACCCATACATGATATTTGACCTAGGAGCTTACTAAAAATAGCAACAAAGACTAACCAAGCTCAACACGGGGAAGGAGAAAATTACAGAGGAAGTAAATCAATAATTTTTCAAAGGCACAAATGGAGCGAGACAATTTTGAGCACCAACACTACCAATACCGAGCTGCCATGAGAAGCCATCAGTGTGTAGTGAAATATCTTATAATTTCATCATGTATAAGACTCCTCCATATTTCCCATGCCTACTTTACTACCTCTCGAAATCTTTACTGAGCTCCTAATCATCATGTGAAGATCGTATCATGTTTGATTATATGTTCCTTACCCCTCAAAACTGTTTTCATTGAATCGCTCTAAAGCTCTGAAACTTCCTAAATCTATCAAAATTAGTTCCATTACTTTGGAATCTCTTCAAAACATCTCCATATGTTTTTATCTTTCCAATCAGTCCTAGAGGATTCACACATGTCTTGAAAAAGCTAAAAATAGGCTTGTTTAGGATTAATAAAGATTTCACCTTTAAAAATACTTCATTGAACAAGTTGAAACACCCTGTCAAAACATTTAAAAAATTATATAAAGTTTTCACAACACAATATGAGAACTTGAAAAATCAGCATGGACATGATACCAAGGGAAGATTGATCTGGAGAGGGATTCATGAGGATTTTCAAGCAAGTTTTTAACACTTGGGATTGGTTGTCATGGTTCCAATTTGAAGTTTTGACCTTGAAAATACACATGAAAACAGTTGGCTCTTCACTTGGGGAATTATTTTGGATCAAACATAGTGAGGATAGGACAAGGATGAACTCCAAAATCTTATGATACAATACAGACAAGTTCCTTATCTAGTGGGATATAAAGAGTCTTATTAGAAGAAATAAATATGAATGACCAAATGCACACACACACAACATGAAAGAGAAACACACAACCTAAATTCACCTATGGTACGAGTGAGGAACAACCCACTTTTATTATTTTTACAATTCAAAGCATTTCCCACTACGAGGCAACTCTAAGTAGGTACCATCCAGATATGAAAAAAGAAATTATTCTCCCCACAAGCATCTTGGATCTGAAATGGTCCCCGAGGAGGCCAAACTAAGTCTCATCCAATTCAAAAAATAGCACTATTCATTTTCTTAGAAATTAGATTCAAATGTATTCTTAAGAACTAGATATCATATTCAAGATAAAATGTAGAATATATTTGATCTATCTTTGAAAAGTACATTGCATTCTAAATGTTTCCATTTTGTAATATTTCTTATAAGTTGGAGTTTAGTATTGTTGTGAGCATATCATTTGATCTCTATTTTGTATTACAAAAAGTGCAAGACTCATATATCCAAGCCAAGACACACATGACAAAGCAAACGAATCACTTAGCTAAGATCATAAGAATCACATACCTAAGAGCGCAGGACTCACAAAGCTCGCATGACTCAAAAAGATAAGAGCACAAGACTCACCTACCGCATGACTAACATATTGAAGATTGCAGGACTAACGGGTCATAGAGAACAAGACTTGCGAACTAGCATAGGACTCATAGAACTAGCTCAAGAATTTCTATATCTAAAATTGCAGATCTCAGTAATGAGAATCTAAGAGAGGTTTTTGTTCCTCTTATTTTTATGACAAAAATCCTCTCTCCATTTTTACACAACAACAATAATTTAGGAGATATATTCATTTTAATTTTCAATAGAATAAGGTTGAAGGAAAGTAAATAAGACAAAAAAATGCAGTTCATTAAAACTACGCTATCTCCCACATTTCACAATGAAAATAATAATTTCAAGGTTTTTTTGAAATATTTCAACAAGGAGCACCAAATCCAGAAAATGTTTGAAAATATTCTTCAAATTGAATTCAAATTAATGATAATAAAATGGTGGGAGAACTATCATGTTGGAATATTAAATCATATAAGAACAAACTTGGCAAATGGAAAGAAGTAGTTAAGTGCATGTGGAAGAGGTAGTTCAATCTAGAGTTTTAATATTTGATTAATTCTCTTCCACGTTTTTCTCCTTATCAAGTGGAAGATGTAGTTAAGTGCAAGAGAAAGAGGTAGTTAAATATAGATTTGTAGTGTTTGATTAAATCTCTTCCACATTTATCTCCTTGTCAAGTGGAAGAATAAGTAGTTGTAGTGTTTGAATAAATTCCTTCCACATTTATCTCATTGTAAAGTGGAAGATGAAACAAATTCTTACCCAATATTATAGGTAGGTAGTTTTATAATATTGGAGTATTGGCCAAGGGATGAGATATAAATATGTCTCTAAATCACTCAATGTAGTAGCGCGGTAGGAAATGGATGATCATCATTTCGATCAAAAAAATCCATAGTTCTGCATTTTGGCAGCAACTTATTTAAAGTATTGTTAACCTAAATTTGAGGAAAGAGCAAGGGACCACTCTTACCTAAGGAGGAGGATGGTTTATTTAATTTTTTTATAAAGATCATTATTTTTTTACTTAGATTGTTTAAATCAGCATTTTGTCTATTTTTTTGTTTGTGAAGATTCACTTAGATTTTGTTACTATCATTTTTTCAAGCCCTAAATTTTTGACCCAAAATCTTAGGGTGCAATTGAGATTAGATACTCATACAGTAGCTCAAGGAACCTTTCAATTAGCTCAACCATTCAGATTGTGTCCTCTATAAGTTTTAGGGCATGTAATAGCAATTTATACAATCAAGGTTGTTTATTTGTACATTCTACTTGTGTTCAATCCCATAAAATTATTTGTTCCATATTCCAAATTATAAAACACAAGTTATAGTTACGTTCATTAAGCATATTTCTTATAAGTTTTCTAATTAATGCATTCCTTATATTATGATATCCCATATCTTGTGTCATTAAGGGTCATCACCAATGTTGGCATGATATCTCGCCACTCTATATGGGTGGAAAAATTATTCATTTTACTTCTAGGGAGAGTATGAGAGGATTCTTTTCTATTTTCACATAGTTTTTGTTTCTTCTATTAAACTACAAGGTTAGAGTAAGGAACCATCTTCCTAATGTCCCAATTTACTTATTAAGTTTCAAAAGTCCAAGCCTCCCAATTAGAGTTCTAATATGCTCAGTTTATCACATTACCAATTGAATTTTAATGAGTAGGAAGAGCCAAGCTTATCACATTATTAAGTTCATAGAAAACAAGAGGTCATTAACCAAAATGAAACACACCAAGTTTATAAGAGTTTTCTCAAGAGTTACATGCATCATCGATGCATTCCAAGTGAGTCTCCACAAGTATCAATAAGAGATACGATGAAGGTGTACATTATGAAGTTATAAATTTGCTTTTACGAGTTCAAGGATTTTAGATCAAGTATGAGAGAGAAAACAATGTTTATGGTTTAAACCCAAAATAGGTTCACTAGATAAGAGAGTTTCCAAACAAAAACTTATACCTCCACAAGATATCCTCAACCAAACAACCAAGATGACAAGGGGGTTTACCCCATAGACACCACACTTCCTCACCAAGAGGACATCAAAATATCAAGAGGGCGATCAAATGGGTAGTCCAAAACATAGCCTATAACGTCAAGTTTTATAGCCTTGGATGAAAGAGCATGACATAAACACGCTTAAGGTCATAAAATTAAGACCTGTAAAACCAAGATATCTAAGCACAAAGTCCAAAATATCCCAATGCAATTATATCTTCCTAAACATAACTTGATACCAAAGTGTAAGCCCATAATTGACGCGTCAAACCACGCCAAAACTACAAAACTTAAATAGGAAATTTTGAAACAATTTTATTTTGATTAATTAAAACATGTTAAACCATTCTTAAATACATTAAGTATGATTAGCAAAATGTTTACTCATTTATCTAATACATATCTTGTCAAATTAATTTCATTTATTCAATTCGTAATTATTATTTTATTTTATGAGCATTTCGACTTAATTACTTCCCTAATTTAATTTAAGTTAGTTTAATTAAATAATTAATCCCTAAATAATTTCCATTAAATGTTTCCTTTAAGTAGGTTAATAATAACTTAATCTAATTTTATTTATAATCAATCGTATGCAAATCTAATTTAATCCTCATCGTTTTACGTGATGGGTGAATAAAATTTAATAAAGTTTGAGTAAATCAAATTAATAAAGCCCTAGGAATTTTGTTCATGGGTGTGGGAAGTTAAATCATTTTGGGGATATTTAAATTATAAGTTTTTAATTAATATTTGTGCATGGGGATGTTTTATTTTATACTACGGAAATTAAAAGATTAATGATGGAGTGCTCACTCCTCTTTGACACCTATTTCTGATATGATCATGTTTATTAGCTGCTTAGAGACATGGACATTGTTATGATATTTTGGATAACATGTTGTTATACTACATGGAAATTTTGATTATTATTATGTTTTAGCTCATATTATGGATTGTATGGATTCTTAGCGGGCACTCGATAGATATTGCGGTGCATGTTGATTTAGCATTGTTTTACTTATATGCTAACATCTTAGATTCTTGACATTGGCGATTATGTTAGACGATTTGACTAACCATGTGTGCATTGATGTTATGGTTATTAATAATGTGAAGATATTAAGTGATCAATAGTATGCTTTTGAATGCACCTAAGTAGGTATAAATTTCAATAAGTGTGTGAATTGCATGGTTATTATAAAATACAAATTGTGAAAGATGATTATGCAAAGTGTAGGGTGATAGTAAATGTAAATGGTATGGTAGAATTGTGATGGTTAGTAATTGTAAATAATTTATTTAGAATAGAATTTTCTTAACTATGAAAATGATGCAATTACGTTGTATGATGATGTTATTTGATAAATGATATATGTGTTTTGATTTTTTGACATATTGATATGGCCTTGAGGCCGAAGGTGGTATTTTCTTTGTTGTTTGCAGAAATGAAATCACAATAAACAAAGAAGGGACTAGGAGACTAACTATGGAAGAATACCGGATGTTTACAACATGGTCACCTTGGAAGTTGTGTGTTCGCATGCATTGTCATCTTTCTTGTCGTATTTGTTAGGAGGTATCCAAGGGGAGTAACTTCATATGTGACCATGGGTGTGAATGTTGTATTTTTCCTTTTATTTATTTGATGTAAAGTTTCCAGCTTAAGTGTTATAGTTTTGGTGTGGGTTAATGTGGCGAAATTGTGGCGTCACACATCTCTTTATTTTTAGTTATTTATTTCAATTTGTTTAGATTAGATCTAATTTCATTTATATTTTTATTTTGCTAGATTAGATTTGCTTTCAGATTGTTAGATTAGATTCACTTTCAGTTATTGGATTTTCTTTCAAGCATATTCAATCCTAGAGAAAAAAACCGGAAAATAAGTGTTTCCTTTGTCCCCTTTTGTAGATCGCCTTTGAAATTGCCTTGTTTTGACATTCTTTGTGATTAAATGATGAGGACTACAATGAACCTCATCGGTCCTAGCTATAAACAATCAAATTTTCCATGAATTCCTTTTGGATATATTCTTTTATCCCACAAGAAAATAAGGTCACCTACTTGTAAACATCTTGCATTAGAATTTTTATCAAATATAATTTTCACTTTTAACTAATGTTCCTTGATTCGATCAACCAATTTTAACCGGTCTTCACCAATTTTCTCAAGATACAAGGTTATCTTATCGATAGAATCATGGAATTAACCGTCCTCGACTTCTCGACCAATGGAAGAGCCAAAAATTCAATTGTAATCGATATCTCATAAATAATCCCATAAAGTAACTCGAATAGTGACATACCAATTACCTTTTTCAGACTGATCATGTCCTCTCATAATGCATCATAAAGCTTTTTGTGCGGTTTATTTGATTTTATCAACCGACTTACGAAACTTGTCACAATATTTTTGTTACTAGATTCATCCCGACCATTCCCTTGTGGTAACGATGATGCATGTGGGGAGTGAGATTCCATAGATATAGTAGAATTGATTCAATTATATAAACAAAATATATATTGCACTATCAACCACCACCTTTTAAGGGATCTTGAAATAAAAATTATGTTTTCTTTTATTATTGTTTGTGACAGGATGGCCTCCACTGTTTGGTGAAGTAGTATATAGTGTGAAAATGTAGGAATGACTTGCACTTGAAAAGGATTGAGAACATTAGTAAAAATCTAGGCCCCACTTGCTAGAAAAGCTCTTCAATGACCATCGGTTGAAGAGGGAGCAAAGCGAGTTACCTTCTTCCCACAAATTATTGACATGGCTTGCACTTGTAAACCCATTGTTGAGTATTTTCAAACAATGTAGGCATATAGTACCTACTACAGAGGATCATTTGAGTAGTCACCATTGAGGAGAAATGTCCACCACAAACTTGATCATGGTAATGCTTTAGAAAAATTTATTATTACTCCTTGTCGATACACCTTAAGAAACATATGTCCAAATTCCTCTCTTATATATCACGTGATTCCGGATAACATACCCGGATGATTTCAGCTTGAGATTCTACCTTTTCTTATAATCAAGGTGTGTTGGTAACTCTCCATGGGTTAAAAATTGTGCAATATTAGAGTAATGCTCATTGGTGGTGTTTACAAAATGAACTTAGGGAAAGAACTTACTCGGGAATCTTTAGAATTGAGATTTCTTTTCTTAACTTTGAGTCATGAGAGACTTGTCTTCAGCTATTAACCAACACAAAAAATTTCCCCAAACCAAATTCAATGGTCAGATATCCAAGTCATAATCTTAAATCCGGGCCTCCCAGCTTTCTTCTTTTGCCTCTTAGATATTGTTGAGTTAGGATTTATTTTATCACGGATCCTTGAACTATCAACACCGAGTGGGATTTGTGAATGTAGAATCAAATTTTTAACTTTCTTGACCACGACATATGCGTGTTACTCCATTTTATTGCACTTTAACTCATGATATTTTAGGAGACATCTCATGAAGGGAATGAGTGCTCTAATTCCTTCTTTGTTCTTATGGACTAAGATGGTTGAAAGAGTATGTTCCACAACATATCAAGATCAAAGGAAATCTTTGAAAAGTTGGGGCATATCGTAGTATGAACTTTTGTAATTGCTTCCTTGTTTGCATCAAATTCCTCCTTACCTTCCTTACTCCATCTAAAAATTTCTTGAGTTTTCATACTACTTGTAATGTGCTTTGTTAATTGGATAATTCTAGAACAAAGTGATGAATAAATTTACCCTTGCTAAAGAAGGAATGAACTCACTTCTTGCTTATAGGAAAGGAGAGTGCCTGAATATACTTTATCTTGTCATGATAGATCTTGGATCCTTCCTTGTTCATGATTTGGCCAAGGATTTTACCTTCCGTAACACCAAAAAGTACTTTTCAGCTTTCAAGAGAGCCTGTGTTGTTGGAATCTAATCGCACTTGTTACAGAAGTTTCAAGTGATCTCCCCCTTTTTTGGAGAAGACTGTGAGATCGTTAAGGTAAAATATAATACGTTGTTTGATATATTTGAAGGAAAGATCCATTGCCCTTTGAAATTTTTCTACAACATTTATGATTCCAAATGGTATTCTACTTTAGGAAAAAGAGCCCCAAAGTGAGTGGTAAAATCCATTTTATCTCTATATTCTTTAGCTACCTCAATTTGATTATATCCAGAGAAGGTTGTCAGGATATGGTCCATGATAGGAAGAGGGTAATTGTATTTCAATGAAGCCTAATTCAAGTTTCGGAAGTTGACACAAATCCTTATTTCCCCATTCTTCTTCCGCACTAGGATAGTATTGGCCACCCACGTGGAGTGTTGAATAGGAAATATGATTCTTACATTCAATATTTTTAGCACTTCATCTTTGATTGTGTCAGCAATCTTAGGATTATATGGTCATTTCTTCTACCTAAATGGCTTAGATTCTAGCTTAAGTGGTATGGAGTGATGCATTTCCTTCAGTTTGAAGGAATTGATCTCATCATATGAATTTGATAGCATATTAGAGTATCTCCTCAATAATTACACGAAAATCCTTTTCTCCTCTAGTGAACAACACTTTCCAATATTGACCATTTTTGGCTTCTTTGGGGTAGCAATGTTCTCCTTCGCAAACTCAACAATGCACTAAGAAGATTCTTTTTCTTTCCCGATAAACCCGTCATGCTTATCAAAAAAGTCTTCAAGAGAGGCGAGACCTTTTGGAATCTTATTACCCTTTATTTTGATGACCCATTTTGAATCAATTCATTCTATTTCTCCATGGTCTTCATCTGCAATAGACTCATGATTAGGAGTATTACTCCCTTTATAGAATAAATTGTTTAATCTATATTTTTCTCTAGGAAAGAGATAAGATGACCATCATCATTGAAATCCTACTAGTGATTGACATTATCTAACACACTTATCCTAAAAATACTCTTAAAAATAAACTTTTACTTGTTAAAATATTGGTGTCGGGTTATTAGAGAAGCTAAAATTGTAAGAGAATCAACTTTCTTGTTTTTCTCATGAGGGATATCCTGAATTGAGAAAACATAAAAAGAGTTGATGTAATCCCATAATCTATTCTTGTAATGCTTAATCCTTGGGTTCTTGACTTAATATTGATCTCTAATTTGTTTAACAATTACTTCATCATTACCAATACATTTTAACTTCTTAAGTCCAATGAGTTGATATATGTCCATCCCGAGGAGGCCTTCATATTCAGCAAGATTATTAGTGTTTTCAAATTATGATTTATAAAAAAAAGGAAACAACTCACCCGAAGGAGAATTTAGATCAACAACAACTCCAAAGCATGCACTGGAATGGATTCCATCAAAATCCATTGGCCACAACTGATTTTCATCATGTTATTTAAGGAATGGTAAATTTTAATCTCTTCTTATAGTCAAGAAGTAGTTACTAAGTCCACCGCCTTGAAGTAAAACACCAACTTTTGGATCCTCCGATTTATGAATTTTTACTTTATCTTTCTCATGGGAAAAAACTTCCTTATTTCTCCTTTTATTGAAATTTTTATGGAAGACCAATCCATCTGGATCTCACCTCCTAAGTCTCTACAGAAACTTCTGCTCAACAACATTCCAAAATATGTCAATTAGTCACCTACCAATATGTTTAGAAGAACCTTCTTATCCGGAAAGTCACAAAGGTCCACTTACACATCCTTGATTTTCCCTACCAATGGATATTCCTTGGATTCCATAGAATAGAAAGATCCGGTGGATTGTGTCAAGGTAATTCAAAGAGTGATAGTAAATTGTATCGGCATCACATTGTCCGAAGCTCCCAAATCAATTATGTAGTTATTCAACAGATGACATTTGATAAGGAGGGAAAGATAGAAATGCTCAACATTTTTGGTCTTATATGCACTCAAGGCAAGCATGTTTTGAGATGGAGGGGTAGGTAGAGTTGGTAGTAATCCCTTGGAATTTGGGACTACATCACTTTGGGCTTTGAAATACTACCCTTGATGTAGTGAATAAGTATTTTGAATTAATTATGGGTGAATTTGTAGGATTCAGAATTAGAAATATGAACTTTGGAATTGTTCACATGCGTAATGATGTCAAATGGAGAAGAGGAAGGTGAGGTTTGTACCCTAGGGCACCAAATGCTTTAGCAGTGTAGGAGGTATTACCTTAGAAGTTGAGACAATTTTAGCAATGGGAATAGTTGATTAAGAAACAATGGATGATTTTGTACGTACATTTGAGGATTTGGAAGGAATAACATTTACATAAGTAGAATTATAACTAGGAGAAGCATTAAGAGTCATAATTTAGATAGAAAACAATGTCTTTCTTGCCACGAGGCTTAGTTTCTCTTTCACATATTCCATAGAAGTTGGAAGCAGAGATCTTCTATTGATTATTTTGTTTTATTGAGTCGTTACCTAAGGATCTTATTCATTCTTATTTTTAGGGGATTAGGGAGGAATCTCCCTTTAAAGATTGGGAGTAGGTGAAAACTACACATGAGAAGTTGGGTGCATTCTCATCATCATCTTCTTCTCCTAAAGAATACTAAATGAAATTAACTTTTGTGTTATATTCTACTTCTTTAATATCAAGAATGTTTCCGTTCTTTTGTTTTACTTCCATTTCTTCAATTTCCTCTCCTTCCTTCTCAACGTCACTAGATCCATTTATTAAAGGTGCTTCAATAGCATCTCTTCGGGGTGGTGGACCAATTCATTGCTTATTTGGGAAGTTCTTCCTAGGAGCATATTTATACATAGAGGCTTAGGACTAATGCTTCTTGAGGGAGAGGATGTCATTAATAAACTTATGCATTAATGATTTTGTTGTTCTAAAACTTGAACTTTACCCTTCTCCTTGCTTAGGCCTTTTTTATTTTCCTTGACATTAGCACCTCATCTTCAACTTCAAAGGAAATTTTTGTGCTTCCTCTAAATCAGTTGGTTAAGTTCTTATCAACATGAAACTTACCTCAAGAAGATGAGCATTTTTAAGAATCTTAACTTGTTATCCTTTGTATTCCAAGAATATTTACGTATTTTGTAGAGAATTTGATTGAATTTATCCACAAACTCCCTCATTAGTTCATAAGGCTTTTCTTTGGTTGATACCATTGGGCCAAAAGGGCATGAACCATTTTAGAAGGTTTGGACATAGATTCAAATTTTTTTCTTCATGTCATTCAAGTTAGGGATAGAACTCTTTGGTAGATGGTAAAACTAGTCCGTGAAAACATCTTGCAAGGACTCTACAAATATGTGAATGGATACATCTTCATATCTTGCACCTAGAACCTTATAAACAATTATGAAAGCCGCAACATGTTCATCTAGGTGTTGCTTCCCATTACTATAGAAATTAGTAAAGTTCTTCGTGGATCTTGTAGGTAGTTCATATAAAGGAGGAATGAGGGCTAAAGGACCCATGTTTTACCCCCAAGGAAAAGGTGGTATTTGAGCCATCTCCAGTTATTGATCTTCATTTACTCCATCTTCTTCAACTCTTTCTATAGATTCTTCTAAAAATTATTCCTTCAAAGGAACGCACTTCAATGGTTCAATTGTTGATCTCATCAATTAAGTGTTTGAGAGACAACGTGGGATCAAATTTATGGAAGTATCGATGACATTTTCTCCTTGCAATTTTATTGATTGAAAGTATGAAATCAGATTACAATTGTTCTTCAAATATTAAATTGGTCACACCACTAGCTCTTGATGATCTTGTATATCTTTTTTTCCACCATCTTGAATGCAAAATTCAAACAAATTTAATATAAGCTCTTCTCTCGCTGATTTTGAGCTTGTATCACACATCAGTAGGGCTTGATAACATTCTTCTTCAAGGTCCAAGATTCTTGAAGCAACTCGGTAGTGGTTAAAGCTCTATCGATTACACAAAATTCAATTTCTCATATCAATGGAGAGGTCTTCTTGGGTATCTTCAAATAACAAGATATTATGTTACAACACGGGAGGGTTTCTAGGAATAACCATGGAGGGAAAATTGTTGAGCATACATATAGAATCTTATGACTTTGAAACACCGATTATTTGTATTTTTCATTTATTTACTATTTATGTATTTTTGTGGTTTTTATGTGGTGTAGAGACAACAAAATTGACAACATGGTGGGTACAAAAACTATTGAAGAATTAATTTTTACAAGAACAAATTAGTGGCTTTCACCTACTTTCTAGGACTATGTCCTTCCTACTTGGAAAATGAGAGGCTGCCTTTATTGTATGTAAATAATTGTGGATGAAAATTCAAAAAGGATCACTCAACAACACTCCACCGAACCTACGGTATATGTTTTCACCTTGTGTAAATTAAGAATTTGCAAGGAAGGTAAGATATTAGGAGTGAGAATTTTGAGAGAGGAGGTTAATCCTATAAATAGGATCAAGTAGATATTTAAAAGTATTAACTAGAGTTTTTCAACACACGATTCAAAGGAAAAACAAATTTTCTAGTTATGGAAAGACAAAATGAATCATGAACATAAAATTCAATTAATTCTTTCATCAAAATATTTTACACCCTTCTTGGTTATGCAAGATTGACATATCCACAAAGATGCAATTAAGATAGATAGATAAAGAGAGAGAGAGAGATGAAACATGTGAAAAGGGAATAGAGGAAATGATATCTTTGAATGTTATTTGTAGTGCACTAGCTTTCTACTAATGAACTCACAAAATTGACAACCCTTTGAAAAGAGGGAGTCATACAATATATATACTTAAAAATTACTTTTCACCTATCCCCCACATGAATTTTTAATAATATTTACAACATGTGACCATTCACATTCCTAGAAATCAATTGAGTCCCTTTTTTACTAGTTAGAGGAAACTAATTACAAAGTTTAACTATAGATCACATTTTAATGAATAAGACAAAAGTGAAAAGTAAACCCCCAAAGAATAAATACAACATGGAAGAAGAGAGGAAGGGGTGGGAAAGAGAGATGTGAGGAGATGGATAATTAGAAGAAGATGATGCACATGATGATGGAGATTCACTTGGTGAAAGACTCTTGGAGATTTCTTCTAGAAATCTCTCGATCCCCTTGAACTCCTTCCTACCTTGCAGTATTTATTTTCTTTGAGTAGTCTCCTTTGGCTGATCATCTAATTCAGAGACTAGTCGGTGAGAAGTGGTTGGTAATGCTTCTTCTGTTGTCACTACTGAGTCAAAGGATGACTCATCACAAACCATGTCCTGACTCTCGTATATTTTATTTCTCTCAGGATCCATGAGACAGAATTCCTTTGAGGTAGTGTTATAGCCAAATAGGATGCAGGGGAGTGTCTTTGGCTTAACCTTCTTTCTCTTCTAAGCTAGGACATGCATGTATGTTGTGCATAACTTGAAAAATACAAAGATTCATAAGGACTTCTTTATATCTCTCAAAAGGGGAAGAAATTTCCTATCCGATGGAAGTGCTTTTAGGGGTCTTAAGTGCTTGGAATATGAAAAAAATCATATTAAAGCACAAAAGGGGAAAATGGTGTCGACTTGACCCAGCAATAAGTGTGAGCTTATTTTGGTCAACAGGTGGGTGAGTCCCTCTCCCCCAGTATATATATATCTATACCTAAAGGACTCTATAATCCTAGGGCCCCCTCTCTATTATATCTCAGCTCTATATCTATTTTAAGGGATAACTAGAGATGTTGGCATGAGGGATCTAATATATAGTCAATTTGGTTATATCAATAGATCTAGATCTCTTCGAAAAGAAGTGGAACTTGTTGTCACAATTTGTGTCACCATCATTAAGAACTACTCCATCATTGAGAACTCTCATATCAATACCAGCACCCTCTACCCATGAGGAGAGGGGGTTGCTCCCTCACTCCTATATCTATATCTGGAGGGTGAGGGCCCATGTCAACTATATCTCCAAATCTGATCTATAGACAGGGGGACGAGAGGACCCACCCCTAGATCTATATCTATTTGGAGGGTGAGGGCCTGGGGGCACCAAAAACACAAGTAATGGGATTATAATCTCATTCAATAATCAAGTAATAAATGGATCTTCTACGCAAAATTGGGTGTCTTTATAATGTTTTGTTTTGATTTGTGCACTTTACGCATATGCATATGAAAATAAAACATCATGGAATAAAAATTTGTCTTCTTACAAGAGTTCCAGTGTATTTACATAAGCAATAAGAAGGAATACAAAGGTGAGATCAAACAATTTTTCTGAAAATGTTCAATATTATCACTCGCTAACTGGACTATCTACGTCATGTATGATTGTAACTAGGTCCCAAAAATATTCTTTCCAAAATTGATAGATGATTATATCATAGAAGTTTTGCAATAATAACATTACCTAAATATTTATAAATAAAATATGATGTAATAAAAATATTTGCATCAAGGTCAGATGAATCTTTACCTAGTGTTGAGATGAAACTAGATCAATTGTGTCTTCAGAGGCATAGAATATTTTTTCCTTCCATTTAAGAATTTGTAACTTTGAAAATTCATTATCAAGCTTCTAATTTTGTAACTCCATAATGTTTCAAAAAAATGTTGTAACTTAGGATAAATTCAATTGATATCTTGTAGTAGAAATCATTAGATATTTTTGTAAGTTTTTATACAGAATATTTTTGAATTTCAAAAGACATTTGCTTACAAGCTTGACTATTTAACATACCAATTATAATCTAGAACTAAAATATATTATCTATTTTTTTCCTTCAATAATAAATCGATTATAATTTAACTTGTGTAAACATCAATCCACAAAACTTCAACATTAACCATGTATCAAAGCACATATAATAACTCTTGTACAAATAAGAGTTATTGTTAAATATATGTTAAATATGGGCTATTGTTGCTTGCATGCTTTTATGTTGTCCCTTTCTCCTTTTCTCCCTTCATTCTTTGTGCACCTCTTTGTTCTCCCCCAATCATAGCTCATGCTCCTTACGACGTGCTCCCTCTCTAGCCAATTTGTGCTTAGTGTAGTGCCCACTTTCCTTCGACACTTTTTTGTATTGATCTTGATACTGCTAACTATACTATGGACATTGTTATAGTTTTGATTTAGGATGATGTTAGATGTTATATCATGGATTATTGTTGAATTTTATTCATACATGATGCATGATGTATATTAGAGACATTTTATATAGATGTTAACATGTTTTTGGACATGATTGTGTGTGTGTGTGTGTGTGTGTGTGTGTGTGTGTGTGTGTGTGTGTGTGTGTGTGTGTGTGTGTGTGTGTGTGTGTGTGTGTTTAGGATATGTGATATTTGGATATATTGAGCAGACCAAGAAAATTGAATTAAAATTGATGATGATATAGTCGTTGATGAAATTGTAAGTGATATTGTTGATTGTCTTGATGATTTTTTTATTCATATATATATATATATATATATATATATATATATATATATATATATATTGATGATTTTGAAATTTTATTTATATTCCTCTGGATGTTCCTAGGTATGGCCACGAGGCCGAAGGAGGTATTTTTATTTTGCAGGGAAAATATATCACAATAAACATCGGGGATTGGAGACCAACCATATTGGAATTCTATATGAATATAACAAGGTCACCATGGCGACTTATAATTATTTGTGTGTGTTTGTTAGTTGTTTGGGATTCCCCTGGGGATTCCTTCGAATGTGACCAAGGGATTTATGTTTTACTTTTATTTGGTTCATTTGTTTAATGTTTGCATGTGTTTATTTAGTGGTGCATTGACCCCTTTCATTATTTATTAAATGGTGTGTAAATATTGTGAGTAATCATGTTGTTAAGTTAATTAAGTAAATGGGTCATGAGAATGTAATTAATAGATTTTTGGCTCTTGGTTTAAGTATTGTAAGAGATGTGTAAGTTAATTTTTGGAGTGTGAAACACTCCACCTTCTTTGAAATTCGAATTTGTCCTTGGAGGCTTGTGGGACAAGTTAGACTTGTCTCAAACCTCTTAAATTTTTATACCAACCATACCTATGGATGGAGAGTTAAATTTAGACTTTCTTTATGCATTTTTGTAAGTCAAGTTGTATGTTTTAATTGCACTTTCTTACATATTTTTAATTTCAGTTCTTTGGGGTGTGGGTTTGTTTTGGAGTGTGTAAGTAAACTGTCATATTATTCACCCACCTAATTATTATGCATTGGAGAATGAAGTTGACTTGGGTGTTGGGGTTGAGGATGTGTGATGTGACATCCTACATGGATCCACCTCATCCTCTTCTCTTCCCTCTTCTATAAAATTCAAATTCCTTACCTTGTTTTGGGTTGCTTGACTTTAGTAGACTTCATTTTGGGGAAAATTCTTTTACTGCTTTGAGCTCTTTCTTTTGGAGAAGATTGGATATTGTTGAATGCTTTTAGATTGTTGATCTTGGACTGTGTTTTACATTGGAAATATTTCTATTTTGGAACCTTGGAATAAAACTCCATCATGGAGAGGTAGGAGCTTGGCTCTTGAAATGATCTCTTTTCATTTTTCCTTGCACTTAGGAATGGCTGAATGTTTGAATGTGTTGTTTTATTATTGGCTAGTTGGGTAGACTACCTAGGGATGGTGTAGGAGGAGACTATGGGGTATTTTGTGGGAGGCATAAGTGTTTTGGGGAGGTATAAGTGTGGAGGGAGTTGGGATTTGGGTTCCACCTTATAAATAAATAGCTTGCATTTCTTTACTCGTTATGGGGTGCCATAAGAGGTTAAGAGGCATAAAGAAATGTGAGGAATAAGGGGTACATAGGGGAGGCATAAGGGCATGTCAGGGTTTTGATATACTATATATTTGGCAGTTTGTAATCAGGTGGTGATACCCATTTCCCCTTTGGGAGGAATAAGTAGCATCCCCATAGTTCTTGCTCCTTTGGCTTGCATGAGGAAGCCTGAGTGTTGTTTGTTGTCTTTTATCTATGGTTGCAAACTACAATTTTATTTTGGACTGTGTTTTAAATGTGAAATTACATGTGTGTTTTGGAAGCCTATTGTTGCCATGAGTTGAAACACATTTCTTATTACATTGTGGTTGGGGCTTAGGGACAATGAAGAAGGATGGATTCTCCTTTTCATTAGATTTCTTGGTTGGGTGGAGAGCATTTCCTTTCCCCTACATTTGTTGTGATCAAACTAGAAAATGGAGGATCTTCATGTTGTTGTATTGGAGAAAAGGAAAAGGCAAGTTTGACAGTCCTTGTTGAGATTATTTCTTATTGTAACTTTTTTCCCACTTGAAGTGGACGACCTTGTATATTATTTGTGATGGAAAGATGTTTTATATTGGCTATGAAATTTGTAATTCGAAATGTGAAAGAGATATACTTTGTCTTCTATTTTTGAATGAATGAGAAAGAAATTGTATTCTGTATAATAAAAGTTTGGAATGAAAGAAGTTGTAAAGGTATCTTTTGAATCAATAAAATATTGTATTACTTTTCTCAACTAGCATTATCAGGTATTGAAATTTGATTGTTGAATGTATTTTGAAGTTTTGTTGGAAAGAGGAAAAAGTGAATACGTATGGAGAAATGTCATAATGCTTTGTTCTTTAGAAATGAATGTTTTAGAAATCAAAATTGTAAATTGGCATTTGAATACCTTGCTTGAATCAACTTAATAGGTTAGAATTGGTTTTGGAATGAATTTTTTTTAAAACTTAGAAGATGATAAATGAAAATAGACCCATTCGAATCTGATCTCTATTAGATAAATTTCAAACTCTGCAAATTAATTAGCAAATTGAACAGAATGACCCTACAACATCAAAAAGACAAAATTAAATACCGAATGGGACTTGTAAGATCAAAACAACCCCAAACGAACTAAAACACTTAAGAAATTTCCATCAAACCTTTCAAATCGGCAAAAGCAAAATTACAGACTCCTTGTTGTATAAATTGAAAAAAAAAAATGAATTGCAAATCAATCAAACCTTTTAACCTTGCAATATATCCTAAAGCTTCTAAGTAAAATCCTCCATGCATGTTGGGCATGTTGAGAAAGAGTTAATGGAAAATTTGAACAAAATTTATAAGTTAAAAAGACCAGTTCACTTCCTAAGTGACAGCAAAATGTTTTCTCAAAATTTACCCTTCAAAACTTATCAAAATTAAAATCTTGAGTTTCCTGTGCAAAGAAGACTTCGAGAGCTTTCCAAAAAGTCCTTGTTTTCCAAAAAATGAGCTTCTAATCAAAATTTATGGCCTTCTGAAGTTTTTACTTCATTTCGAGCTCAAAAAATAATAATAATAATAATATGACTGTCAAAATTTAAATTATTGAAATATTCATTGGTGGACCTACGGGTTAAAACCTACCTTTTTCACTTTTGCCCAAAGGGTGCAAAAATCATGAAGTTCCCCGCCACCCCGCCTGGCCCGAACCTTCTTTCCTTGAAAAAAATTTCTAAGTCCAAAAGTTCTTTTGGAAAAAAATTCTCCACGGCCCCGCATCCCCGTAGCTAATCATTGACTGACACATGGCTTACTGAGGCATTGGCGAGGTGCGGATCATTTTTTTTCCTTAGCACTTCAAAAGAAAATTTGGAAAAATTCCCAAATTTTCCCCGTAGGCCCGCAGACCCGCGGCCAATGGTTGGTTGACACGTGTCTCCACGACACATCGGCAGAGGCGTGGAATGTCTAGAAGCTTTACGCTCAAAAGGTAATTTTTTACCAAATCTCCTCGTCGAACCGCCAATTTACATCCAATGAACGTCTGACACATGGCATCGTGAGACACCGGTGGAGGCGTGGGTGGGTTTAATCCCTTGCACCTTTTTAATCCTTAAGGCAAAAATGCATATTTGTCCCCACTAACCCGCTTCCCCATTGTTGGTGCTCAAAATAGTCTCGCCCTGGCTTGCCTTTGAAAATCTATTGATTTGTGGCCTTTGTCACTTTCTTTTCCCCATGTTGTGCCTTGTTAATCTTTGTTTCCATTTTTAAATCTATTCATAGGTCATTGATCACTTATGGGTCCATGGTTTGTTCCTTGTTTCTTTGTTCCTCCGGGAAAAGGTCTCGTAATTGGGGTCTCTCGTTCTCTGCTTGTCTAAAAACTTGGGTTCTCCCATATTTTCCGTTCTCCACGGTCGGGATTTGTCTTCCTTGTCATTTTTGCCCTAGATACTTGAAGAAAAATGAATGGATGTATCTCTGAGAAACATATTTGAGCCTTTTAACATTTCTAAATTCTCTGTCCTTGGAGAAATTTTCATTTTCGGGCTCAAATGATCATTTTTCCGCATTCTACGGTTTGACGGGTATTTCTCCCGGTCGAATTTACATCCTTGCATCAACATGGGACATGGCACCTTTTAGTTGGACACACTCGGCTAGATACTTCAAAAATTTCTATGAATCACCTCAACTTAAAGATTTGTCCACGTGGAGGCACGGCGCTCGTTTGAGGATCTAATTTTTGGTCTGGCCTTGGAGTAGCATCGAGAGGACACGTGGAGGTTTCCACTACTTTTTCCAAACTTAGAAAATTTTTATGCAGCTAAAACAATGTGGTAGAAAATGGGGACACGTGGCGAGCTCGCGCTCATTCAGGGTCTCCACTTTGGGCACCATTTTGAAATTGCACCATGGAGACACATGGAGGCTTCCGCCGGTCTTCCCATACTTAGTCTTTTTCAAAGGGTTTTGGGAGGTCTAGGACACGTGGAGGAACCATGCATGTTTGGGGACCGACCCTTGAGTTTCATTTTAAATAAGTGCCAGGAGGACACATGGAGGCCTTTGCTCACTTTTCATTTTGCTTAGACTTTTCAATGGCCAAAGGATATTGCCTCGGAGCATGACACATGGCACCTTCTCGCTGAGCTTCAACCATTCAGACAAACTTTGTCGGCCGAGTCATGTGGTAAGCCCATGCTTATTCAAGGTATCAAATTTTGGGACCATCTCAAGGTGTGCCATGGTGACATGTGGCGGTTTGAAAAGTCACAGGGTGGGGAAGTGGACCATCGGAGGAAACTTGGATTTTTTGCCTCTTGTCCTCAAAATGATTAAAATTTCAAAATGGCCCACAAACCTGATAAGGTAGAAGTCAAAGCTTGCTCCACCAATGGCAGAGAGTGCAGATTCTCGGGAAATTAGGAAAATTTCCCTTTTGGGAGAAAAGAGTTAAAACATCAAAATGGCCTGCAAACCTGGCAAGAAATAGTCAATATTTTTCCCTGGTCAATGGCGGAAGGGAGGAGCTGTGGGGAAAATTTGGAAATTTTTCCCTTTTCCAAAAAGGAGGTGAAATAACGTAATTCGGCCGCGGTTCCACTGGGCCCACCTTAGGACACGTGTCAAGCTCATTTCCCAAGGGTGGAGGTGAGGATCAAAATGGAAATTTTTTCCATTTTTCCAAAAGTTGTACAAAGTCGAGGAAGCTCCAAGGTCTATTTCTAATTTTGAATCTTCCACATGGACGGCCCAAATTCAAAGTAAATATCAACGGAAGTTGAGAGTCTGAATCTAATTTCCCCAATTTTACTAAAACACACCTAGAAGTGCGAGTCTTCATAATTTCTTGGTATTTCCTACATACCAAGAAGAGAGGGAGTTAATGTGTATATCTAAGTTTGGTGGGAAGATCTGGAAGACATCTTTCACCATTAAAATGGTCTGACTATTGTGCTCAATCGATTTTCTATTTTTATTCTCCCGAGCATGCAAGGAGCCATATTTGACAGATTAGGGGTGGAAGTGGTTGGAAAATTGAAGAAAGAGTGATCTACCAAAGGAAGGAGTTGAATGCGGGAGATATTCAATGAGATCTGCCCCCTCGAGCACCTGGAAATTTTTACAGATCTGATTCTGAGAATCGTAATTGTGATCATGGCAAGCACTGGTAGCACTCAAGGTCTGGATTTTTGGGGGAAAAGGGTCCTGTTGTAAATTTTATAAATGGCACAAATTTTTCATGTAAAAGGTTGGAGTGTTAGGGGTCGGGACTGAATTTTCTAATAGAAAAATGTTTGACAGAGCCCATCATTTTTGAGAATCTGTTTGAGAAGCTTGTATATCTCTTTTGTATTAAATATGATCATGTCAAGGTGGTTGCAAGTGTACAACCATTGACAAGCTCTGAGATTGTTCTAGAAACTTTCCCCTATTGATAGATTTAATCAAATTCAATTTATTCTATGTTGTCTTGAGAAAAATTTGTTTGTTTTATTTTTGAATGTATCCAGGTAGTTTTTCTTATTTCTATTGCAATCTTGTATTAAAATCTGATTCAATCACACAGGCCTCAATCCTTGTGACAGTTTAGTGACATCTACAATTTCATTCCTCATAATAGCTTTCATCTGGGATTGGAATAAATGATTTAAAATCACTTTTCTTTCATCTGTTGACAGAGATTGTTTGTAAACCTTTGGGTGTACCTTAAGCGTGATTTGGCTTAGATCTAGATACTTTGTTGGGTTTCCTAACTTGATCCTTCATGATAGAATCTCTAAGATTGTATGAAAAATTGCTAATCTGGGCCTCCACCAAGCACACATTCTAGTTAAAGAAACATTTTAGCTATTATGTGTCATTTTGTTGGTTTAACCTTCCATTTTGTAAGATTCCTCAAGGATCTAGTGAATCAAGTTCATCCTGCCCCACCTCCCACCAAAAATTCATGTAAAACAACCAATCCTACATGTACTACCCTTGTTTGTCTTGTGTGTATACTAATGATTTTGAATACTTGAGGGCATTAATGATTGAAAAGTATGATGGAGGAGTTCCTTCAGAAGAAGATAGGCAACTATTAATGAATGTTGTAGTTGCCCAAGAAAAGGAGCACAATACCAAAAGTAAAGTTGCCAAGGGGCCACAAGCCAAGTCAAAATTTCCATTGCTTACCAAAGAAACCCCAAAGAAAAATGCATCTGGCAGAGAGCTTGTTTCCCCAAGCAAAACTTGTGTTCCTCCCCATGCCCAAACTGAAAAGAATCCCATTCCATCTGATGAATTTTCCAATCTTTCTCCTAGTGTTGCTTTACCCAAATTTGTTCCATATGACATTGCCCAAGTTTTGAGTCAAATCAAAATTCCTGTCCCAATTGTTGAGCTGCTTAGGATCCCTGAGCACAAGAAGAGGGATTTTGAATATTTAGGATTCAAAGAGGAAAATATCATACAAGGCAAAGATGTAAACAAGGTTGAGATTCCCTACTGTTGCAGTTGGAAAAGCCACAAGTGTTGGAAGAGCTAGGGGAACCACCAAAGGTTTATTTAGGAACTTCTTTGGTTAAATCCCAATTGAATGTGGATCCATTCTTCACTACCCTAGTTATCAAAGACAAGTTGTTACATAACTGTATGTTTGATTCTAGAGCTTCATGTAATGTCATGCCTCTTGAGGTCATGAATGAATTAGGTATCAAGGTAACAAAGAATATGGGAAGTGCACTGCCATGGACTCTAGAGAGGTGCCAGTGGTGGGATGTGTCAAATATTTGGTTGTGCAACTTACATCTTATCCTGGAAAGAACTTAGAACTTGAGGTAGTGATTGTTGATTGCCCTGCCAAGTGGGGGATGTTGTTTTCAAGAAAGTGGGCAAAAGGTGTTGGTGGTAGTGTGCAAATGGATATGTCTTATGCCACTATCCATATTGAAGGTAACTTGGTGAAATTATATGGAGAAAATAAGATGTTGTACCTGATTGAAGACCCAAGCAATGCATCTTATGAAGTTTTGCAAGAAGATGTTGATCTTAACAATTTTGTGAGTTTTGTGGATTTCAAGGAGTATGAAAGTGTTGAAAACAAAGCTCCTAAGTATGTTGTTTTTCCGGGAATTTAGTCTATGATTCAGCCTTGAAAAATGTTATAGAATTTGACTTAAACACAATGAAGGAGCTTCAGAGAAAATGGATGGTTTACAAACTGAACAAAGAAGAAAAGGAGGTATATTTCTAGTTGATGAAAGCATATCAGAACCTCTTGGCATGGTCATACCTGTGGATGGCAGGCACTTGAAGATTTACCTTGGATTATTTTCTTTGAATTAAGGAGAGAATCTTTTATACAGTGTATAGTTGGTTGTTTGTTTCTTTTCTATTCTGTTTCTTGCCCGCTTACGGTCCTCGGTGACCTATTTTTGCTGGTTTCTCTATTTCTCTACTCTGTAAGCTGAATCCTTTGCCCAATGGATATTTTTGGCACTTGGTCTACCATTGTTCTTGTGGCACTCATAGGGAGTGCCCATCCCCGAGTCGGAGCCGATGTTGGTGCTCAAAATAGTCTCGCCCTAGTTTGCCTTTGAAAATCTATCGATTTGCGGCCTCTGTCACTTTCTTTTCCTTGTGTTGTGCCTGGTTAATCTTTGTTGCCATTTTTAATCTGTTCTTGGGTCGTAGATCACTTATGGGTCCATGGTTTGCTCCTTGTTTATTTTTTCCTTTGGAAAAGGTCTGTAATTTGGGTCTCTCGTTCTCTGTTTGTCTAAAAACTTGGGTTCTCCCATATTTTCTGCATTCCCACTATCGAGATTTGTCTTCCTTGTTGTTTCTGCCCTAGATACTTGAAGAAAAATGAATGGATGTATCTCTGAGAAACATATTTGAGCCTTTTAACATTTCTAAATTCTCTGTCCTTGGAGAAATTTTCATTTTCGGGCTCAAATGATCATTTTTCCACATTCTATGGTTTGACGCAGTATTTCTCCCACCAAATTTATATCCTTGCATCAAAAAGGGACGTGGAACCTTTTGGTTGGACACGGCTCGGCTGGATACTTCAAAAAATTCTATGAATCACCTCAACTTAAAGATTTTTCCATGTGGAGGCACGACGCTCGTTTGAGGATCTACTTTTTGGTCTGGCCTTGGATTAGCACCGGGAGGACACGTGGAGGTTTCCGCTACTTTTCCCAGACTTAGAAAATATTTATGCAGCTAAAATAGTGTGGTAGAAAATGGGGACACATGGCGGGCTCGCGCTCATTTAGGGTCTCCACTTTGGGAACCATTTTGAAACTGCACCATGGAGACATGTGGAGGCTTTCACCGTGTCTTCCCATACTTAGTCTTTTTCAAAGGGTTTTGGGAGGTCTGGGACATGTGGAGGAACCACACATGTTTGGGGACCGACCCTTGAGTTTCATTTTAAAGAAGCACCAGGAAGTAACGTGGGGGCCTCCGCTCACTTTGCATTTTGCTTAGAATTTTAAATGGCCAAAGGAGACTCCCTCGGAGAATGACACATGATGCCTTTCGTTGAGCTTCAAGCATTCAAATAGAATTTTATGGGATAGGACACGTAGCAAGCCCACGCTCTTTCAAGGTATCAAATTTTTGGGACCATCTCAAGGTGTGCCATGGTGACACGTGGCAATTTGAAAAGTCACAGGGGTGGGGAAGTGGACCATCGGAGGCAACTTGTATTTTTTTCCTCTTGTCCTCAAAAGGATTAAAATTTCAAAATGGCTTACAAGCCCGATAAGGGAGAAGTCAAAGCTTTCTCTATTCAATGGCGGAGGTGTGGACTCTCGGGGAAATTTGGAAATTTTTCCTTTTGGGAGAAAAGAGTTAAAACATCAAAATGGCCCGCGGACCCAGCAGGAAATAGTCAATATTTTGTCCCGGTCCAACGGTGGAAGGGCAGGAGTCATGGGGAAAAATTTGGAAAATTTTCCCTTTTCCAAAAAGGAGGTGAAATAGCAGAATTCGGCCACGGTTCCACTGGGCCCACCTTATGACACGTGTCAAGCTCATTCCCAAGGGCGGATGTGCGAGCAAAATGGAATTTTTTTCCATTTTTCCAAAAGTTGTACAAAGTCAGAGGAAGTCCCCTGAGTCTATTTTTAAGTTTGAATCTTCCACGTGGATGGCCCAAATTCAAAGTAAAGATCAACGGTAGTTGAGATTCTAAATCGATTTTCCCCATTTCTATGAAACACGCAGAAGTGCGATTCTTCATGATTTCTTGGTATTTCTACTCCCGAGCATGCAAGGAGCCAAATTTGACATATTAGGGGGAAGTGGTTCGAAAATTGAAGGAGTGATCTACATGAGGAGGGCATTGAATGTGGGAGATACTCGATTAGATCTGCCCCCTCGAGCACCTAGCAAATTTTTTCGTATTTGATTCGAGAATCACAATCGTGATCATGGCAAGCATTGGTAGCGTCAAGGTCCGTATTTTTGGGGGAAAAGGGTCCCTATTGTAAATTTTATAAATGGCATGAATTTTTCGTACAATGGTTGGAGTGTTAGGGTTCGGGACTAAATTTTCTATTAGAAAAATCTTGACAAATCCCATCATTTTTTAGAAGCCATTTGAGAATCTTGTATATCTCTTTTTGTATTAAATCTGATCATGTCAAGGTGGTTACAAGTGTACAACCATTGACAAGCTCTGAGATTATTCTAGAAACTTTCCCCTATTGATAGATTTAATCAAATTCGAGTTATTCTGTGTTGTCTTGAGCAAAATGTGTTTGTTTTATTTATGAATGTATGCGAGTAGTTTTTCTTGTTTCTGTTGCAATCTTATATTAAAATCTAATTCAATCACATAGGCCTCAATCCTTGTGACAGTTTAGTGGCATCTGCAATTTCATTCCTCGAAGAGATTTCATCTAGGATTGGAATAAACGATTTAAAATCACTTTTCTTTCATTTGTTGACAGAGATTATTTGTAAGCCTTTAGGTGTACCTTAGGCATGATTTGGATTAGATCTTGATACTTTGTTGGGTTTCCTAACTCGAGCCTTCATGATAGAATCTCAAAGATTGTGTGAAAAAGTGCTAACTGGGCCTCCACTGAAGCACATATTCTAGTTAAAGAAACATTTTAGCTATTATGTGGCATTTTGTTGGTTTAACCTTCCATTTTGTAAGATTCCTCAAGGATATAGTGAATCAAGTTCATCCTACCCCACCTCCCACCAAAAAATTCATTTAAAACAACCAATCCTACATGTACTACCCTTGTTTGTCCTGTGTGTATACAAATGCAAAATCTTTGTTACCAAAACATGCAGAAGCAATCAGGGTCCCAAATGTCTTTAGTAACCTTTTCCTTGTTGTGAAAATATCTCCATGATTTGGAAGTGACAACTCGTGAGAGTCAAATTTGGTGTGTTGATCATATTTTCCCAAGGTCTTCTCTATAAAACTTATATAAAGAAGGATTTATCATTTTTATTCAATAATAGAGGTTACAAAATAGGTTCTCTTACCTTGGTTGAAAGGCACAACCTAAAATAGTTAGGATCAGATCACATCCTTTTAAGGTGTTACCCACTCCTTTCGAAACCTGAGTGCTAACAAGTCAGATAGATTGCTTCCCAACTACAAAATGGCATTCATGATTATCGATCTACCTCTAAGTGTCCTGTCAAAATCCATGATGTTGCTCGGTCTTTGAAGGAGATTAAATTTGGGTACCAACACCCGCGTCGTCCTTAGAACGTGCCACGTGTCCCTTGCGGCCAGGGGTATAGTTTTGTTTTTGGGCATGGAGTCCTACCACGGACTCGTGGGCACGCGGGGTAAAGTTCACTTTTCACCCAAGCACCAAGAATCCAACTTCCTCCCCAAATCCACTAACCCGAATGCCCTTGGGGAAAAATTTCTCCCCTAGGCCCGCAGGCCCGCCTTTGGGGAAAATTTTCTTCCCAAGGCCTATCGGCCCATAACTTGAGTTTTATAGGGAGTTAGAAGGACTTCCTTATATCTCTGGAAAGGGGAAGAAATTTCATATCTAATGGAATAGTGTTTAGGAGTTTTTGATTGTGGGAAATATTAGAAAAAATCTAGTTTGAATATTTTAGGTCGAAGTATGTGGATGGGTAAGAGGAAAATTACCCTCCCTCATTTTCAATGTGTATTTCTAAAAGTATAAGTTAATCATTTTGGGGCCACCTTATGAGGTAAGGGGATGTTTTTCCTACCCCCTCAGTAATGAGAGCTTGTTTTATTGTTTTGGCCCTCAGTAGCCCTCTAAGTGTAATTAAGAAATATTTAACCCTAGTGTTAATATAATTTGATTATTAAATTAACACCTAAAGGAAATTTAAACTATACTTGGTTAATTATACCCACTAATTGTAATGTGGTCTTTTATATGTTGTTCCAATGGAAAACCTTATCTTCTTAACATGATTGACCTTGATGTACTTCCTTGTGTCAACTGTTGCTTTGAGGCTTGTTTGTAGCCTCACCTTGAACAAAAAAAAATCCTTAATTTTTCCTAATTAACCTAGGTTGTTCATGGGTCTCGAGTGGGAGTTTTAACGGGTGTTACACTTGGTATCAGAGCCATGGGTTCAAAGCTTGGACCCTTGGGCACACTAGAAAACTTGAGACATGAACTTTAAACTTAGTACAATATTAAACCTAGCACACTTTCAAATCTAGAGAACAACTTTGTTTGAAATTACATATTTAGTGAACATGGAAAAATGAATAAAACCTAGAATAGTGAACTAACTCTCACCTTGGTCTGTGCAGGAGGTGTGGACAAGATGAGGGGTCTTTTCACATAGACTTAGATTTACCACCACCAGATCATGTTGTAGCATCTATCCTACCACAAATTTTACAGACACTCTAGGATGTTAATGTCGCTCACGCGGCGACCGTAAGAGCACGTTTATTCGGACATGATAGAGATCCATCGATGAGGCTTAGGCACTTCTCAACACAAAGTGATGATCACATAGAAGAGAAATCCCATGTGGAGTTAGCCGAGCAAAGTCACCGTAAAGGGGACAGGGGAGACCGAGTTTCAGGGCACAAAGATAGGTCTCGAGCCCTAGGCTTAGAGATGAGCATGTAGAGAGGCCTAGGGGTCGCTAGACCACCACTGTAGACCATATCAGGGAGATCCTGAAGCTTTGGCCATCACACTATTCGGGTGACATGGGTGGTTTTTAGGCAGAGGCCTAGTTGGTGAGCTTGAGCGGGTGCTTCAAGCTCTTCCCTTGTTCTAGCAACACAAAATCTCGTGTTGCGATCCATCTTCTGAGGGATGGAGCTGGTGTTTGGTGGAGGACCGAGGAGTAGAAGCTCCACATTGATTCAGATTCGGTCACCTGGGAGCTCTTTGAGGAGTGGTTTAGGAGCAGATATTTATCATGGAGGTTCATACAACAGAGGATCGATGAGTTTCATGACCTCCGACAGGCATCTCTTACAATGGCTGAGTATGAGAGTAGATTTCTAGACCTACTCCAGTATGTTGAGTACAAGAAGGATGAGTAGGTGTTGATCCACGTGTTCATTTGGGGCCCGAATCAAGACATTGGAGGTGAGGTTCGGATCCACCCATAGACATTAGCTGAGGCCGTTGAGAAGGCCTATATAGCAAAGGAGACTCGGGGAAGACCGAGCAGCGTAGATCGAGTCCGGAGCCGCATTCAAGAAATGCAAGATACCGCAGTTGATGGTGTCAACTCCTCCTCCTCGTGGAGGACTAGGCTCATCACGGTCATCTCTTAGACCACAGTAGCAGAAGAAAGAATGTGATCCTCGGCCACCTTACTGCACCTCCATAAATATTTGATGCATAGAGGGGTCGGAGCATGGGGCCTCCTTCTAGGGGTCCCACTAAGACACAGGGAGTACCTAGAGCTTAGTCAACAAGAGCTTGCACAAACAGAGACCTCGGCATTCCACCACTGGGTCATCAAGATCCATAGTACAACCCTCTCGGCACTAACTAGAGTTGCTACTCATGGGAGAGGATCAGGGGTTGTTTTGGATGTGGTTTTGCTAGACACTTTTAGAGAGACTTCCCACATGACCCTAATAGCAAGGGTAAGACACGAGATCTCGAGCCTATTGTTGGTGACTTAGGGCAAAGTCATCGGATATACACAATGGTCGAGAACCACTAGGACAAGCATCGTGGCACCGTGATTGAGACCACAGTAGCATAGGTGGTGTTCCTACCACCGCTTTTATTTGATTCTAGTTATTATGATTCTATTATTGCACCGTCATTAGTAGAGCAATGCAGGCTAGTGGCGCTTAGGTAGGTCATAGGTGGGATGTTGAGATGGCTTCGAGCCAAGATCTCTGTAAAATCCTTAGTTAAGGAGTGTAGTAGATTTGGGACCTTTTTCCGCTACCTTGGATCTTCATATCCTTCCATTGGGCTCTTATGGAGTCATCTTAGGCATGGACTAGTTATATGCACATAGAGCTAAAGTGGATTGTTACCACAAGATCATATCTTGTATAGATGATCTAGGAGTTGAGGCAAGAATAACTAGGGTCGAAGACCCGCTTTCTATTCGCATCATCTCCACTATGCAGCTTAAGCGGTGTGTGTGACAGGGTTGTCAGATGTTTTCTGTCATAGTTAGTGACCAATCAGAGGATGGGTCTAGTGGACCATCGCTAGATGACCATCCCATTTTGAGAGAGTTTTCTGATGTCTTTCCAAGGGAGCTACCTGGTTACCACCCCCACGTGAGATAGATTTTCATATAGATTTGGTTCCGAGAGTAGAGCCTATCTCATGAGCACCTTATCGGATGACTACCCTTGAGCTCTGCGAGCTCAAGTTACAACTTGAGGGCCTTCTGGAGAAAGGCCTAAACGTCCTAGTGTATCCCCTTGGGGTGCACCAATGATTTTTGTAAATAAGAAGGATGGATCCTTGTGGTTGTGTATCGATTACCATCAGCTGAACAAAGTAACAATCAAGAATCATTATCCCCTTCCATGCATTGATGATTTGTTTGATTAGATGAAGGGAGCCACAATTTTCTCTAAGATAGACCTTAAGTTAGGCTACCATCAACTGAGGATTTCGGAGGTGGATATTCATAAGACCACCTTCCGTACAAGATATGGCCACTATGAGTTCACAGTGGTACCTTTTGGCTTGACCAACGCCCCCATAGTGTTTATGAGTTTGATGAATGGGGTATTTAGGACCTTCTTAGATCACTTTGTGCTCATCTTCCTTGATGACATTTTTATTTACTCACATATGCGTGAGGAGCACGAGGGGCACCTTCGCCAGGTTCTGCAATGTCTTTATGAGCAGCAAGCTTTACAAGAACTTGGAGAAGTGTGCATTCTTTCAAACAGAGGTGCAATATCTAGGCCACATCATTTTTGGGGAAGGTATCATTGTCGATCCTTCCAATATTTGAGCTATTATGGATTGGCCAGCACCCACTAGTATGATAGAGGTGCACAACTTCATGGGATTAGCAGGATATTATAAGAGATTTGTTCAGGATTTCTCTCATATTGCACACCCCATCACTTCCCTTCAATGGAAAGGGAAGAAGTTTTTTTGGTCAGACATATGTAAACAAAGCTTTCAGACACATCAAGGAATGCCTCACGACAACACCTATTCTTGCAGTGCCAGATCCACATGGTGAGTTTTTCATTTGTACGGATGTTTCTTTAGCAGGCTTGGAGGTTTGTTAATGTAGGAGGGTATAGTAGTTGCTTCGAGTCTTGCAAAATCAAATATTATGAGCTTGATTATCCAGCTCATGATCTTGAGCTTGCAGCAGGGTTCAAACCTTGGTTCATTAGAGACACTTTCTTCTTGGTCGAGATTCACACTCAAAACAGATCACTTGAATCTTTGCCACCTCTTCACATAGCCCAATCTCAATGCTCACAAGAACATTAGATGGAGTTGCTTTGTGAAAATGATATGGAGATAGAGCATGTGAAGGGAAAGGAGAATGTGGTTACAAACACCCTTAACAGACAGAGACATGTGGTTATGGCCATCTCAATGATCATAGATTTACGAAGCAAGATTCTATAGTAGCTTCCTCATGACAGCTTCTACATTGCAACTAGAGCAGAGATTGAGTCTCACATACCCCTTGAGGGGAAGTTTAATGGTTTCTCATTAGAGGCAGATGGACTTCTCAAGCCACGAGGTCAGATTTTTTCCACAAAGACGGAGGCTTGAGGCAAGACATCTTGATAGAGGCACATCATGCACCCTATTCAGCCCATCCTGGGGTGAAGAAGATGCACGCTACCTTAAGACAAACAGTATCACTAGAGAGGACTTCGTAAAGATGTGGATTGATTTGTGTCACATTGTTTAGAGTGCAAAAAGTGAAGGTGAGCATTACCATCCACCGGCCTTCTCTTTCCTCATGTTATACCGGAGTGGAAGTGGGACACCATCTCCATGGACTTCATTATTGGGCTATCGATTTCGAGATACCACCACAACGCCAAAGATGGTCACAGTGTATAAATTGACAAAAGTGGCTCACTTTTCTCCAGTGAAGACCACTTATACAAATGCTAGTGCAGTAAGAGTACAGGTATATCTGGATGAGATTGTAAGACCGCACAGATTCCTTAAAAGATTATTTATGACCGCGATCCTTTGTATACTTCCCATTTTTGGACTACCATGCAGCATGCCCTCGGGACGAGGATCAATTTCAGCACAACATATCACCCCGAGACAGATGGATAGACTGAGCGGGTGAATCAGATCTTAGAGGATATGCTTAGGATGTATGTTATGGATCATTAGTCTAGATGGGAGGAGTACCTGTACTTGGTGGAGTTTGCCTACAATAATAGTTTTCAGAGTTCTATAGGCATGGCTCCTTTTCAGGATTTGTATGGCAGAGAGTGCAGGACACCTCTTAGTTGGGACATGTTAGAGGACAGGGTTTCTCTTGGACCAGCTTTGTTACAGGACATGGATCACAGGTGGTTATGATCTGATAGAGACTGCATGAGGCTCAAGGCGAGGCGTAAGAAGTGCACAAATCAGCATAGGACCAACCATATTTTTGATGTGGGCATGAAGGTGTTCCTTCATGTCGTGCCACCGTTGACAATTTTTGTACTTATGCAAAAATGGGCAACTTGAAACTTCATCATTACGATGGAAGGCATTGGTGAAGTATACCTAAGCTAAGGGAGTTTTGATATTATTGGTTACTGCTGAATTAGTTAATGATTAAATGAAATCTATAGCTATGTGTGTTGTTACAAAACGTAATAGATCACATAGTCTACAATTTCATGCTATCTTCAGCAAAAGAACACAAGGCCCCGAAGGATAGCTATGTTGTCTTGATGAAGACACCAAATTACAGAATAGGTGAAATGTTGAGTTTTGGGACAACAAACATAAGTGCAGATTACAGAAATCAGAGTTCATTACTAATGTTACAGGTTCTCATTAATGTTCTTTCCTTCATGATTAAGACATTCAATTATATTATTGAGTTGTTTAGTTCATCATACAATCCATACAAAAAGTTGAAATGTAGAAAGAAATATACAACTCATTTATAGAATTCAATGTTTTATTCATAAGGAATTTCAAATGTTCTCACACAAGTTGTGGGATTTAATCGGAAAGTAAATCACAACTACTGAAATAAGAGGTACACATGCATGAAAAAGAAAGTAAGGAGTATGAGTGAACCCATCATTACCTTGGGGTTTTCTTTGTTGTTTGAAGTATCTCCATTCCAACTTTTGTTCCTTCTTCATATTCATTGCAAAAGTCATTGACTCAAAAGAAAAAAAGATGAAATAACACTTACGAGCTCAGAGATCAATTCATATTCCTTACTTGTCCTAGTTTGTGCATATGAATCTCTTTAAAATAGGAGATATAATTTACTTGAAGATCAAACTGCATACATGCTCTACTCACTCAAAAAGAAGAAAGAGAAAAGAAAAGAAGAAACATGGACACAAGAGAGGCCAAAAGCCTAAGTATTTTCTAACTATTTTCTTAAGTGTGCAGGTACAGGTTGTAACCAAGAAGAAATAGACAAGTCATAAGTACATGCTGGAAAGAAGGATTATTATAACTCAAATTCAGTATTTTCTGCAAATGGAAGAAGTTACAATACAGAAAAGAGACTGGCAAATAGAAGTATACTTTTCAGTTTGCAACTAAAAAAGAAGAATCAGATTTCAAGAAGCTGAAGTTAACTGGAAAGAAAGGGTTACAACTGAAACAAAATGAAAAGAAGGTTCTGGGAAAATTTTGACAGGGCTTTGCCATGTAAAATGGACATTTACAACTTTCTCATCATGCGGTTTTAGCTACTACATGCTTTAAAAGAATTATTTAAATCAAGTAAGTGATACAGAAAAGCAAAAAGCATGCCATGATCAAGATAAACAGTTATGATGTTTCAGTTTTATTCACCAAATCAGCTTCATTAGAAAAGTGTTACTTTTTGTATTCTGAATCGGAAAATACAACTACTATAGCTGGAAATGGAAGGAAGAAAGAATTCTGGAAAATTTTACCAGGGCTTTGCCATGAAAAATCAACATTTTAAATTTTCCAGCATGCCATAAATATTACTTTCAAGGAAATAAAGCATCTAAGTAAAAGAAACAAGATTATAGTGTACCAACAAGTCACAAAATCATCATCAGAATCAAATTATGCGCGAACATGGTTACAAGGATCAATTCAGAAGGTGAACTGAAGAAAGAGATATATAAAAGAAAATGCAGAGTTTTAGGCAAGCCATTTTAGTTACAGACTTTATCAAAGTCAGGCTAACTATTTTCAAGGAACATAATGTCTTTTAGAAAGCATACAACTAGTAACACCAAGAACTCAGTGAGCATAATTCATATTCAAATGGTTAACCTTTACATGGGACTAAGACCACTTACAGCTTATAGTCACGGGATTTTTCATAGCAAGAACAAATATAGTCCCCAAGAAAGAAGAATTTCCTAGCAATAGATACAGTTTTCATGCACTTAAATATGAAACAGTGTTTTGGTATTAGCATGTGAGCACATTTCCAAAATTACTGAAGTAAGAAAATATCAAAGAACAGAGCAAAAAATTGCTACAAGATCATTCCTGAAGGGACAAGAAGGAGCTCCAAATTATTCACAGATCAAGTTAATGGCCGTATATGCAAAGTTACAGAATCAACCTCAGAGTTCAAAAAGTATGCAACTACAGGTGCCAAGAGACAACATCAAGCAACCTTACAAAGCTCAAAACAGTCAATATACAAATCGGAAAATAGAGAGATTACAACAATGGAGTCAAAGATCAACAACCACCTCGCTCATAAGCTTCAAATAGAGTAAAATCAAACACACTTTGAGCTAGGAAAATGACAATGCATTTATAACGTAACAGTCATTCACGGCACTCTGAGTCAAAATAATGATGACATACAGTCAAGAAGGGATGTATATTGCTAAATCTCCATACAAATATCATGGCTACAGTGGTCAAATAAAGAAGTCAAGTACAGAGATAACACAGACCCTTAAAATTTCCATAGTTTTACGGGATCACTGACACTACGAGCAAGAGAATTCGAGCTTGAATGATCTCAATAAATGATGACCGTATTCAAGTGCACAAAAAATAGGCCTGTAAGAAAGCACGATCTTGGCCAATGAATGAAGACCCATTAATGGGTAGCGAGGAATCAGAGTAAGAAACAAAACTCACCAAACAATATGCAGTTGTCAAGACCTCAAAGAACAACAAAGCTTCAGATCTCAGAAAGACGCAGATCCAATCGAGCTCAGAAAACCATTTATGTAGAGAGGACGGGTTTCAAAAGTAAGAAATGACAAAGTATCAGTATATGCATGGTCATAGAAATAGTGAAAATCATATAATTTTCATGTTCGAAGACAAAGAAGTTCACCTTTTCCAAAGATTCACTTGAGGGCCTAACCGAGAAATGGCGACCATTCTTTTGCCCCAAGAAACTGAAGTCGTGAAAATGCAAATATATGAACCCTCCAGAACTCTCGGCCAAATGACCAAGATTCAAACTCACAGAGAGCAAGAATAACACAGAACCGAGTTTCAGAGGTCAACAATGGCGGCAAGCATCCACAACATCCCACTCAGAAACTCCAATAGAGTGAAAGATGAGAAATAAAAATGCACAAAGGATCAGAAACCATTAATGCAAAAGGAAACGAGCTCAAAAAGATCAACAATGGTGATCTGAAACAAAATTTCCAGGGCTTCTCCACTCTCTGTGAGCAAGAAATAATGACCAAAGGATAGAGCTCGGGTACCTTTCAACTCACTTCAACCACAACTTAACCTAACTCACCCAGAGTTAGTAATCAAACGGTCCAAATTCAACAGGTACAAAGATCAAAGGCTAAAGATCAAGCTCCACTATTCAATGTAAACCATCATGGTCAATTCCCACCGGCCACATTTAATGCAGGGTTAGAAACCCTAACTACAGTTTCAGATCGACGGCATTGAATGCATCAAGGACAGAGATCAACGTTCGATAATTAATCACTATTATCAAAGCAACTCAACCTAAGTTATACAAGCCACCGACAAACATACCAAGGGTTGAGTCATCATCGCGAGGGGGCCGACCTTATTATTTGAAAATTATTTGCAAATTTGACTTACTCACTATATTCTAAACCTCAAATAATGTGAATCCGACCATACATGCCAACTATGATCACCGAAAAGGTGAAATTTAAATCAAGTGTATCCAAATTGCAAAAGCCGAAAAATATACCATGCAATATAATCAAAGGTGGCAGACCATATAGTGGGCTATGTGTATTTAAAGGGTGGCCGAATGTAATGATTTTCCCCTTTTTCAAAGTTCCTTATATTATTTCAAAACCATGGTAATTTGCTAAGTCCACAAGAGTGGCCAAACTAGTGAAGACTAATGGTGAGGAGCAAGGGTGGCCCCACATACTACAGAGAGAAAAGGAAGCATGTGCACATGGACAAGTGGTCCCTACAATGGATGATTTACTTTGTAAATATTACAATTATTGTAATTATTTTTCTCTTACACAGGAGTTATTTTTACATGCTTTCACTAGGGGATAGAACAAACAAGAAGACAAATTCACATGCACAAGGAAAGAGACTTGTCCAACAAGCAAGCTTATTATTAGAAAATTATTCACCCTTGTTTTCTTAAAAATAGAAACAGTCAACTTCAGTTTGACTGTATTGTAATCAACGCTATTAATGCCTATTTGTAATTACATGTTCTATTTTTATTCCTTTATCTATTATTAAATAAAGGATAAAAATAAGATGCATGGGCGAGTACAAGCCTTAGACTATTTTAGGAAGGGGTGAAATTTATTTTGCTATATATTGTGTGCTTTGGCAAAACACAAAAAATGACTTTTTGGATATTTGTGATCAAGCAAGTTTTGCCGCTTTGCCCTCTCGAATGTGAAGTATTTTCTGCCTTCCCAAATTATTTGCAATCTTGTGTATGTTTCAATTAATCTTGTGAATGAAAATTCCCGATTAATCATCTTACCTGTTACAAAATTTCAAAATTTCTGCATGATATTAATGTGCATGTTATTAGAAGTATTGTTGTGATACTTCCCTCAATGCCTCAAAGTGTTTTGCCCTTAACATCGTGCGTGAAAATCGTTGGTTCGTGCATCAAGAATCCTTTCACATATCAATTGTGCATATACTCATTCGAAGCCCTCATACAAATTTGGTGTATCACCTTAGTTTTAATTATTTTACACCATCATCTTTTACCCTTAAACCCCGAGATCAATTTAGGATACATCAATAAGAAACTGGACTTGATACCGAGACTTGCCTCAAAATAGGTATACCCACTGCACTGAGGTGTTTCCATTGTATCTATGAAAGAGAGATCAATTTTGCAAGCTTAGAACACCTAGAACCATCTCTCTATAGGGTACACTTTTGAGATATAATAGCCACATAAGATCCCTATCTATTATGGAAAAGGTTCTAAGTTAGCTCCTAGATTCGTTGGTCCTTTTGAGATCTTGGAGCGTATCAGCCCTTTGGCCTACCATCTAGCATTGTCACCTAGCTTGTCTCGCATTCATGATGTGTTTCATGTTTCCGTACTTAGGAGATATGTTTCAAACCCTTCTCATGTGCTAGATTGGACATCATTGGAGGTGCAATCGGGGTAGGTGATGGTGGATCCCGTCTACATTATAGAGCGCAGACCATAGGCCTTTGAGGTAGAGAGATTGATCAAGTCCAGGTGCAGTGGGATAGATATGATGAGACAAAAGCCACTTGGGAGGATGCTACATTGTTACGAGTTCGGTTCCACATTTGTTCCAATGAATTCCAAGAGGAAGTCGAGTCTAAGGGGAGGGGGATGTAGTGCCCACTTTCCTTCGACACTTTTTTGTATTGATCCTGATACTGCTGACTATACTATGGAAATTGTTATAGTTTTGATTTAGTATGATGTTAGATGTTAGATCATGGATTATTGTTGACTTTGATTCATACATGATGCATGATGTATATTGGAGACATTTTATATAGATGTTAACATGTTGTTGGATATGGTTATATATATATGGATGTTGTTAGGACATGTGATATTTGGATATATTGAGTAGACCGAGAAAATTGAATTAAAATTGATGATGATATAGTCATTGATGAAATTGTAAGTGATATTGTTGATTGTCTTGATGATTGTTGTGATTCATATATATTGATGATTTTGAAATTATATTTATATTCCTTTGGATGTTCTGATATGGCCATGAGGCCGAAGGAGGTATTTGTGTTTTGCAGGTTAAAATATATCACAATAAACATCGGGGGATTGGAGACCAACCACATTGGAATTCTAGATGAATTCAACAAGGTCACCATGGCAACTTGTAATTATTTGTGTGTGTTTGTTAGTTGTTTGATTCCCATGGGGGATCCCCTTTGAATGTGACCAAGGGATTTATGTTTTCTTTATTTGGTTCCTTTGTTTAATGTTTGCATGTGTTTATTTAGTGGTGCATTGACCCCTTTCATTATTTATTAAATGGTGTGTAAATATTGTGAGTAATCATGTTAAGTTAATTAAGTAAATGGGTCATGAGAATGTAATTAATAGAGTTGTTGGCTCTTGGTTTAAGTGTTGTAAGAGATGTGTAAGTTAATTTTGGAGTGTGAAACACTCCACCTTCTTTGAAATTTGAATTTGTCCTTGGAGGCTGATTTTGGAGGCTTGTGGGACAAGTTAGACTTGTCCCACACCTCTTAAATTTTTATACCAACCTTACCTATGGTTGGAGAGTTAAATTTAGACTTTCTTTATGCATTTTTGTAAGTCAAGTTGTATGTTTTAATTGCACTTTCTTACATATTTTTAATTTCAGTCCTTTGGGGTGTGGGCTTGTTTTGGAGTGTGTAAGTAAATTGTCATATTATTCACCCACCTAATTATTATGCATTGGAGAATGAAGTTGACTTGGGTGTTGGGGTTGAGGATGTGTGATGTGGCATCCTACATGGATCCACCTCATCCTCTTCTCTTCCCTCTTCTATAAAATTTGAATTCCTTACCTTGTTTTGGGTTGCTTCACTTTAGCATACTTCATTTTGGGGCGAATTCTTTTGTTGCTTTGAGCTCTTGCTTTTGGAGAAGATTGGATATTGTTGCATGCTTGTAGATTGTTGATCTTGGACTATGTTTTGCATTGGAAAGCTTGTTGTTTTGGAACCTTGGAATAAAAATCCATCATGGAGAGGTAGGAGCTTGGCTCTTGAAATGATCTCTTTTCATTTTTCCTTACACTTAGGAATGGTTGAATGTTTGAACGTGTTGTTTTACTGTTGGTTGGTTAGATAAACTACCTAGGAATGGTGTAGGAGGAGACTATGGGGTATTTTGTGGGAGGCATAAGTGTTTTGGGGAGGTATAAGTGTGGAGGGAGTTGGGATTTGGGTTTCACCTTACAAATAAATAGCTTGCATTTCTTTACTCGTTATGGGGTGCCATAAGAGGTTGGGGAGGCATAAGGAAATGTGAGGAATAAGGGGTACTTGGGGAGGCATAAGGGCATGTTAGGGTTTTGATATACTATATTTTTGGTGGTTTGTAATCAGGTGGTGATACCCATTTCCCCTTTGGGAGGCATAAGTAGCATCCCCATAGTTCTTGCTCCTTTGGCTTGCATGAGGAAGCCTGAGTGCATGTGTGTTGTGGAAGCCTATTGTTGCCATGAGTTGAAACACATTTCTTATTGCATTGTGGTTGGGGCTCGGGGGCCAATGAAGAAGGATGGCTTCTCCTTTTCATTGGATGTCTTGGTTGGGTGGAGAGCGTTTCCTTTCCCCGCCTTTGTTGTGATCAAATTGGAAAATGGAGGATCTTCATGTTGTTGTACTAGAGCAAAGGAAAAAGACAAGTTTGACAGTCCTTGTTGAGATTATTTCTTATTGTAACCTTTTTCCCACTTGAAGTGGATGACCTTGTATATTATTTGTGATGGAAAGATGTTTTGTATTGGCTATGAAAGCTGTAATTCGAAATGTGAAAGAGATATATGTTAGTGCAAAATCACAGCACCCCCAAATGAGTTCTATAGATCTGATTTTCTAAGGCAGAGTCATTTGGTGTGATCCACATAACATTGAACTTTCCCCAAGGTGTGGGACCTTGCAAATGGAAAAGCTCTCCAAATTAAAGGTTGGTTCCTATTCCTCTATTTAGGTGCATACGTGAGAACTTGTAGAGGATCTATCTCTATACCTAATCTAAAATTTTCCAAGGAGACAAGGATAAAAAGGGATATAAGAAATAAGAAATGACTAAACTACAAGGTGATGCACCGAAGGAATGATGAACATTAGTTTTGTTGATAGACACAAACCAACAAAATACATACAATAATCAAGCACAAATAACCAGATTTATAATGAAAGACCAGATGTGAGCAGAAGAGACAGAAAGGATCTAGAATCGATCACAAATGTGTTTTATTGCTCTGCAGATTGATACAATGCATTACAAAACAGCCAGGAGGCAAGAACATACTACAATTTTAATGGAAGGCCTGAACTCCACGAATTCCTTTGCTAGAAGGAAAAGGAAGCTGTAAACAAAAGAATGTCCAACCCTTTACAATGAATCTTGCCCCTGTATTTATATATTCAATTAGAGAGAAGCAGGAAATCAAGATGAAACTCAACCACTGTCGTTAATGTCTCTGATAAAATCTACCCCCAAATCTGTCTTGATTGCCTCAACCACTAGTTCGGCACCTTTAAGGGAGGAGAAACGGTGGAACAGATCAAATCCGATCTAGTTGTTGAGGCAGATGGATCCCGTATTAATGGCCCTTGAAGATGTTTCCTCCATTTTTCACCTACTAAGGCCTGAAAAAATGAATTTTTATCTTTCCATGGTGTAGAAGACGTCGAGACACTTCCAATGGTGTCATATTTGTAATATTTCAAGCCCTAAGTTGAAAGATATGCCCCTTCAAAGTTTGTATCGAGTCCATACAAATGGGCGGAAAACAATTTGAAAAATGGGTCCCCCTTTACATATGGGACACATGGCAGCTAGATTAGGGCAAAAATTGGGTTCACGGGTCCGTAATTTATCCTTTTCCTTTTTCCACAAAAAATAAAACTCAAAAACCCCCGTGGCCCCGCTGCTTCGCTTGGACACGTGGCACTCTTTGGTTGGCTAGGGAGATGTGCTTCCATCTTTTCCTTTGTGCCTTTTTGACAAAAGGAAAATTTTCACCTTTTCCTCCGACTCCTGCTTTGGCTTTGACTCGGCTCAAACTCTGACCTATTCCCTTGGGTGGAGTTGCGGCCTATTTTGTGACTTTTATCCTTTTGGGATAACAAGGGGCAAAAAACCAACTTTTTCCCCAACGACCTACTTTCCTTGACTCAGGCCCAAATGCTGACCTTTTTCCTTGGGTGGAGTTACGGCCTATTTTGTGACTTTTGGCTAAGTATTTTGCTTAGCGGGCATATCTCTTGACCTAGGACACGCGGCAGCTTGGCACTCATTTGGGAATCTTCTCTCTCTTCAATCCTTAAATCAATGCCATTTAGACACTTGCTAGCCTCTCGCTAGTCTACCCCTTCTTTTCGATCTTTGGTATTCCATGGTTGAGTCTACCTATAACTTGAAAAATGGATTTAAGACATGGAAACAACTCGACAGAGTTGTTTCTTTTACACAGGGTCCTTTAGTCTCTCTCAGCCCCCGCCACTCCATTATTGAATCCTTTTGTGACCAATTTGCAAATATGAATGAGCTTTCTCAGGTTCTTTCTATGTGGGATCATGACTGATCCAATAGTCGGCCCGGGGCAAAATATGGATAAAAATTTGGCAACTCACAGGGGTATCTTCCTGCTAAATGAAAAGACCAATTACCTTGTCATATCCGTTAGGCATGGAGTCAAGAACAATGATCCGATACTGATTCTACCTCTATTCATGAGCCTAGCTATTTGCACTCTCAATTTTCATAAGAAATCTCGAAATGAAGTTTTCTGAGAGTAAAAAATTGTTTTGACCTAGGGCTTCATCTGTTTCTCTAAATGGACTGCACAAGAGAAACAAAACAACACCACAACTATCTACAAAATTTGAAATCATACATGCTCCAAATAGAACATGTAGAGCATGCAAAGCACTTAGGAGAAAAGTAACCTACACTATAGCAATGTGATGTGCACAAGAACTTAGAGGAAAGAGAAACTAAACTAATATACAGGGTGAGAACTTCCCTTCAAGAAGAATGTTTAAGATAGATTCCATTTACTAGAATCTACAATTCCTCTCCATCCAACGTAGACAATTAGAAAGCATTGCTACTTTTGCATCTTGTGACCATATAGGGGCCACTCCAGATGGCATCGAACTTGGAATGCCTTCCTAGTTTTGTTTATCTCGCATCCCATTTCAAAACCAGGTCTCCTACCTAGAAGGTCCTTATTTTTCCTTCTTTTCAAAGCATCTCTTGATTGAGGCTTGATTCTTCTCTATTTCCTAGAGTGCATGCTCTCTGGCTTCTTCTAATTCTATCAGCTCCACATACCTGGCCTCCATCAGTTCAAATTCAGACATCTCTAGCTGCTTCACGAGCTCCAATGCGGATAACTCAAGTTATATAGACAACACTTTGCCTCTTTCCTATAGATAAGTTTGAATGGAGAGCTACATGTGGATCTCTTGGATGTTATCTTATCGGCCCATAAGGCTGATTTGAGCTTTGTGTGCCGTGTTCTCGACTCTCATCAAGAGTTCTTCTGGATGATCTTTAGCAGGTTCTTGTTTGTGGACTCAACTTGGCCATTACCTTGAGGGTAATAGTTTGAGGAAGTGCTCAAGTAAGTCCCATTCTTAACAGCCCATCATGTGATCTTGGAACCTATGAATTCCAATGCATTGTCTGATATAATGGTGGCTAGCACTCCAAATCTGGTCACTATCCCTTCATAAAATCTAGTATACTAGACTCATTAGCTTCCTTGAGTGTCACTACCTCGGTCCACTTGGTGAAATAATATGTTGCTTTGTCGAATCCATTTGTGGCCTTGGCTTGAATTTGGATTGATGACTCCAATGAAGTCCAATCCCCATTGCATGAAAGGTTGGTCAACTGAAATTGGGTGTAATGGAAGTGCTGCTAGCCTTTCCTTGCCTTTGAAGAATGCACAATTCTTACACTTTTTGATCCATGCATAGCAGTCACTAAACACTCGGGCCAATAATAACCCGCCTTCATGATCTTGAGTGTTGTCACCCTTGGAGAAAAATGGCCTCCAGCTGCTTCAACATGGAATTCTTGTAACACCCTCTCAACCTAATCTGTCTCAATGCATCTCAACATAATGCCATTGATGTCTCTTTTGAATAAGACACCATCAATAAGAACATATGGGATGGCTTGTAGTCTAAAATGTCTCCTTTTTTCTTTACTCATCCCATGAGGACACAGGCCTTGTTTGAAGGAAGTGCACCATGTCTTGAGTCTAATAAGGAGTAGGTACATCATCATTTCCTTCTTCTTGATTATCTTATAGAACAAAAACAACCTCCTTTTCACTGTTTGCTTCATCTTGTTGACCTGAGGCTAGTTGTTCACACAACCCCTTCCCATAGACCAGCTTAGTGACCTTGATCTCAATGTCATATTCCATGACACGAGTGATCCATCCTGCACATTTTTCATTCAAATCCTTGCTGAGAAGGAATTCTTTAACTCCCGCATGGGAGACCAACAATTGGATTTTATTATTTGAAACCAGATGCTTAAACTTCTTTAATCCTCTGATTACTGCCAGGACTTTCTTTTCAATGGAGTATCTCACTTCATAGTCTTCCATACCTTGACTAAAGAAAGCAATTGGTTGTTTTGTACCTTCTTTGTTCTATGAACTAAGATTGCAGAAATTGTGTCACTGCCACCAAAGGCATATAGTATGAAGTCTTTAGAGAAATCTGGATTCACAAGAGTTGGGGCTTGTGATATAGCTTCTTTGATGGCCTCAAATATTTCCTTTCCTTCAGATTGTCCACCTAAATGCTAAGCTCTTCTTCAACATCAACATTATTGGCTTAACAAGGGCAGCAAAGTTTGGTACAAACCTATGGACAAAATTAATTTTGTTAGGAAATAAGAGATAAAATATGCGGAATAATCCCTTACAGAATCGCAACAGTAGAAACTAATATGCAAAAAATATTACAGATCTCAAATAAAAGTACAGAATAAATAACACAACACAGAGAGACAAGATTTAACGTGGTTCACCCAATTTGGGCTACGTCCACCAAGAATCACTTGCTCAGATTTTATTACAAGCCTCCACTCTCTCAATACAATACCCAGATCCGTTTGGAGCTATGCTCAACAAACTCTACAAAATTCACACCCGAATTCAAAACACATCTGCAATACATTTGCTTGTACATCTATCATATGCATAAGACCATATAAATAGACAACTGCTTAAGCAATTTTACAAAACCGTGGGTATCAAAACCATGGGCAAAACCCGTCCCATAAACCTATGGGTCAAAAAACTCGCCCATATGAGAAGAGCACGTTTCCCGATATGTTGGGTGCATTTTTCGAGGCCAAAAATTTACGCCTAAAAAAAAAAATTGGGGCCGCGCGCCTCGAACCCTCCTTATCAGTGGGTGTGCCCCCCAAACCCCTCGCTACTGGGGCTGCCACCCCCGGACCCCCGCTCGGGGCCCGGCCCGGCCCCGAACCCCGGCGAGGATACATGAAAAGTGTACAATACTCTTAGTGTACAATCTTCAACACTTTCACACATGAAAACAGGCTCCACAACCTAACAATCTCCCACTTGGAGACTAGTTTTCCTCTGAGCAAGCTTCTCAACCCTTCACTAGTTTCTGTGAAGACCAACCAAAGCTAAACACAACTTTAGTTTTTCCCTTGTGACCACCTTGGTCATCATGTCTGCAGGATTCTGACTGGTATGAATCTTCTCCAACTTCAACTTCTCTTCCTCCAAAGTTGTCCTAATGAAATGGTACCTTAACTGTATATGCTTCGTCCTGGAGTGGAAAGCAGAGTTCTTAGCTAGGTGTATAGCACTCTGACTATCACTATACAGCTTACATTCCTCCTGCTTATGTTGTAACTCCTCAAGCAATTGTTGTAGCCAAATCATCTCTTTGCTTGCCTCTGTTGCAGCAACATACTCAGCCTCCATGGTTGACAAAGCCACCAACTTCTATAGTCGTGAAATCCAACTCACTATTGTCCCACCTACAGTGTAAATATAACCTATTGTGCTCCTCCTGCTGTCTACATCTCTAGCCATGTCTGAATCTACATAACCACGTAAAGTGGTGTCTAATCCACTGTAGCACAAAATTGCCCCCATGGTTCCTCTCAAATACCGAAGGATCCACTTTACTGCTTTCCAATGCTCTTTACCTGGATCACTCATAAATATACTCACATCTCCCACTACATGGGCAATATCAGGCCTAGTGCACACCATAACATACATCAAACTGCCAACCGCTAATGAGTAAGGTACCTTGGACATCTGGTTTCTTACCTACTCTGTCTTGGGACATTGCTCCTTTGATAACTTAAAATGGCCTGCCAAAGGAGTCCCAACCGGTTTAGCATCCTGCATGTTAAACCTATCCAATACCTTCTTAATGTACTCTTCTTGAGATAAAGTCAGCTTCCGTTCCTTCCTATCCCGATTTATTCTCATACCAAGGATTTGTCTGGCTGCCCCCAAATCCTTCATATCAAAGGATTCACTTAGTTGTTTCTTGAGTACTTTTATTTCCTGCATGTTTTTACCTGCAACCAATATGTCATCTACATACAAACACAAGATAATATAACTTCCATCCTCAAATTTCTTTGTATACACGTAATGGTCAGAATGACATCTAATATAACCTTGCTCCATCATGAAGCTATCAAACTTCTTATACCATTGACGTGGAGCTTGTTTTAGGCCATACAAGCTCTTCTTCAGTTTGCACACCATCTCCTCTTTACCTTTGACTTCATATCCTTCTAGCTACTGCATATATAGCTCCTCCTCCAAATCACCATGGAGAAATGTAGTCTTTACATCTAACTGTTCTAAGTGCAAGTCTTCTGCTACCACTATTCCAAGAACAGTTCTGATAGAAGTCATTTTTACTACATGAGAAAAAATCTCATCAAAATCTATACCTTGTTTCTGTGCAAACCCTTGACCACCAACCAGGCCTTATATCTTTTCTTTCCTCCTTCTTCATCTTTAACTCTGTACACCCACTTGTTCTGCAATGCTCTTTTGCCTTCCAGTAGCTTCACCAAATCCCAAGTCTGGTTCTCCATGAGAGACTTATGCTCCTCATCCATGGCTTGCTCCCACTTCTTACTGGCATCTACCTGCATTGCTTCATCAAAGCTCTTTGGCTCTCCACTATCAGTGAGTAATAAATAATAAAGAGAAGGAGAAAAACGTTCATGTTCTTTTCTTACCCTAGAAGACCTCCTCACTGTAGGAGTTTGGGGTTCCTGTTGAGTAGGTTCCTGAACTGATTCATGGGTCACTTTCCCATCCGGAAGATCCTCTACCACTGCATATTCTTTCTTGGATTCTTCCCTGTTTTCCTGTAACTGTTGCTTATACATGACTTTCTCATTAAAGACCACATCCCTAGACCGAATGATTTTCTTGTCCTTAATACTCCAACATTTAAATCCAAAGTCATCACCGCCATAACCAATGAAAGTACATTTTTCTGATTTAGCCTCTAGCTTGGTCCTATCATCCTTGTCTATATGAACAAACACCTCACATCCAAAGACTAAGAAATGAATAATCAACTTTCTTACCATACCATGCCTCCTCAGGTATGCCTCCATCCAAGGAACTTGAGGGTCCTCTGTTTATCAAGTACACAGCTGTGCTCACCGCTTCTACCCAAAAAGAAAGAGGCAGTCCTGCATGTAACCTCATGCTCCTAGCACGTTCCATTATTGTTTTGTTCATCCTTTTTGATACCCCATTCTGCTGCGGAGTTCCTGGAACCGTCTTTTGCCTGCGGATTCCATTCTTAGAACAGTAATCATCAAATTCATTGCTGCAATACTCCCCTCCATTATCTGACCTGAGACATTTTAGCTTAAGACCTATTTCATTCTCTACCAAGGCTTTCCATTTAATAAAAGTGTCAAATACATCAGATTTTTTTCTAATACAATAAACCCAAACTTTCCTTGTTGCATCATCAATAAAAGTAACATAATAACTTGAACCCTTAAGAGATGATACCCGAGCCAGCCCCCACACATCGAATGTACTAGCTCTAACTTAATCTCTTTCTTCGTAGGTCCAACCTTGAGAAACCTTACTCTCTTTGTTTCCCATATATGTAGTTCTCGCAGAAATCCAAACTCTGTTTACGTATATCCAAGCAAATTCTTCTTTATGATGTTCATTCCCTTATGGCTCATATGACCGAGCCTATAGTGCCATAATGTTGTATCTCGCATCCGAAGCCACAAGATTACAATCATTAATACTATTAGTGGTTAAATACAAGGTTCCAACCCTCTTACCTCTTGCCACCATAAGAGCACCCTTGGTAACATTCCAAGAGTTAGTCAGTAAATATCACGATCACAACCATCACTTCCCAACTGCCCTACTGATATCAAATTTCATCTTAATGTAGGCACATGTCTAACATCCTTCAATAGTCAAGTATTCCCATTCTGCATCTTAACCTAAACAGAACCTTTTCCAACTATGCTGTAAGGCTCATCATCACCAAGAAAAACATGCCCAAAATCTCCTTGAACATAATCAACAAAATAATGCCTATGTGGAGAAGCATGGAAAGAAGCCCCTAAATCTAAAACCAAAGATTCAGTAATATTGTGCAAAGAGAGAATCAAAGCATCCTGACATACATTACTCGTTGCCACATTTGCCTCCTTGTTTTCTTCATGTTGTTTCTTCTTATCCCAAAGCTCCCAACAGTCCTTCTTTGCATGCCCAGGCTTTCCACAATTCCAGCATACAATCTTGTTCTTGGATTTTGACCTTGCCCGATCTTTTGATTTTCCATGGTTTCCTCTATTCTTCTGTCTCCCTCTAGTTTCCACTGTCAAAGCATTCCCTGAAGTAGAATATTCCCCGGAGATTTTTCTTCGCATTTCCTCGCTTAGAATCACCCCTACAACATCCTCAAACTTCAACTTTGAGTTAGCTGGAACCGAGTTACTTACCGCCATTACCAGGCTATTCCAACTCTCAGGTAAAGAGCACAGAATTAATAAAGCCCTAACTTCTTCATCAAATTCTATTGTAACCGAAGCTAGCATATTCACAACCGTATTGAAATCATTTAAATGATCTGCTATTGAACTATTCTCAGACATCTTCATATTAAACAACTTTTTCCTTAAAAATATCTTGATAGAGGCAGAGGGTTTTTCATATAGCTTCCCTAATGCATCCATTAGATCTTTTGTAGTCTTTTCCTTTGAAACATTAAATAATACCAAAGATGCAAGACACAGCCAGATTATCCCAAGTGCCTTCCTATCCAACAAATCCCATTCCGCATCTGTCATACTCGAGGGTTTGTTCACCTTCTCAGACAACGAAGTATAAAGATCCTTTTGATAAAGGTAATCTTCCATCTGCATCTTCTAAAGACTGAAATTCTTCCCGTTGAATTTATCAACCCTAGATCTTCCATCATCTGCCATAGCTCCCACTCGTGCTAAAAACTTTCCTGCCGATTCAACACTTCAACAAACCAAACCAGGCTTTGATACCAATTGTTAGGAAATAAGAGATAAAATATGCGGAATAATCCCTTACAAAATCGCAACAGTAGAAACTAATATGCAGAAAATATTACAGATCTCAAATAAAAGTGTAGAATAAATAACACAACATAGAGAGACAAGATTTAATGTGGTTCACCCAATTTGGGCTACGTCCACCAAGAATCACTTGCTCAGATTTTATTACAAGCCTCCACTCTCTCAATACAATACCCAGATCCGTTTGGAGCTATGCTCAACAAACTCTATAGAATTCACACCCGAATTCAAAACACATCTGCAATACATTTACTTGTACATCTATCATATGCATAAGACCATATAAATAGACAACTGCTTAAGTAGTTTTACAAAATCGTGGGTATCAAAACCATGGGCAAAACCCGTCCCATAAACCTATGGGTCAAAAAAATCACCCATATGAGAAGAGCACGTTTCCTAATATGTCGGGTGCATTTTTCGAGGCCAAAAAAATTTACGCCTACAAAAAAATTTCGGGGGTTGTGCCCCCAAACCCTCTACCGGGGCTACCACCCTCGACCCCCGCTCGGGGCCGGCTTGCTCCGATCCCCGCGAGGATACATGAAAAGTGTACAGTACTCTTAGTGTACAGTCTTCAACACTTTCACTCATGAAAACAGGCTCCACAACCTAACAAATTTTTCCCAAGAAGCTTTGAAGAGCTTTCTTGTGGCTTGGCAATGGCAATGCTCTTATTGCTTCAACTCTCTCCGGGTCAATTGCCAATCCTTCCTTTGATACAATATGGCCTAGAAGTCTACCCTCATGGGCCAAGAATACACATTTTTAGGGTTCAATGATACCCCAAAACTCCTGCATCTTTGAAACACCTGCCTTAGGTGGAAAAGGTGGTCTGCTACATTTTTGGAAAACACCATAATGTCATCCAAATAGATTAGTACTATTTTTTTGATCAACCCTTTGAACGCCATATCCATTGCCCTTTAGAAAGTGGCTCTGGCATTGGACAGTCCAAATGACATTTTTCTGTAGGCATAGGTGCCCCATTTGGTGGTGAAAGTTGTTTTGAACTAATCATCTTCTTTCACCATGATCTAGTTATACCCTGAGTAGCCATCTAGGAGGGAGAATCTCTCTGATCTAGACACTACTTGCAAGATCTACTCCATTGAAGGGAGTGGGTAGTGATCTTTGAGGGAGGCTCTGTTCAAGTCTCGAAAATCTACACACAACCTAATCTCTCCATTTTTCTTCCTGACTGGGACTAGGTTTGCAACCCAGCTTGAGTGTTTGATTAGAAATATGATACTTGCCTCTATTAGCTTGTTCAACTCTTTCTTCATCAGAGGCTCAATGTGTGGGTTGACTGGTCTCTACTTTTTCCTGATGGGCTGAGTAGTTGGATCTAGTTTGATTGTGTGTTGTGCTAGCTTTGGGTTGAACCCTCTTAGGTCTTCATAGCTCCAAGAAAATACATCTAGAAATTCTTGGCAAAGTTGTATGAATTCATACCTTTCTTTCTCAGTGGCCACTTTGCCAATTTGAAGTGTTTTGCCTTCTCCAACTGGTATTGACTCTGAATCTTCTCCCTTGATCTATATGTTAGCCTTCTCTTTTCTAAACTGATCATTAGGATTGAAAATAGACTCCAATGTCACTAAGCCTTTGGGGAGCTTGTTTGTATGTAGTTGTACTATTTGATTCCTGTATTGCTGCTCTAATCTACTTTGATTTCTAGCTGAGAATTCAACTTCTTCTTGCAAAAAATTAATGATCTGCTAATCATTCTTGAACACCTGCCAGCATGTGTTGTTATCTGGCACTTTATTGGCCTCACAACTATATGGATATGTGGTTGTTCTTTGTCTCTTTTGATGTTGTCAACCACATCAAACATTGCTCCAACTGCTACAAGTCTATCAACAGCTTCATTCTCCTTCCTGGGTATGGACACAATGTTGAAGGCCTTGAAATCCTCCATGAGATCCCATACCCTACTCTTGTAGTTCTTGAGCAAGTCATTTTTGACAGCATTAAGTCCTCTAACTTGATTGGCAACCAGTTCACTGTCACCGAACACTTGCAAGTTCTTGATTCCAAGCTTCCTTGCCCAATGAAGACCTTGGACCAAAGCTTCATATTCAACAGTGTTGTTTGAGCAGAAAACTGGAATCTAAAGGCTAAATAATATTTCATACCTTTGGGGGACACAATCATATCTCCTCCTCTAGCTCCTTGTCTACTCCTTGAGCCATCAAATAACAATTTTTGTACGTCATTGTCATCTTTATATTCTCGCTTAATTAGGTCTAGAAGAGGATGATTCTCTTCATGTAAATAGTAGACACCTAGCTTAAATTCTTCCATTTCCTTATAGGGGTTGAAAGCATGACTTTTTTGGCCCACTCATCGAGATTCAAGTTTGGGATACATCCCACCTTGGTATCTACTTCACAAGTGCTTAGGAGGTCTTCTTGATCAAAAGCTGAAGCAAATTGGGCATTGATTGCCTAGGCACATAAAATATAATCAACAATGGGCTCGATTTGATTGTGGCCTTTGCCCCATACCTTGTTCTAAAGAGCATGTGTGACCAATCAACAAGACAGATAGCCTCCAATTTTGGCAGTGAAGTCCCTGGACAAACACAAAGCAAAATGTGGTGGAAAATCTATGATTGATATGTTCTACAAAATAGTCACATTGGGGCAGGCATGCAGAGTGAGGCTCATATCCTTGATGATTCCAATAGTTTTCACCGATGTCCTATCTAATTACACTACCCCTCTAGAGATGACTTCATATTGGAGACCCAATTGATCAGCTATTTGCTTGGGCATTACTGGAACTACTTGCCCCATAATCAATCATACAATTGTGCACCAATTTGTCTCCAATAATCAATGAAACATAGAATGGAGGAGGTCTCAGGTTCTTACCTTGTTGTTCTCGATGGTTTTCCCCGGTTGAGCTATATTGGTAAGCACTTTCTCTTGTTGGTTAGGGGTGTGATTTGAGCTTGACCAATTTTGTATAGCAGTCTACAATAGATCCCTCTGCCCTGGAATGGCCAGTGACTCCCATAGTGAAATGTTCACACTTGTCCTCTTCATTTGCTCAATGATGTTGAATGAGCTATCCTTTTGTTGCCCCTTCCCAGGCACATTTTTCTCTTGCACCTGGGTTGTTACAACCGGTGCCTGAGTAGGTCTGGAAGGTGGCTTGGATTGACTTTACACATTGGGAGTTGTATTTTGAATGCCAATACCTTGCTGAGCGACGGAGGGTTGAGGATCACCTAAGCTTGGTGAATGTCCTTCTCCAATATTTCTCCTCTTAGACCATGTATTGACAGCTATACTTTGAGGAGTTTGATTCATTCCACAAAAGTCTTGACCTTGCAATTGACAAACATAGTTTCGTTTGGGGTCCCTCTTGTTGAGCTCCTTGTTGCTAACTTTCTTCATGGCTAGGTTCTTGTGACACACCAATGGTTTGCACCATCAAAGCCTGATTTAATGCACCATTGAAGCACATCGACTGATTATGTGGCTGATTACATGGGAAACACCATTCATACTCTTGTGTCATGTTATTCTGTGCTGGAACCAATCCCCTTGATGTTGAAACTGTGTTTAGGTCATATGACCTGAAAGGTCTAGCAGCTTGAGGTTTCCCTTGGTGTTGAATCTAATTTATAGCCTGGGTTGGTGGTCTATTTTGCTGATATGGGGTCTGGCTTGATACTGAGCTTGGGGCTAATATGGCCTAGAACTCTAAGCCTACTTTGTCTTTTAATGGTTACTAGCTCATTTCCTAGGTTTTGCAGTTGTTTCATCACTTCTTGAAGCTCCTTTGAGGTGTTAGATGATGAAGTGGAGGCTTCAGTTGAACTTTGACTCCTGGGGTGGGTATAGGAGCTAATGTGGGTGTTTGGCTGGTACATGGGTTTCCTAACTCGGGGTAAAGGGGCATGGATGGCCTAGGGGTAAGTTTTCTAGCCTGAATCAAATGGTTCTCAGCTCCTATGGAAAGGCTATAGGCTGCAGGTAAGGTTGTGCCCCCATTGACTGAATCATCAAAGAAATATCATAATTTAAAGCCCTAAGAAAGTATAAGAAGGCACCTTCATTAGTGGGCTTTACTGTTGTTGGAATCTGTCCCAAGTCTCGTTGAAATCTGAGGTTGAAATCCATCAGTTGCTCATTTGGGGCTCTCTTGATTGTTGTCAGTTGCTCCAACAAAGACAAGTTATCACCTTTTTCTCCAAACTGGTTGTGAAGAGTTGTGCACAACTGGTTCCAGTTTTGAATAGAGCCTGCCTCAAGGCTCTTGAACCATTGTGAAGCTTTACCTTTGAGTGAAGAGGCTAGCAACTTGACTGTAATATCCATCTCATGGATCTCATGGATTGTACAGACATTTGCAATATCTTGGACATGGTCACCAAGAGAAGTCTGGTTTTCCTAGTGAAATATGGGATGCTCTTTAATGTTGCAATCGGGACCGGATTTTGTGCATTCAGGGTGAGTGGGCTGCTGCTAGTGAAGTTGACATAAGGATTTGGCTGAGCCATTCTGATCAGCCTGAGTACCCTTCTTGTTTGAAAGAATGACCTACTAGGAGGAGGTGTTGATAAGGCTCTATTTGGGGGAGATGGAGACCTCTAGGCTCTTCTTCTTTTCCTTCTGTCTGGAGACAAGTGTATGTGTACAAATTGTCCTTCCTCTCTTGTTCTAGACCTTGTTTGTATCCTTCTCATGAACTTGCTTGGACTACTGAAACCAGTGGATTTGTTTCTTTTGGAGTCACCAGATGTACAATTTTAAAACTTCTTAAAAGTTAGAATCACAACAAGTGCACATCAATCTTACTGTAATAAGATGGAGACTTCTCTGTCCCACTGGGCATGCCAAAATTGTTAGTGCAAAATCACAGCACCCCCAAATGAGTTCTATAGACCTTATTTTCTAAGGCAAAGTCATTTGGTGTGATCTGCATAACATTGAACTTTCCCCAAGGTGTGGGACCTTACAAATGGAAAAGCTCTCCAGATTAAAGGTTGGTTCTTATTCCTCTGTTTAGGTGCATACGTGAGAACTTGCAGAGGATCTATCTCTATACCTAATCTAAAATTTTCCAAGGAGACAAGGATAAAAAGGGATATAAGAAATAAGAAATGACTAAACTACAAGGTGATGCACCGAAGGAATGATGAACATTAGTTTTGTTGATAGACACAAACCAACAAAATACATACAATAATCAAGCACAGATAACCAGATTTATAATGAAAGACCAAATGCAAGCAAAAGAGACAGAAAGGATCTAGAATTGATCACAAACATGTTTTATTGCTCTGCAGATTGATACAATGCATTACAAAATAGCCAGGAGGCAAGAACATACTGTAATTTTAATGGAAGGCCTGAACTCCATGAATTCCTTTGCTAGAAGGAAAAGGGAGCCTGCAAAACAAAAGAATGTCCAACCCTTTACAATGAATCTTGCCCCTGTATTTATATATTCAATCAAAGAGAAGAAAGAGAGAGAGAATCGGAAAGCAGGTCGAAACTCAACCACTTTGTCGTTAATGCCTCTGATAAAATCTACCCCCAAATCCATCTTGATTGCCTCAACCACTAGTTCCACACCTTGAAGGGAGGAGAAATGACAGAACAGATCAAATCCAATCTGGTTGTTCAGGGAGATGGATCCCACATTAATGGCCCTTGAAGATGTTTCCTCCATTTTTCACCTACCAAGGCCTAAAAATGAATTTTTATCTTTCCATGGTGTAGAAGACATCGAGACGCTTCCAACAGTGTCAGATTTGCAATATTTTGAGCCCTGAGTCAAAATATATGCCCCTTCAAATTTTGTATCGAGTCCGTACAAATGGGCGGAAAACAATTTGAAAAATGGGTCCCCTTTATATATGGGACACGTGGCAGCCAGATTAGGGCAAAAATTAGGTTCACGGGTCCGTAATTTATCCTTTTCCCTTTTTCCACAAAAACACAAAACTCAAAAAAACCCCTACGGCCCCGCTGCTTCACTTGGACACATGGCACTCTTTGGTTGGCTGGGGAGATGCGCTTCCATATTTTCCTTTGTGCCTTTTTTGACAAAAGGAAATTTTTCACCTTTTCCTCCGACTCCCCACTTTGGCTTTGACTCGGGCTCAAATGCTGACCTTTTCCCTTGGGTGGAGTTACGGCCTATTTTGTGACTTTTATCCTTTTGGGATAACAAGGGAAAAAAACCAACTTTTTCCCCAATGGCCCACTTTCCTTGACTCGGGCCCAAACGCTAACATTTTTCCTTGGGTGGAGTTGTGGCCTATTTTGTGACTTTTGGCTAAGTCTTTTGCTTGGCGGGGCATATCTCTTGACTGGGACACGCGGCAGCCTAGTGCTTGTTTGGGAACCTTCTCTCTCTTCAATCCTTGAATCAACACCATTTAGACACTTGGTAGCCTCCGCCGGTCTGCCCCTTCTTTTTTGAGACTGGTATTCCACGGTTGAGTCTACCTATAACTTGAAAAATGGATTTAAGACATGGAAACGGCTCGACAAAGTCATTTCTTTTACACAGGGTCCTTTAGTCTCTCTCGGCCCCTGCCACTCCATTGTTGAATCCTTTTGTGACCAGTTAGCAAATCTGAACAAGCTTTCTCATGTTCTTTCTATGTGAGGTCATGATTGATCCAATATTTGGCTCGGGGGTGAAATATGGATAGCAATATACTCTGTCTTCTATTTTTTGAATGAATGAGAAAGAAATTGTATTTTGTATATTGAAATTTAGGAATGAAAGAAGAAGTTGTAAAGGTATATTTTTAATCAATAAAAGATTGTATTACTTTTCTCAACTGGCATTATTAGGTATTGAAATCTGATTGTTGAATGTATTTTGAAGTTTTTTTGGAAAGAGGAAAAAGTGAATACGTATGGAGAAATGTCATAATGCTCTGTTCTTTAGAAATGAATGTTTTAGAAATCAGAATTGTAATTTGGCATTTGAATACCTTGCTTGAATCAACTTAATAGGTTAGAATTGGTTTTGGAATGAATTTTTTTTAAAACTTAGAAGATGATAAATGAAAATAGACCCATTCGAATCTGATCTCTGTTAGATAAATTTCAAACTCGAAAATTAATTAGCAAATTGAACAGAATGACCCTGCAACATCAGAAAGACAAAATTAAATACCGAATGGGACTTGTAAGATCAAAACGACCCCAAATGAACTAAAACACTTAAGAAATTTCCATCAAACCTTTCAAAACAGGCAAAAGAAAAATTGCAGACTCCTTGTATAAATTGAAAAAAAAATGAATTGCAAATCAATCAAACCTTTTAACCTTGTAATATATCCTAAAAGCTTCCAAGTAAAATCCTCCATGCCTGTTGGGCATGTTGAGAAAGAGTTAATGGAAAATTTGAGTGAAATTTATAAGTTAAAAAGACCAGTTCACTTCCTAAGTGACAACAAAACGTTTTCTCAAAATTTACCCTTCAAAACTCATCAAAATTATAATCTTGAGTTTCTTGTGCAAAGAGGACTTTGAGATATTTCCAAAAAGTCCTCATTTTCCAAAAATGAGCTTCCAATCAAAATTTATGGCCTTCTGAAGTTTTTACTTCATTTCGGGCTCAAAATAATAATAATAATAATCTAACTGTCAAAATTTAAATTATTAAAATATTCATTAGCGGACCGGCGGATTAAAACCTATCTTTTTCGGTTTTACCCAAAGGGCGCAAAAATCATGAAGTTTCTCGCTGCCCGCCGCCCAAACCTTCTTTCCTTGACAAAAAAACTATGTCCAAAAAGTTCTTTTGGAAAAAAATTTCTCCATGGCCCCGCATCCCCGCAACCAATCATTGACTAACATGTGGCTTACTGAGGCGTTGGCGGAGGCGCGGATCCTTTTTTTTGCCTTAGCGCTTCAAAAGAAAATTTGGTAAAATTCCCAAATTTTCCCCATAGACCCGTGGCCAATGGCTGATGACACATGTCTCCACGATGCATCGGCAGACGTATGTGAGTGTTTGGAAGCTTTATGCTTCAAAAGACAATTTTTCCCAAATCTCCCGCCGAACCACCAATCCACATCTTATGAATGTCTGACACGTGGTGTCATGAGACACCGACAGAGGTGCGGGTGGGTTTTAATCCCTTGCACCTTTTTAATCCTTAAGGCAAAAATGCTTGTTTGTCCCCACTAACCCGCTTCCCGCATTGGCTTAGAACATGCCACGTGTCCTTGCGGCCCAGTGTATAGTTTTGTTTTCGAGCACAGAGTCCCACCGCAAACTCGCAGGCGCCTGGGGTAAAGTTCACTTTTCACCCAAGCACCAAGAATCCAACTTTCCTCCCCAACTCCGCCGACTCGAACACCCTTGGGGAAAAATTTCTCCCCTAGGCCCACAAGCCTCGCCTTTGGGGAAAATTTTCTTCCCAAGGCCCGCCGCCCATAACTTGAGTTTTATAGGGAGTTAGAAGGACTTCCTTATATCTCTGGAAAGGGGAAGAAATTTCCTATCTAATGGAATGGTGTTTAGGATTTTTTTAGTGTGGGAAATATGAGAAAAAAACTAGTTTGAATCTTTTAGGTCAGTATGTGGGTGGGTAAGAGGAAAATTACCTTCCTTATTTTCAATGTGTATTTCTAAAAGTATGAGTTGACCATTTTGGGGCCACCTTATGGGGCAAGGGATGTTTTTCCTACCCCCTTGTAATGAGAGCTTGTTTTATTGTTTTGGCCCATGTAGCCCTCTAAGTGTAATTAAGAAATATTTAACCCTAGTGTTAATTTAATCTGATTATTAAATTAACACCTAAAGGAAATTTAAACTATACTTGGTTAATTATACCCACTAATTGTAATGTGGTCTTTTATATGTTGTTCCAATGGAAAACCTTATCTTCTTAACATGATTGACCTTGATGTACTTCCTTGTGTCAACTGTTGCTTCGAGGCTTGTTTGTAGCCTCACCTTGAACAAAAAAATCATTAATTTTTCCTAATTAATCTAGGTTGTTCATGGGTCTCGAGTGGGAGTTTTAGCGGGTGTTGCACTTAGGATATGGTGACCACTGAAGAAATTTGAAGATGAATTTCTAATAAACTCATTTAGGGTAGTTGTCATACATGGTTTTTAGAATATACTCAACAAATTTCAATTCGTGGTGATAACAAAAATAAGTTTTCCATCCATGGTGGCCTAAACTGTAGTTCGATGCGAAAAGAGGGAAAGAAAAAGGAGGAGTAGAAGCGTCGGAATGATGTAAAGAATAAAAACAAACCAAAAAATAAAGAAATCATGTATTTTCCTAGCAGCTACAAGTAATTATAGCAATTGATGACGAGTTAGAAAACCAAAATCTTCAATTGTTGATACCCCTTTACTACTGTTATTGCCACATCAATCGCTCGTAACACCGCGTACTAATTCATAATAGGTTACTTATGGATCTTTTGCAACACAAAATTTTTATTTGTGTCAACCAAAAAGTTATGCTTTGCATAAATTTGTGGATTGAAACATGTCTTGTTAATTTTCCTCTAAGTAGGTGTATTCATTTGAACTAGTCCTAGTGATTGCAATTTGGGAATGAACTCGAGCTTCCCCTCTGACCCCATGCCTAAAAATTTCATACATTTACAAACGACAAAAGGGGTGATGAACCTGCAAATAAAAATTAATTTAAGGAAAGAGAATCAAGAGTGAGCAACAAATAAAATTACTTGAGCAATCGTCGCACCCAAGGCATGTTTAATGGAGACTTGCAGGTTTCTAATTTCTATACATCCTTGATCTACCTCAAACCTAAGCATGCACAATTGTGGAAAAATTAAAGAAGAAGAAGATGTTTGAGGTTACATGGCGAAGCGAATTGAAAGGCGTATACAAGTTGCAAAGCAATGTTTCGTTAATGGAGCGGTAGTGGGCGAAGATAATGTGAGTTTAAAAGGTGAGGGAATGCAGAATGGAGCTCATACTCTTTACGATGTGCTCGCCCTCTCGCATGTCTCGTGCTCATGATATTGTCACCCTAAAGAATATACTCATATTTTTGGGATCCATGGACACCTAAACTTTTTCCATCCATGGACACCTAAACTATAGCGTCAAAATGATGTAAAGCAGAAAACAAACCGAGAAAATAAAGAAATTGTGCATTTTCCTAGCAACTACGAGTAATGATAGCAATTGATGATGATTTGGAGAACCTCGAGCTTCAATTGTTAAAACCCTTTACTCTCATGTTTCCAGATCATTTACTCAAAACACTTTAGGGCTAAGTGACTCATAATAGGTTGATTATTGATCTTTTCCAACACAAAATTTATCTATGTGTCAACCACAAAGTCATGCTTTGCGCAAATCATTGTTTGAAACATGTCTTTTTAGTGGCCCTATTAACTACATCATCGACATTATTTACGATTAATCGTTCTTGTCCACCTGGTTTATCTTTACTTGTCGTCAACAACTTTGACGATGCATGATGCTTTATTTTCTTTTTCAATTTCCTCTTCCACTCACCATTATTTCTCTTTTGGCATTATCATCGCACACCTCACGTGCGATTGCTAGTTTATATTTATTTTAAGTTGACTTTTTATTATTTTTTTAACTTAAATTATATTTTAATTTTCTTTCATTTTTGTAATTTATTAATTTATTAATTTTTTTCATTTTAAAAATATTTATTGAGTTTCATTTAAATGTTTATTATTTTGTAATTTTTAATTTTTTTTTATTGTTTAACACTTTTGACCGATCCTAGCGGGGTTCTTGGGTCCCCTCCCTTAACAATTTCTAGTGACTAGATGTAACAATTCAAAGCACAATCCCAACGATACAAGCCAAACCAAGACGAGCCATTGACCGCCATCCTAGCCACAAGTTACACCAAGCTAAGACTACCACCGCTGGAGAAGAGAAACCGACTCCACCACCAACGATGTTAATACCACCACCGCCATGAAGAAATGTCGCTAAGCCAACTCACTACACGACTAGCCATTATCCAGTGTCCGCCACCGCCAGAGAAGAACATCGATTGAAACCACCGGTGGTGTGTCAACCACCACCATTGATAACCATCCTCGAAGGGGATTGAACTTGGGTGGATTCGAACCCAACCGCTCGCCTTAACCGTCCACCCAAACCCCATCGGCTTTAATTTTTAATTTTTAGTATTAATTAATTTTTCAATTATAATTATTGTTTTATTTTTATCAATTTTTATTAATTTGCATTTGTAGTCTTCTATTTTTTATTTTTTATTAATTTTCATTTGTTTTTTAATTTTAATAATTTGTAAATTAAATTTTTAATAATTTACATTATTTTTAATCCTTATTAATTTTGTTAATTTTTAAATTTTTAAATTTTAATATTTAAATATTTTATTGTTTTATTATTTTTAATATTTTTCATTGTAAATATTTATTATTGATTTTTTATTAAATGTTAAGTATTTTATTAATTTTTAATTTTTAATTTAATTTTTTGAATTTTAACTAATATTAAATTTTCTATTAATTTTTATTTTTAATGATTTTCTTTTTAACGTTTGGTATTTTAATTTATGTTTATTTTAAGTTGACTTTTTTGTTATTTTATTTAATTTTTATATTATTTAATTTTTTATTTTTTAAAAAATAAATTTTTAATTTTATTGATTTTCTTTTAAATGTTAAGTCTATTTTATTGATTTTCTTTTAAATATTAAGTCTATTTAATTTTTTTATTTTTATTTATATTAATCTCTATTTTCTTTTCATTCAATTTTTTATTAATTTTAAATTTTAATTTTAGTTTTGTAATTTTATTTTTACATCTTTTATTAATTATAGAATTGTGAAAATATATTTTTATCAATTTTAGAATTGTAATTTTATTCTTTAATTTTTTTATTGATTTTATTTTTTAATATTTATTATTTTTATTATTATTATTATTTTAGTTGACTTTTCATTATTTTTAATTAACTTCTTTTAATTTTTTAATTTAATTTTAATTTTTATTAATTTAATTTTTATTTTTTAATTTTTATTGACTTTCTTTTAATTTAAGATTTTTTAAATTTATTTTTAATATTCTATTAAATTATAATTTATTTTTATTTATTTTTAATATTCTACTAAATTATAAAAATTAAAAATTAAAATATTGTAAATAAAATTTAGTAAAAATTAAATTTTAAAAATCAATAAATAATACATTTAAAATTAATAAAAATTTAAATATCAATAAAATTTAAAAATTAATACAAAATACAAATTAATAGAAATTAATAATTATTGAGAAAAATTAATTTTCATTAAAAAATTAAAATATAAAATTAACAATGATAAAAGATAATAATTTATTTGAAATAAAAATTACTTAAATTTTAAAGACTCTATATTAAATTTTAATTTTATTATTAATTTGAAAAACTTATTGTTAATATTATTAATAATAATAACTACTATTTTGGATGGAGGACTTTCACGAAAAAAGGAGAAGGGGCCGACAAAGGAAAATTTCAAAATGTGGAAAGACAGGATTTTGCTTCTGCTTCCCCTGGTTCGATACCAAATGCATGGGTGGGATCTTCACTGGCCAAGGAAGAAAAATCTCCCGAGTGAACAGGGTCCTCGGACATGATACTAACCTCCCCTCCCCATCCTAATTTGTGCCTGTATGGGAAAAAATGGCCCTTCTCTACATATCCTGGATGATGTGGTGTATAGGGAAAAAATAGGTATGAATTTTCTCTCATCGGATGCTTTCTTGCATCGGACCAAACATTGATTCTGTGAGGGCCTATGCAAGAAGAAAATGTGCACCTCTCGAGGGTATTGAGGTGGTTGCCATCTCCAATAGATTTTTCCTCTTTCAGTTTAGAGCGTAAGATGAATATCATAAAGTGATTAATGGTGGCCCTTGGTTTTTGGTGAAATTGTTTGTCACTTAACTAGATGACACCCAAGCATGGACTTGTGAAATATCATGCACCTAATGCTTATTTTTTTGGGTCGACTCCCTACTCTAGCCTTCGAATTTGGGGAAGATAGGTGTTTGTGGGGATTGCAAAGGAACCGGGAGATATGTTGTCTATTGATCCCATAACTCTTGCTCGTACTAGAATGGTAGCGGCCGGTTGTGTGTCAACGTGCTCCTAGGTAAGCCTTTGTCGTATTCAATCTGTCTCATTTTATCTCGGGAGAAATGGTTCAAGTTTTAGAATATGAAAATTCTCTAGTGTTTTGTAACAAGTGTAGGGGAGTTGGTCATGGAGTGAGCAGTGGGGGGGTCATGTTATTGGTCTTGTGGTGGAAATGGCTATGGAAAATGGTTATATGCATGGGGTTTCAAACCCTAGAATGTTTTCACAAGATAGTCGAGATGCGGGGTATGGAACAGTGGAGATAGTCCTCGATGGGACCATGAAGCTTCCGTTGGTGTTTTCTTCACCTGAGAAGTTAAATGTTTACCCTATTTTAGAACAAAGAATTTGTGCCCAAAACAACTCTATCTCGGTGTTGTCCCCATCGGTGAGATAGGATGCAATCCAAACGTGGGAAACCGATAATGACTCGAGGGAATCTCAATTGTAGACGTGGATTCATATGAAAGATCTATTAAAAGACCAACCCTTGTAAGCTTGAAATCGTGTTAAATATTGAAGAACACGGGTGTTTGGTATCTTTGTCGAGAATATCATGAAGAAGATTTTGTGTGATCCTAACAAACTAAAAGTGTTTAATTTCTAGGAAGTTTCACATTATCAAGATTACATATTTAAAACCTTTGGTTTCAAGAATCATGATGAACTTATTGATCACACATTTGAGGAAGAGGGGTGGAATAAAGTTCAATCGAGGAAATAAAAAGATCTTCTCTTTCTCAAGATCGATTGCCCTCTATTTCACGGTTGTCTGTCATTCCTTTCATGTCTTCCATTTATAGGACATTCGTTGTGTTTTCTTCTACTTCTCTTGTTGTTGGGCAATTGTGCTTTTGTGTGTTTTTTCTTGTGCTTTTACCACTTTATCCGGGTGTTGACCCTTTTTGTATCTCCGGGTAAGATCCCAACCAAATAAATTCTATCCTTAATAAAAAAGTAATAATAATAACAATAACAATATATAATTTAATTATAAATATATGGAAAAAGGTTATAAATATTGAGTCATGATTTATACTACAATTTTTTTTTAAATTATTGTTAATATTAATAATAAAAATAATATTAAATTTATATTTACAAAAATAATAATAATTATTATTATTATTGGTAAAAATAGTATTCTTCAAACGTAAGTTGCCATAGGAAGCCCTAAATGCAGGTCACCAAACCTTAAATGTGTTAGTGTAGGTTATTATTTATCCTTTTATTTATTTATTAGGATAATTCTTACACTTGTGTTAGCCCTACACTTGTTGGGTTAGCTTGCTTAGGTGTACTAGTTATGTGGAGTTAGCTTACTAGTTGTGTGGAGTTAGCTTACTAGTCTTTTAGAGTTAACTTAACTACCAATATCAGTTAGTGGGAGTTCTTCACCACTGATTTAGGTAGTAGTTGTACTTCCCCTCCTATATGTACATCTTTCTTATTGAATAATTAAAGTCATTCTATTGTAATGTATTGAGCATTATGGATTATGATGGATTTCCATATATGGTATTTTATCTCTTGTTTTGCAAATCTAATGTGGTGTGCTATTATCATCTGAGATCGTGGCTTGGAACAATCTTCTTATCATTCCTTTCATGGTATCAGAGCAATAGATGATGTAGACATCCATATGTAAGTTTTTCTTTGCAAGCAAGGGTTTATTATTTTCATGTATTTAGAATTTGTTAGCAATTTTCTGCAGCATGCATTTTTATGCAAAATGGAGTGTGGCATTAGATTTGGAAGGTGCCAAAACCCTAAAATTGACTGTAAACTCGACCATGTTTTGAGACAGTCAAATCTAGACACAAATATGTACCCTCTGGGTGCATTCTTTTATCCATTGGATATAAGCATTAAGTGGACATCAAATCCTGAATTTTACATTAAAAACAACAAAACATCAAATTTAGTCTTCCACGACTTGAACCATGCCGAAAAGTAAAAACTATGTCATAAAAATGGTACCATTGCGTAGGGGAGACTATTAGCTTTGTAGAAATACTGATTTTAAAGTGAATAGAAGAGGATAAATATTATTTTATAATTTTTTACTAATAGTAGGTCTTTAAGACACTTTTTCCTGTGAATGTTTATGTCTACGTTTAAGACTGCAAAATTTGTTTCACTTATTAGAATGTGATAAAACTTATACCATCCCAACCGTGGTGAAATTATATACATGTTCAAAAAAAAAATTATTTGATTTCAATATTTTTTGATGAAGTTATGGCGGGCAAACGGAAAGTGCTCTGTTTTCTTTATGTTTTCATACCACTTTCACGGAAAAAGCCATAAAAAATAAAATATTACTCAAAAAAATACAAAATAAAATCCATCCCAAGATAGATAGTGGCACATAACTTCTCACCAAAGGAAAAAAATATATATCAATTTTTGGTCATCCAAATTGTGGGCAAACGGACTATAATCTTATCGGCGTTTTAAAAAATACCAAGTCATTGAATTTTGAGTGTTTAATATAGCTAATCTTGTCCATTTTTTATAAAAATTAGTATTTTAGAAACTAGATTTTGGATGCTACAATTCATATTAATATAATTTTGTCTAATTTTGAGTGTATGTATTGCTAATAATCCCTACAAGTTGATATTATGTTGTTATTTGCAATATGATGTCCACGGATGACCCTATATTTGTCCATCAACTTCCTGCACTTACCCATGTACCTTCCGTGATGCATTCTTTTATCCTCTAGATATTTCAATTTTGGATGCGATTTTATCCACTTTGAACATAGATTTGTACCCTCTAGGTGCATTCTTTTATCTATTGGATATAAGCGTATACCTTCTGGATGCATTCTTTTACCCTCTGGATATTTCGATTTTGGATGTAGTCTTTTATCCACTTGACACAAATCAGCCCTCTAGGTGCATTCTTTTATTCATTGGATATAAGCATGTACCTTCTGAATGCATTCTTTTACCCTCTAGATATTTTTGTTTTGGATGCAAAGTGTTTTATCCACTGACACAAATCTACACCCTCTGGGTGCATTCTTTTATCCATTGGATATTGGCATGTATCCTCTGGACGCAATGATTTACCCTTTGGACATTTTAGGTTTTGGGCATAGGCTTTTATCCTTTAGTCACAAGCATGTATCGTGTGGATACACTCTTTTACCCTTTGGACATTTGGGTGTCACGTGTACCTTTTTAAAAAAGATCAGCATTAAAATATTATTTTAATAGTATAACCTTCTACACTCATAACTCTTGATCGTAGCTTCGGATTAAGGTGATCTTTTTTTTGAAATTGTGTATTTTTTCAAGATCTACGCATTGGTGACATTTTTATAAACATATTTCAAATGTAAAATTTACTATTACTCATTGTAATATTTACATGCAATCAATTATAAAGTGCCAAATTCATGAGGGTGTTGTGATCACTTATGGACGCAATTTTGGTTGAGCCCGACATCCTAAACTTTTGGGTATTGCATTCTTGTATCTATGGGTGTATACATTTATATCTCTCTTGTTTGTTGAGATATTTTAGATTTGTATTTTCGACACTTTTTTGGCATGTTGACAATCTCTCTTATGGGGGAGCTATTCTGGTGGAGCCCAGTGTTAGTTTGTCAGTGTTCGAGTAGTTGATTTTGACAACTCATACAGATCTGTGGTGTCACTCTACCCATTCTGCAGTATGGGAGGGTGTGGTGTTGATACTGCTTCTTCGAGTTTCATGTCCTTGCCTTGTTACCTTGGCTTTTCTTGGATCATGGCACTCCTATTTATTTGGATCTCATGTCCACCTTGTTGCCTTGGTTGTTCTTGGATCATGGCACACCTATTTGTAGTAGTTGATCAAATTATGTTTGGTGTTTTTTTTTCACTTTTGACATCACTCCATTGATAATCTCCTTACATGGAGCTATTCTGGTGAAACCCAGTGTCAATTATTTTTGAGTTCTATGATTGAGAAGTGGATTCGAGACCACGGTGCATACCACACTTCTTCAAATTGTGCGAGTTTTGGAACCGAGCTTCTGAGGATATCTTGTAGTAGGATTTTGCTTTCTCTACTTTGTTATTACTGGTTTTGGGTACCTTGTGGTGTCCAATTTTCCCATTTGTTGTAAATGGGTACCTCATCAGGCCTTGTTTCCGGGACCTACCTTCTTTTCCACCCACGTAATCTATGCTTACAGGAGGGTGTTAGTGTAAGTTATTATTTATCCTTTTATTTATTTATTAGAATAATTCTTACACTTGTGTTAGCCCTACACTTATTGGGTTAGTTTGCTTAGGTGTACTAGTTGTGTGGAGTTAGCTTACTAGTTGTGTGGAGTTAGCTTACTAGTCTTTTGGAGTTAACTTAACTACCAAAGTATCGCTTAATGGGAGTTCTTCACCACCGATTTAGGTAGTAGTTGCACTTCCCTCGTCCTATATATACATCTTTCTTATTGAATAATTAAAGTCATTCTATTGTAATGTATTGAGCATTATGGATTATGATGGATTTCCATATATGGTATTTTATCTCTTTTGTTTTGCAAATCTAATGTGGTGTACTATTATCATCTGAGATCACGGCTTGGAACAATCTTCTTATCGTTCCTTTCAAAATACAAGTTTCCAAACCCTAAATGACTCGAACTCTCATGCTCAAGACAACAACGTTAATAGAACTGCTAGGGATCTTCCCGGCATGGTTGGTGGCGCTTTCTCACAGTTCCACTAGACTACACCATGGATTGGCTAGTTGTAGTTGGAGACCCTAAGTTTGGCGGTGACTCCCCTCTTACTCCCTCCCTGCAACGATAGGGCCTCCCTATTCCTCTAAGCAAATATGGCTCCACACTTGTTGGTAGCAAGAATATGGGATTGCTTTCGATCATAGCCTGACCCCTAAGATGACTTTACGCCAAAGTATTTCATTCTCGCCCCCTTAAGTGACTAGTATACTACATATATCTAGATCGCGAGGTATCTTCAATTTTTTTCCTCCAAAGCATGCCTCAATTGTTGTTGGGGGAATATAATGGCTTGAGGTGAGCTTTAAAAATTTCTCCTTCCATGCATGCCTCAATTGTTGTCTTAGAATCTGAATACTATTACCATGAGCATGCAAATATAATGGCTTGAATGGATCTCTAAATACTATATTTTGCTTGTTTTTGGAAGGTTAGATATATATCCTTGTGCTAAAGGATTTTTATTGTGGTCTTTTCTTCTTTAACTAATAAAGACGTCATAGCGGGTAAACTCTTGGTTTATCAATCACGATACCTTATCTTAAAACCCGGGTTCCCTATTTTAAACCTCTCACATAATTCTTCTCTTGTAAACCCATTTGGATTAGGCTACCCCATTTACCTCTCCAATTTTGGATTTTCATTGTCTAATCTCCATTAGCAATGTTTTGGGCCATATTCTTCATATTGATTCCTAAACCACTGATTTCACCCATATAACATATGCCAAGATTCTTGTTGAACTAGACACCTCAAAAACCTTCCTGCAAACATTGAGCTTAAAGTACATAACAAAACATGGACCCAACCATTATAATATGAAGGTTTACCTTTCAGTTGTAGAAGGTGTTTCACTTTAGGTCATACATTCTCGAATGTGGAATGGCAAAGCACAAAATTGAGAGAAACAATTAGTTGAAGAATGCCCTCTCTGAACACTTGATTTTTAATGCCAAGGATGATCTAGATTCAAATGTAGATATGGACATTGTGGATGAATCAATCTTATAAACTCCCCTCTCTAAAATACCTTTTGGAGGAAACATGGAGAATTATAAAGGTATAATTCCACCAAAAAAATTGTTGAACAAATTGAGTGTAAAGCAAACAAGGAAAATATCCCTCCTCCTCTTCCCGTAGAAAAAAAGAGCTTATCTACCGATTGAAGTTGTTGAGATTTTTCTTCCTATCAAGGAGGTCTCGACGGGTGGAAAATGGTGCACAATAAGAAAAAATCTATTTTCAAGAATACCATTTCTCTTACCTAGCTACTCTTTTGTTGTGGGCAAATTGTTTCATTTTGCTTTGAGTTGTTATTGTTTTATCTCGGGCTTTTAGACCTTCTTGTAATCATGGGTAGGGTCCCAGTCAAAAAACCTTTATCCTTAATAAAAATGTTATTATTCACAGCGAACACAAAGAATGAGTAAAACAATAAAGAATTTAAATACAATTTGTATTACTATGATAGTAAAAATAATTGACATTTTGAATTAGGTTTGTTGCAAATACGTGCAAGTGACAATGAAACGTAGAAATTTATATTCGAATACAAGTATCACACTCACCGCAAAGTTCAATCACTATTAAAATACATTAGCATAACAATGTATTACATTAGTCGACTATGAATTTCAAGTCTCTAATTAATATGAAAATTCTATTGAATTTGAACTCTCAAAATTTACATGTTTACACAAACACGTGTCATAAATGACAAGTAAAAGTTACTTCTAAATGACCACGATGTGGATAAATGAACACGATTTGGTTGCATCTATCAACGTCATCAATTCCAACTCTTCCTCGGACGATCCATCATTCTCCTCTTCAAACATAATGTCAACCTTGTGAAATACCTTACAAATGACATTTAAAGGAAATAAATTTTCGACTAAAGTCAACTAATGGAAAATTTAATAGTATTTGGTGTGTTTCTTGTGCCCGACATTACATTCTACAATTATTTCTTTCAAAAACTTTGATAGACGCAAAATGTTGACTCTTTTTCTTTTGTATCGAATAATATTCTTGTCGGCATATCTTGATATTTATCAATCAAATGGTCATGGTAGGTTGATATTATATGTCATTTTTATATGGCCACAAATATGTCAAAAGTGAATAAATGTGAAATAATTAATTGTTTACTCAAAATTTTAATTGTATACGAACAATGTCATTCAAGTGTACCATTTAATCATGTTCGAAGCCTCAACTACGACATCCCTATGAAACAAACAATAATTTAGATATTAAGCGTTCTAAATAACATAATAAATATATATATCAACAATCAATTATTAGTGAGTAATAATGTAAGACCTATTTTTGTTCACATTTTAATAAACAAGCTTCCTCTCTCTTCTTAAGAGATACATACACACTATCCTTCATCTTAGAATAACACTCAAAAGATAATATAGGAGATATATGTAATCCATTAAAAGATATTTAACTCTTGATATTTCCATGAATTTAAACCCTTTATGCTCCCTACCACTATGTCAATTGTTTCTCTTTGGAGAGTGAGTACTTATAACTTGTGAATTGTTAAACCCCGTGACATCTTCAAAAGCACTTGTTTGCGATGTCCACTTAACACCTGAGGCACGGGTGCATACTTTGGGTGATTCACATCCCATGGGATGTTGATGTACTTCTCAAACTCTACTACCAAAAAGATAGGTAAATCAGGAGGCTTTGTTCCCAAAGAATACACTATGTTCTTCACTTGTCCAAGGGATCTATTAACCAATCCCACCTCTACCCATAAGCTACACATCAACATGACATGTTGACCAATGTTGAGTAATAACTCACTCTACAATAGGTCATTGTCATTACATATCTCCATAAGTTTATTTTCTCACACGTGCTACAATGACTCGTATGCGACAAACCTGCTCATGTCTAAAATTGAATTATCTGAAGTGTCCATCACATGTTGCAAGGATTTGTTTGTTTCTATGATTCATGCAAGACACATCTTACAATTCATGTTGTCATCTTTTGTATCCTAAACATGGTTCAAATCAACATCTCATTTTCCAAACATATGAAGATCACCCAAATTTACTCCGATTGGGTGGAAAAATATGTGAAATTAATTGTCACTCGTCCATTCCATCCACACCTATGAAATTCTTACTCTCATCACCTTCATTTACTTATATCTCTTCTTCATTTATTACATCCTTCCTATACACATGCCACGCACAATACGTATTCTTAATCCTCTTCCAATTTCCCAAAATTTCCTCCTTTGTACTACCTATATCCCTCTGCACATCACAAAATGGCTTGACAACAACTCACTCTAACAAGTTATCGTGATCCTTTGAAGAGCTCTCAAGAACATAAAAATATCACGGCCATATGCTTATGACAGCATGAGTATCCCTTGGATTCCAATTATTTTCTCTCTCTTCAAGGTAAATGACTATGATCTAGCTGCATCTATCAATGACATCGATTCCAAATGCTCTTGACAATTCTTGTATGTATTGATCAAACATGATATTCCATTTTCCTCTTCTCGATGTAATGTTGACCTTGTGAAATACTTTGCTGGTGACATTTAAAGTCATAAATGTTCTACTGTAGTGAACTAATGGAAACTTTAATAACATGTGGCATGTTTCTTGCGCCTCGAGATTGTGTTCTACAACTGTCTCTATCAAAACCTTTGATAGATGAAAATGCGAGACTCTTATGATTTTGTATCATCTAATATTCTTGCACAAGATATCATGAAATCTCTCAAACCTTTTTTCTACCTTAGAAGCATATTTTCTATGTATTTTAATACAATGTGTCTAGAAACTATCATTTGACAATCCACATTTCCGCACCAAATAGATAACATGTCAAAGTTGTGAAGGTTAAGTCTCACATCATTACGACAAGGTTAAAATTTCTTATGGCCATCCCTATCAATGTACAACTCTAACTCATCCCAAAGATCCCATGAAAAATTATAATGCAAACCATAGACAATCATTTCTTCAAGGGAAAGTCATTTTAGTACATTTTGTGTGTCTTTGAACAAGGTTGACAAGTTCTTCATATTCATGAAGTTGGTTGCGCCGCAAAGATTACCTAGGACAAAGTGTTATCGAGCATAAATCATCATCTCTAGACTGACCGAGCATCACATTTATTTGATGGCTATCATGGGGATTCCATGAAGTCACATATCTATCAAAAATGATCTCGTAGCTACAACTCGAATCTTGTTTATCCAATCTAATGTTTTCCATACAGTGTGCAACACATGACCCATATGAATCCATGTACATGTGCAAATACTCGATGTTTCCACTCCAACATATACAACATTAACCACACAAAAGATGAAAAACTTACATAACCTTCCATTTATAATATCCATAATGTGTTGGACAAATAAATTTCTTCAACATTGTTATACATTTTATTGTTATTGGTATATAGTGTGTTGTGCCAATTAGTTTTTGTATCACCTCTTCATGAAATATTTCAAATCTTTCATGCATATATACCACAAAAATATGAGGGTAATCTATTACATTTTTGAGTCTTCCATCTGTATGCCCTTAATGAATATGAAAGAGGTTTCTTGGGCATCAGTCGATGCAAATCAAACCACTTAGTGTCTGCCACAGTAAGTGTGAAGAATAAACTCGGGCTACCCAATTGAATTATCATATCGTTAAATTGACTACAAAATAAGTACTAATATGATCTAGTTCCGTGAATCTTTGCACCAAAACATATCACTTCTTTTGTCAAATTATCATATGTTGCGCTATCAATACACCATCACAAGTCTTCAATAGTCATGGGAATGTTTTCCTCCATATGTTTCTTAACAAAAACAAAAGCAGTGGTTTGGATGTAGTGGAGAACTGATATATTATGTCCATAATATAGGGTGCTTTCCAAACCTGTTGTCATGATACCTGATCAAATGCTTCATATAATCATGCATCTACACTCGTTTCATCCTCGGTTGTAGCCATTCCACGTCTCTTGTAGGGAAAAGTTTCATAAATTACATGGATAACATTCCCTTCATATTGTATTCATTGATTATTGTAGAGGAAATTAGTGGCTAGTCAATAGCGTCAACAAATCTCACATCTGTATTTTCAACAAATAATCTAACCTCATCCATCTCCCTCCGCAGATTAGGAAATCTGAAAGTAAATGACGATGGATGATTGCGTATTTTTTCTTCATCCACACTTTCTATATTCCCTACTACATCTGTCGTTGTGCGATCTTCTGTCCAATCTTGTATGTCAAATTCTATATGACGAATTCTATGCGATACATCGTAAATAAAATAACACAAGCACTGGTACCTACACTCTAAAAATGAATACTAAACATTAAAATGAAGTCTAAATGATAAATCTAAATCTTATACCCTAAAATATAAGCGTTAAACTCTAACCCCTAATGGTATATTCACATGTATGGTTCAAGGTTTGTGTTAATGTTTTATTTATTCAATTAATGATAAAAATACATCATTGTCACAGTTATGAATTGATTTTAGATACTAATTTTATGATCAATATTGTCAAAAATGAATATTTTGTGTGCCTCTGAACATAATTTTTCAAATATTACAATTGATGTAGTGTGGCCCTTATTAGCTTGCATACAATTAACCCCCTTGTCTATCCTTTTTCACTTTTTGACTACTCGATGTCGGTTTGGGTGGTAATAGAGTTGTAGTTTGAATTCAATGAACATCTATAAATACACGAGAATAATTTTTAATTGAACATTTGGAAAACTGATGAGTATCCATTTATTGTTCATAGGAATGTAACAAGCACCTATAAAACATTATAGAGAAACCAAACATTTATTATTGAAAGAAATATAAGTTTATGTTAGAAAAATTGTTAAAGGATACACAACAAACAACATTGGGGTTTATATATTATTAGAATTATTCCAATCTTGATATATTATTCGATGTTCTCAATATCATTACCGTCTAAGGGTCAAGTAATAAATATCGATATAGTTTCAAAGCTCTTAAATTTACCTTGAGCCCTCAAACAATGCAACCCATAAGTGTTAAGGGTGCTACATGTTCACTTTGTGACACGTCGAATGATTTTTTAATCAGTTGAATTTTTCATAGGTGCTTTCATTTTGTCATCTAGGTTTCCATGTTCATATTAACAATTCAATAATTAGTGTTTAAATTTTATGTTTAAGGATAGGGTTTACTATTTAGGGCTTATAGTATATTGTTTGGGGTTTATGGTTTGATATTTCATACATATTTTGTATTATTCACAATGAGTCATTGGTGTTCAAGGTTTAGGGTCGAATGTTGAGGGTTACCATTTATAGTTTGTATTTAGGGTTCACGGTTTAGACTTTAGGATTTATGGTCTAGAATAAAAAATGAATTCCTTTCCTTACCAAATGTTTTCATCACAAACAATTTCATCGACACCCATAATAAGGAAATGTTGATATCATTGAATGTTCAAGTTCCATGTTGTAATTCCAATTTCACAAAATGGGAATCTTCTCGAAATCTATATGATCACTAATTGCAACAAAAATTATACTCTTCATTGGTTAAAAAATAATAAATATTATAAACCTATGGATCGAGGCATGAATTTTCAATGACAAAATTAGACATGTGATTTAAATTGTTTATGGTACTCGATGTAACCTAACTTGAATTGCCTCTTTTTCATTTTCAATTTAAAAATCTATTTTGGTCCCAAATGGGATGCTCTTCACCTCATACATTATTTGTTCCGCCCATTTCTTATAGGAATCATAGACAAATCTCCCTCCAAATGAATTAATCTACCACAATACACAACCTCAAGACCATATGTAAGACATAACATCTATTAAAATCAACAATACATAACGTCAAGGCCTTATCTTCACAAAATTCTCTAGAGTTTTTAGTCTCAATGGCATTCAATTTTCACCTTTATTCTCATTCATAAGGTACTCAAAGATAAATTTGGGCCCTTATGTTCAAATATAAAAATTGGAAGATACAAACATTCAATTTCTTGAACATTCATCTCCCACTTAGACATCTTCAAAATAGTTAATGCGAACTATTTACATGTAGTTCCATAAAAAAGGACCCCACTCCATTTTTTGTCTCACAATATATTTCTCTATGCTAATATTAATATTCGAAGTCTACACAGTTTTATATCAAGATAAATGTTTTGTTGCTGATATAAGTTGTAAAACATAGACTAAATTCTCATTAATATATTTTAATTATTGTTTCAAATCAATATAGAATGCAAGTATTTAACAACTTTTAAATTTTACATAATTATTTCGAATGTTTTCTCCCCTACCAAACATCCCCATCGCTCATGTATATGTATATGTGTGTGTGTGTGTGTGTGTGTGTATATATATGTATCTATATATATATATGTGTATATATATATATATATGTGTGTGTGTATATATATATATATATATATATATATATATATATATATATATATCTACACATATATATATATATATATATATATATATATACACATGTATATATACATATACATATATATATATATACATATATATATATATGTATATATACATATATATATATATATATATATATATATATATATATATATATATATATATATATATATATATGTATATATGTATATGCATATATATATGTATATGATATGTATATATATATATATGTATATAGATGTATGTATATATATATATATATATATATATATATATATATATATATATATATATATGTATATATATGTATACATATATACATATATATGTATGTATATATATATGTATATGTATATATGCATATGTATATGTATACATATATAGATTTATGTATATATATGTATATATATGTATATGCATATGTATACATATACATATGCATATACATATATACATACATATACACACACATACATACATATACATACATATACATACATATATATACACATATACATATACACACACACACACACATATACACACACACACACACACACACACACACACACACACACACACACACACACACATATATATATCTGTGTGTGTGTGTGTGTGTGTGTGTGTGTATATTTTTGCACGGATTAGGGATGTAAGAGATATCATTGCATGTAACGAGTTATGATGCTGGTATTTTTATGCACATGAATTTTTAATGGTGTTTATGGTGTATTCACTTTCGTGGCTTGTCATGATTTAATATAATGGATCATTATGGATGGATATTGATTGTTGATGTCTCTACTTATGGTTATTGTATGGTGAATCTGGTATTAATCCTTATGTGATCTAGTATTATTTCCTTATTATGTGTGTTTCCAAATTGAGCTCATAGATCTGATTGTTATAATGGAATATGCACTTTGATTATGGTTATTATGAACATGCATGCTAACACTATGAAAAGATAGTAATCAAGAGGGGCCCTGGCACTTTTTCGCACTTTGGGTGAGCACTCGATCTCTGTCTCGAGTGATGTGCTAAAGCACGTCCTAGGGTTTTGAGTGGGAAAATAAGACTACATTTTGGTTTCATCGTTGGTGACTCTTTTCAAACTTCTTACCATAATGTTGCATGATGATGGCGTATCGGTTGACTCTTGTGGCCATTGAAGATTTGGTGATCGATGGATAGGATTAATTTGCATGAAGATATGATTTTGGACCTTATTTCAATGTGCATGCATGGGTTGAAGAACATCTTTATCATGAGATTTATGAGACGTTCTTTTATTACTTTCCTATAGAGTTTTATGAGTGGTTGTCTGCATATGAATCAAAGAAGAGCTGGAGTTATAGACCAAGGATTTGGATACATGAAGAGTACCAAAATTGTTTTGGTGCGAGATGAGCCTTGGACATGTGTTGTAGATCATTAGTGGGCTGGTGTTGTGCGTAGTTATACTTTGGAGTAAGTTGTGTCTATGTATTCTTGTCCAAAAGTTTTTGAGTTTGAATTTTTGCACGATTCTATAGGATCTTACATCTACGTTATTCCTTTTCAATTAAAATCTTGATGGTGGTCCCGAGCTTAGAGCACCTCTCTATGGATAGATAATCATACCACAATGTGCAGGGGTAGGAGTAGGTGTGGTGAAAGATTGCGGACCTTGTGGCGAAAAGGCGGAGAGAAGAAAGGTGGCTTGAGTATAATGAAGTGCGGGAGAGGGAATTACCAAGAACGCAAAATTAAGGAGTCTGTGGAGTTGCGGAGGATGATGTCTCGTGAAGGATTTGAAGCTCACGTGGAAGATGTGGAGTCGAGCATCGGGATCTACTCCACTTAGGAAAATGCTATAGAAAATTCCCTTTGGCTTCGATGAGAGTGTGGGCTGATGAGAAAATATTAAGGAGTGTGTGCATGCATCTGATCCCACCTGGAAACCTAGCCCTCACACTTGGTGTTTGAGTTCCAGAAGTAACTATTGATAGTTAGGTGAGTGTATGTAATCCAGTGGTTTCAGGTAGATATCATTTTCCTTTGAATACAAAAGTGCATCAAGCAACACGTACATCTATGACATCACAAGCGATAACATCTTTATTTTTAGAGGACCGATTGGAGGAATATTTAATGACACATTATCGTGGTAGAGTGTGGGCACGCAGAACATTGAAACAAGTCTAGAAGTACTACAAATTTGCAGACTGTGGGAGTTCATTTTAGTACTATTGTTAGGATGCAAGGAAGTACATCCATTGGTGTGGTGCCCACTACTACTGGGTTTAGGAGGATCGGGGGCTCAAGATCAAGTGGATTAGGTGGTTCTAGTGGTGGAGGAAATACTAGTGGGGGTTCTAGTTCTAGGTTGGGTGGAAAAGGTCCGCACCCTCACCAACCTCGGTATGTTTATTACGATATGTCCCTCCATTTGTAGGAATATAGAGGTATTAAAGATGTTGTAGAGCATGTGCACAAGTTAGTACTATTGTTAGGATGCAAGGAAGTACATCCACCGGTGTGGTGCCCACTACTACTGGTTTAGGAGGATTAGGGGCTCAGGATCAAGTGGATTAGGTGGTTCTGGTGGTGGAGGAAATACTAGTGGGGGTTCTAGTTCGGGTTGGGTGGAAAAGGTCCGCACCCTCACCAACCTCGGTAATTTTATTACGATATATCCCTCCATTTATCGGAATATAGAGGTATTAAAGATGTTGTAGAGCATGTGCACAAGTGCAAGCTTCTATAGCGCACTAAAGGAATCACCACCCAGATAGGAAGGTGAATCAATTTTCTATTACTCACCAAGGGCACACGCATAACTGGTATAGGAAATATGACCCACATTAGACTATGGTGGATTATGATGCTTTTTGCTCTACGTTTTTAGCTAAGTTCCATATCCATGAGTTTGAACAAAAGAGTATCAATGCACTTAAGGACATTAAGTAGGGCTTATCTGAAATCATTCGAGAGTATGATGCATGTTTTAAAAATTTGTTGTCAAAGTTGTGTTATGACACATACATCCTAGTCAACATGCACAATGGTTTGTTGGTGGGTTGTTGAATCCTTTCAGAAGGGCGCTATCTCATAAGACCTTTGTAGATCTCGCACGACACTTTGGAGGCAACATTGCGTGTTGAGGAAGTTTGGAGTGTGGAAACCGTAGTAGACCATTTTTAGAGGCCTAGATTACGATATGGTGAAACAAAGAAGAAAATATTTCGCTAATTCAACTCATGAGACACGAAGTGGAATATGGTGTATGGATTATGAGGTTGAATGATACACTCGAGGATAGATGCCCTCGTAAGTCGGTGTGCATCATGTTGTTAGATTGTAAGATTTTTCATTTGGACCATGATGCGAGTAGATGTCCCCTCTTATCACGTGCCATGTGGAATAATGTGTCTATGTACTATAAGATTTGTAAGACACACAATCATGATGCCATTTACTACGGGGTGATTGATCATATCTATGAGGCTATTGAAATTGGTGTGCACTAGACTAGTATAATAGGTGGATCTAAGGAACAAGGCAAACAACATAATGAAGGGCACAATAATGGGGATAACAGAATAGACACTTCCATGGGGGATAAAGAGGTCGTGGTCACGGTAGTGGAAGAGGAGGATTTCCTAGAGGAACTTGTTTTACTTGTAGATCTTTTGATCATTATCTACGCGAATGGCCTCGGAATGTGGTTTGCTCATGGTGTGGAAAACACCATAAATTTGAAGAATGTACAGAATTGTATGAACATTTGAGCAAGCGGAAAAAACAAGACGAGGGAGAAGATATGATTAAGATATAATGCACGATAGAGATTAGTGGATGCTAAAGGTTGGCCCGAATTCGAATTGCAACTCGTGTTAGTCACAACATGCACCGAGGCTACATGCATTCATGAACCTCCAAAGTATAAGTCGACTATAACAAAACAAGAAGTGATTAATACCAAGTACTTTGATGTTGAACATCAGACATAATTTTACCTAAAAACTATGGACACTATCGATATTTACAAGGAGAAATTCGTGGCTTGAAGGAACATGAGTGCATGATAGAACACGTTAAGAATTTTGAAATATTGCGGAAGGATGTAGATGATTTAAAGGATCTCTATCGATGTTGTGTTGGGAGAAAATAATCCCTTGTTAGGAGAGTGGTTGAGATAAAAGTACCGATGTAGGTAATGAGCGTGATAGGTAAATACTTCATGTAAACTCGCCTCCCCATAATCGTGATTATGATAAAGATATTACATTGAATGGAGTCATAGATGGATGGCTTCGATTAATATTATGATAGATACAGTACAAAAGTTGATGTACTCATGTTGGATGCTTGGAATCGATGGCAAGACCACCATTGCAGCCTTCTTCAAATATTTAATATATGACAAACAAAACTAGAACCATGCCACTTGGATTATTAAAGGATGAAACTATTACAATTCATGGAGCCAAGTTTATTGGGACTTTGAATTATTAGAGCTAGTCGAAGCGTATAGTTTCCCAAAATTTCTTGGGTGCCCCTGGTGTTATGTTGATAATGTAGATTTGTGCTTTAACAAGGGGTAAATTAACTTTGAGAATAAGGAAGAGAACATGATTATTAATTTGAGAGATGAAAAGGTTTCCCAAGATGTTGAGCCTTTGAGTGAAGAAGACTTGAACAAGATATGTGCACGTATAATCGTGAGACACCGAGGTAATAGAGCAATCTAAGGAAGGAGTATTACAATAAGATGATGCTTAATCAATTAGTGATACCACAAGTATTACTTGTGAAAATTGGGAACATGGAATGTATGAAGTGGTTGAGCGAGAGGTTTAAAACACGCTTACTCTCATGATCAGGCCACGCATGGTTAAGCGCTTAATTTTTAACTAGGTACCTCGGTACATTGGTGAAGGAAACCCCGATGTATTTCTACCCGCTATGCAAGTCCAATGGAAGGATGTCTTTGGTGACAAGAAATATGTTGGTTTATGCTCTATGTAGGATAAAAGAACATTGGTGGGCTACTCACAGAGACAACCTATTAGAATGGTGCGAGGTGAGAATCGCCTTTTCTACTAGGTTCCTAAGGAGTAATGTACCCTCATAGATATGTGAATTCTATGGGAAGTCCACTGCTTCGCACCACATCTAGGGAATGTGAGAGACATTGGATGGAAGGGGCAGGAGGCCTTACCACCATCACTATGGGTACATAATTTCTACGCAACCCTTGGTGGCTGCACGTGTGCATGGTATGTACATGCAAAATTGACAAGAGAAACAATTAATTGACAGGAGATGAGATCCGGTATGATTCATACTTTTGATTACTTTTATATTAAACCTCCGGTAAATGAAGCACTGCAGATTATGAAGTGCCTTACTTTGGGTGATAGCTCGAACACCGAGGAAATCCTGCTAGATATGTTTAGAGAGTTGGATTTAGAGGCACGCATTAACCTTGAAGAGACTGAAAAAGAAGAAATGGTCCGCACCTATAAACTAAGGAAAATGGTAAACTAGTATGCATGATAAATGATGATGATGATGATGATGATGATGATGATGATGAGGATACAACTTAGATGTTAACCACACTGAAGGTATGCGCGAAGTGATGGATACAACAGATGAAAAGGCATGAATGTATCATGAACCTATGAAAGCAAAGAAGGTTAACATTGGGACATATACAAAACCTAAAGAAGCGATTATTGGTGATTATTGGTTTGAGCGAAGATGAAAAAGATTATTGAGCTGTTGCGTGACTTCCAGACTTATTTCCATGAGGCTATCATGAGTTAAAAGGAGCGAATCACTCTTTAGGTGAGACGAGGATCAAATTAAAATAATATGCGCGCCCGACTAGGAAGAGACATTACAGGATGAATCCTAATTTGCACATCAAGGTGAAGTAAGAAATTGATAAGATGTTGAAATATGGAATCATTGAGCCCATTGAGGATTCAAAGTGGGTCACCCCGATGGTAATAAGCATAAGAAACATGGTAGGATAAGGATCTGTGTGGACTACACAGATTTAAATGTTGTTTGTGTCATATACACTTTTTCCACACCTTTACCGAGGAGATCGTATAAAGTGTTGTAGGGCACGAGATTTACTCTTTCACTGATGGATTCTTTGGTTATCATCAAGTGCACATAAAAAAGGAAGATTAGGAAAATATAACTTTCACCACTGAATGGGGAAGTTTTACATACACAATTATGCCCTTTGACCTGAATAATGCGCCTGCCATATTTTCGCACATCATTGTACAAGTGTTTAAGGACTTCATTCATAAGTTTTTACAGGTATATCTAGATGATTGGACAGTGTATGGACTGGTTAAGGATCATTGTGAAAATTTGAGGCTTATATTTGAGAGGTGCATGCAGTTAAGCATCTCCTGAATATTAAGAAATGTATCTTTACGACACCTTTTGGCACTTTTCTTGGGCATATTATTTGTAAGGAAGGCTTGTTGGTAGATCCAACCAAGGTCGTTATGATCTTGGGATTGGAAGAACCTAACAATCAAAGTGAAGTGCATGAATTTCTTGGACATATAGGGTATTATAGAAAATTCATTAAAGGCTATACAAAGATTTCGTGTGCCCTTAGAGGAATTATTGAAGGCTAAAGGAAAATTCTATTGGGGTGAGGTGCAACAACAGTGTTTGAAACACTGAAGGAAAGGTTAACCATTGCACCTATTTTGCATTTTCCTTCATGGGACAAACCATTCCATGTTCATGTTGATGCTTCTGGGATGGTGATTGGCACAATGTTAGCAAAACCAAGTGAAGGAATTATAGACCACCCGATTTGTTTTGCATGTCACACCTTGCAATTTGTGTCTTCCTTGTTGAAACAGATCACCATAAATGATGGGTGGGTCATGTGAATCAAGGGATAAATTTTTTTGCAGATTCGTATATGTAGCCACATGTGCATGTGCATAACCTATAAAGGATATGCACACATACTTGTAGTTGCATGTGCAACCCCGCAACAATGATTATCATTCGACACATGAGGTGTACTCAACATTTATGACGTGTTCATGTTTTTTTGGTCATTGTATCGGTGGTAATTATGATTGAGCACCATGTTATGTGGTATGTTATGAGTTGTTTACCTTGTTGCAATGGAGTATTGGACTGACGACTTACTTATGCTCTGTGCCTATATTCTATGGATCATGATCTTAGTCTATTTGTATGGCTATAGCATGCTTGAAACAATGGGATTAACATACTTGATTGGACATGTTTGTTTATTTTCTTTACCTTGATTTGATTGCTTACGCTTTGTGACCACGTTACTCAACTCATCCTATCATATTAATATACTCTAACTCTTTCCTCAATAATGTTGTCATGTGTTGATATTCCAGATTGATATGATAATCGCAAGTAGGAATAAGAACGAGCTATACATATATGCAAAGGTATAAAGTGTACCATGTTTTTTTTGTAGACATTCACCTTGGTCCTTGATTATGTGATTGAGGTATATCACTTAAACTCTAAGTGATTGGGTAATATGATTTTATTTACCATACGGGCTTAATGATATCATCTTCGTATAAAATCATACCTATAAGTACATTAGTACTATGAACATGTTATTATCTTGTTTAAGGCGGTCATTATACTATATAGGAATCATTATACATATTAAACAAAAAAATAACAATATATATTACAAATTTCCATATGGCATTTATTATGTATAAGATATATATTATATATATATATATATATATATTTTATTTTATAAAAATATTAATATTTTCTTTTTTTTAATATTTTCTTTTTTTTTAATTGGTTGAAACATTTTTATAGTGATATGAGATTTTTTCAATTAATAAAATATGGAATTATCATATTATAGTTTATCTATAGTTTATAAAAATAAATGTACCTTACCAACTTTTGCATTCAATGCTACATTTAAATTCTCATTAAATCAAGTGTCAGTTCATCTCCATCGGGGCAGGAGTAGTTTCCTCTCAAAGACAATTGAACCCGCTTCAAATACATATACATATCCGATCAACCAATGTGGGAATTATATAAGTAAGCGGAATAGCATTGCATTTAGTTTGGGAAGAAATGGCACGGGAATTGATGGCAAAGGTATTGTAGGATCAATTTAGAAGGAGATCGCACAAGATGTTAATTTCCTTTCCAACAATTGTGGCAAAGTATCAACATCAACACCATGGCCTTGTTTTATTTTTGTGTTTCATTCGAGTGCGAATCCAAATTTTTCTTCCTAAAATTTCTTTGTTCTTGTTGTGTAGATTGACCTTCCAACAAAATCTTTGATGTCAAATACGTGTGACTCATTTCTTTAAAAAGAGTTTTAATGGATTGTGAATGAATCCAGGTTCGGCTCCCGTTCCTATCAGGGCTCCCCCGATTTCAGTTGCGAGCACCAGTAGCAGTGGAGGAAGCTTGAAGCCTGTGAGCAGAGCCGATACAGGAGGAAAACAGAAAGGAGGCCCCAAAGGCATCTAAGGCAGAGGGGAAACATTGATCACTGTATCAGACGTTGAAGAAATAAAGAATAAAATGGGAGCAGGTTGGCTGAATTGCTGGATAGAAGTATAAGCGACCATGTGCCCGTCTAGCAGAACTATCATGGTACTCAATGGTAGTAAGTAAGGAGCATACCAAAGACATTTAGTAATGTGGAGTGGTACTGCATCTGATACTCTAGAAGAATATTTACAATTTAAACCATTTTAGTGATAAATCAATGATTTTATGTTACTTTATGAAGAGTCAATGTAATTTTTCTATTCATTTTGTCCCCTTTATTGATAAATCTGTAAGTTATGCTAGTTATGATATGTAAAATCATTTACCCCTAAATATTGATCCAAAACATGACAGGGAAATGCCCGCTAATCTAACGGACCTTACAAATATATTAACAAAATATACTAATTCCTGAGAATTTTTGAGCATTTTTTCGCCCATCTTACTTCTTTTATTGTTTATGAAATCCAAAGGCACTAAGGACCGCCAATCAACATTTATCACCCCACTAAAGACAAAACAAACACTCCAAGATATGCAATCACAATTGAATGCAACAATTGAGGTAAGAAAAGTGTAAAATCCAACAATCTTCCCTTCAATTACATATTTCTTTGAAACTAATTGTCTTATTTAAACTATCTCATTGTATATTTAGTTGCCTCTTCACATTACATATACTTAATTCTAATATATAACACTAATTTCTATCACTCTATTTATTGTCGACATTGCTCGGGTACAAAGACAGATTGAATGTCTCCAATGTCTACTCCAAGCCATTCCAAATTGTATGCAGTAAATGTAACTTTGAAGTTGAAAACCTTCTTACTCTGCAACAAACAACAATAACATGTGCAAATTGCAACCAGAGACTGCATTTCATCATGCAACACCATAACCTCTTCCTCCACTAAAATACACCTTCATCGACAGGGTTTGCCATTTCATGGCCTTATTAAAAGGGTGCTTGAACTATTCAAAGAAGGACTATGTTATGATACTTGGCTAATGTGGAAACACTTTGGAAACCCAACTTTATAAAGTATGGACATTTATGTTAAAGGGCCTAGCTCTTAATGTTCAAAACTTGATTTGATGGATGTATTAACACCACGCTTCACATCTTGTACAACTGACATATGTTAAATGGCATTTATGCGCCACCGCCAACCCTGCCAATGGTGGAACAGTTAGACTAGGTAGTTGGTAGGCATGGCTATCTTGTGTTTATGGCATGGTTTTGTGAGTAAAGTAAGCTTGCTAAATTTAAATGGCCAATGATAGTCGTGGTTAAAATGGAGGGAACTTCACTCTTCTGCATTAATCTCGGGAAGTGCATGTAATGCATGGGGAAAAGCGAAGAGTGGTATTTGGGGTATGGATGTTTCAGTTTTACGTTGATGGTTTCTCTGTGCTTAGAATCTCCAGTCTTTGAACCTAGCCATTCTTAGATGTGAAAACACGCCATATTTTTGTGGTATAAAACTGCATGTTGATAATTTGGGTTGTAATGCTGTGAATATATATAATGGAGAAGGAATTAGGGTTCTTGCGGTGTCTTGAAATCAAATCTGGATTTGGAATTACTGAAGAAAGATGGAAAAGAATAAAAAGGTTTTTCAATCCTCCATTCGCAGGCATGAATAACCATATCTATCTCCTAACAGCTTATTTCATCTAGTATTTGCATGAATAATCTTTTGCATTATAACCTGGGTCGATCTACAGTATTGGGTGAAATAGTTCTGGGTATTGTATATCCGTTTGAAGATATTATTGCTGTGTGTGGCTACTTGACGATGGATTAATGTATTGTTGGAAATGTTTGTGTTCTGCTGTTTTGGATGAATAAATGTAACCTGTATTTTGGGTTCTTGTGGTTACTATTAATTTGTAATACCCATTCTAAAATCGGGTTTCTATTATTATTGTAATTCAAAACTTCTAGTTTAATGTGGGTTTTACTTGATTATTTGAAAAAGAAATTGGGTCGATAATACCATATAATGGTATGCTTATGGATCTTGTAAAAAGAGTGATTTTCCCTTGGCCTTTATTTTTTTCTAAGCTATATTTAAGCTTTTTTACTTGACCTATCTGAGATCGTCTTGTGGAATCTGGCATTTGTGGTCACTGTGTCCTTACCCTATTTAGTGGGTGATTTCTAGGGTTGACACGAAACAGTGCAACCATAGCTGTATGCAGTATAAAACTGGTAGCAGGAAGTTTCCAGGACTTTTATGCACATCTTCTTTCTGTTTATTTACATGTCTGGTGTTTGTTTGTTTTGGGTGTTTGAGGATCATTTGGTGAGTTGGTAGCATAGGCAAGATTAAGGTGGTCGTGGCTACCTTAATCTTTCCAAATATCTGCTTCCTTTCCGTAGTGGTAGTCGTGGCTAACTTGTTTGGTCTGTTGTTATCAAATGAATGATGTGCTGGGAATAAGTCTCTGTTATGATATATTTTTCCAGTTTATTATGTTGGACCACGGAGGTGATCTCCAAACATTCGTTTAGATCCGTGAGTTGTTCACTTCATTTTGGGACATCGATTTATTGTCGACTGGAGCAGTTATGGATGTCGTGTAGATATGAAGTTTCAGATAAAGAGAGGGTATTTGATTTGATTAAGGACAAATAAAAAAATTAACTTATCAATTATGAACTGTATAAGATGCGTTCTGGATGTCGGTTTTACTTTGTATTTGATGATTTTTTGAACTTTGGTACTGGAAAGGTCTTACTTGAGTCAATATGGCAACGCCATTGTTAGTATTAAAGAGTATAAAATATAGAGTTTTTATGCAGTCTTCTATTGTCCTTGCTCCCTTTAGATAGTTGATTGCAATGACGATGTAGTTGAGTCTTTTGAAATGGATAAGGAATATGTTTTGGCACTTCTACATGTTTGATGCATTTAAGGTAATGAGTATTACCTTAAACTTTGTCGATAATTTGATAATCACAGCTGTGATATATTCAGTTGACCTTTGTTTGACTATATTTTGAGAATATGTCTTACTGTATGTGATGAGGATATTATGAAAGATATGTTTTAATATTATATCTAATTCCCCGACCCAATTGAATAGGGTGGAAGGATTGATTTATGGAAAATAGATGGATGAATGTTAAATATGGGAAACTAGGGAATTATATAATGGTAACAGTCACTTTATAATAGATATGCCTAATTTGTATAAGATATGTTTGGTTATTGACTTGTATTCGTTATCTATAATGATAGTATGCTGAATTATAAGCATTAAGTTATTATGTTGGTCATGTATCTTGTTCCGCCAATTCTGTCATTAAAGCTATCAAACTTTAAGACAGTGATTAAATTCTTTGGTGATGAATAGAAAGTCATCAAATAATGTATTAGTTGATTCTCAATATTGTTATGTTGTTTTATGATATAATATTGTAGTATTATTTTATTCAAATACTAAATGACATAAAATGTTAAGTAGGAAAGAGGACTTCTCATGCTAGTTCGTGTAGAGTTGACCATGTTTTAACCATGCAGGTTTGAAAGGATTTTCTGAGATGATTAAAGGTAGCTAATATGACCTGCATGATTTTATTGTGCATACTATTGAGAAATAAAATAATGTACTATCTTTTGATTTCAATACAACCTAGAAGTAGGAAAGATTAAGAGAATATAATATGCCCAAATAAATGATTGATATTGGTATTAAAGTTATAATATTGCATTATATGTTGTTCTCTAACAACAACAATCTTCATCTTTTTGGTATCACTATCATATGATCGATTTGAATAGTATGGTGAAGTTATGTAATTATGAAACAAATTATGATGGTATGATGACAACTCGTTATGTAGTACTAGTGTACTTAATTGTCATAATTAAACATAGAAAATTTAAGTGATTATTAATGATCTTAATGATGTTCTATCAAAATGATTTAGCAGCGAAGTATAGGGCTCATGAAGTGATATCAATGTCACGAAACCTTGAATGTACTTGTTGAGGATGGCTACAAGAAAGGTATCAAGTGTAACCTTCCTTGTAGGCTATCTTAGGTGGTATTGTCAAGATTCATGGGACCCGATTTTTGAACTATGATACCCATTGCATTGGTAGTTGAACTTATTTAAGGATTAGTTATGAATGGTAACAAGAAACAACTATTAATGATGTATGTATATTGATAGATATCATAAGCGCTATAGGTAGACCTAGATTTCTAGGATTCCATAACTAATTATATGATATGTTATATGACATGAACAAGAAGTTGTCTTTTAATAGTAGTGACATGTAATCACTTGGATTAATCATTTGTCATATGTACAAAGCATGATGGTATGGAATAAGGTATGCATGTACTTTTAAATCACTAGGATGGGGTACAAATATAATTATATATCTTATAAATTAAATCAACCTAGTAAATAGGAATAAACATTAATGAATGCTTCACTTGTTTAACTATTATTTAAGAAATGAAAAATAATCCATATAATTGAACTAAGTGATTAGGTGATATGACAAGTTCTCAATGATGAGTGTGTTGTCACAGAATTGAGCATTGCATACATATCTTTGAAATTGTGATCAAACTAGTGTAAGTTTTGAATACACTTGCCTTTATTTCACCAAGATTTAATGTGTAGGGATACTAGATGGGATTCGGTTGACAAATACTTATGTATACACTTAGAAGTCATCACGTGATTATCATTTGATAAAAAAGGAAACCAACAATATACCTTATATACACACTTGTAAAAATAATATATGAGGGGACAATTACTAACTCATGTAGTCATACATGGTTTATGATTGTGATTTCATGGATTCAATTTAAGATATATGTTGGATTTAAATGTTGGGTGTTTAAATTAAGGAAAAGCATAAACTTAATGTTAAGGAAATAAATAAATAAAATTTCTTAGTTGAGAAGCATAATAATGTTGTTGTTACATTGTAGGCAAGAATTTGACACTAGTTGAATAAAAATATACCACCATTGAGCGCGAAGCTCTGTTCATGATTTGTGCACTACACAAGTTCGAGATAATACTTATTGATGACACCATTTTTTTTAACACATCATATGACACTTAAGTATTTGGTCAAAATGCTTGTTTTACAAGGGCACATTTGCAGGTGGATACTACTATTTTAGGAGTTTCATTTTACATTTATTGTACAATAAGGAAAAAGTAACACAAGACTTGATCATTTGTCAAGAATAATTTTGGTGAGGACACGTAGAGTTTTGAGGACATTATGCTAGATGCAAAGCTCTTTAGATTGAATCATATGCTCACCGAGTTAGAAGATATTGTAATCTTTTGCGTCTTGGAAAGGCACCCAAGGGAATGAAGACATTAGAAAAGAAGCAACTTGTAATATGTGCGGCACTTTATTAGTTGATAGATGGAGAATTGTACAAATTTTTGATTTGGGTGAAGTTTTACACCGGAGTGTTCTAGAGCCTACGAGAGCGAGGGGATTATGGAAAATCTCATGGTGGAATTGTAGGAGGTCATTATGCATGATATGCCATTGCGCGTAAGATTGTGATGGCTAGATTATGGTAGGAAACTTTGTGTAAGGATGTCAAGGAGTATGTCAAGGCGTGTTATCATTCTCAACACCTTAGGAAGCTTGGAAATCAAGATGAGATGCCTTTGAGGCCTATTGTAAGTGCTAAAACTTTTGATAAATGAGGATTGACTTTATAAGTCCTATTTCCCAACCCGCGTGTAGGGTCAAAAGCGCGTTATATTATAAATTATAAAAACTATCTGACAAGGTGGGTAGAAGAAGTGTTTACAAAGAATTGTATGATAATTACAACAATGAGATTTATATGGGAGAACATTATCAACAAGTATGGGTGTCTATTGAACTTGACAAGTGATGAGGGCACCCATTTCTTTAATGATACCATTAGAATTATTTTGGTTGAGTTTATGGTGGTGCACCACAAGACAACACCCTATCACCCATATGCCAATGGTACTGCTGAGGATTTCAACAATATTATGGGATAAACACTAACAAAAATTTTGATGTTGGAAGGAAAGACTTAGATGATAAGGAATCATTGTACTATAGGCATACATGACCACTTATAAGATGTTATATAAAGCCACACCCTTTCAATTGGTGTTTGGTGTTGATGTTTTATTGCTTTTGGAGTTCATGATGTCATCCCCGCGTATTGTGCACACAAGAGGATTAGATAATGAACAAGTTATTAAGGAGTGCACGAAAAATTAATGCAATTGGATGAGCGAACGCGCTATTTCTCGGTGGAGCCCGGAAAAAATTAAGACAAATGGCATGACATGATAGGCATATTTAGAATAAATCATTTGAGGTTGGAAAGATGGTTCTTCTGTATGATTCAAAGTTTATACGCCACCTTGGGAATTTGAAAGTTCATTGGTTGGGATCATTTGTAGTAACAAAGATATTGGAATCGAGGCTCTTTTCGATTATAGGCGTTAGATGTCACTTTACTTGCCCCGATTAGTTCAATGGAAGTAGGTTGAAGCCCCACTATAAATAAGTCTTCTTGGTGTTTGTAATAAGGTAGTGTTACCACTTAGATTATATTTTACTTTAATGCATTTATTTTCAATTTTTTCTTTTCATTGTTATGTTTTGTTAATTTAGTTCAATGTTTTATTGTAATAAGCGCATACGTGCAAAAAGATGATTAATATCTTTTGATTTCATGCAGAGACCACACATACTTTTAGTGTGGGGTGGATCAAGTAGGGAGAAGAAAATTATTGGCTTGCATCGATGCAGGTTGGCTCATTTGTAGGTGTCTCTGAAAGGTTGGTGTGAGAAAAAAGGTATTACGGTGTTGTGAATTTTGAAGAAAATTAATTTATTTCAAGACCATGTAGGAAAGATGATCGCATAGTGTAACACAATGTAGGTAGAGGCATGACAATCTACTTGGGATATGGCGTAGTGGTTATGTACTTTGGCGTAGGTAGGTGTGCGAAGGAGGTCTGTGGCTATAAAGTAGTATAGCGCATTAGAAGGTTATGACTACAAAGATGCGAATGGAAGTCACGAAGTAAGTAAAAATAGAAAAGGTACTTTATTGGAAAAGTGATTTAAAAGTGTGGGTCAAAAGGACAATGTGGTTCATTGGAAAAGTATAAATAGGGGTAAGGGGTAGTCATTTTACTACGTTGCCTTTGAAAACTTGAGCAAAGAATTTATTGAGCATTCTAGTGCGAGAGAGATCAAGTAAAGTGTAAACCCGATCGGTGTAGGGAGTCAGTGTGTAGGTCCTTACGGAGAGGCAAGTTGGAAATAGTAGTAGAGCATGAGAAGAAAGGGTTTGCATTCAATCTAAGAAACTATGGTTCGCAACACTCGGGTAGAAGAGAAGGTTGTGTCGCAGAGCACCTAGGGCACGTAAATTTGTAGAAATATGGCCCCAAAAGGAAAAAAGATTAGAACAAAAAGGGTGGAGGTAGTATCAGAGGAGCCCTTGGAGGAGATCTATTTAAAAATGTAGTATCCCCTGGTGTGCATAGGGTGGAAATATGGAAGTCTAAGCTCCCAAAGTGTAAGATAAGTGAATATAATCATGAACAAATGAACACCGGAAAAGCTTTAAGGTAGACTTAGAGAAGGTACTTCTAGGAATAGATGAAGAATAAAAATCTCTTATTGACGACTCCACGAGAAGTCGAGTGGAGGAGACTAGAGTTTTGTAACTTTACGAGATTCCCTTTTTCATATCCAACACATTTGTACCAATGGTTGATGTCAAGGGTACACAAAGATTTATTTTACTTCATTGGAAGAAGAATGAGGATTACTACTCAGTTGATTGAGTGAGTTATAGGCCTTTGGAGTACAAGAGAAGACACGGTGTTAGATCTTATTGATAATGTAAAGATGGATGTGTTGGCCACATAATTAAGCTACGAGAAGGGTGACAAGGAAATGACAATTGCAGATTTGGATGACCCGATAGTTAGGGTTACCTCCGACTAGTGAGTTAAAATTTGGGCGCATCTAAACAATAGGTGAATGTCAATACGAGATTCATGTATGTGGCACATAGAATAACACATAGGGCACACTATAACATCACGCAATTCGTTGTGAATGGGGTTATAAAAGAAGCTTGAGTGCAGAATGATGAGGGTTCCAAGATAACATGGGGGTTGATCCTACTCTTCATAGTGTTTTGGGAGATTGGAGTTTCAGATGGACTAGTGGATAACATGTGGGTTTACCCACATGTGCATCAATCTCCCGTAGTACAATTCGTAGGATACACTTGTGATGGGACGATTACAAGTACATATAAGGCACAAATGAATAAGTGGTATGACAGGTTAAGAGGGGCATTTGAGAATGAATGGTGCATTTCACATGAACTACCCACCGTATTTGGTGAAGACATGTAATTCAAGGTGATGCATTACTACAATCTTGCATGCTTCAGGATGGTAAATGGGGAGATGAGCCCTTGGTGCAAGCTTCTATTTTCCTCCACTATGTGATACCTTAAGTATTCAAAGTGAACAAAATAAAGGATGCACAGAAGTTCACTTTCGATGTAGACAAGGTCAACTCAAACTTGCACACTTTGCGCATAACATAAGGTATAATTCGAGGTCTTCATACATAGAGGTACTAGAGCTTGATATGCTGGAATTGCATCCCCAACTTAATGTGACCATTAGAGGCATAATTTATAGAGAATTTGTACAATCGAGCCAAAAAATCAAGGAGGGATTGAGATGGATGTTACAGATTCCCCATTTCCATAGCTTGGAAGGAAAGTAGTACCACCGGTGAAGAGGGTGCGTGAGGATGACCTAGTAGAAGAAGAAGATGATGAAGAGGAGGGGAAATTGGACCACTCACGAAAGAGGAAGTATTATACTAGATGAAATAATAGTGGAGCAGGGACCTCATAAGCAGGGAAGCACAGAGAAGGAAAACATTAAGCGCACTAAAAGCCATGATTGTCTCTTGTTCGAGATAAGTGAAGAATCATATTTGGAGAAGAGAGGAGCCTCATTAAGAGAAGAATTAGAACAAGAATTTACAAAAATATTAGAGAGGTAAAAGGCCAAAGAGAATCATAAGGCACCAATACAAGAAAAATAAAGGAGTAAGAGTCCCATTTGAAGAAAGATACACCTATTCGGGAGGAGCATATGGAGAAATGAGCTAGTGATGATTTTTTTTATTAAGGAAGAGCCATGCACAGGGAATAGGCATAAGTACAAGGACTCCAACTCCTAAGAAACATAAGAATGAAGAGAAAAGCATAGAGAAAGCGATGAACACCGAGGTCACCTCACATGGATTATGTGGACGACCCTAAGAAGGTATTGTAAGTGCACTTTTAGAGAACAATGGTGATAAAAAGTTAAATTCATGGGATTTGATGGATCAATATGGAGGGGTGTCACACACTAGGAAAATGTTAAGATGGAGTCTACATAACCATGCAGAGGAGCCAAAATTTGAGGTAAGCGAACATTCAATTGAAACCATGACATTGTTGAAACACCTTGGGAAGAAGTATAAGGTGATAGATCCGAATCATCTCACCGATGAATAGGGGTGTAACGAATTAAATAAAATGGTTGCGGAAGTAGAAAAAGGAACTTGGATGTAAGTGCTACTATGAAGGCATTGGTCACCGATAAAGAGAATAAAGAGTGCGAAGTGGAATGATTTAATAAGGGATTGTAAGGAGAACAAAAGAGAACAAAAGAAGCATATGACAGGGTTGGCGTTTTAGTGAAACATATTTTGGAGTAGTGCCCATCATTGGTGAGCGAGGCCAAGAGCGATTAGGAAGATGAAATGGAGTACTTGGAGGATTTATTTTGGATGCTCCTTGTAAATCACAAGAGTAGTATGGCCTACAGAGGAAAATATTACGAAGGAGAAGGAGAATAATAGAGTCCAATGTTGTGTTGGTATCCAAATTTGTTCTCTTTTTCAAGCCGAGCAACAACACAAATTTGACAAGGAGCTTAGAGGCAGATATATCATAGTGTGTGTTGTTTTGTAGCCGGGATGAGATCTAACTGGCCCTTTATTACTCAGATTTGTGGAGAGATGGATAGCACCTTTAAGAGGATTTGACATGTCCTCACTACTTTAGGCCATGCCTCTTCGACCAGGGTGAGAGGACCCTTAGTGTAACCTCTGTTTGGTGAAGGAGATGGAGATATCCTTCTTTTGCACAAATTCTATGAAGAGAACCTTGGGAAAATACGGTCAATACTCCATGATTTAACTCTTAAGAGTTGTCACTTCTAAACGATGGAGATACTTTCAACACAAGGCTAAGGTTACTGAAGACATTAAGAAATCCTTATTGTTCTGCATATTTTTGCAAGTAGATTTTGTTCCTTTGTTGATACACAAGGAAAAAAGGGTAGTTCAGGGTGGATCAATGGTTTTTAAATGATTTTGGTGGGAGATGAAGCAAGATAAAGTTGATTATACCATATCTTTGGAGGGACTTCACAACAATGAACAACTTCAACAACAGAAAACTTCAGAACAGTTAAGATGTTCCTTCAACCAGAAGGTGTGCTTTAATGGAGGCCCAGATCAACATGTTTTCACATAATCTTTGAGACTCCAACACGAAGGCTCGAATTGAAAGACTCAATTAAACACTAAAGTTTCTAATTAATCATGCCTAAGGTACACCCGAAGACTTACAAACAATCTTTATCAACAAATGATAGTGAATTGATTTTAAATTTGTTTATCTCATCCAAGATGAAGGCTCTTCTTGAAATGAAATTGCAAATACCATTAGACTGTCACAGGGACAAGATCTAGTGTTATTTCACAAAAATTCAATGTAAGATTGCAATAGGAACGAAAGAAACTATTTGTAGACATTCTAAAACAAAGCAGACACAAATTGCTAGAGATTGGACACAAATTAATCTCAAAATTGCTTAGATTCATCAGTAGGGGAAAGATTCTAGAGAAATCTCAATGCTCGTCAATGGCTATACATATGCAACCAACTTGACACGATAGAAAATCTAACACAAGAAAATAACAGGTTATCTCGGCTTTGGTCTCTCACGAAGACGGATTTCTCAAATTTTTTCTCAAGAATTCAAACTCCGACCATTTGCAAGAGTATTCTCATTACATTTATACATTTTGCTCACTCAATTTTCCCCCAAAAGAGAAGAATATTCGAGGGACCTTTGCTTGTTACCAATTTGTTTCAAACAACGACATTTAACAAATTCAGATCCGAAATCTGCCAGGTGGACCAATTGTGAACTGATCACATTTCTTGGGCTCTTGACTAATGACTAGGATGCCATGCCACAACTTTTCAGGAGTCCTTTTAATCATTCTGATTCTGTCATGTCGAGAAATCCCCTTTTTAATCATTTTTCGGAGCCTCTGCATAGCTGGACTTGACAGGTCATCCCTTTTTGCTCTCGAGGCAATGCCTTTTTCACCTTTTACGCCTGCACTTTCATCATTTCATCCCTTTTCCCTCTTTTTCCTCTGCAATTTCTGCCCCGCATCCATTTCCTTTGGTAATTCCCATTTTTTCAAGTGCCTGAGTAATTCCCACTTCAAAATATCAACCTTAACGATCCTTGACTCACAATTTAAGTTTCAAATCCATTCAATGACACCTTACTGACAGAGACGACAAAGAATTTCATCAAATAACAATGAAAATAGTGTGTATTCGTGTCTCCAAGAGTCTTGGAGCAAAAATGGTGGAAAAATAGGTGAAATGCACAGCAACCATTGATCTTGCCCCTTTTCCACTTTATATCGTAGCCATCCACGTGTTTCCTTGGCGCAACTACAAAGGAGAAGCACAGAGGCAAGTCTCAAACAAGCGCGGGCCTTCCATGTACCCTGGGCCCAAGAAAAATGCCTTTTGGCCTTTGAAAAGTCTTGGTGAAAAAGGAGCCAAATGTAAAGCCTCCATGTGTCTCAATGGTGCATTTTGAGATGGTCCCCAAAAGCAGAGACCCCAAACAAGCACGGCTCAACACGTGTCTCAATCCGCAGAGTCTGTTAAAAAGTTGAAGGTTCAGCGGAAGGCACCATGTGTCTAGGGTTTGAGACATTTTTCTTTGGCCGTTGAAAAGTCCAAGCAAAGGGTAGAGTGAGCGGAAGCCTCCAAGTGTCCTCTTGGCTTCTTCAAAATAAAATTTAGGGGCCGGTCCCCAAACATGCGTGGTCCCTCCACGTGTCCTAGGCCTTTAGAAAGTTGCTTGAAAAGTCTAAGTAAGGGAAGACCCGATGGAAGCCTCCACGTGTCTTCATGGCGCAACTTCGAGATGGTGCCCAAGAGCGGAGACCCTAAACAAGCGCGAGCTCACCACGTGTCCCAAGCCTTAGAAAATTACTTTGAAAAGTTTAAGTACAAAGCGGAGCTAGTGGAAGCCTCCACATGTCTCCCTGTCACAATTGTTAAGGTGGGACCCTGAGGCAGATCCTCAAATGAGTGTCAGCCCTCCACGTGTCCATGGTCTACCAAAAATGTACCGCTACATGAAAAATTTGTCTAAGTCTGGGCAAAGTAGCGGAATCCTCCATGTGTCCCCTCGATGCAATTCCAAGGCCAAACAAAAGGTGAATTTTCAAATGAGTGTCGTTCCTCCACGTGGACAAGTTTTGGGTTGAAGCGAGCCTTAGAGTTTTTAAAGTGCCCACTGAGCCGCATCCAACCAAAAAGGGCCATGTTTCCATTGATGCTGAGATGTAAATTTGATGAGGAAAAATCACTCGTCAAACCATAAAAATGTAGGAAAACCACCATTTGAGCCTCAGAAATGAATCTTTCTTCAAGGAAAGAGAATTTGGAAATGTTATAAGGCTCAAATATGATCCTCCAAGCTACATCCAATCACGTTTCCACAGGTATTTGGGACAAAATGACAGGAAGAAAAAAAGCGACAACGGAAAACGGAAGGAAAGGAATAACCCAAGTTTTACGCCCAATTTACAAATTCCTTCAGATGGATAGAGAAATGAAAAAAATTCTGGACCTTTAAGTGATCCTCGACCAAGGAAGGGACTGGTCATGGCAACCAAATGGAGGAAAAATTCTTCAAGCACCAACATGGGGAGATAGAAAACATGAAAGAGGCCGCAAACTGAGGAATTTCAATGACAAATGGGGCGAGACTAATTTGAGCACAACATGTTGTAGCACGAGATCATTGAGTTGGAGGAGTTATTCGCCAAGCTCAAAGAAGGAAGTACAAAAGCTGATATGATTTCAATAGATGTTAGAAGTGTGAGCATTTCATTGAAGCACGATTAGTGGATGAGGAAAACACAATTCAATAAAAGACACCAACTAATAAGGCCGAGCACACACAAGGAATAGTAGAAACAACCACGTGCGGAAAAAAAAATAAAGGTTAAGCGGGAGAAATTGGAGCAAAGCACATAAGATATTTTTATGTCTCTACTTATGGTTATTGTATGGTGAATCTAATATTAATCCTTATGTGATATGTATGCTTTCCTTATTATGTGTGTTTCCAAATTGAGCACGTAGATCTGATTGATAGAATGGAATATGCACTTTGATCATGGTTATTATGAACATGCATGCTAACACCGTGACAAGATGATAATAAAGAGGGACATGGTACCTTTGCACTATTTGGGTGAGTGCTCATATCTATTTGAGTGATGTACCAACGCATCTAGAGTTTTAAGTGGGAAAATAAGACTACATATAATAATTTCGGGATACGAATAATAATTTAATAATTCATTAACTATCTCCCACCCCATGAGCCATATTTTATGAGGCATAGAGTAACAAAATCTAATACACCATCATCACCATAATGTAAATCACAAATTTGATGAAGGACTCGTAATATAGCAACACCATGAGAAATAAAGTGATAAAAATGGACAAGGAATGAACCCACGTAACCATGGGAATTACCCACACTTTCAACTCTCTCGCATTTTGGAACAAACACATCTACCCACCCGATTGCCAAAATCCACATAGGAACACCAACGTAATATCGAATTCATCTTCTCAAAAAACCCCAAGAGACCAATGTCCATATCAACAAACTTATTATTAGAATAATGAAGATCGTTAACAAAAAAACATGATTTTTGGAAGTTTTCCCCGAGCATCATACCTTTTATTGCCTTTTGTGTAAAAATCATGCAAATGCAAATTGTATGACGTAGCATAAATACCTATTTTGATTTGTGGGTGACCATTACGCATCTTCGGTAATGAAAGTATTGAGATCCACCTAACACTTCCCATCATAGCTATGTACTTTTATCTAGTTTTGCAATGTCATTGTAAACATCATAGTTGTATATGAGATTAGACACCTTCCTTTTGTTGGAAAAATTTAGTGCCAAAACAACCAACACAAGGGAAAACACAACTAGAATAGAAAAACACACACAAAATATATTATATTCTATTAAAAACTTTTACGATCTCGTAGCTGCTACTCTATTTTTCCTTTTGTTTCTCTTCTTTTGTCCAATCTTCTGTTTCTTTTTAAAAAAAAATTCTCGTGTTCTTTGCACACACCTATTTGTAATAATCCCCTTTCCAATTTTTTTTTTTTTGTTTTAGTATTATATGATACCGCACATATGTATTTGCAATCTTTCCTTCTTTGTATTTTTCTCTTCTCTATATTCTCCTCTATTTCTTTGTCTTTGCTGCACTTTCTCTTTTCTTCTATTTCTATGTGTTGCTGCACACACACACACAACACACACACACACACACACACACACATAGCACATATAGTAACATGCCTTAAGAAAAAGAATGTGACCCAAAATATTAATATATTGTAGTTGAATCCGAGAGATTCACATTCGTGGGGAGGAAAACATAGGAAGGTTTAATTCCAATCAACAAGTGGTTGGGAGGAGGGATAAATGGTTTGAATTGAACGTGGGCCTCAAGATTACGACCAACATTTATTTCGACACCTCCCTTAATCTTGAGCCAAACAAAAATTTCATTCAAAAATATGAATTTTAATTTCCAAAGCTAGGCGGTCCATCTATGACGCCTAAATTTTCTATCAAATGCTCATACAAAACCTCCTTGCTACTCTTCATGCAAATATGAGAGGATTATTTTTAACCATATCATCTAACAAACTACTGAGTTTTCTGCAATATACTATGCTTCCATTGTAGAAAAGGAAGCAAATAATTGTTTATTTTGAATCCCATGAAATGACTTATGATCCAAAAAACTAAAAACATATCCAGATGTGTTCTTTCTATCATCAAGGCTACCTACCCAATCACTATCGTAATATATCCAACTAAGGAAAATAATTGTTAGCAACATATAAAATTCCATAATTTATTGTTTAATTCACATACCTCAAAATACACTTGCCTACTTACCAATGTGTCTCCTTTGGTGTCTCCATGAATCTAGAAATCAAACTAACTGCATACATTATATCTGGTCTAGTTACAGTTAAATACATCAAGATTCCTACCATGCTTTTGTATCTTGTAGGATCCACATTCTGCTGCAATCATCTTTGGTCAATTTTAGACTTATCTCTATTGGTGTAGATGTTGGTTTGCTATCCAACATTCTAAATCTTTGCAAAATTTCTTTTGCATACTTTTCTTGAGAGACAAATATGCCCTGCTCTATTTTCTTGACTTCAATGCTAAGAAAATACTTCAACAATCCCAAATCAATCATCTCAAACTCCTTCTTCATGGCTGATTTAAATTCATCTATTGTTTTGCTTGCATTTCCAATAAAGAAATTAAATCATCTACATACAAAACAATAATTAAAATATCACCATTGTTTGTTTTGATGTAGAGTGTGGCTCACTTTGCTTATTTTGCTAAATCCATTACTAATCAGATATGAATCTATCCTACTATACCAAGCTCTTGGTGCTTGTTTGAGTCCATACAATGCTTTCTTGAGCTTGTATACTTTCTTTCATGCCCTGGAATCTCATAACCGGTGGCTTTCCCACATACACTTCTTCTTCCAATACTCCATTCGGAAAGTTAATTTAACATCCATTTGATGGACCTTCCATTTGTGATGAGAAGCTATGGAAATAATTGTTCTCATAATTTCTAGCCTTGCTACTAGAGAAAATGTCTCATTATAATCACGTCCGGATTTTGTTTGTAGCCTTTGACAACTAATCTTTCCTTATGTCTTTCAATTTTCCTTTGGGAGTAGTTTTGGTTTTATAAACCCACTTGAATCTAATGACTTCCTTTCCTTCAAGAAGATCTACTAACTCCCATGTTTGATTATTTTCTATTGCATGCATTTCTTCATCCATTGCTTCACACCATTTATTATCTTTAATTGCTTCTTCAAAATAAATTGGATCAGCTATTGAAAATAAAGAAAAATTAATCATTTCATCTTCATTTTCTTCATATATTAAATATTCATACATTTTTTGTACATTCATCATTCTTTCTTGCTACTGCAATGAGTTAGATGATGATGAAGATGCTTCATTTGCTGGTCCTTGCATGCTTTGTTGGCTGCTTCCATTAGAAGATTCACCCCTTTGAGAAATGGGTGTCCAACTTGGTACATTGTTTTCTCTTCCTTCTGCTAGTTCAGGCACAATGATAGGTGCATTTACATTTGTTTGTGGCTGCTCCACTTCTTGTGCATCTTCCCAAGATGCTTCCTCAATGAATTAAACACCTTGGCTGATTATAAGCTCTGTAACTAGATTATATAATCTATAAGCTTTAGATTTCTCACTATATCCAATAAAAATGCACTTTTCTCCTCTATTATCCCACTTTGATCTTCTTTTCTTTGGCACATGTGCATATGCCACACATCCAAAAATTATCAAGTTCTCAAAACTTGGTTTTCTATCACTCTAAGCTTCTTGAGGTATCATTCCTCACACTTTTTGCAGGACATCTATTTAGCAGATATATTGATTTTACAATTGATTTAGCCCAATATGGAGTAGAAAATCCTCTTTCTTTCATCATACTTCTCACCATTTCTTGAATGGTTTTATTCTTCCTCTCGGTACAACATTTTTCTCAGTGTATACCTTGCTGTGAATTTTTGCTTGACCCCATTCTCTTTACAAAATTTTAAAAAATCATTTGATATATACTCTCCCCTATATTTGTTCTCAATGTATTTATATAATGGCCACTGTGTTTCTTAACCAAGGCCTTAAATTTCTTGAATACTTCAAATTCCTCTGATTTATTTTTTAAGAAATAAACCCATGTCCTTATCTTTGAAGTCATCTATGAAAGTCATAAAATACTCTTTCTTAGACAAGGAGGGAGTCTTCATGGGACCACACAAATTTGAATGTATTAGCTCAAGAGGTGAGCTTGTTCTCCATGATTTTCCTGAGGGAAAATCATTTCTATGTTTCTTCCCCAATATGCATGCCTCACAACCTTGTCTGGTTATTCAATAAGAGGCAGTCCTCTAACCATTTTCTTATTATGAAGAACATGCAATCCACCATAACTCAAATGTCCATACCTAAGATGCCAAAGAGTAGATTGATCAATGGCTATTGTTTTGAAAGTTTTTGTTCTACTTCACTTCACTTTGCATTCTTAATGGAAACATTTTGTTTTGTGTCATCTAATCAACTACTGCAATCTGCTTATTGCTTCCACTTCTATCATATATAGTGCATTCTCCATTCTCAAAATTTACTTTGTATCCTTTTTGGATGAGCTTTCCAATACGGATAAGGTCATACTTTAATCATGGGACATAGAAGACATCATTGATCTACCTCTTGTCTCCTTGCTTGGTTAAAATAGATATATTTCCTTTACCCATCATTGGAACCTTATCATTTGTTCCCATATTCACTTCAGATTTGATTTCTCCATCTATGTTATTAAACATTTCCTTATTTCCACACATATGGTTGTTGCATGCACTATCCAAATACCATATTTGTTTGTTTCCTTTCTTAGCTACATTGCAAGTTAAAAACAAAGTTCCACTCTTTTCATTCTTTTTAGGTTTAGATTCTTTTGCATTAGAGAAGCTTGCATTATGATTATGATTTCTTAAATCATATTATTTCTTTCTACATTCACTAGCATAATGCCCAAACTTTTTGCAGTAATAACATTGCACATTTGATTTGTCATACCTTTGTGTAGAACCACCTCTAGAAGTGTTGTTTCTCCTTCCTCTACCTCTTCCTCTTGTCTGTGGCTCTTGTTGGTTGTTTTGTCTTCCACCTTATTGTTGGTTTCTAAATCTTCCTCTTCCTCTATTGTATGCTCCTCTCCCTCTACCTCTAACATTTGTATTTGTTTTGAAGGCTTGTTCATTAGAGGAGTTGGCTGATCTACTCATCCTTTGTTCATGGGTTTGCAAAGAACCCATTAGCTCATCAACTGTCATTTTTCTCAAGTCCTTAGACTCTTCTATTGCAACCACAACTAGATCAAATCTGGTTGGAAGGCTCCTCAATACCTTCTCTATGATCTTATGATCTTCAACAACATCTCCATTAGTCCTCATTTGATTGAATATGGTCATTGTTCTTGTGAAAAAATCATTTATTGATTCTGATTCTTTCATGAGAAGGGTCTCAAAATATCTCCTCAACATCTGTAATCTGACTACTTTCACTTTTTCACTTCCTTGATATGCATTCTACAAGGTGTCCCATGCTTTCTTGGAGTTTATAGTTGCTTCTATCCTTGGGAAAAATGAATCAGTGATTGCATTTTGAATATAGCTTAAAGCCTTTGCATCCTTTCTTTTATTTTCCTTTAAAGAATTATTTTGAGCTTGTGTCAATGCATTGAATGTAGCTTGGTTTTCTACCTCTACATATCCTCCTTCAACTAGTTCCCATAGCTCTTGAGAGGAGAACAATGTCTTCATTTTAATGCACCAAATGTCATAGTTCTTCCCATAAAATATTGGGGGTTGTTGCCATGAGTTGCTACTGCTACTAGAAGCCATTACAACTCAACCCAAAAATAAAATCTCAAACCCATGAGCTATTGAGCTTTTTGTTTGTTATGATACCAAATTGTTGGAAAAACTTAGTGCTAAAATAACCAAAACAAGGGAAAACACAGTCTAAACATAAAAACACACAAAATATATTCGTGGAGACTAAAGATGCAAAACGTGTAAAGAGTGATGAAAATGAACCTAGGGGGTATTGCACGTGTTTAGATGTCGATTTGTGTGATGTACCTTTTGTTGGTGTAGATGTGTGTAATGTTGAGTTTTGTTGATTGTTTTCTTCCCATACGAGACAGACTTGTAAAAGAGAAGAAAATCAAGTAGTCAAATACACATGTATATATATAAAAAGCATGTAAAGAAGTATGTAAAAATGGTAAAAATGTGAAAAAGGAACATGTGCACCTAATCCGTGATGAGGAAAGAGTGTAGAAAGGATCATGTGGATGATGTTGACACGTTCAAGTTTTTTTGGACGATCTCACGCCAATGTAATGGAATAAGTGTAGGGAGAACTATCTGGTGTCATCCTTAACCTTTAACTACTTCCCAAAATTGTAGAAATATCATGTACTATCTAGTTTTTGGGAAATCGATGCCATGACATAAGTAGTATAGAGAGGAAGGTCTAGTGTTATCCTATAACCTTTAAGCTGCTATATGGAATAAAACACCATTGTAGATGATATGTACAAATGCAAGTGCTAAGGAAAATATGCCATGTGAATGCCACTATGTAGAGTTCTATAGACTGTGTTGAACCAAATCACTTTGTGTGACTACCCCCCTAGTTATAGGCGCTCTAGGAAAGGCATCGCTGTAATAAGGACCCAAGTATGATTCTGATCCTTGAATAGTGTTGTATCGGTATTGTGTTGTGTTATGTATACTTTGTATGGGGTGACTGATTCACCTAAATGATGCCCCCTCTTTAGGGGTGCATGATACATCATTTGTAGGAGTATGCGGCCTAAAAGAGGACCGACTGTTGTGTTGAAAATATTCCCTATAGGGGGATGTGCTTAGTAAAAACCAAGGCACATGCAAACAAGTGGGTGTGAGACAAGTGCTAGTATAAACAAAGAAAAACATGCATGTATAAGACGAAGTGTAACCTAGATAAAAAAATGTGTAAACACACAAGAAAATAATGTGGACCGTAAAAGCGGGTTACAAACATAGGACACCACTCACGGTGTCATAAGAAAATCAAGGTTGAAAAATCAAAAAATACAAGTGTGCACACAAGACAAAGGGAAAATCCCACAAACAAAGGAATATAATGAAAAGAAAGTACAAACAATGTAACAAACAACCATGGTAGCAGATAGTCCTGCAAAAAAAATGCTATACATGAAGCACTCGTTAGCATGTTATAAAGATAAGAAGTATGTAAAAAGTGTATAATTGATAAAGTAGTGTGGTATGAAATAGAATGAAACAATAACACCCGTAGTGTACAAAAGTGGATGCCCCAGAGCTGCTATGGGATCTGGTACTAAGTACTACGATAAACATCCATGTTGCGTGTAATGGACTTGTATAATCTCCTATCACAACTAGAAAGCAAGTGAACACACACATGTGTATGATAAATATAATGACATATAAATTATCTATTTAACATGTGTAATAAAGTGAACATGTTTAAGTAAGTGACAACAAGAGTAAAAGTAACCAAGATATGTAGTATGCATGGATGAGGCATAATGTAATGTAGAGTGAATGATGGGAGCTGCGCATGCCCCCTGAGTGAATGGAAGTGTATGTAGTGACGTTAGTTTGTTTATGCCCCCTTAGTAGTCAAGAATGAATTGTAAATGAGAGTGCATCATTAGAAAATGGTTTGAACAATGTATTATGTGTAGGGTGGTGTGATGAACATGTAGTGATGATATGTGACATAGAGATGATGTGTGAAAATGTGTGATGATTTAGAAAAGTGTATATCACAACAAGATAACAGTATGATTTAGCCTCACGTATATATCAAAAGATAGCGAGAAGAAGTGATGATTTAGCATAAAGTGTATATCACTAGATGATACAAGGGAAGTCATGATGTAGCCTATAATGTATATCACTAAATGATGCAAGCAAAAGTGATGATGTACCCTATATCGTATATCACTATTATAGGAATGTTGCATGGAAAAAATATTAAATGGTTGAATGTTAGAGAATGATGAGGTCCATTTGAGATTATATACCCTCAACAGTCCATTATGGACCATGAGACTAGAGTGCATCATAGGGTAGTGAGTGCAATGTGTAAAAGTAGATGTGTAGAATGCGTAATATGTGTAATAGATGGGGTAATGAGAAGATGTTGTAAGTATGTGATATGTATGACATGTAATGTGTGATGATGTGTAATGTGTAGTGTCTACTATTCAATGTGTGAGGTTCATGTGTATAGGATGCCCTCAACAGTCAAGTTTGAACCGAAGCACAAGAATGTGTCATCGGGTAATGTCGACACTAGCATGTGTCAAATTTTGGATAGTGTTAAGTGATGAAGATGTAATATGTGTGTTGTTGATTAGAGGGGAGAGGAAAGAAAATGCCCCTCAAGTGCGTAGTGATGAATATGATCATGTGGCACTATCTAAAATATCATCACTATCGTGGTCAAAACCTACTGGATCAACATTGGAGACATGATAAGAAATAAAATGAGGTGGATCGTATAAAGATCCATTATGATGTAGGGTGTAGATGTTCATTGCATACTCTTCATCAATGAAGGGTACTAGTGGACAGTCATGTGCATACCAATGAGAAATATTCTGAGAATAAGTAGGAGATGAATCATTAGCAATGGAAACATTGCCAAATGGCATAGGGAACATGATAGAAGTGTGGTCGGTGTCTAAAGTACTGCCAATATAGTCAAGCCAAGATTTCCCAAGTGTTAGTGGAGAAGTGCGAGGGGCATGTGCAATGAAGACTATCAAATGAAACACACGAAGACAATACACAACCGTATGTACTATGAAAATAACCATGGTAAAGGTGAGGTGAGTGAATTGGTGGTAAAATTTTGTTAAGCATTAAGCCAAGCCTAGTTAAGTTTTCATGTGTGAAAATAGTATCGAATAAGTGTGATTGAATAGAATATGATGCTAAAAATATTTGTTGATAAATAGTTTACATGTGAAAGGTGGTGGTAGAGATAAAGACTATTTAGGGGAGGGTGAAACAACATCTAAGGTGTTGATAGACCCTTGATAAAGTATCATAGCATTAGTAGAAGGAAGGGTCTTGAATTTGTATTCACCTAGGCCATCGATACAAAGGTGTCATTGAAATAGGAGTCATCTACATTGATAGGAGTAAAATTAAGTTGGCCTAATGATTCATTAGTAAGTTTTATAGTATCGAATTCATCATCAGAGTCCTCAGAATCATCAATATTAGCATTATCATGTTGTATAGCTTTGTTGAGTATATTGTTAGGAGTTGCACTAGGTGGAGGGGTCGAGAGGAGTCTCAATAGGAAGAAAATTTTGCTTATCGGAATGATACAATGGGTGAGATAATTTTCGTAGTGTGAGTAGAAATAGTTGGAATATTTGGAGCGGAAGGTGAAGATTATGAAGTGCTAGGTTGAACAATGTCATATGTGTCAATAATACTATTTGAAATAGGTTGTGAGGGAGGAATTGGCATAGCAGTAATAGGGTCTATGCGGTAGAATTTGAATGGTTCGGGATCAGGAGTAATAGTATGTTCATAACCATCATGTAAAAATTTGACGCATTTGTGGATAGTAGATGGGACCACTTCCATGGTCTGGATCCAAGGTTTACCTAGCAAAAATTGAATTTAAATGAAGCATCTATAACATATAATTCAGTGATGATGGTCTTAGGCCCGACCTGAATATGTAATGAAATAGTCCCCAGACATGTGCGAGTAGTAGAGTCATAACCTCAAATAAGAGTAGAATTCTTAGAAATGAGTTTGTCATTAATACACAATTACTTTAGAAGGGAATGAGCACATAGGTTGATGAACGATCAATTATTAATAAGTACACATTTGATATAAGTGATGTTAATGATGACAATAATGAGTAAGGGTGCACTTGGACTATCCTTAGCAAAAGGTGAGATGTCCTCATTAGTAAATGATATAGCACGTGGAATATTTTTGAGATACTGAATGGGGTGTGTAAAGGCCACCACAAAGTTATCACTCTCTATGTGAATTGAACAGATGGTGTCTTCTAATGTTTGAAAACAATTTGGAGCATTACACAATAATTCATAGAAAGAAATATTAGCGGGTGTATTTTTAAGTTGTTGAATGATATCATATCCCTTAGGAGTGGTAAAAGGATCTCAATAAGTGATAGATGGAGAAAGAGAAACAAGTGGAGCCATAGGAGGATGATTGTGGTGAGGAATTACTACATTGATGGAATGATAAACCCTAGGTGTAATAAAGTGAGGAGGATGTTGAGTACAAACTTACATGAAATCGAGAGGAAGTAGTAAATATACCAAAGACTTTAGTCGGTGAAAAAGGGTATAAGAAGATTGAGTCATGACTTGATAAGGATAAGACATATTCGAAGAAAAGATTTTGATTGTTTGGGTTCACCAAAATGATTAAACTAAAATGTAATATTATAGCCTAATTTAATGTAAGTTTTCAGTAAATAAATAAACAATGAAATACTAAAATAATACCCAAGGCAGTAAGTAATATAAATATGAAACCCTAAGTGCAAAGAGGGTTAGAATTTCCTTAGATGATTCAAAGAGGTTTTTGACCATGTCGCAATGGAGACCAGATAAACAAGAGTGGAAGACCGTTGCACCAAATCCTGAAAAATGTAGATATGAGTGATTTGGCTGGACCGAGGCACTGGAGAAGGATGGGGGCTCCTGGGGTGCTCGATATGATTTAAGGTGCCTTGGTATGCGTAGGAGGTTCGGAAGCCAATTTCATAGTGTCACTAGATGGTGAAACATTCTTGTTATTTTTCGCTACTATGTCACCGAATTACGCCAAATGTTGCTATGGATCTAGAATTAATGAATCACATGCAAAACCCCAAACAAAACATCAAACCCTAGAAAAAAATGTGCAAATGAAGAGTTCAAACTGTCCTCATTCGCCACAATGATGGACTTATAATTGAGTTTTCACTACATCTCAAACCTAATGTAGTTCTCATGTGTGTGGAATTTTGCCCTAGGTTTCTCTTGTGCATGTCACACTTGAAGTAGTGAGAAAGTATCTAGATGTAGAATGTAAATAATGTGTGCATGGAATATAATAAACTCCCCTCTTATGAAGTGTGATGCAGATGAACCAACATTTTTCCCTTGTGATGGAGCTAGATGGATGAAAATGGAGTTATAGATGCCTTGATGGATGCAACCTTAGGTGGTGATAAGTAGTTCTTAGTGCTTGGTCCCTTATTATGATCACATAACTTTATATTTATATGATTCCTTTGCTTGAATTTCATAATTAACCTTGAAAAGGCCGACTAACAAAAATATAAGATGCTCAAATGGCTAGAAAGGACCCAAAAAGTGTGAGTAAAGTAAAAAAGGATGGGGGCATCCAGAGGAGATGAGGGCACTTGGCGTTGGCATCTTGGCTAGGTGCTTGAGTCTAGAAAGGGTAAAACTAAAGTATGAAAAAAACTCAAAATGGGCTAAGAAAGGTGTAAGATCGAAAATAACAACAAAAAGCAAAGAAAGGAAGCAAAAAGACATGAGTTAATTAGTAATTTTCTTACTTGGGAACCATATGAATAGTAGTATACAACCGAGACTAGATAATTACCTAAAGTGCATGATTTTGTGTCTATAACAAGGAAACTCTTTATGCGGCATTCCAAGTATGGTACTTTACCTACCAATACACAACCTTATTCCTTTTCTTCTATCATGTACACATTTAAAAGCGTGGAAAATATTTTACTTTTTCTAATATAAACCTACCTCTAATCATATTGTATATCAATGTATACCCATGATTATTACTACATGGATTCAAGGACTTGTAACCAAAAAAGTATTGATTGACAATGGGTCCGCTTGAATGTTTTCTCTATCTCCTTGTTTCAAAAAACAAGTATCACCATGGTTGCTTTAGATTGATAAACATTATATTGTTTTTAAATGATTTGATACTATATTGTGACCTATAATTGGTAAAATTACTTTGGATGTGCTAGTTGGGCCTAAAAATGTCCCCACTATATTTTATATTATGGATGATTCTCTTGATTATATATACTACTTTGGCTAATCCTGGATTCTTGTTATGGAAGTTATTCCCTTCAATCTTCTTCAATGTGTCAAAGTTGTGCATGATTAAGGCAACTATGAATATACTATCACCAAAGATGAGGAACTATGCAAATATTGCACAAAATTAAAAGTTCTACCTCTAGTAATCCTATCTATTATCACACCTACATTACAACTTACTCCTCATAAATTACATACATATATGGTTGGTTAATCAAGTAACACTTGTGACACTAAGCTTCTCATTCTACAACCCAATGAGCCTATTCCCGGTAGAATGACACAACACCGTGTCCATAATGATGAGGTATAACATGAGTGTTCTATGTATGTACAATTTACTATACCATCACATGATTGTGAGGTTATTCTTGAGATATCATTATTATTTAATATAGAGAAAAAAAACTGGATTGATTATTGATTACTACTATATTAATGAGTATGATACAAAGTTATTCATGACTTACATTTGCAAATTAAATTTTATCCTATTGATGAATATGATTCCATGTTTTATATTTTTTTAATCTACTAGCCCTTGGAAGTGTTGAATTAAATCTCCTACAATCTCTAATAAGACCAATTATGAAGGAGGTCATGGCTCTATAAAAATGTTTAAATCCTATATGCTAATAGTTGTAGGCTTGTTCACCCTACATCTCTTTCTGCACCTTTGAGCCTAATTTGTGTCAAATATTACATACTTAAGATGTCTCTAAACTCCCCAATGAAAACCAAAGCATCATGCACTATTATACTAATAATATTTATCCTAGTAATACTCCTACTTGTATTGGAATTCTTTAATATATAGACACACCAAAATATTTGTTACCTTTAATACTTGATCATGGTTTATTAACATTACCTACTTCACATCACCACATGACTAGAAAAATATCTTAGTAACTTGGTAATTCCTTTTGTGATGATCAATGCATTACTAGTTATGAAGCTAATAATTTACAAGAATTAATATTTGAATACATACCTTAAAACCTAATCTTACACTCAACATACACTCTATTGGCTCTATATGCACATCTAAAGAAATAGACAAAATTATGCTAATGATATAACAATAAGTAAATACATCAAGATAAAACATATGAATGGAAGCTAAATTGTTGGAGATATTCTATGTTGTAGTGTGAACATTAGGATATCATTGTTAATATGGATATAATATTATCATGGATAATATTAATGTAAATGTAATATTACATATAGTAAATAGTATTTACTATATGGTAATTAGTAAGTTAGTGTGTTAGATAATAAAACAATGAGATATTGTTTTATTATCAATATTATTAATGTTGTTGAAACCATATGGGTAGATTGGTTTCATGTGCAAACAAAGTTTTTGAGAAAAGTTGCACATGAAGACAAAGAGATTGTTAGGAGGGTTGTTACTATGTAGCTCCTATATAATGGAGTGCATAGTATGGGAACATTAGAGTTAAAGTTAATGTGATGTAGAAGAATGGATTGTAATAGACTATGTGAATTACAATATTGCATATATTATGTGTTTAATATATGCTTGTGTAATATCAATGGTGTGTGATATATCGGTGTAGTAGATAAGAGAAGAAAACAAAGCTATTATTTGCTCCCAAACTAGGATTCCGTAACATTTGGTATTAGAGTAGGATAATTTCCTGAGTAAATTACAGAGCAGGAGCTGACAGAGCTGAAGAAGAGAAAGGAAATGATGCGATTTGAAGAAATCTAGAATTGAACAATTTACACAGGGATCGAAGATTGTGGTAAATCGACGACAATCTGAGTCCAATCATCACCGACTGGATGAATCGGCAACGATTATTGCTAATCGACGCCGATTGTTGCTAATCAGCAACGACTACTAAGTAATCACCGACGATTACTATATTTTGGTAATATTCAGTTTTTTTCCATTTTTGACATACCATTTAGTTTTTTCCATTTTTGGACATACCGAAAATAGAAAAAAAACTTTCCATTTTTGGAAAGGGTCCGGAATGATTTTTTCAGAAAATTTAATTATCAATCTATAGATCAATATTGTTTGAAAGGCATCATGGAAAGGACTAATCTAAACTAGATAGATAAGTTTGAAGGCCAAGATTTTCACACATGGTAGCTACAGATGCAGTTGCATCTCATAGAGAAGGATCTATGGGATGTGGTGAAGCCTAATTCAACTCCACCCACTGGAGGAAATGAATTGGAAAAGTGGAACGTGAAGGATCAGAGAGCCATAGGGACCATTGGATTAGGATTTTCTAAATCCTATTTGCACCATATAGATTTATCAAAATTTGCAAAGGATATCTGGGAGTCTCTCAACAAACTTTTCGGATCTGAGGCAGAAACAACAAAGACATCACTGAAGCAATGTCTGTATGGATTGAAGATGGATGAGAATCTAAACATTGTTGAGCACATTAGTAAGTTTCGATCTCTCTTAAATCAACTTGCTGGAATAAAAGAACATGTAAAGGATGATGATGCTAAAGCCATCCTTCTTAATAGTATGCCTAAGAGTTACTCAAATATTGTATTTACTTTGAGTAAAGTTACTATTAGTCTAGAAGGAGTGATTTCTACATTGTTAGAACAAAGCAGTCATGAAGAACATGAAGAAGTACTATATGTAAGAAACAAACCTAGTTCCTCATATAAGAAGGAAAAACATAAACCAAAGCAGGTTCCTTCACATGGAAAAATAAAATTCTTTTATTGTAATGAGATTGGGCATGTAATATTGAACTGTAAAAAGAGAGCTCAAGATCTTCTTGATGACAAGATAGATCAAAATCCCTTCTAGCTGAAGTAGAAACTGATTGGGAAGCCTACTCAATTGATGAAGAACTTTCCTATCCTAGTGATGAGGATTACCTATGGTAGAATCTTCTCTTGTTGGAGGAAGGAGGAAAATCAATGTCCTCTCATCATTTACCAATGACGGGGTCACAGATACATATGTGGTGATGTTCTATTTCAGTTGTGTGGTGTGTTTATAAACAAGGGGGTGAAACTATTTTCATGTTTTGATTTTAATGTGTTCACATAAACTAACAACAGATTCGAGTGTCTATTTTGTGTGGAAGAAGCAAAATGCTTGACTCAACTTACAGGGGCAAAGCATCTACGTATGATCCTCTCCGAATGTCATACAGTCCTCTGACTACCATAATTCAGTGGAAGGTACTTTGTTGGAAGGTGATCAGTCGATGAAGATGTTCATATGAAAAGGATGATCATTAGCAAGAAGTTCAGAGATAGCAAGATCTAATAAAGCGGCTACTCCGATAAGTTCGTGTTTCTAGGAGCTCTTACCCCATATTCACACTAAGGGGGTGTGTTGGAGATATTCTATGTTGTAGTGTGAACATTAGGATATCATTGTTAATATGGATATAATATTATCATGGATAATATTAATGTAAATGTAAATGTAATATTACATATAGTAAATAGTATTTACTATATGGTAATTAGTAAGTTAGTGTGTTAGATAATAAAACAATGAGATATTGTTTTATTATCAATATTATTAATGTTGTTGAAACCATCTGGGTAGATTGGTTTCATGTGCAAACAAAGCTTGTTGAGAAAATTTGCACATGAAGACAAAGAGATTGTTAGGAGGGTTGTTACTATGCAGCTCCTATATAATGGAGTGCATAGGTATGGGCACATTGTTAGAGTTAGAGTTAATGTGATGTAGAAGAATGGATTGTAATAGACTGTGTGAATTACAATACTACAATATATTTTGTGTTTAATATATGCTTGTGTAATATCAATGGTGTGTGATATATCAGTGTAGTAGATAAGAGAAGAAAATGAAGCTATTATTCACTCCCAAACTAGGATTCCGCAACATAAATAACTTCCACAAATATTAAAAACATGAATACAAACCTCCCTTCATTGTGTGGATGTGCTTTCAATATGTGGGTATTCCTTACAAGTTAAGTGCAAGCCACAAATGGTCTTAGAACAAAGAGCTTGGTAAAGGAAGAGATCTCCTCAAAATGACACAAACGTTATGTTTGATTCTTCTCTTACTACTTCAACATGTAGGGATTTTCTCACTCTTGGAAAGGCTTTCAACAATAACAATTCTCTTATAAGAAATGAGTGTGTATGTCAAGTACTAACACATAGTGTGTTTTAGTAAGGAGGTACTAGGTTGCTTTTATAGCTTTCCTTTTTGATAAAAACTTCTTCTAGTGAATGTGGGATAATGGAAATGTAGAATTAGGAGTGGATAAACATGATTAGAAGTGATTAATTAGGATTAATGACCCATGGGAGTTAGAGGAGGTTTAATTAATCACTTGGGATTAATTAATAGGTCAAGATTAGCTTGTAGAAGCTATTTAGAGGAAATATAGAGGGAAATTAGTGGAATTAGAGGGGTTTGAGAGTGGGATTTAATTAATAAAAGGGTTTATTAATTAAACATAAGACAATGAAAGAGGAATTTATTAATTAAAAGGGTAATTAAATAAAAGGGTGTTGTAACTAATGAAATCATGTTAATTAGAATCCAAGATGGGGAATTATATTAATAACAAAAGGTCACTAATAATGGTGTGACGATGGGAAGAACACTAATTAGTGCAATTTTAGTATTAAAATTTCATGGAAAAAATTAGGAGTCTACATTGTCCCCTCTTTATGTGGTGTAGTGTGAGTGACGCCATTTCAAATATAATGGACAATTTTCTTTTGCATAAGTATAAGAAAAATTAGTAGGATGGACAATGCCCCCTCAAATGTTGATGGGGTGGTAGAAGGTGACATATGCTTAAAAAAGAGAAAAAATGATCATGACGAAAGAAAAACCCATTGTGTGCGAATGGAAGGCCATTATTGTTAGGAAATAAGGGATAAAATATGCGGAATAATCCCTCATAGAATCACAACAATAGAAATTAATATGAAAAATATTATAGATCTCAAATAAAATTGTAGAATAAAATAACACAACACAAAGAGACAATATTTAACGTGGTTCACCCAATTTGGGCTATGTCCACCAAGAATCACTTGCTCATATTTTATTACAAGCCACCGCTCTCTCAATACAATACCTAGATCTGTTTAGAGCTATGCTCAAAAACTCTACAGAATTCACACCCGAATTCAAAACACATCTGCAATGTTACATAATCACTACCATATGCACAAAACTATATAAATAGACAACTACTTAAGCAATTTTACAAAACCATGGGTATCAAAACCATGGGCCAAAACATCCCATAAACATATGGGTAAAAAAACCCACCCATATGAGAAAATCACGTTTCTTGATATATCGAGCACGTTTTAAGGCCAATTTTTTTTTGGGGGCTACCATCCCCGGACCCCCACTCGAGGCCCGGCCTAGCCCCAACCCCGGTGAGACAACTGTGGAAAGTATACAATACTCTTAGTGTACAGTCTTTAACACTTTCTCACATGAAAATAGGCTCCACAACCTAACAATTATGATGGTCAAAACCACCATGATGAGAGTTATATAGAGGAGGAAGTGGTAAAAAAAGTCATTTTCACCCTCTCATTTAGAAGAAAATACCTTTGGGTTATTGCGATGAGTAGAGATGAATCCTCCAAAATTGACACACCAAGAAGAATGAGTCCGAGAGTTTTGACATACTCATAGACATGGGGATCATGTAGGTGATGTCATTTGAATTAATTTTTCTTTTGGGTTTTTTTAATTTTGGTCACATTAAGTGCTAAAAATATAAGTTGTGTAAGGCTATTGAAATTGACATTTTAAAGTTTCAATGGTTTTGCTACAAGGAATAGTAGTTTTGTATCATTTTTAGTGGGTTTACCCTATCATTAGTGAATTCACTATTAGTAGTGGTGATAGATCTAGGAAGGGTAAAATCATGACAAGTAAGAGTGGTTTCATTGAAAATAGTAGTTTCACATCAAGTAGTAGTGACCTTGCTAATTTTGGTGGTTTTGTGCCATGTAGTGGCAATTTTTCCAAAATAGTGGTTTTTCTCAAACTAGTAGTGGATTCGCTACTCCTAGAGGTTTCCTCATAACTTGTATATTTATAAAAGTTAGATTTTTAAAGTAAAAGTGAATTTCACAAAATTTGTAAAAGTGTTTAAGTCTACATGTTATTTTTAGTGATTATAGGTAAGAAGTTATCAATGGTTTAGTTTCATGAGCACCACTACAAATCCATAGAATGGTATTAGATGTTTCATCTTCATGATTGGTTTATTTTGGATGAATTAGGCCTATTTTATGTAGTGTTGATGTCAATATTACGAGCATTCAAACCACTATTGACTACCTTAGTAGAGAGATGACACATTGATACCAACACTTTATACCTCTCGATAGGAGAGATAACTATTACCATGGAGGATGTGTATAGGATCCTTTGCATACCTATCACAAGGGATCCTATTTAATACAACAAGTAAAAAATATAAATGGCTAGATGATATGAGATATAGAATGAACTGATATACCTGGAGGTGAAGGACAAATATAGTGTTATCAACAACATTTCTTTGCTTAACAAGAGTGTTCAATATTTTTCAACCGAGTTCATGGGTATGATTGCAGACTTGAGTAAAATGATATATTTTCCTAGGGGTACCATGTTTTGGGATAGTTATATAGAGACGTACACTTATTGGTATACAAGTGGGAACAAAGTATAGGGCACCAAAACCTTCTCTAGATTTGGGGGTGGGAACACATCATAATAGCATGACTAGTAGGCCCTTTTTATCATTACAGGATGATGATTCACGATCCTTTGGGTGGATCCAATATGGAAAGGGAAAACAAGGTTACAAAGAGCTTTTGGCATACAAATGAGCCATTGATGAGATTATGTCCACATATGTTACTTGGAGACCATACCTAGCTATGAAGACATATCCCAAGACTTATATAGAGTTGGCATACGTAAAATCAAAGTGCTACTTGGTTGGTCTGAAAGATATATACTAAACATAATCCAAAGACAATTTGGATATATGTAGGGTGTTCCTACAACTCTACATATTTTTGACACGAGAGATATAACAATGCAAACCTACAATAGATGCAACTGACATTGAAGCGGAAGATTAATCTACATTGGCTACCATAGTATGGGATATGCGGAGAGGGATTTTAAATCTCATGACCACAGGAGACTATTGGGTATGATACTAGTAGTTTTGGTCAATGAGACTCACTATCCCAATGTAGACACCCATTAGTGTGTTCGAGCCAATAGTTATAGTGTATGGATGCCATCATCCATACATGTTACATGTCCCTCCACAAATATAGCCTATAGTATGAGTGGTCGAGTAGGAGGAGAGAGGATCACCAATGTTCGGTGGCAAAAGGATGTTATAGGTAATAGGTCATACCGCTAGTAGATACATGGGATTGGGAAACAACAATGAGTAGTAGTGCTAGAGTGGGGCATATGGGAGTAGGGTTAGAGGGACCGGGTTGTAGTATTTGTGAACAAAACCCTAATATGTGGGTGGGATGGGTGGGGAATATCCCGGTGGAGATGATGGAGATGGAGGAGATGAAAGAGGTGAATGGGGCACTCCATGGGTTACCATTTCTCAATTTCCCCGAGTATAGGGGTAGGATTATTAGGCACAACAAAAATAACACAACAAATCATCTAGGTGGTTTTCATAGAAATATCAGCCCACAAGGCCAAGATAACAAGAGTAGTAAGGAAGGAACCTAACGATGATCAAGATGCGAGAGATTGCGAGGAGCCCGATAGTGAGGGTAGCCCGAATCACAACAAGATTAGGCCAAAGGACCATAGAGTGAGATAAGACTACCATGGAACATATATCTACACAATCAAGAGGGATGCATTACGGTGAGATAAGTGTTAGTGAAGAATCACATCACCCTTGAATGGCCTGAGTGTGAAGTGGGGCATTCGGTGTGATTACACAACATGGAGCATCTCTCAAGGTGTGGGACCTTGCAAGTTGAGAGAGCTCTCCAGATTGAGGCCGATTCCTATCCCTTTGTTCAGGTGTATACAAACAAATTGTAGAGGATCTATTCTAAGTCTATTCTATCTACCAGGAGATAGGGTTAGAGATATGCAAGAAAATAAACCTAAGCTAATGAGGTGATACACTAAAGGAATTTTAAACACTTGTTTTGCAATTTAACACAAACCACATGAATGTAATACAAATAACATGCACAAATGACCAAATCATAATAAGAGATTAGAGAGACAATAATGAATACATGAGAGGGTCGAGAAACATCCATAGACATGTTAGAAAAGCTCCAAAATCATTCGTGAACAAAAGAAGAAGGGAGGGCACAAAACAAAAATGTCCAACCTTTTACAATGAGTCCCGACCATGCTTTTATAGATTCAACATAGAGGAAGAAGGAGAGAGAAGTGGGAAAACTAGTTCGAATATCAACCACTGCCATCAATTCCTCCTACCAAAATATGCCCCAAATCTATCTTGAATACATCAATTACTGGTTTGGTGCCTCGAAGGAGGAGGAAACGACGGATCAGATCGAATCCGATTTGGTTGTTGGGGCAAATAGATCCTATATTAATGGCCTAAAGATGTTTCTTCATTTTATCCCCACCTAACCTCTCCAAACTTAAAGTTTCAGATCTCCATGGCATAGATGAGGCCGAGATCTTTCCAACGGTGCCATATTTTTGGATTTCAAGTCTCGAGTCAAAATATGCCCATTTGAAATTTGAATCGGTCCATACAAAGTGGCGGGAACTAGTTATCAAAATGGGCCCCCCTTTATTGAAACCAGACACGTGGAGGGATGACACATGTTTGAGGGCAGCCTTTGTATTTTTCAATTAGAGTTGCACTTTGGGCGACACGCAGCTTTCTTTCATGGCTAGCTCAGTCTCTTCATATTTTTGGCTAAGTCCTTTTACTCGGTGGGGTCATATATCTGACCGGGGACACGGAGGGCTTGGCACTTGTTTGGAAACCTTCCCTTAATTCTACTCTTGAATTAGTGCCATGTTGACACTTGACACCCTCTTGCTTTGTCTTAATGCTTTGACTATTCAACCCGACCCTGTCCCTTTATGAAATTGGACACGTGGAGGCTCTGCGCTCACTTAAAACCCACTCAGGATTTTACCTTTGAAGGAGCATCGGGTTGACACGTGGAGGCCTCCGTAGGCTCTTAGACTTTTCAATGACCTCTCTTACCTTTTTGGACCCTGGAAAATGTGGCGAGCCCACGCTCATTTGGGTCTCCACTTTTGGATTAACTTTTGGGGATGCGCCAAGCTGACGCATGGCGGCTTCCGCTAGCATTTCTATACTTAGTATTTTTTAGGCCCGCCTTGTCTACCTTTTGACTTTTAGCTGTTGAATCTACCCCCACTTTGGGCTTGGGACACGTGGGGTCTATCACTTGTTCAAGTCTCCCTTTTTGGATTCAACTTTGGAGGTGCGCCGCTTGGACACTTGGCAATGTCCACTATCTCCTCCATACTTAGTTGTTTTTGGGATCGTTTTGTATTGTTTCGAGCCTAAAGACTTTGAACTTTTTCCATTTCTGCTCTTTGAGCCTCTAGCTTCTTTTGACACTATCTTCTCCTTCCCCGACCTGTTATTCCATTTCTGAGCCCGCATGTAATCTGTTTTTTGGATTTGAAGCATGGATTCGATCGAGGAGCCGTTTCTTGGATTTCTTATTGCACGAGGTCATTTGATCTTTCACAGGCCCCACCACTCCATTGTAGAGTCCCTCTGCAACCTATTTGCAAGATTTGAACATGAATTCTCTGGTTCCTTTTGTGCGGTCGTGTGGTTGATCCAATTTTTTTTTTTTTTTGGGGGAAATATGGATAACAATAAGGATAACATATTAACGGAGAGAGAGACAAGTCATAGTGAGAGGGATGACACACGAGTAGTGGAACATCATCTATGTAGGGAGTGATATGTGGCTCACATAACTTGAATAATACAAGTTGTCATGGATATGCTAAACTATATTACCTAGTTGCGAGGAGAGACCATATACTATAAGAATCTTTATGAGATGGCCATATTAGTAGATTATTGAGCACCAGTTATTCGAAATGTTCAAGGTCGAGCCAGTCATAGAGACCATCAACACATACAGGTCATGGGATTCAATGGGAACATCTTCAGCGATGAGGCCTCTGGGTTATCAACTCAAGAACTACAAGAGGGGGGTGAGACCACGCTCACTATTTCCAGGACCACTAGGTAGTCCAAAGGTGCGAGAGATTCATATAAAGAGTTGATTCATGTGGATCTAAGAGTTTTGATTGTACTATGATGAAATGTATCATATGGTTATGAGACCATTAATTGTAAACTCAAGTTCCTTTTGGCATACCCAGGATATATAGATGTTGATTTTAGAATTGGTGTATGTGTATTATGAGTTTCATATGATGTTTGGAATTTATTTGATCATGATATTTATATAGCATTGTATTGTGATGTTGGGTTAATGATTATGGATAGATGTATGACTAGAGTAGATGTGATGATTATATGATGATTCTATATGTGTTTTGTTATCACTTAAATGTGATCTAGTTACATTGATATGTGTTGATTTTTAGATATAGACTATCCCCTTGATTTTTGATTTTATCACCTATTTGTCATGTCTTAGTAGGGTAGAGGAAGCAAAACGTGGATTGGTTAGAATAACTATTAGTGAGAATGGGAAATTATTTAGGAAATGTTGAGATGGGTAGACGTGATGAGTAGGGGGCATGGTAAATCATGTTATAGCTTATGTATTGGTACAACTTGAGATAAATCTTATTCATGTAAGTATTCAATAAAAATTAGAATGACATGAAAATCCATAATACCAATATTTAAAATATGCTACAAGACTGACTCAAAGTAAAATACAAAAGCAATGCAATATGAGAAAGTAAATAAATAAATAACCAAACAAATACACTCAAACAAGCAATGTTTAAGAATTGTACCAATGTGTTTGTTATCCTAATGTAGTACCCAAATGTTATAGTTATATGAAAAGGGTTAATATGATGCCCCAAGTGAGGATACACACAAGGGAATGGATGAAGGATGTAGAAGTCTAGATAGAAGCAAATGTGCACTATGATTATGCCCCAAACAATGATATATGCCGAGAAGATTTACATAACAAGCATGTAAGCTTGTTGATGAATGAATCTCATAAGATGTTCTAAATGTATTGCGCTAGAATGAGAAAGTGCTGAAGTAGGATGTTTTGTGTATAGTTTCCAATTTTTAGTGTTTTTGCGATGTTTTTAGATTTTCTAGGTTTTACCAATGTTTTTATATTTTCTAGCTTTTGTAACGCTTTTGGATTTTCTAGGTTTTGTAATGTTTTAGATTTTATAGGTTTTGTAATTTTTTTGTACTTTATAGGTTTTATGAATGTTTTTGATATTCTAGGTTTTACAATATTTTTGGATTTTCTAGGTTTTGTGATGTTTTGGATTTTCTAGGTTTTTAGGCTTTTTGGATTTTATACGTTTTATGAATATTTTTAGATTTTAAAGTTCTACAATATTTTCGGATTGTCTAGGTTTTACAATGTTTTTGAATTTTCTCGTTTTTATGAATGTTTTGAATTTTCTAGGTTTTGAAATGTTTTTATATTTTCTAGGATTTATAAATGTTTGTGTATTTTCTAGGTTTTTCCAAACTATGCATAGGAGAAAAACACACTAAGTTTCACCAATGAAAGGTGAAAATATACAAGGGAATGTTATCGTGTGAATATACAAGAGTAGGACAAGTTAGACCAAGGCCAGAGAGGAACACGTTCATCATGATGATGAACTCAAGCCATGAAAAATTTAGGAAGGAGTGGCCATTCCACAAAATACGGGGTGCTTGTAAATGATGGAATCCTCCCAAAGTTCCATAAATCAATTTTCACCAAAGGACATTCCCAACACACCAAATTATGTAGTTCTCACCATTATATGGATTTATTTTTATTTTCTTTTTTGATGTTTTGAATTTTTAACATATGATATTAGATATAGAAGTATTTGAGGTGCATGATTTTCATGGGATCCCGAAGCTATGTACCATCAAGACAAGTGATCTTATAATCTTTTGAACCAAATTGATCCACCATAATGTATGCCTTTAACCAATTAGGCTCAAATTTTCCCTTCTTTTCTTTTCATTTGTAGTGTTGAATTGATTTTATTTGTGGAAAATATCTCTAACCTCAAATTATTGAGAGATAATACATTTATTATAAATATTACACATTTGATTCTAATACACTTTGAGGTGATCCAATACACGGAGGTATTTTTCATTAAACAACTCAAGCTCTTTAATCCTACCCACTTTATAGTCTTCTTCATTATCTAGAAAATCCTTTAGAGATATACACAAGGAGGGAAACTCGATCTCTAAGAGAACAATGGCTTCATAGACAAAGAAAAGGGAGTATACTGTGACTCCTATAGATGTTTGGATGGAGGCATGGTAAGCCCATAAGGAAGGATGAATATGGAGGTACCAATTGTAGTCTATTTTCTAACTAGTTTCTCCATGATGTGAACAAACATTTTATTGGTGGCCTCATCTTTCCCATTACCTTGAGGGTAATAGGGGTAGACTATTTTGATATATTTTGAAGGGTTGAAAGAGCATATTCACTTGCTTGTTTTTGAAATACTTACCATTGTCGAGAGACAATGATGAAGGGAATACTATAATGCCAAATGATATGGTTCATGATGAATTTGGATATATAAGCACCACCTCGATAAGTGAGAGACACAACTTACACCTGTTTGGTGAAGAATTCAGTTGTGGTGATGATATTTTTATAGACATCAAGTGAATTATGTTTGAGTTTCCTATGATTTTGAGCCCCCATTTTGAAAATAGCCAAGGCATATTAGTAGGTTGTAAGGATTGAGATGACACATGAATCAAGTTGCCATGTTTCTAGAAAAGGATACATTTACACACATATTGAAAATAATATATTTCCATTGTGGGAAAGTAATAAACCAAACACATAAGTTTCTTTGCCAGAACCATGCCACTAGTATGAGCACCATAAATGCCTTCATGCACCTATTTGGTAGCTTGATAGACTCTTCTAAATTTAGACATCGTAAGAAGGTCCCATCGTAACATCAACAATAGAGAGTGCTCCCAAGGAGGGTATGATGAGATATGCATTAGATAATGGTTCACTTCATGAATGGGAATTTTTGAGTGGAAACCTATACCATCTTGTAGGTAATTAAAAATATATTCATACCAAAGGGATTGAGACCAACAATATTACATACCAAACGAGATTTTGACATATCATAAGCAAGTACTATGAGATTCCCAACAACGAACCGTATTTCACTACTAGCTAGAGGTAGGTTCAAGAGAGATCCAATAGTATCTTTATCATTTGTGGACATATTTTTCATCTTTGGGATTTATTGAAAGTGATCTAGATAAAATATTCCTTCGTACTATCTACCATATGCTTAAATGGGATACTTTTTTCATCTTTGATATTTTATTCATTAGTAATCTATTTGATAATCAATTGTGACTTGCCTATAACTTGAACTTATGTTATATTCCATTTCCATTTAATGGTGACTTTCAGATGAAAAATAAGGGATTCATATCCCATAATATTATTTCTACAATAAAAATCAGTTCTGGAATATCTTGGAATAAGATCATGAGTAGGGATAATAAGAATGAATCCTGCACTCGATCCATGAAAGGAACGAATGACCCATCAAAGTAGATATTTCAAGTAGTGGAATCTTTGAAAAATAAGATAAATATATTGGGTATGTTAAGACTTAATGGGTTTGTTCATGGTAATGGTGCTTCTACAAGTTGGTTAGTGAGCACTTGTCCTTTAATTGCTTTCTGATTGACATATTCAATGTCAAATTCACTAAGTGAAATGATCCAATTTTGCATCCTCCCAGTAAGAGTAGGTTTAGTTAGGAGATATTTGAGAGGTTCAACTTTGGATATTATCTTGGTCTTATTATTTAGCACGTAATGTTGAAGCTTTTGGAAAGAAAATATGACAACTAAGTATGCCTTTACAATCTGGGGGTAATTAAGCTCATAGGAATTAACATGTGGCTATAATTAATAGATGAATATCTCTTTATAATGAGTATCGTATTGTGCTAAGCCAAGAGCACGCCTAAAGTAAATTGAGTGGCTAAGATGTCTAGAAAAGGGTTTTTCCTAGTGTAGGTGAGATTAAAATAAGTGGATTAGCTAAGTACCGCTTCAATTGTGTAAAGGCCTATTGGAATTTTGGGCCCCATTATAAATCAATGTCCTTTTTAAATAGATGGGCGAAGGAATGAAATTTATCAACAAGATAGGAAATGAATCTATGAATAGCCTAGATTTTACCATGTAAGTTACATAGTTATTTGAGGTTTTTAGGAGGAGGCATTTTGGTGATAGTTGTAGATTTTTTTAGATCCACTTTGATTCTCCTTCCGCATACAAGGATTCCCAATAATTTTTATAATGTAGTCACAAAATCAAGCACTTATTATTACATTTATACCACCTGGTATGTTATTTTATATATGTATCTGGTGTAATAAAAGTATTAACTAGTGACCCATCCTTTGGTCTTATTGTCAGTTAGTTAGGTATCATTGTTATTTATCCGATTCACCCGTCACTTTTCATTTTAGTTTTAGCCATATTTTAGGGTGTCTCAGGTGTCATAATTTACTCAGTTTTCATCTCTAGGTCTATGTTGGGCGCCTAGGGTTGCACTTTGAGTGCCCTGGCACCCTAGTCCATCATTTTAAGTGCCCGTGTTGTCCTAATTTGTGGTCTTAATTTGTTTGTTTGAGGTTGGTCTTAACGGTTACCCCATGTATTCCCTAGGTCGTAGTTGGCAGTTTTGGGTCACTAGTGTCAAAATTTGAACAAGATATCCCTATATAAACATAACATACTCACTACATTATGGGTAGACATCTCACTATCAAGGGAAGTTATCTACTAAGGAAAGGGACTACATTTGGGCATCTTCTACATCTGCATCACACAAGCATAGGGGAAATATTTTTATTCTTTCCATTTCATCCAACATTTGCATTTTACCTCTAGTTATTACCCCATATTATCACATAATTGGCACTAGGGAACTCTAGGCACAAAATTACACACACATGCACATAGAACTACATTGGGTCTAAAATGTAGTGGAGGCTCAATCGTAAGACCACTAGTTTGGTAGCTAAGGTTAGTCCGACCTATTCATATGCATTTTTATTTTTTAGGAATTGATGCTTTGGATAGGGTTTTGTAGGTAGATCTTCATATGAAATTTATAATGACATAAAGAACATTACTACGACACCCATGTGATAGGAGAGAAGGTGTTACAGAGATATTGCGACACTATCAAACTCAATTTATGAGCTTTCTAGCAGCTTTACAATGCTAGATTACGACTAGGTACCTTAGGGTGCCCTAGTACCCTCTCAAGTGCCTCAGTACAGGAAAATATTCAGCTTCTACCCTTCCCGAGGCCATTCAGTCACAACTTTCCTAGTCTACATACCAGTCACTACAGTCCAACACACAATGAGGTAAGTTAATTCAAGGTTAGTACCATACCCCTTTTATTTCCATTATTTCAATACATTCCAATATTAAAATAAAATATTTAGATCTTGCATTCCAATATAGCATTTAGTTTCTATTTAGATTAACTCATAAAATAGCTAGAAAACTCTATTTTTAGTTAATCATTTTGGTGAACCCCACATTTCAAACATTTTACTTTTGGATCCTCTTTCATACCTTAGTGGTTAGTCATAGTTCTTATTTTTCCTCATCATGTCTCATTTTAGTGTCAACCCTATCTATGATGAGGTTGCCATAGCTGAGCTTAAGGCTTTATATAGTGCTCCTATGATCTTACCTGATGATACTCAACAAGCCCTTTTAGAAGGCCAACAACATGTGCCAACTAATCTTGTTGATTCTCCTATAGGCATATGCCTTGTTGATGACATTGTTGATTTCACTCGTTCTACATCATTCCATCCAATTACATATGATCCTTCTTATCCTTCTTCTGATATGCCACCCGATGTTTTAGATCCCTCTATCATTGATTATTGATCGACATTGATTCAAAATCTAGTGTACCTCCTACTTCTACTCTCCGCTACTCCTATAGCTACCCCTATGTCTTCTACTACTTCCAATAGTCCTTCCCACACATATCCTTTGAGCATGAATTCTCCTTCATATTACGTTGATGATCCCATTGATTCTTATGATGACCATATCCTTCTTTCTGGAACCCACCCTTCTACTGATCACCATCATGACTCTCCTTCTTTCCATACTATTGCATGTGACTCTTCATCTCCATCATTACCCTCTCCAGAGGTTTCATCTCATGTTATACATGAGTCACCACCCACCATTGTGTCTTCTCCTTCTATTCCCACATCCTCTACCCTTCCTACTATATCTTCACCTATTGAAGTTTCTTCCTTTCTAACCACACATATTAGGGTTTGTGTTGATACTAGTCATACTACCACTCCTACATCCACATCTACCACCACACCTTTAGCATCTGATTCCACTATATCACCTCTTGACATTCCCATGATCACCCATAATGGAAAAATTCAACCACTTAATACATTATTGCCATCTCCTACCATCCCCTCACAGGATATTCTCTCTCTCATGCATGCTATAGGAAAACTCCAATCGCAAGTTCATACTCTTACTTTAGAAAGTAGAGCCTATTATGCCTCTATTGACAACAACTCTTTACATGGAAACCCCGTTCCTAAAAATATTCATAATTCTGCCTTCCCAAAAGATTTTTTCATGCCTACTTTCACATGCTTCGATGGTACTAGTGATCCTCATGCTCATATCCTACATTACCACACACTTATGGCTGCTTACTCTAATGATTGATTGTTGCTTAAGGCCTTCCATTATAGTCTTACTGATGAGGCACTCCAATGGTACACCCACTTACCCTTTGGGTCCATTAGTACTTTTTATGATATGGAGGACGCTTTCCTCCATTGCTTTATTCTTAACAATGGCCCTAGGGTTACATATGACCACATTCCTACATTACATCAAGGATCCTCGTAACCTATTCAAGATTATATCTTACGATTCAATGTTTGCATACACTAACTCATTTTCCAACCTAGTGACCTAGAAAAGTAATTTATCTTTTGTCGTGGTCTTATTCCTCCACTTAAACAAAGGCTCCAATACGACACTTGTGAGTCATTTATCCTCTTGTTTTATAAGGTTATCGACCTAGAACAAGATATTTCATCCTCACATGACATTGTACCCATGCATTCTCCTCCACCACTTCCATCTTGTTGCTCATCTACTCTCATCATTAGTTGAGCCTCCAAAGAAATCTCCACCATTGTCTAAAGTACATTCCACACAAGTTCAACCCACTTCTTCACCACCACCACATCCTTCTCCACTTCCACAACAAGCTCCTACTTCCACCACTCCACCCCCTTCACGTGAGCCTTTGTAATTCTCTCTCGCATGCTTAACCACATGATGTTCTTTGCATATTACTCAATGAGTGATTGATTCGGTTACCCTCTAACCAACATCATCCTCCACACCCCTTACAATGTCAACGTGACCAACATTATTGTAATTATCATCGCATTTCTGGCCATAGGGATGATAATTGTCTTGCCTTATGTGAAAGGATACAACAACTTGTGGATTCTGGAATCATCTCATTTTCCTCTTATGAGCGCTCATTATATCCTTCACCCCATTACATTGGCATACCCCATTTCAGTCTTCTCCATCAGATGCTAAGTTTGTTTGCCATGATCCGCCACCACATGTTCATTCTCCACCTCATCCATCATACCTACCAACACATTCATTGCATCCACTCCACCCACATTATCCACCACTTCATGTCGCTTAATCTCATGATTTTGCTCCAGTCTCTACATACCCCGTAGTCACCGAACATGGAATTTTTGGTTCATACACTCACACTCCATCCATTCCACAAATTTCAAGTGCCGCCCATTGTCTTAGTCTTTGTAGGTGATTCTTATCACCTTACCCCCTGATGATGCACTTGTGTTATTATAGTTCTTAAACTACTATTGAGGGTTTAGTTCTAGCACACCTCAATCTTCTCTCGATGACACACTCTTGCTTATGTGGCTCATACTTAACTACTGAGGGGTATTATTACATGAGCTTACTCATCCATACACTAGGGGGCATTGTTAATTTCCCCCTTATTTTCATCATCTTACATCTTACATTCATTATGATTATGCTACATTTATCTATTACCACATTTATTCTATCATCTTAATTACATTCCCTACGAGCTTATTTTATTCATCTCATCATTTACCATGTATATTTTATCTACCATTACTCATATCATCATACTCATTTATATTAATAACGTACATTATACTACACATGTTTGCATAACAACCTTATAACTATATCATATCCATTACATTGCAAATACAAAAACATCTCAACATTGATCTAATATATATCAAAAATAGGTGTCCATACATATATCGGTCATACAACCATCATCCCAAAAACATGTTTCATCACTGGGGGAAAGGCCCCCTACATCATATACAATCATCACTATCACTCTCATGTACCAGAGTTCCTCGAACTAGATGCCTCGCCACCAACGTGATGCCACATTTCGTGGCCTTAAAAATTATCCACCTACCTATGTAACATAGAAATCTCCATGTTATGCTTTGAGAATCGACGATGAAAATATACATATCACACAAACACATCCTAGTCCAAGGGGCCACTACCTACCACCTCTCGGCATGTTGAATCTCTTCCCGTGCCTCATCCCTCTCACCAAGTAGAACTATAAATGTTGCCACTACTATGGCTACTTGACTCAAACAAATGGACATTCTTTCCCGCAATATTGTCCACGTGCTTTAGTATCCATTCATGTAGCACTTCACTCAAGACATTCTCGCATCAATGTGCATATATTTGTGTCTCGTTATCAATGACCAATATGCATCTCCTACATACACAACACACAACCCCATATTAGTCCACCGCGTACAAAAATAACAAAAACAATTCATTGACCAAACTTTAAGCATACACAAATACTTACGATCTCACACACCTACTGCTACAAGGTCGTGATACCTACCTAACCCGCTCCTCCTAGTGGAAACTCCATAGCACCCATGAATACTGGATATAGTAACACCCATCGATGTGCTACCCACCACACTCGATAATCCTCCATACACCTTGCATCATCTCCATCTACAATCAATATCGTAGGGTCTACCTCATCTAGCCCTCGGTGATGTTAACTACTTTGTTGTAGGTTTTGCCTAAGCACCCACCCTTCTAGGGGCCCTAACAACTCATAACCATATGTATGGCTTTGGGGGCACATCCTGCACCATACCAAACTATCATGATACCCTCTCCACCTCGAAATAACTATGCCACACTGGAAATTTATCCTCTAGCCACATCATCCTCCGAATACATCACAAATCTGTAGCATCCTCAAATCATCCCCCATATTCCCAAGATTACCTCCATATCACCGACTCCGGCCCCATCGTATCTATCGTGGCCTAAAACTATATGCGTCCATTTTCTTATTATGGATATCCACCCAACGTCAAGAAAATATCTTTAGCCGAGCCCAATCTCCTCGTGGCCCTACAACTGGTCTTAATACAACTATATGCTCATATGCCCATACATGTAGCAGTGTGGTGGCCCTTATACCCCCACCATGCTCATCCTATGTAAACCAATACAAATCCCTATATAAATGGGCCAACACACACCGCGCCCACACGTATCTCATCCCATCCTCCTCTATTCATTGACATATGTCATGTATCTTATACAAGATGCCGACACCTCCTCCCTCCACTGCTATACATGATGCTATCACCACTGTGATGAACTTCCATAACCATAGAACCCTAGATTGTAATATCACATCCAAACTAATATGGGCCTCAAGCAGAACCTAGGCCCCTATAAAATATCATCTAGCCGAGCACATCTAGCGCTCCATATCTACTACTGCCATATCTTGTACTCCCTCGCCAACTACTAAAATCACACTATGTGGAATACATCCTTTAGTTTCACCGTCATCACCCTTTTTGGCATCTTAGTGGTTATCTTGCTAACACTCTGGGATTATAAGTCCCTCTACTTAATCGGTGCATTGTCATCATATGTGCATGCACAATTAAATTGATTTTTCTCTCGTGGCCTTATGACCGAGGATCCAACAGGGACACTCCATTAACCCTATAGCAAAATATTGTAATTATACAGTAAGGGAATAATTTTCTAGGAGAGTGGGAAAGGGAGTGAGAAAACTAGAAAATATAAACTAATGCTACAAGTAGAAGATTAGATACTTGCATACACCAGCCACAAACTTCATTATATGCACTTGATTATAAAAGAAAACAAATCTACGTAACAACAACAAGACCAAATAGAGTTTGATGAATACAAAGTACCACTAAACCCCTCAGTCAAAATGCTAAAATTCCTTCTTCCTTTATTAACCTCAAACAAAAATTGTACATATCATAGAAATGGAAGACATTTTGAGTAGGGAAAAATATAAGAAATTTGCTATCTCTTTGCTCTCTTCACAAGGATATCTCTCTCATGAATAAAAAAAAACAACTCCAATATCTAAGAAGTTTAAGGAGATTTTAGAAGTTGTCTAAGAAGACCATCAAATGAGGAGCTGGTTATAATTTATAGAAGAGGATACAACTCTTCATCTTCCCGTGACTTTTTTTGAATACTTTAATTTGACTTTATATTGTTCATATTCCACTTAAATATTTAAGTCCCTTTTATAAAATCAACGAACTTAAAGTTTACATTATGTTTCTAAAGTCACTTAAAGTAATATTAAAAATTATAGACCTCAATGCAAAAATATAACATTGATGAGAGAGAGCATTGAGTGAGAAGAGAAGATGAGGAAGAAAGAAGAAGAATTATGCTAAAGAATGAGTTGTTATGTTGGACTTGGCTCCGTTCTCCGATCGCTTCTCCACTTCACGTTCTTGAGAACAATTCTATCTTTCCAAGCTCCTTGTTGAAATGAGCCGCTACAAGTTCTTTATTGTCAACATGAGGGATGCGAATGCAACTCAAGGTTTTGGTCCATCCATCGATCATACTGTTGTCCTTGCACTTTCCGAACCATGATGAGTGATTTTCTGTGATAAGTGTAATGGAGGCTCGAATCTCTAAGAGTAAGTTGAGAGTATCCTTAGTGAAGGACAATGTGTTGCCCACTCCTTTCTTGACATATTCTTCAAAAGGGCCAATCAACTCATCAATAGTTGTGTGTTTGCTCATTGTAGGTACTCCAAGTTTCCAAACTTTCTGATTTATACTATCATGCAACTTGTATATTTGTTCTTCTTTCTCCTCTATCTCTATAAAGGCCCGATTGATTTCCTCAAACTTGATTGCCAAGGCCCTCGCCAATACACATGTTAATTCTTCTATAGGAGTTTCAAAAACCTTCTTGTTGATCAACTCTTGATGATGGGTGTTTCTCATCTCACTCACTATTGGTACCAAAGGTTTCCAGACTCTTTTTTTTCTCCACATCCTCTTTAAGTACTCACATTTTTTTGGTTGTTGTGCACATGTACGCAAAGATCTTGACTTCCTCTTGGAGTGTTGGATTCCCTTTTTTGGAGATTGAGTCGATCCATTCATTGTTTTCTCACCCCTACATCGTGAGCTCATGTGTTCTTCTGATGGATTCTAGATCAAAGCTACTGATGGGCACCACTTTCTCAATAGGAAGTGTTGTAGTGCTTGGTTCCACTAGGTGTTGCACATAAGATGAAAGATTTCATAATTGTTCCTCTAATACCTCAATATTCTCTTTATATTCTTTATTCCTTGCCACCATGTGAGCGAAGATTATTGATATATGTGTAAATCTCCCTCATGAGTAGCTGGTCCCAATTGGATCATGCTCATCTCATAGTCGGCCGGTGTCATCTCATCCACTAGCTTGATTACCTTTGGCCGAGCTACTTCGATGTACTAATTACTGTCTCCCAATGTAGAATCGTGATGTTGTATGTGAAATATTTCTTGAAATTTTTTCTTTAGCTAATGAAACAATTGTTAATAGATTAGGGGCTGCTACTTGTTGCATAGTGCGAGTGTCGGGGATGACCATTTTCTACATCCATAGAAATATTTTTTGGATTCAGACTTAATGTTGGGTGCACCAACCATTCCTTGTTCTAGAGGAGGAGGAAAGTCCTTAATGAGAGGGGTGTTGGTGTCAATAAGAGGTGAGACCTCCTGTGGTATCTCAAAGACTGAATCCTGAACCATGTACTCCTCATTTTCCTGTGTTTTTGCTGCTGGATTATTTGTTTGCATTATTGAGATCAATTTTTCCTCCTGCAACAATGCCAATGAGCTTTCTTCTACCCTAAATTTCTTTGGTGTCTTCTCGTGGGAAGAAGTTTCCTATTCTCGTGGCCTTCGGTTTTAAATTTCTCCATGTGTTTAGAGATGGAAGTCATCTCCACCACTTTTGAAGATGAATGATGTGAAGCTTGCTTCTGGCTTGAAGAAATTCCTCGTGACTGGATGACCATAGTCCTCTTCTTCTAAAACTAGTTCCTCATTCTCCTCACCACCTTTTCAGTCCGCTCTAATATATCTCCTGATTCACAAACATGCCAATTGATTTGGGGCATTAGGGACATCTTGACTATTGTGTACTTAGGGTTGTACATCTTTGTCCCATCATCATGCAAGATGTCTTCATACCAAGAAAACTTGAATTTATTTATCTCGTTGATTTTCATCCTCATGTGGTCCTTTTCATGTACTTCAAACATGGTAATAAATTTGGCAGAGTAGTCCTCCAATGTGGCTCATGTTTCAATTATGGGATATAGAATGAGTCGGATCTTCTTAGATGTCAAATTTGGGCCTAACAACGTAGGAATGCAAATTCAAATGTGTGAAAGTGACCTCCAGGTGAGATGCATCATTTGAGCTTTTACACGTGAACACCCCTAGAGATATAGGGAATGAAATCAACTTATTTCTCCTACTTCTAAGCTTGTTATTCACTTGAGTGATCTGCCTACAAAGCTCGAACAATATAATCTGGTCACTGAGGTACTTAGGCAGTCTTAGCGGAGCTTGGTCAAAGCCAACGACTTGTATGTAGGAGAAGGTTGAGAATTTTATGAAGTACGATCCATATTCCTTGATCAAGGATGCCACTTGTGGTGACATCCTAGCGTTAAGATCCTCTTCTAAGCTTTGGACCATGTACATGGTGAATTCATCGTTCACGTGAGTGAAATTTCTGTTACTCTTCTCCATCACCAACTATGGAAGTTTCTTGAATGCCGACACCTTGGAAGTAATGTTCTAAATGATAGAACCAATCCTTTGAATGATCTCAAACTTGTAATGAGATACACTAGGTAAGAATTCATGTGGAACTTCCTTGTCATGTGCACTTGGAGTTGTTGCGGATGGATATTATCGTTGATGATCTACCCCCAATCAATCCTTTTCTTTCCTTTTGTCAATATAATGATGAAAAGGCCCGCTACTCCTAGAAGTCTCTCATGCTTTCTTTTCCCATAAATCTACTGAGGAGAGTGATGACATTATAATACCCTTCTCGAAACTCACACCTTAGAAGATTCTTGGGCATCTTGGAAGGATTTCTTCCTATTTTAGACTATGAGCCAAGTGTTACTCCTTCGACATATGAATCCATTGTTTCCCAATCGTGTGAGGCCCTATCCTTTGATATGACAACCATTCTAGGGGATGTTGGTATCTGCAGAGAGAGTGAAATGGTCCTAGGGCTGATGACCGCCATCATTGTACCATTGTTAGCTCGGATGGTTTGTGTCTCGGGATCGTAGTGGAAAGAGTAGGCTAGGACTAACTCAAGACTCTACATAGACACTAGGTGTCCTGCAATGGTGAACAAACCACTTGTGAATATCTGGTCTTTAATCCTCTTTCAGTCCTTAGAGGCCATGTGATTCTTAAGGTCATTCAAGTCCATGTACAAGACATCATTTTCTTCCACATCATACTTATAGGAAAAGGTTTGTGTCGGCTTCTGACTCATCCACTTCAACTTCATGTTTATCCTAGAAAGAACAACTTACTATTTTTAGCAAGTGTGAAAAATCAAGTCCTCGATCTTCAACTGGATGTTGCGGCTCTGTTTTCCTCTTTTCCCTATGTTCCTCATTCTTTTGGATCAACTTACTATTTTTAGCGGTGTTAGTGAGACCACTTTCTATTTTTAGTAAGTGTAAAAAATGTTCGTTCTAGTGAGTTCTCAGCTACAGTACATCTTCAATGTCACCATCTCCTTCGCATGTTCTTCTGTTGATGAATTTCCCAAAATAGTAGTCCCTATGTAGTAAACCTACTATTTTTAGAAAGTGGTCTTCCGAAGGTCGGATTAATGCGGAACCAAGTTTTTGATATGGGTTTTTCCCAATAATACACCCTTCAAAATTTCAAGCCCGCCCGCTTAATAGTCCAAGAGATTTTAAAGTTTCAAAATTTGGGCCTGATAGTTGTTCGGATGTGGCAACCATTAATGGACCACAAAATTCCAGTTTGGTTTTCTCCTCCATTTGTGAAAAAAAAATTGATGTTATTTTTTCTTCTTATGCTTCACGTGTAATTCTACTTCGCTTCACCCAACGGTTTGATGAGAAATTAGATTTTTTTCTTTATGCGCTAGAGGTGCGATTTCTTCACTATGAATGCTCTATTACACGAGAGGAGAGTTTGAATGTGTCTTTTGATGGCCTTGGGTAGAGGAATTAACAAAAAATACAACTTGTTTCATGCATCCGTTTGGTCGGAGACATACCCGATCACCTTATATAAAAAGGACTTTAGGTCCTCATTTGATATATTCAGAAATATATCAAAGGTGTGCAAATCAAGTGATTTGGTTTTACCCTTAGTAAATAGGGTTTCAAAGGAGGAGGTGATCTTACTGATGTAAAATAAGTTCTCTAAAGTAAAAGGTTATTTTCAAAGTGGTTTTTACCCTATTGGGGTTTTCCACTATAAATATTGTGTCACATGTGTTATTTATTTCTTGTAAGTATTTCTTTATTTACTTATGTTATGATGTAATCTTTATTTAAATATTTATTGTAACATTATGTAATATGTAAGTTGATTAAATCCGTATTTATTAGAATCCTCAAATTCTAACATGGTAACAGAGCGAGGTAAATTAAATAAATTAAGATCAAATGTTTTGTATTTTATTTATTTAATTTGTATGGGTTTTTTCAACCAACCCGAAAGGGTATTTAAAAGTATCCGGTCCCCTTTTTTTTTTCCCCAATTTATTTTGGCATTACATTTGTGCAATTAAACTCTCAGTAAAATTTTTAGGGTTTTTCAATTTTAAATCCCTAATTTTTTTTTTGGGGGAGATGTAATATGATATGATTCTTAATTTCATTTACATTTTGTAAATTATATGGAATTAATGTTTGTTTGGAGATTGATGTGTGCACAGGTGAAAGGGGCTTCAAATATTTACCTACGTGAAAATCACATACATAAAAAAAAAAAAGATTTATTACTATATGAAATAATTTTCATGTTTTCTATAATTTCAAATGTTTGCAGGTTAAATATTTCGGAAGGTAAATTCATACCCGTGTTCTTTGGTCCCCTCTAAAAGGATTTGATTTGAAAAACTATAGTTTATAGTTAATCTATAACTATATCCTATATAATTTGAAAACTATATTATTATTTTTAAATAAAAATATATATAATATAGAATAAGGTTTATATAATAATTTATATAAACATCATATTAAAATTTATATAGTTTTGAAAAAAAAATATATATTAAAAGCCTTAAACCATATTAAAATTACATGGGATTGAGGGAAGAGTCAATAGACCATATTCTAAGCCTAAGTTTAAATCATATTTAAACTTAACTTATAAATCTAGGCATATATATATTTTTTAAAAAAAAACAAACCTAAGTTTGAATCATATTTTATATATATGGTTATTTTAAACCGCTTAAAATATAAATTTTATTAGATTTGGTTTATATATGTTTTTAAAAAAAAACTAAAGTGCTTACTTTTTTTAGTAAGGGGGCCCGTGTTTATTTCTTGGCCATGAAGGGATTACTTTTTAAATCTTAATACTTATTAAATAAAACCTAACATGTGTCCCTAACCATTTATATTATCCATGTAAGGGGGCGGCCCCATTCATTTATATCTTATAGTTTATAAAAACTATATAAATAAACCTATTTAAAGGTTTTCTTTTATATAAGAGTGGGAGTGGAGAATAAAATGAGATAATATCTCAGGTATAAATGTGGAACTCTCAAGTATAAATGGAGAATTAAAAAAAAGGGGCTAGTTTATTGGTGGCCCACGTGAAGTGTGGTAAATATTTATTAAAATATTGGTAGTTATAGCCACATAAAAGTTTTAAAGTTTTTGCTTAGAGAATTATATAAAATATTTTACAATATTTCCATACTTTTAAATGTGTGTGGGTAAAATTAAGAGTAAATGAAGGGAGGAGACAAGGTTCATGAAAATAGGGATTTCAATTTATTTCATTGGTCGGGTGAAATTACTTGTCCCCTCTGTAAAATATGTAGGTTAATCTATACTCTCATAAATCTACTTGCACTGGTAAAATTCTTTTAACCTGTCTATGTCCTTTAAACCCCTTTAATAAGGGTTATGTGTTTTTAATATAAAAAAATATACTATAGTTTATAATTTTTATGAACTATATGTTGTTTTTTATTTTCATTCTATAAATTATATACATTTTTTTAATAAAAAAGTGTATATATTTTTACATTATAAATTATAATAGGTTATTATAATGTGTTAAAATATAACCTCCCTAATATTATACAAAAGAAGAAATTCTAGAATTTCACATTCTAGAAATACACAACAAGTTTTGGCTTCATTAAATTTGACGGTCAAATGACCGTCATGGTAGACCAAACATAAGACAATATGATGGTCATTTAGACGTCAAATTTAAGCTCAGTAGGTTCTAGAAACTTTAACTTGTGTTAAAATTGATGGTCAAATGACCGTCACGATAGACCAAAAAAAAAAGCCATTATGACGGTCATTTAGACGTCAAATTTAAGTTGGCTGATTTTTGTCTACATTAATTTTTTTTCAAATTTGAAGTTGTTATGCATTCTTAGGGGTCTCTTCTTCACTTCTATATGGTCGGAAATATTTTTATATAAATCTGGGGTATAATGCAGAGCCCTTTATAATGCGGGTTATTATTTTGATCATGGGAGGTTAATTAGTATGCATTGTAATGACAAAATTAGTTATGATCAAATAGTTTCTTTAGATCTATAAAATTTAGATCTGATTCTATTAAAAGTGTTGTTTTTATTATCGATAAATATGTATCTAACTCTATGGTACATTGTATATTATAATGGGGTGTGTTTTACAAGTTTAGGAAAATAATGACGTCCAACTATTTCTGTCTTGACAAAACCCAGATCCTGAATGAAACCAACTACAACATTTGGGTCAAAATAGAATTTATGGCGAGGAAACTCTAGATGATTGTTTCTAGATCTAAGAGGTTTCCCACCGGTCATCAAACAACTGTAGATAACATGAATGCATTCTTGCAACGAATGTAAGATGCTCTTTCTATGCAATGTGAATGATGAGTACCTTCTACACATTGGTAATATCAAACATCCGAAAGAGGTATGGACACAACTAGAATCCATGCATGAAGGATACTTGGTATATCAAGGATAGTAATGAGAGTATAATAGCTGAAGGAATTCAAAGAAATGATCTATATATTTTTGATGATTTCTCTTCTGCATCTTGTTTTATATCTCAGATTTTGAATAATTCAAAACTATGGCATGAAAGGTTAGGACATGTTAATTATCAAAGCTTATATGAAATGTATAGATATAATCTAGTGAAAGGTTTACATGTGTTGTCTTCTTCTCTTGAAGTTACTTCATTAAATGCTTCTAAATGATGGTTTTGATTTTGATTTAGTAAATGGTCATGATGATGTTTTGATGCTATAGATGTTTCTGAAACTCTTATCTTCCTAGATAAGAAATTAAATTGGGCTCAATCTATGTTAGAAAACTCAAATCCTATTAACCTTAGGAAAATGACCAAAAGCCATCATATGTACCATGCATTAATTACCTTGTATGAACTTGAGCCATGAAGTATTATAGGGTCTAGGTGGATATACAAAGTAAAATATAATGTGATGGTAGTATTAACAAACATAAAGCTAGACTTATTGCTAGAGGTTTCACTTAGAAACTTGGTATTGATTATGTTGAGACATTTCCTATAGCTAAAATGAGTACTGTTAGGGCCTTATTTGTAATTTCCACTCAATTTGGGTGGGAAATCCACCAAATGGATAAGAAAAATATTTTTTTGAATTACGATTTAAAAGAAGAACTTTACATGTTTCAACCTAAAGGATTTGAAGAAACTGTAAAGAAAACTATGTTTGTAAGTTGAGAAATCCTTGTATGGTTTAAAACAAGCTCTTAGAGCTTGGTATGTGAAAAATTGTTTCCTTCTTTAAACTGTTAGGTTTTGTTAATTGTTCTTCTAACAATGATATATTCATTAAGCAATAAGGCTCACATATTATCATTATATGTATATATGTTGATGATTTGCTTATGTCTGGTGACAATTCTGATTTAATTCATAGGATTAAAGAGAAATTGAAGCAATACTTTGAAATGAATGAGTTAGGTCTCTCACATCATGTTATTTGTATGATTGTATTTCATTCTATTGTTATTTTTCAAAACACAATATGCAACCATTGTATTGAAAAAGTTTTTTTATGATTGATTGTAAACCATTTTCTACTTCAATGGAAGTTGAATAAATATTGATCATAAATCTACATATGAAAAAGGTTGATCCTATTTTATATACGTTGTTAGTTGATAGTTTGATTTATCTAACTATAACTAGATCAGATATTTCCTATACAAAAGGAATTACTTCAAGGTTTATGCAGAACCTTTTTAGAGATCATTGAATCTTGCAAAAATAATTTTTAGATATTTGAAAGGAACAATCAATTATGGGTTGCATTATAATAAGAATGAAAATGCTATCTTATATGGATTTTGTGATTCTAACCATACTTGATGTTGTGTTATAAAATATACTAGATATGTGTTCAAGTTTTTGGTGTAGAACCATTACTTGAACAACAAATACAATCAACAATCTTCTCATTTTTCTACTGAGGCAAGAGAAGTACAATGGAAGAAGTAAAGAAGCCATGTGGTTACAATGACTGTTGGTAGAGATACACATGGAAGCTAAAGGAAGTATTTATCTTCTATGTGGTGGTCAGAGTTGTATTACTCTTGATTAAGAATCTAGTTCAACATCGAGGATGAAAAGAACATTGAGATACATATACGCTTCACCCGTGAGAAGGTGTAAAGTGATGAGATAAATCTCAAGTTCATGTTGACTGAAGAGCATGTTGCTGACATCTTCACAAAGTCCCTGAGTGCTGCAAAGTTTTGTCACTTTCATGAAAATCTTGATTGTCGAGTTTCCATTGAGGGGGAGTGTGCATGACAAATGTCACCTCCTAATGGAACTTGGTTTTTGTAAAAAATACCTTCGGGCATTTGTAAAAGACCTTCGGGCAAGTGTAAAAAAGACCTTCGGGCAAGTGTAAAAGACCTTCGGCATGTATACCTCCTCGACTTCTTTTTTTAGAAAGAAGTGTAGAAAGATCTTAAAGGTGGTCTTCAGTAAACTCTTTAGTGCTATTGAGTTTACTGGTAAACATCCAATACAAGCATATTGTTAAGGAGGTCCTTGGTTGTAAAAGGCTCCTATATGCTTGGGTTCAATAACCTTTTATGAGAACTTGTGAGAACATGTAAAACTCACAAATCATACTTAGCCACTGATCATGGGATGATCTTTGGGATTCCAAATCCTTTTGTACCAAAAGGTAAATTGAGTATGATGAAGGTGTTATAATTCCTTCAACCGATATGCTAGCCTAAAACCTTTATGGTTTAAGGATTGTAAATCCTATAGTGTACCACGGGTAGGTAATCTATTGGCATATGTTATGTTATCCCACTTAACATTAAGGGGGAGTGTTGGAACATAATGATTAAGTGGTCTGGCCAACCCTTAATGTATATGGGTCCATCACTAATATATAGGTTAATATTTAATAATATGAAATATTTATATTTCTATTATTAAATATGCTAACCTAGGTATATATTTTAGGTTAAATATTTAATATCATGAAATGATTATATTTCTAATATTAAATATTATAAACCTAGGTGTATGTGTCAACCATTTTAGGTTGAAAAGGTGGGTCGAGAGACATACCCGATCACCTTATATAAAAAGGACTTTAGGTCCTCATTTGATATATTCGGAAATATATCAAAGGTGTGCAAAATCAAGTGATTTGGTTTTACCCTTGGTAAATAGGGTTTCAAAGGAGGAGGTGATCTTACTGGATGTAAAATAAGTTCTCTGAAGTAAAAGGTTATTTTCAAAGTGGTTTTTACCCTATTGGGGTTTTCCACTATAAATATTGTGTCACATGTGTTATTTATTTCATGTAAGTATTTCTTTATTTACTTATGTTATGATGTAATCTTTATTTAAATATTTATTGTAACATTATGTAATATGTAAGTTGATTACTCAGAGAGGTCACATGAGGGAATATTTTTCCAAGGTTGGTTTACTTAACCTTAATGACGTTGGGGACATAAAATCCTGCCAGGCTCGAGTGCCGATCATGTGTCCTCCCAAAAATTGACTTAACTTGTGAACTACCTCAAGAGGGTAACTTGGAACGATGATAACTTGAGCTCATAGTGGAATTTCTTGGTGAAATATTATATGACTTTTATTTGAAATGTAATTTTTAATCTAATTGTGGGGTTCTTATGTTTTGATTCATCCATTTTATCCCTGAAAAATCAGATTTTTGATTTGGGACTCCACTTATGCCTATGAAAAATACTTACAAACCCTATGCTCCAAGGTGTTGTGAAAATATGATTTCACCATCATGTAGGTCTTGGAATCCTCTTTCTAGAGATGTTTTTTTTTATATCTAACTCCATCCGGAACTCCCATAATCTTCTTCTGAAGCCCAATAGTTGTTTTAGGCATGTGTATTGCCTAGGCTTGTGAACTTTGCTTTTCATTCAGACTACTCCAAGTCTTTTAAAACTTCCCCAAACCTTCCAAAATAATTTCTATGATGTTCTAAGGACTTTAATTTACCTCCATGTTGAATTTTTCTTTCCATTCCGCTCCAGAGGTTGATCCAGATCCTTGGAAGGCCAACGATAGCCCTTCTCAATAGTACCGACTTAAGATAACATCTTTTGTAACTTCCTAAAATCACTCCCAATAGGATTAAATTGACTTTCCTAAATCATCTAGGGGACTAATTTGACATCAAATAGGGGCTGAAAAATTGAGATATTTGACTTGGGGTGCCTAGGAATGATAAAACATGAAAATTTTGACACATGTGTATAGTTGTCGTGCTTGAAAACTTCCAATTTCTCCCTTGCACATTTACACAACACCACATTAGCACACCTCCCACAGTCAAATACAATAATTCAACATACTAGAAATACATTCCCTAGCATTATCCATCAAAGCAAAAATTTATGGACCAAGGTGCCTAGATGGAGGACTAGGGCACCCAGAGAAGGGACACTAGTGCCCAGTTCGAGTGCTCCAGCCTTTAGGGGTCACTAGCACCCTCACCGCTCTTGTCTAGGTCCCAAATGATGAGAAATTCAAAAACACTAAATTTTAAAAAATTCAACTAAAATTCCTAGTACACCCTACATTTTTACAAAAATAACACACTTACCAACTCTGCATGTAGTGCGTGACGCCACCGTAGTCGCCACTCTCTCAAACCGGCTAGGACATAATGGTATCACTTGAGGCATCTCTATTCACTCCATATACACTCTCACACTCACATAAAAGAAAATGAAGTGATAAGTTACCTTTTCACTTTACTATTTATAATCACATTACAAATTCCACCATTATTATGGTCTATATCTAGTGCTCCTAACCATGAATAATACATACTAAGCCATATCGCTCATATCTTGAGCGTTTCTACTCTAATTTACACCCCGTTTGTGGAATTATTTTTAGAATTCCACCTTCCACCATATTTTACACACCTCACATCTGTTATATCCCTTTTGCGATGCTTCCTGTCCACTACATGCATGTTTTAACCTCTTGTTGTTACTTTTACTTAGAGTCTGTTCTCATTCATCACTCCCTCTTTCACCGAAAGGGGGACATATTATTAAGGGTCCCCTTATAATCCCCCATTATGTCACCACATGTTCTGATATCATGAATTCAACACCTCACAATTTTTACTGTGGCATTTCACCATCAATCTCCCCCTAATGACCTAATATGGCGGTAATAACCATTTAACATTTCCCAAACATGATCACATGCCACAACCTATCAATCACCCCCTAATGACCTAACTTAGGGGAAACAAGTGACTAAAAAAATTTTATACGTGACATCTCATCAATTTTCTAGCAACTTTCTCCTAATGACCTAAACTAGGGGAATTATCAAAAACCTCTTCACGAGTAACTAATCAAAATCAATGCATTCAAATCAAATCATATCATTCAAATCTACAAACAAATCTCCCAGATGACCTAACTTGGGAGTTACATTCACCACTTCTTTCCCAGATGACCTAACTTGGGATTTTATTCTATATTCCACATTCACTTCTAGAGGACCCAACTTAGAAGTCATCTCTTTCATTCTATGTTTGCTTCCTAATGACCTAACATAGAAGCTATCTATTTCTATCACATTTTCTTCTAGATGACCTAACTTGGAAGTCGTCTCATTCTCTATCGTGTTTTGCTTCTAGATGAAATAACTTGAAGCCTTCATGGTGACACCCGTTGAGTGGGGAAAAGTGCCTTCCATTTATCACTCTTATATGGGTCAAGTGTTTAAGTAAATTCATTTGGATCCAAAATCACAACATTTTGATCTAAGTATATTTGTAGTGGATAGATTTTGAGGATGTAGTTAAAGCTTGGATAATAACACACTTTTCTCCCTACACTCTTCCTCTAGTGACAGGATGCCCAAATCCTCTAATTATTCCATTCATATACAAGCGTTTGGGTTGGGAACTGATCACTCTCTACCCACCTATTCATTATTGAACCATGTTCAAAATCATCCAAAATCCTAATCATCATTTTCATTTCCCACACTTCATCACGACACTTACATTTTTACGTTGCATGGATCAACTCGTTGATCCATGGTTTGGCATGCTTTTATAGTTCTATCAAAGACACTTTTACTTTACATCCGCACATTCTTCTACAACAAAGGCTTCTCTAGCTTTTTATCAGGTATGTATCTCTATCTACTTTATGTTACTGAGCTTTCCACTCACCAACATAAAGTGGGGGAAAATATAGTCATAAAATCATGCACTTACTATTACATTTATACCATCGGGTATGTTATTTTATATATGGATCTGTGTAATAAAAGTATTCACTAATGACCCATCCTTTGGTCTTTTTGTTAGTTAGTCAAGCATCATTGTTGTTTGTCTGGTTCAGTCGTCACTTTTCATTCCATTTTTGGCCATCTTTTAGGGTGTTTTAGGTGTCGTAATTTTCTCAGTTGTCATCTCTAGGTCTATGTTGGGGAGCCTAGGGTTGCACTGGGGTGCCCTAGTTTGTGATTCTAGGCACTGTGTCATCATAATTTGTGGTATTAACTTGTTTATTTGAGGTTACTAGTGTCACAATTTGAACAAGAAATCCCTATATAAACATAGCATACTCAATACATTATGGGCGGATATATCACTATCAAGGAAGCTATCTACTAAGGCAAGGGACTACATTTGGGCATCTTCTACATCTACATCACACAAGCATAGGGGGAAAGGGTTGTATTCTTTCCATTCCATCCACCATTTGCATTTTACATCTAGTTATTGCCCCTATTACCACGTCATTGGTACTAGGAACCCTAGGCATAAAATTACACACACACACACATAGAACTACATTGGGTCTGAAATGTAGTGCAACACTCAGTCGTAAGACCACTAGTTTGGCAGTTGAGGTCAGTCTGACCTATTCATATGCATTTTTATTTTTTTAGGAATTGATGCTTTGGATAGGGTTTTGGTAGATCTTCATATGACATTTATAGCAACATAGAGAACATTATTGCACACCCGTGTGTAAGGGAGAGAAGGCGTTAATGATATATTATGACACTGCACAAACACAAGTTTTGAGCTTTCCGTAGTCTATGATGCCCATATTACATACTAGGGTGCCCCAAAGATTCCCTCCCAAGTGTGCCTCAATACAAGAAAATATTTAGCTTCTGCGCTTCTCGAGGTCATTTAGTCACAACTTACCTAGTCCACATACCACCAAACTGCTACATTCAAGCACACAATGAGGTAAGATAATTCAAGGTTAGTACCATACCCATTTTATTTCCATTATTTCAATACATTCCAATATTAAAATAAAATATTTAGATCTTGTATTCCAATATAACATTAACTTTATATTTAGATTAACTCCTAAAATAGCTAGAAAACTCTATTTTTAGTTAATAATCTTAAATAAAGCCAAACACACATTTCTTAGGGTTTAATTTTACCTTGTATTCTCGAAGATGCTCAAAGATGTGACAAAGGATCACTGTATTTTTAACTCGTGTTTTGGAATTTCCCAAAATGTCATCCACATAATCTAATATGATCTCATGTAAATATAACTCGTCATGGTGTATTGATATGTAGCCCCTATGATTTTTAAGGCCAAAAGACATGACATGATAGTACACAATACCCCAAGGAGTAGTCAAGGTAGTTTTATGTTGATCCTATTTGGCTATCTTAATTTAATTGTATAAAAAAATCCACCCATGAGGGATAACATTTCATGACCTACTTATAGAATCAATAGTTATATCGATTTTGGGAAGAGGAAAATCATCTTTAGGAAATGCCTTGTTCAAATCCCCAAATATGTATAAATCTTGATTCCAATTGAATTTTTATGAACCTTAACTATGTTGGAAACCCAATATGAATAGTCAATAGGCCTAATAAACCCTACCGTAGAGCAACTTCTCAGTCTTGTTTGACTAGGAGATCCACTTGTCGATGCATTTTATGGAGATTTTACTTGTTTGTTTTTATTATTTATGAATACCTAATTTTTGCACACTCAAGAAGGATCTAATCTTGGCATGTTTACATAAGACCAAACAAAGACATCGAGATAATTCTCCGAGGAGTAGGGTAATTTTTTTCTTCTAAAAATTAAGTGAGGCTCCCAAATTGATAATCATGGGATGTAGTTTTGTGTAGATATTGATTTCAATTGTTTCTTTGACTAATAACTTAGAACCATCTTCCATTCATGTAGGATCAAGAGGGAGGTTGATTTCTTATTATATTGGCATCTCGAAATATTTTCACTAATAGAATAGTCACTTATATAATCCTTTCTAATTTTAAACATTTTTTACAAGTTCCTCAAAGAGATTTTCACCGTGGGATTTGGATTTCTTATTATTTTTTGACAATATTTTTGAATTATTTAATTTTTAGTGACCATAGAACTTAACCTCCTCCTTCAAGTACACATATGTATCAAGGTTGATGGAGAATCCATTTTTATGATCCCCAATGGGGATGTCATCACGTAGCCCCATGTACTCCTCTATTACTTCATCATTCTCGAAAGATATCGATTGGTATGTGATGTTGTTGGTCCCAATAAATGAGGGAGGGGTATACAAGATCAAGTTTGGTAATGTAAGGGGATAATGTTAAGATGGTGGTATCGAAAATAGATTCGTAGAGGAAATATATTTATAGAGACTACAAGGATACCCCGGTTTAGTTTCATACTCGGAAGAGCTATCTTCACTTAGAAGAGAGGTTGCATCAACTTCTATTTGTGGTGCATCATATGATTATATACCTACGACATACACATCCATGTTCTCATGTGTAGAGAGAGGCTTTCACAAACCTTGTTCATGTATTCCACACTCGATAACCTTGATATCCTATCATGGCATACATCATTTTTAGGGATGATATAGTCTGGTGATTTATAGAAAAAGGACATATTTTCGTTATGTGATTGGAATGTGTAAGTGGTATCTAAACACTCATTTACTAAGAGGCCACCAAATATAAAATTATCAAGATTATTGTGCTCATGTGTTATTCATGTCTAAAAATTTGTCCTACCACACATTTTTGGTGATAGTGGGAGATTGGAAACAAGGTCTTATTGGATTTCATATTCCCCACAACTGGTGTTAAGGATTTTTAATTTGGTTGTGTTTCACCAATAATTGTGAGATCCTAACCTCGACAATGTAATTTGATGCACTAGTGGAATGTGGAGGGATGGCCACATGTCATGGATCCATGGGAGGTCAAGGAGGATGTTATAAGGAATCTCTAAATAAATGAAATGGAACTGAGTTTCTTATATGAAAGGTCCAATTTCCATAGGTAAAGTAATCATTACCATCATCTTTCTCTCGGCATTATCATAGGCTTTGATGGCAATTACATTAGGCTCGAGATCCATATCGCAGTATGCCCCAACTATTTACCGAGCTTCAAAGTGTAAATGTTTAAACCATGTCCATTATCCACAAGAACCCATTTGAATTTATTATGGGTTATGATCACTTAAATGTACATAGGTAAATTATGTGTATAGTTATCTAGTGCAATCTCATTTTGGCTAAAAATTATTTGTTCAAATGGGGTGATTTTCGTGACTAAGACTTGGAAGTGAAAAGGTTCAATGTATGTCATAACTTTTAACTCTTGAAATGTCTTATAGAATATATATTTGTAAACAATAGATATTTTGAGAAGATCCGAGATAGAGATCTTGGTCGGTGTCTTCTCAAACTTCTCTAAGAGATCATAATGAATGTTTGAAGAAGTATATAGAGGGGGTCCTAGGAAAATGATGACTTTGCATCACATTGTAATGACACACTCTTGGGATTTTATTTTTATATTTGTAATATGGTTTGTGATTGGGTGGATATAGACAATTAAAGAATCAAACATATGTAATGTCTTGGTGACAATGTGATGGGTAATTTTACCTTGTGAGGATTTATCTCGATCTGGATTTGGTTCCACATATTTTTGTGCTTTGGGAAAAGGTTATTTCAATATTACCAACTAATTATTTGATGATTTAGTGGGCCTTCGTGAATCAAGTTATATATCTCCGCGATCTAGGAGATCCTAGATATAGTTTTTAGTATCATGTAGTGATCTCGTGACAATGACCTTTAATGTGATGATATTCAAAATATTCATGGCTTTGTACCATGATGATTTAGGCACATCATATTTGAAAGGCTTGGTGTTAGGAAACGTGACCCTATTTTCAATCAAGTTGGTAAAGAATTGATGATATGGACTCACTAAGTGGGGTGTAGCCTTGACATTTGTTGTCTAGTTTAGGAAGCCCCTAAGAAAGTTTTAAATATGGGTTATTTTCAAATGCTTGGATGTGATAGAAATATATGATTTCATCACCTACCAATTTTTTATATTTTTGTTGAAAAATTGGATTTTTCGATAGGTTTAGGATCACCCTTTGGAAAGGTTTTAAGACACCTTTAACGAATATGGATTTTTCAATTTGACTACCTTTCTCAATAACTTCATCAAAAGTACCTACACAATGGATTTATAAATGGAAGGAAATATTTGGATGTAATTTAGGTACAAATGTTCTCATGATTTTATTCTCCTGACATAATAAGGGAAACAACTAGCTAACCCTCACCATTGTTGTAAGCAAGTGACAAAGTTTTCATTATTTGAATTCTTAAGACCGCATAGGTCTCATAGGAATATTCCTTGGAATAGTGCTCCCATTATTTTTGTAATAGTTAAATGTAATATTCATAAATTACATTAGTAATTTAGTGTGTTAGTAAGATATTTATATTGTTATATTAATATCATATTTGTGTGAGAAAAATAAAGATTGTAATATTATTAATATGAGTCATAAACAAATCATTATTAATAATATAGGATATTGTATTAGTTGTGAGTTTTCTGAATAAACAACTCACGTAGCTATTTGAGTGTTTTGTGAGAGATTTATGGGTTAGGGAGTGATTTTAGGAGAGATAAGAGAGGATATTGTAGGATTAAAGATTGGAGTTGAATCCTTGTATTAAGGATGCCATTCTCCTATATATTGTAAGCTTACTCTCTATGTAGTTAGCTCCAAAATTATTCAATCAATAATATAGTGTGTTTATTATATATTTGTGCTCTAATTTTTTGTTTATGTTATTATCTTCATTCTGTAACATTGTCTCTTATTGATTTGTACAATTATATAATGTAATTGTTGCTTATTTATATTAGATAAGCTATAAATTTCACATCATTTGGTATCGAGCATAATATAATGAGTTATGAGAGTCATTGCAGGATAAAACCGTAGCCTCTAGAATGCAGATCTAAGAGTTTTGAAGCTTCCATTGCCATTTTCTAGATTCTGATCTTCAAAATAAATGACTAGTAATTCACATTTTTCTCAAAACCCCAGATTTAGAATTTTGTGAAATTTTTTAGGTTTGTTTATTTGTATTATGGGAAACTATTGTCAAAAAATTACAGAAACCCAATTCGTATTTTAAGAGAAATCGTGGAAACAATTATGATGTTTCGATTATTCTCGTGAAAAAATAGTGAGTGATTTCCAACAATAAAACTCTGATATGCTTTATTATTTTGGTTAAATATAAATCTAATTATTATTGTAAGGGTGCATTATTAGTTGAAACCGACACCCAATAGAATTGTAAAATGAGCCTCAAAGACAAATTCAACTGAGTTAGCAACATCACAATGGAGGAAGGAGGAAACAGAGGAAGGAGGTTAATCAGTGACCTCTCTCACCAGCCAAGCGAAGGGGCCACACAATGAATTTGTGGCATTTATTTTTGTTGTGTTTAATTTTCATTGTGTATTGTAATAAGAATATATTATTTATTCCTATTCAATCTTGTAATAAGTGAGCTCCTACATGAGTGATATTTCTTGTATTTTCCCTTGAATGTAAGGATGGGGGTGGGGAAACATGTACACTTTGCTATGGAGTGGTTGGTGGTCCACTAAAAAAACAATTGAGAGTTTGTGAATCTCTTATAAAATCACATACATAGTGGTTCATGGTTCCACTAGAAAACTTATTGGACTTGATGCTACTCTTTGAAAACCATTGTATCATGAGTAGGTACTAGACATAACTCAATCCATGTTCACACTAAGGAGGGAATGCTAAAAATATTCCTTGGATTAGTGTTCACATTATTTTTTGTAATAGTTAAATGTAATATTCATATATTACATTAGTAAGTTAGTGTGTTAGTAAGATATTAATATTGTTATATTAATATCATATTTGTGTGAGAAAAATAAAATATTGTAATATTATTAATATGAGTCATAAACAACTCATTATTAATAATATAGGATATTGTATTAGTTGTGAGTTTGTTGAATAAACAACTCAGTGGCTATTTGAGTGTTTTATGAGAGAATTATGGGGTTGGGAGTGATTCTAGGAGAGATAAGAGAGGATATTGTGGGATTAAAGATTAGAGTTGAATCCTTGTATTAAGGATGTAATTCTCCTATATATTGTAAGCTTACTCTCTATGTAATTATCTCCAAAATTATTCAATCAATAATATAGTTTTTTATTATATATTTGTGCTCTAATTTTTTGTTTATGTTATTATCTTCATTTTACATCATTATCTCTTATTGATTTTGTACAATTATATAATGTAATTGTTGCTTATTTATATTACATAAGCTATAAATTTCACATCAAGGTCAAGGATCGTAATGTCATTTTCCATATTAAAAGAGAAATGGTTGAAATACCTTTGAGAATTTTTTCAAAGGTAGAGATGAACCCCTTTGGGAGATGGATAAACCATTCGATTCTAACCTCCAAAACTACATGAGAACAAATGAATGAGATAATTATCATTATATGTGACTTCTTAGAAAGACATGAATAATTCTTTTACATGGTACCTAAGGTCGTATTTTCCATGATATTTTTCAAACATGGGATAATTGAAACTAGGTGTAAAGGGGGTCTGTAACATTTCCCGATCAAATGGGTAGGGGCATAATTCTTTGAAACAATATTTCTTGGTATGTCCACTATTATTTTCTTACAAGCCACTAAGTGCATCCTTCATTGATTTCCACTATTAGTCAAATAATTTACCACACAAAGGTGTTGAAGGTATGTAAGTATAATTTGATTTATAGGATTTTCCTACATGGTTTTCTATATGATGTGTTTCATAAGTCACTATGGGTTTCTCAATGTGAGTGATGTTAGGTTTATACATGTGGACATGAGAAGTTAAGTTTTCCAAATTGAGACTAAGTGCTTGTAGTTATTGTTAAACCGTTACTTTATCATTACACATTATAGGAGGGGATCTTCCCCTATATTCAAGAATCATGATTTATTTTAATGAAAGGTATACAATTTCCTATTTTATCCATTTTAGATGGTATTCTCATGATAGATCCCTCATTATGACCTTTAGGATTTACCGATATAGATATGTGTCCTAAGTATAATATTTCCTCAACATTATTAAAGGGTCAAGGCTCTATTTTATCCTCCTCATGTATCGTATTGGTCAAAAAGGTTGGATCAAATTCACAGGGATCTTACCACCTAATTCAACCAAGAGAAGGAGAATTTGATCCTTGTTTTGATAGAGAAAGTTATTAACCGTGAGTTGGATTGTGTTTGAATATGTCATGTGGTCTTTCTTCCTCTCCCCCATTATGATCAATAAGATCAAGCTCATCATTGAATAAATGTTCCAAGGGATCATGAAGGAATGGATTAGGTTCACGTCATTTATATCCTAACAAGGTGATAAGTTTCGTGAGGATGTGAGAAGTTTGAATGAGCTTGTTTTTTTAATGTATTTGTATTGAGGGATCTCATAGGTTGATTTAGGCAAGTGTAATGGCTAGAAAATGAACATTTTATAGAGATTTAGATTTTTACTTGAGTTTCTAAAGGGAATTTAAGCAAAAATGGATATTACAATGACAAAAAATGGAAAAATTACTAAGTTTAGGATGTTTGATGGATTTTTCCAAAGAAATATAGGTAGATTTTAGTAGCATAATGACTATAAATGGTAATTTTCCTAGTTTTGAATTTGTAAATTTCCTAAGGAAAGATAGAAATTTTTTGATAGTGTAACAACCGTTGTAAATGTTCATTTTCCTAGTTTTGGATTTGTAAATTTTCTAAGGAAAACTAGGGAAATTTTGACAATGTAATGATTGTAAGTGGTATTTTTCCTAATTTTGGATTTGTAAATTTTCTAAAAAAGATAGGAAATTTCAACAATATAACAATGCAATTTTAGTAATCAACTAATTTTTGAAAACAAGTTTAAGTTTAGAGGTCAAAATGGTTGGCCAAATTTTGGTAGAGTGTTGAGTTGTTACGTTTGATAAATAAGGCAAAAATTTAGAAAAAGTATATGGTGTTGATGTGAAATACACTTGGTTCAACTCGATAGAGTTTCACCTTGTTTTATTTCTAAAATAAGGTTTTGAATTGGAGAGAGTTTCACCATGTGAGGCTTGTGAAAAATAAAGTTTTAATTTGGAAAGAGTAACACATTTTGTTGTTTTGTTCACAAACAAGGTTTTGGGGAAGAAGTTAAGAAAATCACTACCTATCCCCATTTTTGGACACTTATATAGGATAAACAAGGTTTCTAGGGGTGTTATTAACCTATCATTATATGAGGCACAAGTATGTGAATTTAGAAAATATTGTCTAATGGTGTGGTTTGAAGCGTAAAATCCCCTCCCCTTCACTCTAGTCATTTCAATGGAGCTTGGCAAAAAATGACGACTATTTCTTATGGGATCTAGTCTAGGGTCTAGGTATTTGGAGGTAAATACACCCCTCACTTCATAAGATCCATGTAAAATGAACTCATACTTAGCCAAAAAAATTTTATCTTCCTACGAATTTATATAGCCCATCGACACACATGATTTTTCAAAATGATTAGGTAATGACATCCTAACCACCAAACCCTACTAAAGAAAAAAATGTCTAACTATTGTTTATTTCTAATATCACCTTGAAGCATGTGGAAAGAGCATACATAGTTGAGACGAGTTACAAACAAGTATCCAAAATATGCGAAGGGAAAAAAACACCCTTATTAAATGGTTAAGGTAAAGGTTAATCTAATATATAACATTTTTCCATGAAACCTATATGGTTAAGGAGATGATTAACCAATGTGTTTAATATTTGAAGAATAACCTAAGTGTTTAGAAAGATGATTAATCCCATATACTATGTAAACATTTTTAAAGGAATGTGTGATTTCTTAAGAAAAAGAAACCAAAGTGTGAAGTAAAATAACATAAAATGATGAGCAAATAAATTTGTTTGTGTTTAATTTAAAATTTGTTTGTTTGTCTTAGAAATGATCTTTGGCAAGAGGATATGGAAATATATGTACCAAAAATTAATAGTTCTACAACAAAAAATAGCTCTAAACAAAATCTAAGTGACAATAAATGAGACAAAGGAAAAATCTAAGTTCTTTGTCATGAGGTCGCTAACACAAAGAACAAGGCTTCTGCAAGATATCACAAGGCCACTACTAGATAGGATGAATCCACCAAAATAAAGGATGCCACCATACATAGTGAGGTCACTAATGGACAAGCTAAACCACTCGAACAAAATAACAATTTTTTTGTTTAGAAAAATTACCTTGATTTTTCACTCTTGAATACCATTTTTCTCAAGAAAATATATTTTTAAGTTAGCTACAAGCTATTTCCACATTACCAAGTGCTATCAAGTACCTTTAAAATAAAAAAAAAAAACAATAAGTATTCATGACTTGATCAAAAGTGTGTATAAAAGAATTTAAGTAAAATTTTTTTATAAAAAGAAGTGAAATGCTATAAAACAATAATAAAAATGATTGAAAAGGGAAAAATAATAAGAAAAAATATTAAAAATAGGAGGTCTTCTTGACAGAGCGAGGCTTTTGCAAGATGGGTCGAATCAATTGTTTAAGGTCAAGGCCACTACTAATCACAATAAAACTACCAATAATTTCAAATTCATCACAATATATTACAAAAATGGTGCTATAATAGGTTGTGTCTTCCACCGATGTGTTTAGACTCATGAAAAGATAAAAAAAAATAAAATACAAGGCATGGATGTCATGGGAAAAGACAAGGTTGCCGAATTTCCCAAACCCAAAAATGCGCTAAAAATGCCAAAAAGAAGAATTTCTCTTGGCAAGATCAACTTTGACAACACCTAGCCTCTTTACTACATGGAAACAACACTCAACACTACCAAACACAAACAAAGATCAACACGACATGAAATTTACAACAAATTCAAATAACTTGAAGCAAAAATTCATGTAAAACTAAATAAAAATACATGTGAGATAAATGGGTGTCCCACCAAGAAGGCCATGTATATCCATGCTAAAGAAATAGATAAAATTAAGCTAAGGATCTAACACCAAGTAAATCCTAATATATTTCAATAAGAAAATACATCAAGATAAAACATATGAAAGGAAGCTAATTAAATTACAAATATAAAAAAATTAATGAAAAGATCCCTTCATTATGTGGATGTGCTTTCAATATGCAAGTATCTCTTACAATTCAAGTGTAGGACACAAACGATATTACAACAAGGAGCTTGGTAAATGAAGAGATCCCCTTAAAATGGCACAAAATCTATGTTTGATTCTTCTCTTACTACTTCAACAAGTAGGGAATTTCTCACTTTTGGCAAGCCTTCCAACAATAGAAATGCTCTTATGAGAAATGAGTGTGTATGTCTTACAAGGACATGTTGTGTTTTTAAGGAGGTACTAGGTGTATTTTATATATTTCCTTTTGAGAAAATCACAACTTCTAGTGAATGTGAGATAATGGAGATGTAGAATTAGGAGTGGATAATCATGATTAAAAGTGATTAATTAGGATTAATGATCTATTGAGTTAAAGGAGGTTTAATTAATCACTGGGATTAATTAATAGATCAATATTAGCTTGTAGAAGCTATTTAAAGGAGATATAAAGGGAGATTACTAGAACTTGAGGGCTTTGAGAGTTGGATTTAATTAATAAAAGGGTTTATCAATTAAACACAAGACACTCGAAAGGGGGATTTATTAATTAAAAGGTTAATTAAATAAAAATGGATTATAACTAACAAAACAAAGTTAATTATAATAAATGATGGGGAATTAGATAAATAATATAAGGTCACTAATTATGGTGTGATGATGGGAAGAAGAGCGATTAATGTAATTTTAGTACTAAAAATGCACATGTGAAAATTAGGTGTTTGTAGGCTCCACAAAACTAAAGTTCTCATATCCTACTTATACAATGGAGGATGGTAAGTGCCATCAATTTGATTATGTTATAACTTTATATAAATTGAAAATATTGGGAACAAATACCACTCAATACAAATACAATATTTATTTTTACATATATGAAGCATTGCACACTCTTTCCTTACACCGTAAAAATTATGTCTCTATATGAACAACAACATGATTTTCAAGGCTATATTATGGTACTTGTAGTATATGGTTTGCATTTTATTATAAAATATGTATGTTTTCACTTAACCCCAAATCCACCCTCTTTTTTTTTTAATAATATCATGATTGTGATGCTTAAAAAGAACTATTAAAGAACCAATCATAATATTGTTTTACCTTTAGTCCATGCATAAATTATAATTAAGGAAAATTGTATTACTATTTATCAATGAAATATGACACATTAGAGGTACACTAGGGATGAAAAGAGCCTCCCTATACTAATTAAGAATACATAATGTGTATTTATCACCTCTAGCAAAATGAATACCTAAATGGTTCTTGCTTTCATATGTTTCATCATATGATTGATCCACGTCCAATAGGTTATGAGGTTGATATATATTACATACTCAATGTTAAGTAAAAACATTAACACAATCTCAATATTACAAAACTCAAGTTTTTAAAATCAAATATTCACATAGTTTCCCTTCTTCTCCATATGGACTCTTACCAAACAATGTTTGAGCGTGACCTTGTATCTCTTCCTCCCCTTGTTAAGGTTATGTTGTCTCCCAAAAATTACTTTTCATTTTCCAAGTTAAATTTGAAATTTTGAGCTCTCGCCCTCTTAAAGTATTTAAGCCAAGTTGAAAGTTTGAAGAAATAGCAAAATTCGTGCCCTAGTGTTGTTTAAATCTCTGTTTTGCTCATTTTGAGAAATTCTCCATCTCCGGTTTGTGCACGTAATATCCTCCTTATAATCTCCTTTTTTTGATCAAAATTGTTCACTTGTTCTATGGCCTGGGTTGTCAAATCATTGTTTTGCCTCCATGCCTCCGGATCGCGAAGGAAATTCAAAAATTGGACTCAAAATGATGAAGTTATCTTCCTCTGTGTATTTTTCCCACAATTAGGAATGATGGGTGTTTTCTTCCCATCGAATTTTGGCCCCATCATCCATGGGTATGTGGACATACCTAATTGGAAGCGGGTCGGTGGAGAAATTTGTATTTTTGAGCCTCTTTGTAAAAAAGGCGAAAAGTTAAAAAGTGACCCGCAGCCCCGATCAGGCTATAAAGGAAAAAGTCAAAGTTGAAGCCCGCCATTGAAAAGTCAAAGTGGGAGAGCGGACCATTGGGTGACTTTGAGATTTTTAGTATTTTTCCAAAAAGGTTAAAATGTTGAGAAAAGGGCCACGACCCCATTTCCAATCAGAAGATGCCACATGTCAAGAGTTCAATCGGAGTAGCGGGTCGATGGAGAAATTTGTGTTTTTGAGCCTCTTTGCAAAAAAGGTGAAAAGTTAAAAAGTGACCCATAGCCCCGATCAGGCTTTAAAGGGAAAAAGTCAAAGTTGAAGCCCGTAGGGAGAAAGTCAAAGGTGAAGCCCGCCGTTGAAAAGTCAAAGTGGGAGAGCGGAATGATGGAGAACTTTGAGTTTTTGAGCCTTTTTCAAAAAAGGTTAAAATGTTGAGAAAAGGGTCGCGACCCCATTTCCAATGAAAATGTGCCACGTGCCTAAGTTAAAAATTTGAAGCGGGGTGTGGGCCAATTTGTTCCAAATTGCCAAATCTCTAAAAAATCACAAAACGCAAAGGGCTTTCCCCGTACCCACTCTAATCTCTTCCTACCACATGGACGGCCCGATTTCAAAGTTATAAGAGAAAATCAAATGGTCTGTATTCAAATTGGCAAATCAAATGTAACGTTCACATTGCAAGATCTAGTTTTTAACCCGCCATGAGCATTTTCTTCGCAATGGAGGAATTTGAAGAGGCGTAAATGATTTGTAAAGTTGTAACTGTTTTGGCATGAGATATAATGGCTCCTCGGAGCCATTCTAAGGGTTGGCGATTGATTTCAAAAAGACCAGAGTGCTCTATACCTAGAAAAGACAAAAAATGCCATACTTCTTCTATTTTCCCTTCTCCTTAGAATTTCCTCTATTCTCAAAGCTCTATACAAACTCTGCTTTAGCTTCAATAATAAAAGAAGGAATTTTCACCTTTTTGATTGAGGGATTGATTGGTACCTTGTGACTAATGAATTTTATTCGGTCTTGTAGCTTCTCCTGCGGATTTGTTTTTCTTCTAACTATAAATGCATGTAAATGAAATTTCTAATTAATGTGTGTGGGCATTTGATATTCTACTCACAACATTATTTTTCTCCTACCTCCATTTCCACTCCCCTTCCCCTTTCCAAGACAAAGTTTCTTCTCTAGTGAGACATTGCTAGCTTTGCCATAGGGTCAGTGGAGTGCCCCTTGTTGATCTCTGGTTGAAAGGCCACCATTGAAATCCACCTTTTTTGGCATGTACCTATGAAGTTGTACCATTCAATTAGAGGGACTTAGATTCCCATAGTGTTGGCTTAAAACCCACCAATTTATCCATAAGACAAATTTTCTTGCAACAGCTTTTGGCACCCACCGTAAGGCGATTTTGCAAAGATTCGCACCTAAAATGACCTCAGGGTCATAAAATACAAAAAAATTCTAGAAGAAAATTTTCTAGAGATTGAATAATCACACAAACTACATGGATGTAAATCATGGCTATTATGGGAAATATTCCCGCTGATGGCAGACTGATTTACTCTTTCACATCCAAAAAGACATTGCTTCGATACATGAGAGAAGCTATTTGGCATAATAGACAAAGTGTCAATCAATACTTCATTGCCATAAGGATTCTAGATTTGGAAGAGGAATGTGTTGTCAAATTGGAAAGGCAGAGACAAATTCCAAAGCACCCCAGAAGAAGAGCATAAGATTTCCAGCTGATTACCCTAACAAGAAGATAATCCTGACCATTTTGGTGGTAGACATCCCAACATCTTTTGGTATGTTGTTGAGTAGAAGTTTTTGTAGAGATCTAGGTGGAGAAATAAAAATGGATTGGTCATCTACAACTATCCCAATGAAAGGAGAAATGAAGAAGTTGCTACCAGTCAGAAAAATGAAGTTCACAATCGGAAGTATGATGATCCTAGAGTTGATATCCTTTTCAAGATTGTGGGCTTGGAAATTACCTCCTTACATCACAGAAGGAAGAGGATTTTCCACTTCTCATGGAGGAAGAAGAAGACCAAATCTGGAAAATGGAGTTTGATGGAAGTCATTCTAGAGTAGGTGTTGATGGCATATAACAAACACCCCCGAGCTGGTGTAGTATTATACTCTCCCTCCAATAAGGTATATCCTTTTGCCTACAAGAATGCTTGCCATTTAAAAATACAAATAATAAATTAGAGTATAAGCATTACTCTTCGGCATGAATACAATAGAGGACATGGGAATACATCTACTCCAAATTGAGATGCAAAGGTGATGCAGAGGTTGTGGTAGAGGGAGGTTTGAACCAACAAATTAACTCGCCAGTAATATCGGGTGAAAAACCCCGACTTTAGGAAGCACTATAGAAATAGAGTGTGGGACTCATTGAATCCTTTGATGCATTCTCCATTGAAGCTATCCCTAGGGATCAGAATGAAAAGGTTGATTCTCTAGTAGTGTCAGCTTCCTTAATGACACCTCATCCTTCTTTTGGCAAGGATAAAGTGACCATTGAGATGGTGTTCGTTTAAGCTTTCCTAAAATTCCAACCTTGCGTACTGAGCTCCCCGGGGAAAATACAAATCATCGCATGTCTTCAAAATGATGAAAATTAGATCCTATCCTTCTTATTTTCAACAAAGGGATAACTTCAATAATCTTTTCTTTGAAGGAAGTGAAAACCCTCTTACATGTGCCTTGGCACATGAATCAGTCCTCTTACCAAAGAAGATAAGGAAGGAATAAATATTGGAGGAATTGATGAAGAGGGAGTAATCAAGTTGAAAGGAAACAAAATCCCCTAAAGGCCTAGTTTCTTTGGAAGACCTCTTTGACAAGCATGATAGGTTCATCCAAGAGAAAGAAAAAAATAGTCTTCTCAGTGGTGTCCATCCATTTTGATCAAGAAAACATTGGCACTTGTGAGAATCCAAGGATGGTTAACATTGGTAAATGTTGCTCACCTTCCTTAGAAGAGAAGAGAAAGTTTGTTGCTTTCTGGCATGCTAATAAAGTGACCATTGAAGTACTCGATGAAATGTCCTATCCTTATTCCAATGATGAACTCAAATCTTTTCAGCCAAAGGAAAGGAATTAAGGGAATTGATGCATCACTCCATTCCTTTGAAGCAAGAAGCTAAGCCCTTCCAAGAGAAAAAACAAAGGCCCTACAATCAAACATTGTTGATGTTATCAAAGAAGAGGTGACAAAGATTCTCAATGCTAGAATCATCTTCCCCCATCCACCATTCAACATGGGTTTTTAACATTGTTGACTTATAAGGAAGATTCTCAAAGAATGGGGAAATAAGGATTTGTGTAGACTTTTGAAATTTGAATCGGGCATCTCTCAAGGATAACTACCCTCTTCCAATCATGGATCATGTTTGTCAAGTAGTCACTAGATTTTAAATTCTCTCTTTGCTTGATGGATTCTCAGGGTACAACCAAATTAAGGTGGAAGAAGAAGATTGCAAAAAAACAACCTTCATAACACCTTGGGGCACTTTTTGCTTACAACAGAATGTCTTTTGGCTTGATCAATGTTGGAGCCACTTTCCAGAGAGAAATGGACTTGGCCTTCAAATATTTGAAATATTGCATTATCATTTACCTTGATGACCTCATGGTTTTTTCAAAGAGGAGGGGAGATCATATCTATCATTTGGATCAAGTCCTTGCAAGGTGTAGGAAACATGGTATTTCTCTAAATCCAAAGAAGTGCATTTTTGGAGTCACAGAAGGTAAGTTGTTTGGGACACATTGTGAAAAAACATGGAGCACACATTGATCTTGAGAGGATCAGAGATATCCAAGAACTAGCCTTACCAACCAATAAGAAGGGAGTTCATTCATTCTTTGGAAAGGTAAAATTCCTTCATCATTTTGTGCCTGAGTTTTCTGAACTAACTAAGCATATAACTTCCATGATGAAGCCTCAAGCAGGTTTCAAGTGGAATAAGGAAGGAAAAGCAACATTTGAGGAGATCAAGAAAGCCATTGCCAAAGCTCCAACTCTTGTATCTCTAGATTTCAATAAGGAGTTCATCATGTATTGCTATGCATCAGAACATACACTCTCTGCTATCCTTGTTCAGAAAAATGATGAAGGTTTGGAAGCACCCATTGCTTTCATGAGCTATCCTTTGAAAAATCATGAGCTAAAGTATAACCAATTGGAGAAACATGCCTACGTAGTGGTCAAAGTTGTTAAAAGTTTTAGATTCTACATTCTCAATTCCCATATAGTGGTGATGGTCCCTGGAAGTGTAATCAAGTCCATTTTGACTCAACAAGATCCTGGGGCTAAGAGAGGAAGTTGGATTGCAAAGACCCAAGAGTATGAATTAGAGATTAGACCCTCTAATCTAGTAAGAGGAAATGATTTGTGCCAGCTGATTGCTGAAGATGAAGCTCTCTGGGCTCAACAGGGAGAAAAAGATGGTGTTTACTCAACCTGTTCAGGAGACAGTCCACAAGCGCTCTTTATCACCACTACTGATGAGTGGTATGCTGACATTGCTTACTACCTCACTTATGGAGAATGCCCTCCTCATCTTGATTACAAACAAATAAGGAAACTCAAGCTAAAGGTAGCTAAGTTTGTGATCTTGGAATCATGCACTTTACAAGAGAGGCCTAGATGGTTGTTTCCTCAAGTGTGTAGATAAAGAGTAGAAAGAAAAGTTTCTCAAGGCATATCATGATCAAGCTTGTGGTGGATATTTCTCAGAAATGATCACCACACATAAGATCCTCAGAGGGAGATATTATTGGCCCTCCATCTTTACAGATACTTAGGATTGGGTTTCTAAATGCAAAGCATGCCAATAATTTGTTGGAAAGCCACAACTAGCTACATTGCCACTTAGGTTTGTGGTGATTGAAGAACCATTTTAGCAATGGGGGCTAGATTTTATTGGTGTTCTGAATCCTCATTCTAGTGCAGGGCATACTTATGTACTCACTACAACTAATTACTTCACTAAATGGTGGAAGCCATCCCAACTAAGCAAGCCAACTCTAAAACAGTCTGCAACTTCATCAAGGAGAATATCATTGTTCGTTTTGGAATACCACAAAAAAATGTTATAGACAATGCCATCTATTTCTCTTCCAAGGAGCTCATAGATTTTTGTTATGGCTTTGGAATCTCCCTATCTCACTCTTCTAACTACTACCCATAGGAAATGGGCAAGCTAAGTCAAGCAACAAGAACATTGTGACCATTGTTCACAAGTTGGTAGATGAGAATCAAAGGAACTGGACACAAGAAGTTATATGATGCATTGTGGGCCGATAGGATCACTCCTAAGAAGGTAATAGGTATGTCACCTTTCCAAATGTTGTATGGAGTTGAGGCAAAGATTCCCCTCACAATTGAGATGCCAACTCTCAAGTTGCTGCAAGAAATAGAAGATGGTCAATACAAAGACTCCATTGACAAGAGGATCCTCTTCCTGGAGAAGCTGGAGGAAAGTAAATGCCAAGTGGTGGATAGAATTAAAGAACACCAATTGAAAGTGAAGAATATCTTTGACAAGAGGGCAAAGGAAAGAGAATTCAAGGTTGGAGACTTTTTCCTACTATGGGACAAGAGAAGAGAACCAAAGGGTAGCCATGGAAAGTTTGATTCATTATGGCTCGACCCATTCCAAATTCATGGAGCTTGTGGTGAGAATGTTTTTCTCCTCTCATACTTGGATGGAATGCCATTGGAATTACCTCGAAGTGGGAAATACTTGAAATTGTATCATCAGTGAAAGTGGGTTGTCCCCCGCCTTGTACCATAGGTGATTTCCTAGTGTGTTTCCCTTTTATGTTGTGTGGTTTTATTTCCCCTTCTGTTGTGTGCCGTGTGTTTCCTTCCTTTTGTGAGCTTGTGTGTTTCCTTCTTCTGATCTTTCTTTCTCATAATTTTACATGACTCTGTAAGGCCCAATGGATAAGGCATTGGTCAATGTTATACGGTTTAAAAATTGAGATTCTGGATCCTCATACCATGTCTTCGTCATGCTCAGTCCATGCCATGTCCCCAAGCTAGAGCCAACTATTGTCTCCCGAAAAACACTTTTCGTTTTCCAAGTTAAATTCAAAATTTCAAGCTCTCACCCTTTTAAAGTATTTAAGACAAGTTGAAAGTTTTAAGAAATAGCAAAAAATCCATGCCCTAGCGCTATTTAAATCTCTGTTTTCTCGTTTTGAGAAATTCTCCATTTCCCGGTCTGTACACGTAATATCCTCCTTACAATCTCCTTTTTTATCAAAATTGTTTTCTTTTTCTATGGCCTAGGTCATCAAATCATTTTTTGCCTCCATGCCTCCGGCTCGTGAAGGAAATTCAAAATTTGAACTCAAAATGATGAATTTCTCTTCCTTTGTGTATTTTTCCCACATTCGAGGAACGATGGGCATTTTCTTCCTCGTCAATTTTGGCCCCATCATCCATGGGTACGTGGACATAACTAATTGGAAGTGTGTAATGAACCGTTACACCAAAACCTCGAGGTGTTAGTGAAATCCACACATGAGGATCATAACATCCCACCACGCTTTTGTATCCCGGACCCCGGGCTAGATTTGCGCCCGTGTAGTGGGACCCCGCCCTGCCCTATATGAGCCCCGAGTGAACACTGCAATGCCGACGTAGCTACTTGTGCCGAGACTCAACTCCGGTGGTTACTCGATACCAAATGTAACGAACCATTACACCAAAACCTCGAGGCATTAGTGAAATCTGCACATGAGGATCATAATAAAGCGAGTTAAATAAATTTGTGTTTTTGAGCCTCTTTGTAAAAAAGTTGAAAAGTTAAAATGTGTCCCACAAACTTTGATCAAAGCTATAAAGGAAAAATTCAAATTTGAAGCCCGCCGTTGAAATGTCAAAGTGGGAGAACGGACCATCGGGGACTTTGAGTTTTTAGTCTTTTTCCAAAAAGGTTAAAATTTTGAGAAAAGGGCCGAACCCCATTTCCAATTAAAGATGACACGTGTCAAGAGTTCAATCAAAGCATTGGTTCGGTGGAGAAATTTGTGTTTTTAAGCCTATTTACAAAAAGGAGAAAAGTTAAAAAATGACCCACAACTTCGATTAGGATTTAAAGGGAAAAATTCAAAGTTGAATCTCGTAGGAGAAAGTCAAAGGTGAAGCCCACCATTGAAAAGTCAAAGCGGAGAGCGGAACGACAGAGAACTTTGATTTTTTTAGTCTTTTTCCAAAAAGGTTAAAATGTTGAGAAAAGTGGCGTGACCCCATTTCTAATGAAAACGTGCCACTTGCCTAAGTTAAAAAGTTGAAGCGGGGGTATGGGCCAATTTATTCCAAATTGCCAAATCTCTAAAAAATCACAAAACGCAAAGGCTTTCCCCATACCTGCTCCAATCACTTCCTACCACGTGGATGGCCCGATTTCAAAGTTATAAGAGAAAATCAAACGATGCGTATTCAAACTAGAAAATCAAATGTAACGTCGTCAGCAAGATCTAGTTTTTAACTCACCATGAGAATTTTCTTAGCAATGGAGGAATTTGAAGAGGAATAAATGATTTGTAAAGTTGTAACTGATTTGGCATGAGATATAATGGCTCCTTAGAGCCATTCCAAGGGTCAGCGATTGATTTCAAAAAAGACCAGAGTGCTTTATACATGGAAGAGACAAATAATGCCATACTTCTTCTATTTTTCCTTCTCCCTAGAATTTCTTCTATTCTCAAAGCTATGTACAAACTTTGTTTTAGCTTCAATAATAAAAGAAGGAATTTTTTCCTTTTAGATTGAGTGATTAATTGGTACTTTGTGACCAATGAATTTTATTCGGTCTTGTAGCTCCTCCTGCAAATTTGTTTTTCTTCTAACTATAAATGCATGTAAATGAAATTTCTAATTAATGTGTGTGGGCATATGATATTCTACTCACAACATTAGTTTTCTCCTACCTCCATTTCCACTCCCCTTCCCCTTTCCAAGACAAAGTTTCTTCTCTAGTGAGACATTGTTAGCTTTGCCACAGGTCGTGGAGTGCCCTGCTGATCTCCGGTCGAAAGGCCACCATTGAAATCCACCTATTTTTCGCATGCACCTATGGAAGCACACCGCTCAAGTAGAGGGACTTAGATTCCCATAGCATTGGCTTTCTTGAAACCCACCAATTTTTCCACAAGAAATTTTTTTCTCACCAACAAAGTTAATAAGATAAAATCACAAGACTAATAGTTTTTTTCAAATGTCTATCTTGAATACAATAGCTATCTTGGGCACCCATAAAAAATGGTTCATTTTTTTATTGAAGCTATTAGATTTAGTTCTACTCTATTGTAATCTAGAACATAAAAAACATTCAAATATTTTAATAAATACATAATCAAGACATGAAAATGACATGATATACTAGATTATTTATTTTTCAATATGTTTTTGTCACATAATTTTGTAGATAAAATATTTTATACTCTTTACATACATTTGTTGTGAGAGACCGTGAGCTCAAGGATCAAAATAGAATGTGTGCACATCAATGTAGTTGCATAGAATGGAAAAAGGAGTATCTCCAAGAAATAAACAAGTAATTAATCACCAAGAAATTATGCATGCAAAAATAAATAGTCTACTCATTCTCGTAGATAAAAAAAAGTACATATAGGAGTGTTGTGTAACTCCTAATCCCGCATTTTCATACCCTCAAAATAGGAGAGGGAGTTACAATCCAAGAATGGAATGTAACTCCCATATGACATATGACACAATAATGCATATAACATATTCTATGACATAATCTTTCATACATCATATAACTCCTAATGACTCACCTAATGACCTATGACTCACCTAAGTGATATGACTCACCAGGGCAAGGGAAAATCACATAATAAATAAGTAAACGATGAAAATATCCTCATGCCAACACCCACATTTATCAAATATTAGGATGAGGTATGGAAATTTAGAAAGAGAAATGGGTCTCTCGAAGATACTCCCGATGAAGTACGCATGTACAACAAGAATATCACATTATGGAAAAAAACCTAGTGGGAAAATATCCACTTACAAGAGATTGAAGACTCCCTTAATAAACTAATAAAGATGCATCATATCGGTCCCGAAAATAAAATGGCCTGACGAGGTACCCATGTACAAACTAGAATATTTCTATAAGAAGAAGAAGAGAGCTATCCACCTTCCTCGGAAGATATACAACTACCTAAAGCCATCCTACATGTTGTAAAGAATCCTCATGGAGTAATTTTTTATCGAAGTAGATGCAGTGAAGAGTGAATCACCATGGAAGAATGAGTGAAACCACCAAGTGTTTGATGGATCTCTAACCAAGGTGTGGTTCCTATCCAAGGAAATATGGTCCACAAGTAAGGTATAAATACCAACATCTCCATGAGGGAATGGTGAATCTGAAGAAATAATGAAGAAGGAAGGTGGAGTGTCCTGTATGTGTAGAAGACTCGCCCAATGTCTAAAAATCCCTATTCCCTAAAAATTTTGTGGTGGACCAAAAGTAGGTGGATCAAGAAGTAACTCCTCAAAATCTAGAAGGTGACAAGTAGATGGTGGATATCCCCATCACTAATGTAATCATATATGCAATAAAATAAGTCCTCATCATCAAAAATGTTCTCAAGATCAAAAGTGTCATCAAGTACAAGTGAATCAAATGAAGAATCTAAAGGAAGAAAAAGTGGGAAAATGAATATAATTGAGTCTATGATCAAATAAACCTAGAAGAATGATAATTTCACTATGAAAAAATCTTACATATACTGATTCCAAAGTGAATTAAACCCATATTCCTAGACCAAGGTGAGTAATCTGATAGACTGATAGGATATTATTTGAAAGTGAGGGAATACTAAAAACATTGTTAAATGTTCCGCCACTCACTTCAACAGACCCTCTCCTAAACGCTGAAGTAGAAGTGTCACCACCTAGTTGAATAGAAGACATGTCACATGTCTCTAATGAAGTGAACTCCACATGTGAGGAGGCCATATGATGAGATGCACTAGAATCAATAACCCATGTAGGATTCAACAAAACAACTACAACTAGATATCTTCCATTTATTTTCTCTTTTTCCCGATTATTTCTCTCTCTATTTCCCTTTTCTATTATCATTTTCCTTGGAGAATTAGTGGATTGATGAAGATGGTTTGATATAATTAGGTACTCCTATGTTTTCCTTCTCAAGAATATTTGTGAGGATGGAGGTATTTTTCTTTAAACAATTAGTTTCATCAAGCTTGCATGTGCAATACCCACATTTGATGTTCTCTTTTGTAGGCTTAAAACTAGAATATGAAGTGGTAGAGTTAGGTTTAGTATCAGGTTGTTCCTTCTTGTTCTCATGATCCTTGTTGTTCTATTTCTTCTCTTTTGAATCCTTCTATTTTTCATGACCCATAAGTAGAGCATGAGATTTAGTGGATTTTAGTGCACCCATTTGAATTAGTTTATCATGTTCCCTAGTCAAGTTAGAAATAAACTCATGGAAGGAGGACATTTTCTATTATGCTCCAAGTTCCCTTTTGGTTATATGGAAGGTAGAGACAAAAATACAGAATAGTCAAGACCTAGTTTGGTGAGGACAGAAAAGAATAAGTTGTGAGTCATTTTTGTCAATTCCACATTATTTTAATTTCAATCTCACATATTTGAACTTGGTGAAGAAGTCCTGAAGTGTTTCAAATATCCTAGGGCTAAGAATAATTAGCTCATTTTCTAGTTCATGCCTTCTCATTTCATCATGTTTGTAAAGATTTATTCTAAGGTGTCCCATACATCCTTGGGTGCTTTAGTGGAAGTTAGATGAAAGCACAAGTCCGATGATGTAGAAAGACACAAAAACCCATAATATTCATCACATTTTTGAACCATTTCTTTTTCTCTCGTAACATCTAAATTGGTTGAGTTTGTAAACCCATAGTTATCTCGATAAAGCTTATTTTTTCGCAAAGCTAGTGATATAAAGTTCTTCCATTCATGATAGTTAAAGGAGTCATCAAAACAAATAAATTTAGATCAATGGAATATTAGAGTGTGTGATAAAATGAAGGTGGAAAGAAGGAAGAACAAAAGTATTACACCCCTATTTTGACACTTTATAATTAGTGTGTTGATTACATCCAAGAGTGTTTCGTGATGTGAAACGACTAGCCACTCACCTTACAATTGGAAAACAATTACGCAAGTGTGGTTACCACAATAAGTTTCAGTCTTATGTAATAAAGACAAATTTTTTTGAAAGAAAGTAAAAAGGTTAAAAAAGTTTCGTGTGAGAAAATGTCTATGTCGCAGCTTGGGGTTCCTTGTCGTAAAGTTGTGGTGGATATGCTCACTAACTCAGTAAGCAATAATAAGAGCACAAAAAGTTACAAAATGGATTTTGGAATGTAAAAACCTCCCAAAATGCCACACAAGCCCCCAAAACATCACTATACCTTCACAATAACCTCCAAAAATGTTATAAAAATGCCAATAACCCTAGTTTTAGAGTTTTCCCAATTTCCTAATTAACCTAATTTGATCAACAAAAAATAAACTAAGTCTTAAAAATACTAAATTTATATTTTATTAATAATATTATTAATTAATTAATAATATTAAAGTTAATTTAATACAATTGATTAAGTTTTAGAATTAAGTTTATTTTAAAAATTAAACCAAAAAGGAAAATTTATAAGGGAAAAACAAGGGTCAAACCCAAAAATTAAGGAAGGGGAGGGGGAAGGCTCAGTCTTGGTCCGTGGCTCTCACGGTCAAGCCAAGGCCAAGTTAAGAAGCTCATGGCTATGATGGTGGGTTCTAAGGGGATATCTCATAGAGTTGAGTCAAAGTTAAGGGCTAAGAAAGGGATGCCCAACTCTAGGCATGGGAGTTACAACGGAATGAAAATTCTAGGCATGGGAGTTACACAACTCTTATATGTACCTATTTTTAATCTATGAGAATAAGTAGACATATGACATATCCCCTTCTCAACTCTTATATGACATATGACATATGACACAATGACACATATGGCTTATTCTATGACCGAATCTATCATGCATCATATAACTCCTAATGACTCACCTAATGACCTATGAATCACCTAAGTAATATGACTCACTATGGGTGAGGGAAATTCACCTAATAAATAAAGAAAAGATGAAAACTATGCATCACACCAACACATTCTTAAAAATGTATATAATCATAATTCAAGACCCGTAGGACTCTATAATTCCTATAGATGTTGATCTCTCATCTTACCTAGCGATAATGAAAATATGGGGGAATCTTTTTCACTATCGCTGCTATTATTTTATTACGTATTTATATTTCATGTTATCATTATATTTGTATTATACACTATGATCTATGATACCTATTTAATGTTTGGGACTAATACATTTGGATTGTGTAGACTAGTACATATTTTTAAAAACTAAAATATAATAACTTATCCTTTTACAATTAAAAGATCGATTTTTTTCCTATGATAAGATACTTGATCACATTGATAGCTAAATTAAAATATCCTTTTATCTCTCATGTGACTTGTCAATCTCTCCACACTACTTCATCTATCCATGTAATATTAATTATCGAAAGTAATATTACAACTCTATGTGCATCATTCTTAGAATTTGGATCTTTCATCACCGAATCCTTGTATGTGACTATATAGAAGAGGGCCAAGTTAAATTATATTTTGGATCAACTTGTATGGTCCTATATCTCTTCATTTACCAAATCTTTTCCTAATTTTAAAATATTATATGTGCCATTTTGTCTTCCCTAAGTTATCTATAATGTAAATATATAACCTTTAGAAGCTTATATAAGAAATTCAATTACATTTTATATATCACATGAAAATCTTAAGTATTTCTATTGTAAAATGTAAAAAAATTAACAAAATCAAGGCTCTCCTAAATCTTCCTAAATAATTTCTACATCCTTTAGAGTATCCACCACACAAGTCTAAAATACTAAAAATAGGTTCAATAGTCTAGCTTCCTCCATTTCCATTTCCAAGCATGAAAACTCCTAGATCCGTGGCTTAGTAAAAGTAAGTTACTCAATAATTTTCAAAATTATTAAAGGAAAATGGGAAAAATATTAACATATGAAGCACACCGCATAAAATTACTACCACACTTGGTAAACTATTATTCTATCTATAGTTAAGTACACTATATTTGTGTCAAAAGACATGAGGAAAACAATGGGGTTTGTCTTAGATCACATACACACCTAAGACCAAAACTATGAGAACTACATGAGGATTTCTCTTACTCGAGAAGATGTAATTCAACACTTGGATTTTTTGGATAGGGTTTGACCATTAGGTCAATCCAAGCTCACCCACACATGAATTTATCTTTTTATCTAATCATTTCATGAAGTTTACTATAGTCATATAAGGTTTTTATTTATTACAGGTCATTAAAGGTGGTGCTAAAGGTTTGCAATCCCTAATGTAGATAGAAAATAAAAACCATGTCTAGAAATGTGATAAATAGGAGAAGTTACAAAGCTCCGCCATTTGTAAGTTTGAAACTATACAAAGAGGGGTAAGATTATACTACACCACAATAAGATCTCGTATGGTCCCATACATGAGAATTTTATAGAAATGGTCTCAAGAATAAATAATTTATAGGTTTAGATCACCTCTTCTAGCTATTCTTTACACCCATAACAATAATGAACCTCTTTACATAACTAAGGCCTTATCCCATTTTGTGTTTTAAGAAATCAATTTATAGTTGTATCATCATTTATTATCTTAAAATATTTATTCTAGATTGTGTTTTTAATATGGATTAATTTATGTATAATATTCAAGCTATAACATATATCACATCCTAATACATTTATATTTTTAGGGTGTATACATTTGGTGAACCCGACCCTTTCTCAAATCTATCACTAAAATCATAGATACCATAGTTTTATCCATTTTTTTTCGTATATGATCATGGTCTTATCTATATAATTTGTTTTTCTATGTGTCATCATGACTTATCATCCAATAATTTATAGTTATAGTATTATTTTCAATCCTAATAATTCACTCCCTCACTTTGAGATATCATAACATCCTTTAATCAGTTCAATTCACATACCTAACTTAAGTGAGGGGACCCATATGTTGGTTCTAGTTTCCTCTAAGACCAATCTCAAATGACTTTGTAGAAACTCAAATTTGGTAATTTAGCTAAGACAAATACCTACATCCCATCCTCACTCAAAGGCATGTTACTATCTCTTTCACAACTTGCTCATTTACACACACCTATGTGTTGACAAATGTTGAATATTAATGCATAAGAACAGCTTCTCAAACTCTACTTTCCATTATGCATATTTTAGATTTCAATTACCTCTTCCATGTCCAAAACCATACAGCTTAATTTAGGTTTTATATTACGATCTTGTCCGACATGTACAAAATCCTACATGGATACATTTTCACTTCCTCTTTCCATACAATATCATTCTCGATATGTATGGTCCCGGGTAGGCTTTATCATAAAAAAATCATTTGGGACACTATATAAATAAGTTTACATCACCTCATTTACTCACTCGAAACCATCATTATCCCAAATTTTCCCCAAAGTTTGGTAAGAAAAAGCCTTACACATAAAGAAAACATGAAGGGAAACATTATGGACCCGCGAGCTCACATTCTAGGATGAAAAACATGTTATAGGTGGGCTTAGAAATGAAGGGGTAGTGCCGCAAGAGAGGCCAGAGCCAAAAGGAAAAATGGCAAGGATCCAAATTTTTCGGGCTCAAAATAGTTTGGGAAAGAGTCTAAAATTGACTAAGTATGAAGAAGCAAGCAGAGGAATCCACGTGTCCTAACGGCTACTGATTCAAGGGTCAAATAGAGAAAAGGTTTCCAAATGAGCGCCAGACTAATGCGTGTCCCAAAGTCTAAAAGTAAGAGGGACTGTTGAAAATTCCACAGATAAGTGGAGGATGACAAGTGTCAACTCGACGCTCCTCCAAAGGCAAAATTTGGGTTGGGTTTTCAAGCAAGCGCGGTGCCTCCACGTGTTATATCAAGAGGGGCATATCTTTCGACTCAGGGCTCGAAATATCATGAATATGACACCATTGGAAAGATCTCAGCCTCACCTATGCCATGGAGGTCTGAGAATTTAATTTTGAGGAGGTTAGGTAAGGGAAAAAGGAGGAAATGTCTTCGGGCCTTTAATGCAGGATCCATCTATCTCAACAACCAGATCGATTCAATGTTTCTGTTGTTTCCTCTTCCTTCAAGGCACCGAACCAAGGATTGATGTAGTAAAGATGGATTTGGGGGTAGATTTTATCTAAAGCATTAACAATAGTGGTTAAAATTCAACTTGCTTTTCCTAATTCTCTTCGATCAAATCTATAAATACAGGGGCAAGAGTCATTGTAAAGTTGTTGTTCATTCTTCTTCCCTACCCCCCCTCTCTTTCTTCTCTAGGGTCAAATGTGGAGTTTAAGCCTCCTCCCTTGGCTTTGTAATGGCATTTTCTTACCTCTTTCCCATTAATGGTGTACTGTGTGAACTCCTAGAGCAATAAAATCTATTTCATGATGTGTTTTGTCCATCCTTTGCTCATTTTGTTGTCTCTTCTCGCCTCTCACCATTACAAGGTATATTGTGCATATCTCTGATGTCCATTATAGGTTTTGGGAGCTATGTTTAAGGGTTTGAAATGGTGTTCTGTGTGAACTTTATCCTTGGTCTGTGATGCATTTGTCCATCCTCTCCATTTCTCACCTCTCTCCATTTTAGGAAGTTGGGTTTGTGATCAGCAGCCTTTTTCTCGGTAGTGTAGGATTTCTTTATTTTCATGCTCTCTCTCTCTCCTCGGTACCTTGGAATTTTTAGATTGAGAGTAGATAGTCACATTTCCTTCCTTAGAATTAGTTTAGTGCTAGGATTAGGAAAAGGAACCAACCTTCTCTGGAGGATCATTCCCATTTGCAAGTCCCACAACTTAGGGAATGGTCCAATGTTATGCAAATCACACCAAATGACCCTGCCTTAGAAAAGTAGATCCATAACTCATTTGGGGGTGCTGTGATTTCGCACTAACAACCACCTATAAATTTATTGGAACACTCATTTACAACACTCACAAAAGGTACTCAAGACTCCCTAAATCTTCCCAAAGATGATACACATCCATTAGGTAGACACTATTACAATTATGAAGCACTCAACTAGATCAAGGATTCTATATTCCTTCATTTTCAAGCACACAAAGCTACCTACTTCAAATTCTTAACAAGAGAAAATCCTTTCAAGCATGATCAATGTGGTTCAAGTTTCCAACTATTTTATTTCATATATATGTTACATTCTACGTAGAGAATTACTATTTTTTTAGTTCTCTTCATAGTAATACTCGAGATAGATAGTTCATATATTGTACTTCAATAAAAATAATAACCTTTTTGCAGGGGTCTTCCACCCATGGTTAGGGTTTTAACATGATTCAGTTGATTACAAATGATTTAAATATTGTGTGACAACTAGGGTTTGAATGATAAGTACATTTACAGGACACAAAGGACCCAAAAAGTTGAAGAACTCGGTTCCAAGGTGTCAAAGACCATACAAAAGGGGAAAGACTAAATTATACATCTTGAGTGAGTTGTATGGTCTTGTAAGAGGGAAATTTTAGGCCGCAGATGTAATTAAAACAACGTCGCCTTTGCACTCCCATATTCTCCAAAGACATGTACCCATATCTCTCATATATCACTTGGTATAGCTAATTTTATCTTCCTCTTATGTATTTGAATTTTTATTTCACTAGTTTCAAGTTTTAATGCATTATTATGATGTTATAAAATTAACGTTGGAAGTTAATTAGTCGATAAATAATTTTTAACAAACCTTACATTCCTTTTTATTATTGAGCATTCCATAATAATATATTAAACTTAAAAAGGTTGTAAACAAAATCCTACTTACATTAATGTACAATATGAGACCATTTATGTTACTACAAAACATCCAACTTTCTTCCAACCATCTCCTATGCATATTGAGGTTAATGTGGTAAATATAAGGCATAATAGGTAATCAATTGGTGGTAATCCACATTTACCTTGTAATGAATTGTTACACTAAAACATCGAGGCACTAGTGAATACACACACTAGAATCATAACATCCCACCACACTTTTGGAGAGCCCGACCTTAGGATAGATTTGTGCCCACACTTCCATATGTACAAGCCTTGATTCACTGATGTTTAGGCACCCCACAAGATTCATATACATGATGAAACCAACTAAATGGGATTTAAACATGGGTGGTCTCTCTTATACTAAATGTAACAAAACACTAAACCAAAACCTTGAGGCATTAGTGAATCCACACACCAGGATCATAACATACCTCCAACACCTACTAAACCTATTCTTAAGACTTGTGATCCTTCTAAATGATATGATATATTATAAAAATTTAGTGGTATAAATTCTAAGATATATGTTTTCAACCACTATAGAAAACACCTATTTATAAAGAAATTTTATGAAGCATTGTAATATGCTACTTTTCCTATTGATACACAATGTGTTGATTTTGCATCTATTACGAACACAAAAATTGTGGATAAATAAATTATTTTTAGTTATAATGACTACCCTTCTCAATATATTGTGTACCAATGCCCATTATTACTTATTACTTTTGGCATAATTGTCATTGATGTCAAAGGAAGTTGAAGGAGATGGAAGACATGACAAATTGTTGGAGTCATTGATGTCAAAGGATGTTAAAGGAGCTAATAGACAAAGCATATTATCGGAAGTTATAATTGATCAATGTCCATCATTCCTAACTTCAAAGTCTTTTTATAGATTTGGAGTCGTTGATTATAGCTTCAAAGTCTCTTCCTTTAGCTTTAGAGACTATTCTTGAAGATTCAAAGCCTATTCTTGTAGCTTGAATATGACAGGAGTTTTCATTGATGCAAATAATCAAGGAGATTGAAATGTAATGGTTCAAAGCTTGGAGTATGTTTTTGGTGATATAGGCATAGATCATAGCATGAGCAATCTAAAACAATTTAAAAGAATTGTCCTGGAGCTTACTAGCAATATATTTTATTTGGAGCCAGCCTCTGTATGACGCTTAAGTGGTGATTGATGTGTTGGAATAATAATGGATTCAGAGGTGGGGTGAATTGCCCCTTACAAAAATTTAATCAATATCATATTTTCTTATTTAAACCATAAACCATTCATACATTCATTAATGTGTGTAAAATATTCAATCAAATCAACATAACCATGCAAGAAACACAAGAACACAATATATAAGTGGGAAAACCTTGCAGGGAATAAAACTCAGTGAAAATTATGATTATATTACTCAAATAAAACATATTTAGTGAAGCACCAACTTCATAAGGAGCATCAAACCCTAGTTTAGTAGAGCACCAACCATACAAGGAGTACCAACCCCTAGTTTAGTGAAGCACCAATTCCACAAGGAGGCTAAGATCAAATAAGATGATAAAGCACCCAATAAACCAACTTTAGATGAATATATCTAATGTATTTTTTCTGTAAAATCTGATGGATATCACCTATTCAACTCACACACCTTCAAACCCTTATTTAACCCCTCATTTACCTAGCTCGCTCTTTCTCACACTTTCATCACTTGTCTTGGCTTAAAAATATTACACACACACACTCAAAAATTCCTTAGCCTCTTGCACACTTCCTCATTTCTCAAATCATACATGTTACACACTTATAATTGGGTCACACTATTCCCTTTAAGAGCACTAGTTCAAATTTGAACTCAAACCCTTGCTTTATACCCTTCTCAACTCAAAAACATAAATCAAGTCAGTATCTCTCATTTAGTTCTACCAATAAATATTAAAAAAACAAAACACTTTCATTAAAACATTCATAATGGACACATATAGTTCGGCAATGCCCAAATGCACTAAACAAGCACAAAACTAGCTCAAAACCCCATCACCTATTTGAGCTAAAACCACAAACACCATCAACATGATTTTGCAAGAATCCAAATTCCTCATACAAGTGAAATATAATATATCAACACCATACATGGTCATTCATTATCTTTAACCAATCAAATTATTCATAACTCACTCAAGAAGGCTCATATCCTTCATAAAATAGTTGTTGTCATTGGGACCTTGTCTTTACCTTTAGACCTCAAGAACACACCAAAACACCTAAAATATGGAATGTAGAAATTCCTTTGAATCCCCTAGACCTGTAGATCACATACATGTATGATATATCCAATTAAATGTCCATATGTGAAAACCACACAAACTTTCCTCTTCATCGATTGAGTTTCCCGAAAGCATTTTTACAAACTCAACTAGTTTTCACCCTTTATGTCACTTTAAAGAACTATGAAGGCATTAAATAGGAACAAATTTCATCCATATTCACTCTCCAACTAATATCAAGCATCAACTAATCAATCTCATGCCTAAACTACCTCATTCTTTCAGCAAAAGAAATTTTATTGTGAGAAACCACAAGCCTTCTTCTCTACAAATCAAGCTAGATGACCCATAAAATATCATCATAAAGAGACAAAAATATACCATTGGAAACAAATTTTAATAATATTTCCATAACATCTTACATTTACTTCCAACTCCAAATGAAAGGCCTCTGCCAAGTTCATCTCTGAAAACCGCTTGAAACTACACCAAAATTACCTTAGGATTGATCTTCATAAATAGGGCACACTTTTCCATTTATAAGAACAACCATGATATTAAATAATCATGTAAATCAAATAAAATTACCATAATAAAAATAATGTCAATTTATTTTGTAACTTCTTTGGACAACCTTATCCCAAACTGGACTTCTTCATAAACTTGCATTTTCAGGTGGGTTCCACTCATCATCACATACTCTATCTTACCTTTCTGGAAACCTAGAGGATTTATCTACATCATAAAATCATAATAATATCACAAAAAATCAATTCTTGGTACTTATAATAAATATCCGTCCTACCACTTTTGAGCTAGGGTTTTAAGCACACAAAAAGTTGTTTCGCTTCTTAACATTCGTTCATAAAAATTGACAATGAAATGACCTCATTATTTTTATAAAAGCTTCTTAACTTGATGAATACTAATATCTAAAATCCAAAAGGTCCCATTCAAATCACAAAATTCATGGTGAGAATTAGAAGGTGCAATTCAAGTTGGAAATCACCTTCTTCTTGACCTTGTTTCACCAAAATCAACATTACTTGGAAAATATTCTTTAGATTGACTCAAAATTTTCTCACATCTCTAGGATACCCATTTTCACCATCTCAAATCATCATCATAGCTCAAATATGTCTCCATATTCTCATCCCATCTCATTTTCATGACTAGCCCTTGGGTTTTTGCATGGTTTAGGCTAGGGTCAACTAAACCAACACTATAAATCATCATGAAACCTCTCCAAAAGGCCCTAACATACATAGAATATTATTTATGACATCCTTTCATGCATCCATGAGAAAATATGGATTTTTAACTCATCCTCATGCCTCTAAGCACCTATACCAGGTCTAGATGAACACTTGCAACTTGGACTTCAACTTGTACCTACACCATGAGACCCATGTGAGTGAATAACCACTCCCCAAACATTTTATCCATATTTCTACAATTCCCCTCAAGCCACCAAGAAACTCAAACCAACATGCTCCATCACCTAGGCTAGCTAGGTCACCTAACTAGGCTTGCTATACCAAGTCAATATCACTGAATCAACTCATGCCATTATGCAAAATACTAAAAATGCATGTCATCATACTACTAAGAATCCTCTGACTCTAATACATCATATTCTTTGTCATTAAGGATATTTTACATCAATGACAACACCTAGAATACATCATGCCAACAACCTCCCCTTTTTCATTGATTGAAAACCACCTAATCTTCTCCCCCTTTTTACATTGATGAAAAAGAATACATATAATTTTCTGATCTTCATCTTTCTTGGTTTCATATACCACCTCTTACATGAAAAAACAATCAATTTCATCCTCCTATCATGTAAATGTAACCTACCTTCTTGAACTCTGATTTTGACCCTTCTCAAGGCATTTCATCATTGTAACATGGATAGAAATGATGCATGATACTCAAAAACATGCCAACAATGATGATTAAGAGCCAAAATACAACACTTAACTCTTTCTTTTCCTTTATTAACTGATTCTTTCTTAAACTAGGTTATTTTCTTGTGTACCTTATCTTCACATCACTCTTAGGGTTAGTTCCCTAAATTGATCCTTGAATGTATTTTGAAAAACATTTACCTTTCTCTAGGATCCCAATTACATCATAAAACTCTTAATTTTCACTCCCTTGGGCTAAAGACATCCCTTTCTAATAGAAAATACAAACTTAGAGTCACATACCTTGCATATGAGTCATAGAGATGACTCAACCACTTCAATGTAGCCCTGAAGCACTTTCTCGGTCTTTTAGATATTATTTGCATCACACCTTAGTTATATAGGATAATAAAAATATTTATTTGAAGTATATTTTGCATCACACCCTAAATCATCAACAATTCTACCTTTTCTCTTCTTTCTTGCCATCTAGAACACCTAGTAAATGGTAAGAAAAACTCCCTTTTCCACTATCATACCCATAGCACCACTTTTGTAACCTTTGTAACTATTATATCAAACATTCACAACTCACTATCTAATTCCCCTGAAATAAGTTCAATATTACCTCCTTTATTCTTAAAATATCTTTTCATACTCTATAGAACACTACCTTAGTTTATCATAACATCCTTCTTGAAGGTCAAAAATGACTCCCACAGCTTTAGTAGATCTCTACAGGTCTATGGCATGCCATTCTCCATTTTGTATAGTCACTTACTTGAGTATATAGCCTAACCCATTTCACATATTTATAATCCCTTGACATGATTCAATTACAACTCAAAATGTAAAAACATATAAGCTTACCTACTAGACCTCCTTGATTTCTCTAGTTTTGGTCTATCGCACAATATGATCCTCTGTCTCGGTGAATCCTGGTAGTCATGTAGACCATATTTTTCTCCTTATTTCATGGCCTTCCACCATTATGATGCAATCAAGAGATCATCCTTGAATTTTAGTTCTTGTAAACCATCTTGATTAGTTACACACGTGCTTGAAGTCATACTACAGGTCTCCCTATTTTAAGTCTTCATGGTTTGATTTATGACACAATCTCATATTTGTATAATATCGAGAAGCTAATCATGTAATTTTCATAATTTGAATCAACCTACCCTCACTTCAAACCATTTATTGTACCACAAACACTACAACAACACAAACGTTCTTGTAAACTACAATACAGATCTATAAATTCATCTTTAAATAGTACAATCATGACAGAGCAATGTATCATCTTGAAACTCTTCATTCTTGAAGAATTATCAAGAACAAAATTCAAATCCTTACATACCTTCTTACTTTCATGTCTATAATTTTCACTTGGATTTCATTTGCATATTTTTCATGTCTCAACATTGTAGCAACTTAACAAAGACATAGTTTTAATCATACCTTTAGTCTTCTAAACATCATTTCTAATCACAAACCTTTATTTTACCACACTTAGAGTTCCTTGACACTTAGGACACCTAGATCTAAGTCATCAATGAATCCATTGTCTTATATGCTTCCTCACACCTATAACATGCCATTTTACATCGTTATTGTCTTGATCTGAGACTCAAGATTGTTTATACCATCACTTAACTTGAAAAATCTTCTTCTTTCACATCTCATTGTTTGCACTTATCTTCAGATACTTCATGACATCTAGGAATACATTTTACTTTCTTGAAAGCATGTCACAATCATCAACCCTTTGCAAAACCTCTTTACTGGCTTGATAATACTCTCTATCCGAGTCTATGTTGTAGGCCTAAACGAACCACCTACGGACCAAAACCTTGATTTTTCCTTGAAAGACACATTTTGATCTAACACTCTACCTTATTTTTTTCAAGAATGAAACCTATATAATATTCTTCAGAGAATTATGACCACATCTCTTACCCTTATATCCGAAGATATCAAGACACGTTGCCTTTGTGCAAAATCAAAATCTTGACAAGTCTAGAAGATAATATCTTCTTGACTTATACTTTATATAACCCATTTGGTGAAAATTACATGATTCATTTTCAAGTCCACATAATTATTCATACCTAGATCTCTTCATTTTCAATTTTTCATCTAAAGAACATAATGTAACTTGTGTCCTTGTGATGACAAAATTTTTCTCCCCCACAGCGAGCATCTCCTCATACTTATTTCATCAATATCCTTGTAGCTACTTAGGTCAATAATTGCTTCTCTGTCTTATATTTTTATGTTTCTTACTTGAGCAATTGTCAATTAATTTCCCTTTGATCTCAACTCACATAAAATCAAGACATGGACCTTGACACTAACACAGATCTTTTAACAAATCATCATGGCTTAAAATCAACCAAATACACCTGAATCACCCTTACATAAACAAGTATCATGACAAACTTCCCTTGAAACCATGCCATGAAACTTACACAATATGGACTTTTGACAGACCAACAAAACCTTATGCTCATACCTAGGGTATATGCAACTTGATATGCTTAACAAACTAAGACAATGACACTTTTCTTCATTTGAGATCACAATCATGACTTCACTTTTTCTTGTGACATAATGACCTATGAATATGTTCTTTAATTTCAACTCATAATCAACAAGATACTTCAACCATTAAGACTCCATGACAGACTTAATACCTGACTGTGCACCTCAAGGACCTTTTGATAGTGATCATACCATTTTCACTACTAAACAACCAAGGAATACAATAAGACATACATTGAAGTTATGATAACATACCTTGACATGCTTTGAAATCATAACAGAATCTCCACAACAACAAAATTTAATCAACTAGTTCCCTCTCTTCTTAATGCTTCATATGAACAATTTTAGACACCTATAATTTAGCTCCAACAATATAAATACTTAAATTGCGCTAATCATCCCCTTTCCCACAAATTGATGACATATCATCAATATAGCACATTTTCTCTTCTATCATCATTAATTAACTACATTACACTAGTTAATTGGCCCTTTTATCCATTAAAGAGGAAACCTAATGACCTTTCGTTAATTAAACCCCTTTCTACCTGAATTAATTAATTATTCTTAATTAATTAAGTTTCCTCCTCTATTAGATAAATAAATTTTCATTTATCTGATTTAATCCTTCCTATCCCCTAAATCATGCTAATATTCTTTTGAGCTAGCCTAATAGGTTCATCTCCTTATTAATTAATCACCTTTGATTAATTATATGCACCCCTAATTCCCATGGATCACTAAAAGACAAATTAAACTCTCCTAAAGTTTACTCAACCCTCCCTAAAACTTCCTTGTCTATAATTAACCTAACCTCTCTATTATCCCATATGTAAAGGGGTGTAGAGATTCTTTTATCCATTAGGCTATATATGGAGCCCTCCTCCTACCTTTTATTTACACATAAATGCTCATAAATCCTATACTATATCCATTTCATCATCCTAGGGCATTCTTCATTAGAGTGGAGCTAAGAATCATCCATTTGCATTCAATCATCCAAGCTATTTTGTGAAGATCAATGGAGTTAATCAAGAAATTCCTTGTTTCCATGACTCGATGAACCTCCATCCTCAATCCTCTTGGATCAAGCAACAAATATCAACCCTTTGATAGCTAAAGGATCTACCTAGGTCCATTTCATTGATTTATCTTTCTAAAGAGTAGAGCAATAAGTGTTAGCATGTTAGCTTGAGGTTTATTTTCAAGGTTCTAATGCATAGTGTTGATGTTTATTACTTGTTTAGCTCTTAACATGATGGTGCATAGATTTTAGCTTAGTATTGTATTGAGACTATTAGGTGTTAGTCTTGATTTTATTTACATAGCTAACTAATTCTTGCACACATTTGGCACGCCCGGTGGGATGGGTCCTTATTCCCTTAACATTGTAGTTCAATTTTTTTGTTATTTCAATATTTGGCTAACCCTTGATATGCACATGTGTGAAATAATGTTAAATTTCTTATGATTTTTGCTAACTTTGCATGTGTTGAGTCTTGTTTAGGGGTTTAATTTTGATGGGTTATTGTCAATTTTGAGCTAACATGTTAAAATTTTGAGCTTTTTGAGATTTCTTACATCATTGTGTTGTATTTTGATGTCATCACCAGGTACATTTTTGTAGGGGCACACAGGCACATAAACCAGAGTGCAAGCACTCATTTCCTAGTGCAGACATCATTCTATCAAAGACACACGCATCAGCCTTCTTTGTAGTATTGTACCATGTTTTCTATCAAAACTGTCAGACCAACGCAGTGCTCGAACCATAACACATGCATCCTTATGATGGCACACACACTATGTGTCCTACATAGCTACACATATACCCATTTCCTAGCACATACATCATTTTGCTAGTACACACGCACTATCATCTTAGTTTAACTACCTTTTTGTTTCCCATGTGTACACATCTATCCACTAATGCAGTGCATACATATCTCTCGACCACGAAGGCACTTTTTTTTCTCTACTAGATCACACAAAGGTGTGCGCAGACACCATAAACCACATGCATATACCTTGATCTGAGCATAGGTACCACAGTCCGGTTTTGAATATCAGTTTAACATTTACAAAATATTGTGTCATTAAAATACTAACATCTTGCAGGTTTATTCTGATTAATTTATGTTTTGCAGGGTGTATTTACATACTTTTGTTTAAATTGTATTAAATTTGGATAAATATTGCATGCTTAATCATAAGAGTAAAGTCATGTATGCTCTTCCCTCGCACCTTTTTGGGTGATCTTGGGAATCAAAAATGATTCTTATCTCTTTCTTTTGCTTTGAAAAATGTTGGGAATGTCAAATTTGGTTAAAATAAACATGTATCATATTTTATTTAAGTATTTTCCATTTTTGATTTCTTAGTTGGATCTTACATCACGTATTCTCTTCTCTTATGTCTTAGGATGATCTTGAGAATAAAAATGATGCTTTTCCTCTTTATGTGCATGGAAAATTACTAATCTGTTGTGTAAGACTAAAAATGCTTGTCAAAGAAGGAATAAATTGAGACAAAACAAAACTACTAATATAGTTTCATGCAGGTTGCCAAAAGGTGTTCAAGAAAACCACATTAAGCTAAACAAGATAAAAAAACACACCATAAACATCACATTGTATTTACAGGTTTCGGAAAAGGGTACATCCTTATCCGCTCAACTAGAACATAACCCCTTTGGCATAACGCCTTAAGCTAAAAAATGGGGTGGTTCTAGGAACCCTAAAGTATTCCATGCAAGAGGGAACCTTGTGGATGAAACAGAAGTGCTCCACATAACCTACTTGACTAGTTTTACCATTTGTGAGATTTAGCGTCAAAGTTATCTGTATCGTGACCCCAGTGAGAGTACATGATGGACACATTTATTTCCCACTATACTTGAAGGGGTAAAGTAAATCTAGGATAATCCTTGGGAAACCTTGGAAAACTGAGCTCACATCTAGATAACTTGTGACACCTAGTTGAGTGAACCACCTAGGAAGCTATCTTTGACCAGGAGCCAACTTTGACCATATCAAAACCAATTTGAGTTGAGAGCTATCACAAAGGGATAAATTTTTCAGATTCGTAACCTTGTTTTTGAACAAGGGAGAGTCCATTAAAGTTTGAACGACACGTCATTCATCACGAGGATTATAAAGTAAGGTGAAACTTTGCCAAAGTGAAACCAAACTCTCTTCAACACCAATTGATCTACTTCCTTCACTTTCTTTTGACACTTTGTTGATCAGAAGAAGAGTGACTACCCTTGTGTTGCTAATTGATTTGTATTCACCACTTTTATGTCCATTTACACTCATCCATGTTTATAGTTGAGTTGTTAAACATCTAAAGTGTGTGAAAATGTTTTCATATCATTGGTAGCATTTTTAGTCTTGATACCCAAGTCAAGATTGTCATCGTAGTTAGGCTTGATTCATCACCTTGATTCTCCTTTGAACTGTTATTTTTTTATATCGTGTTGCTACAATTTCGGTATTTACATCTTGTTTCTCGTAAACTTGGCCTAAATATCTATATTGTGACGTTACACTATACACACTCTAACAATTCCTTGGTATACTCTAGCTTTAGTTTGATTTCAATTACTACCTCGATTTTGAAAAGTGTTGAGTGTTACCATTTGTGCGTGTTATATCAATATCATCTTAATATTAATACCTTACTTTCATGCAAAGTTTGGTTAACATATCTTGGCTGAATTTTTGTGTCACTCACAATCGTAACTGCCACTTTTTGGAATATAGGTCTTGATTAGATTCAAGATTACTTTTAGTATACTTTATTTGGGGATTGTGTTAACTCCTTGTTATTACTTACACATTGTTCATTTCTTTGAACTCGACATAAGTAGTGACATTTTGTTAATCATCTTAAAACACCAACTACCATTTTAGAAACAGACTTAGGAAGTATATCATTTGGTTGATTAGTTTTGGAACTAAGCATCATGTTATTGTATCTTATTTGTCACCTTTTGACTTACTCATTTAGAAAAATCACTTGGGCACATTTATCCTTTGACATTCATTATAACTCTTAAACTATTGACATTATTTTTACATTTCACTTAGGCTTAATCAATACCTTTTGAACAAATTCAAAACACCTTAGTGAAAATCTCATACATCATGGCCCCTAAAACAAGATTGGGAGCCAAAAAGTAGGAATTTGAAATGAAACAAGCACAAACTTGGGAAAATTCAAACAAATAAGGGCGATCCCTTTATTCATCATGATCTCGGGCCTCTATTTTCCACAGAGAAAGAAGTGGAGGAAATGGTAGATCATAGTGGTGATGAGTTAGGGTCACTACGCATATAATTTGATTTTGATCCCACCTTATTAGATGAATTCCTTTTTAGAAACAAAGATCGGGTGCTAGCACGAGTGGTGGAATTAGGAGCTAGAATGCCTACAAACATGAGACAATCCCACCCATGAATGATGATAATGAAGAGGAACAACATGTCATTAACATAGAAGATATCCTAACACATGGGCATGATTCCACATCTAATGTAGGAAAATGATAATATGGTGGATTATAAAATTTCCTTCATCAAGATGTCGGGTAGAGTTATATTAGAACACAAAAATGTGGGACAACCTCCACGCAATGAAGAAAAAGAAGAACCTCTTGAGGAAGAAGTCATTATTCAACAACAAATCCAAAACCTTAGTCGATAATTAGCTTTACTAACATCTCATGTACAAAAGGAAACAAACAAAAATGTGCATAAGGTAAAGCCTAAGGTCAAAACTAGTGAACTTCACATGGAAAACCAAGAAGGAGAAAATACAGAATACAATCACGTATATATTCCTGCTTCTCCTACTAAAGAGCAATTACTTACACAAGAAATGAAATCCATGAAAGCAACGCTTATAATCCTTCAAGAAAGTAATGTTGGGCATAGCAAAAAGTACCAATACGAAGAGTTATGCCTCCATCCATTTGATAAAGCTATGACACTTCAACCCTTTCCTAAGAAGTTTGACATGCCAAAATTTGACAAGTATAGAGGGAAAGGCGACTCGTAAGATCATGTGAAATATTTTTACATGGCATGCCAAGAAGTGACATATAGTGAAAATTACCTCATATGTGAATCTTTACAAAGAGTCTAGGGGGACAAGCCTTGGAATGGTTCACTCGCTTACCTCGTGGGTCTATCTTCACATGGCCTGAACTAGAAAAAGGTTTGTTCAACATTTCTCATACAACATAGAAAGTGACATAACTATGAAAAATATTTTAGTACTAAATAACACCCTAATGAAACATTTGTAAGCTTCTTACAAAGATGGTGAGGGATAACTAGCTGCTTCCCTTGTGCATTTCCTAAAAATAGCTTGTGAGCATCTTCATGCCTAATATAAACCCAAACATCACTTTTCATTTACAAATGCATTATGTTTATACCTTTGAAGATGTCATTGAAAAGGGAATACAAATAGAAAAATCCCTCATTACAAAAGGAACAATCAAATCACCTTCTAAAGATAATCAAAATACCAAACCAATGGAAAATCCAAAGATATTTAACAAAAACAAGAACGTGGTGGGAGACGGAATCATAGATTCCAAACAAGTGTAAACAATTCAAGTTGGTCAACCTTTTAAACTAGTTCAAAGGACCTATTCAACCACCACCTAAGTGTAGGATGTTCACTCCTCTTAATGAGTCTTTTCTGCAATATTGAAGCAATTGGATGCAGTCCACATGGTGACTTATCCTAAAATGCAACCTTTTGATGACAATGCTCCTAAACCATCATGGTATAAATAACATGAATATTGTGATTTTCATCATGTCAAGGGACACAAGATAGACAAGTGCATAAGACTTCGCCACTACATCCAAGATCTCATTGAAAATGGAGAGATAGAATTTGAAACCCTAGAGAGAAATCAAATGCCAAACGAAAATATGGGGATATTCAAAGAACCATTCCCTAAACATGGAAAATCATATGAGAAAAGGCCTATATCAAGGAGATTCATCCCAAAGCTACAAAGCTACAAACTATCTATACACTAAAAGTGACAATAATCATTACGACTCACTCATTGGATGTGTTCAGGTCTTCTTTAATGAACATGTGAATACCATTAGGATCAAGGGAAAGGATTCCATAATCATTACGACTCACTCATTGGATGTGTCCACTCTTCTAATGAACATGTGAATACCATTAGGATCAAGGGAAAGGATTGTGCTATGGTAACAAGGCACACCCATCTCATGATCCCAGAACCCTCTCTGTCAACCCCTCAGGATGGTCAGTACAACCTCTTAGAACAACTGGAGAAGACATCTGCCAAGATTTCCATCTTAGATCTTCTTAAGATATCAAATTTACATAAGGACATCTTATACAAAACTCTCCAGGGGTCAAGAGTGCCAATGGAAGTAAACCCTTCACATTTATAATCCATGATGGAAAACATTACACTCGACTAAACACATCTCCTTTAATCATAAGGAAATCCCTAACGAAGATCACACACATAATCTTCCCATATTTATAGAGGTATTTTTACCCGCCAAAGATAAAATGGGTGTTTGTGGACAATGGGTCAGGATTTAATATATGCACATTGAAACTAATTAAACAACTAGGATACACAGGAAGGTCTAGAGTCCCATATAATTACTATAGTCACTTATGACAACACAAAGTGAGAGTCAAACTAGAACAATCACATTGTCGATGGAGGTAGGACCAACTTGTCACAATACCAAGTTTCACATCTTAGACTTGGAACTTCCATATAATATGCTTCTTGGCCACCCATGGATTCATGTCATGCAGGTCATACCATCAACATTCCATCAGTGCATCAAGTTAAAACATGAGGGACACATTGTTACAATACAAGGAGATCCAGAACCTTTCGCTCACTGCAAAGCTCTCAATAGCTTTTCTTGTAAGGGTACATATGCATGTCCTTCTACTGATATAGTTGTTCCCATTCAATCAGAAGATATGGAATCACGAGTTGATTCAACTCCTCAGCACTTGTGCTCGAGAAGATTCTACATCTACTTCTCTTTTTGATTCATGGGAGATGAAATTTCTAGAGTATGGTTGTGGAGAATACAATGTGTAACAAGAGTCCAACCCAACTATCATTTCAAATGGCCTAGAGATGAATGAACTATTGGGACATTATTACCTGGGGGATTACTTGGAGAAGAGAATTTTTGGACCCACCTACAACTTGGGTCCCGGAGGACACTCAACCGACTTGCTACCAAATCCATGAGTATGAAAAGTCTAGTGAATGATGTATTTTATGGGCTATAAGGGCCTAGGATGTGGAAAGAACGAGAAAGGGCCAAGAGAACCAGTTCCACTTCCACATTTAAAAATGGAAAGATATGGTATCAACATTTGACCCTATGGATCACACCCCAATGATCAAGACACTACCTATTCTGAGTGCGAGGATAACTCTAATTATTTAGACAACGAACAAATTCCCATTGTAGTGAATATGAAGATATTTCCTCCACAAATATTTTCATGGATATCATTGTCCTTACCTTAACCCCCACTGAGCCTAAAATTGACCTTTTCTACCCTTCCCTTGTCGATTGGGACCAACAACATCATGTGCCATTGGACATTTTTGAGAATGATGAGGCCATTGCAGATTTTATGGGAATATGAGACACAATTCTAATTGGGGACCATAAGAAAGGTTTCTACATTGACTTAGATACCTATGCCTATTTCAGAGAGGAAGCTAAGATTCATGGTTAGAAAAATTTAAGAAAAGAGAGAGAAAAAGTTTCCAAAGAGAAGCCTCGGTAAAAGAAAAAGTCTAAGTCTCACAGTGAAAACCTCTTTGAGGCACTCGCTAGCAAACAAGTAAACAAATTAATGGACAAAAGAAGTGACCATGCTAAGGGTGAAAATATCATAGAGACACCCTTGGAAGAAGATATCAACCTTCATCCCAATCCTACATGTATGGAGGATATGTCAAAAATGATGGTAGAAGAAACCATTGACGTAAATATTGGAACAAAACAAGACCCAAAGATATACAAGCTGGGAGCTTCATTTTCAACACAAGAATAGAAGACATTCACCTTGCTTCTCGAGAATTTTTATATATTCACATGGTTTTATAAATATATGTCGGGATTAGATCCAACTTTGGTGATGCACAACTTAGTAATGCATCCAGACGCAATGCCTATTAAATAAAAGCTAAGGAAAATGCATCCAGGAGTGACCCTTCTAGTTAAAGAGGAGTTAGAGAGACTATTAGCAACAGGGTTCATCAGACCCATTGAATACTCTGAGTGGATATCAAACGTAGTGAAAGGAATGATAACCAACTCATACCAAACCAAGAACACATATGCTAATCAAACATCACGATCAATAAGATGAAAGCAATTCACCAATAACTTTACATAAAAAAATTTCAAACAAATGAGCAGCTATATCATATATTATTATGGAAATCAATGCAATACATTGAGAATGGGACTTGCTTAAATAGGTAAGGAATAACAATCTAAGAACCAGTTGAGGTCATAGATCAAGCCATAAATAAAGGAAATAACTAGTCATCAAAGAACTAGTCAAGACCATACATTTAGGAGATAACTAGACAAATATCTAAGATCTAGTCAATACCATAGATCAAGGAAAGAACTATACCTAACAACTAGATAATATATCCTAATGTTTAAATAAGATAAAATAAATATCCACACACATAAGTGGGTGAGGATAAATACAATAAAGGTAAATAAAGTACCTAGGTGAACATGAGCTAAGATAAATACATACTCTAACACCCCCTCCAGTGAAGCTAGGGGCCAAAATAGAAGTGGCATGTCCACGGTATGAGTTCAAAACTATGCCCGATGAGGTACTCATGTACAATAAGCGGGAAAGAGGGACACCGCAAGGTACCCAAAACCAAGAATAAAAGTAAAGAGAATAAAAACCCGCTCCAAGGCATCCCAAGAATTTCATATCAAAAAAATTGTACAATGTTGAAGAAGTTTGGTGTGCAATGTGTGTCCAATCCACTACTCGATCACAAAACTCAAAAACAACCGACACTGGGCTTCACTTAATAGCTCCATACAAGGAGAGTCATCAATGGAGTAATGTCAAAAGTGAAAAAACACCAAACATAATTTGATCAATTGCTTCAAATAGGTGTTTCACGATCGATCCAAAGCAACACTAACACAAAATCAAGAGGTCACGATGTTAGGAAATAGGACACAAAATCAATAGTGTCACGATGTTAGGAAATAGGAGACAAAAAATCAAGAGTATCAAGTAATTGTTGCTCAGATTTTATTACAAATCATCTCTTTGCTATGTTCAACAAACTCTACAAAATTCACACCCGCAAAACAACATACATTTGCCTCTATCATGGTAAGACCATATAAACCCTTCTAAGTAGTTGTGAAATCCATGGGTATTAAACAATGGGCAAAAACAAAACTACAAACCTATGGGTATAAATATAACATGTCATGCTCCTCTTGTTTCCCATACCCATCTCCACCCATGAAAATTTACCCCGAACCCCCTAACCCACTCACCGAATGGGACTACATAACCATGTAACACATAAAAGGTGTACCACACTCTAACATGATCCATAACAATCTCCCACTTGAGACACAAAACTTCTCATCCCTTCATGGTTCCTCTCAAATACCAAGTATCCACTTTACTTTATCCCTTGTGACCACCTGGTCTCTTTACCCGGATCACTCATAAATATACTCAACTTCAACTTATCTTCCTCCACTACATGGTGAAATATCAACTATATAGTGCACACCATGGAAAGCATATTTCATCAAAACACTTTGACTATCACTGAGTAAGGTACCTCGGCCATCTAGTTTCTTTCCTACTCTCAAAGCCACCACTTTTGTAGTCATGAAATCTAGCTCACTTCTTTGTCCCACCTATAGTATAAATATAACATGTCGTGCTTTCTTGGGACACTACTCCTTTGATAACCATGTAAAATGGCCTACCAAAGGAGTCCCAAAACTATCCCCATGGTTTAGCATCCTTTATCGCTTGCATGTTAAACCCGCTCATAAATCTACTCACAATACCTTACATGGGCAATATCAGATGCACTCTTCAAACTACCAGAGATAAATTCAACTTCCATTCCTTTCTATCTTCTTGGTTATCCTCCTTTGATAACTTAAAATATTTGTCCCAACCTGCCCTACAAATCCTTCATGCACTCTTCTTGATATAAATTCATTCACTTAGAGTTATCCTCATACCAAGGATTTGTCTATTGCCCCAAATTTCATATGAGTACTTTTATTCCTTTTATTTCTGCATGTTTTTACCTGCGCAACCAACATGTCATCAACATAAAACGTAGGATAATATAGCTTCCATCCTCAAATTTCTTTGTATACACGTAATGGTCGAATGACATCTAATATAACCTTGCTCCATCATGAATCTATCAAACTTCTTATACCATTGACGTGGAGCTTGTTTCAAGCCATACAATCTCTTCTTCGGTTTACACACCATCTCCTCTTTACCTTTGACCTCATAGCCCCTCTGGTTCTGTATATATAGTTCCTCCTCCAAATCACCATGGAGAAATACGGTCTTTACATCTAATTTTCTAAGTGCAAGTCTTCTACCGCCACCATTCCAAGAACAGTTCTAATAGAAGTCATTTTTACTACACGGAAAATATCTCATCAAAATCTATACCTTGTTTGTGCAAACCCCTTAACCACCAACCGGGCCTTATATCTTTTCTTTCCTCCTTCTTCATCTTTAACTTTGTACACCCACTTGTTCTACAATGCTCTTTTTCCTTCCGGTAGCTTCACCAAATCCCAAGTCTAGTTCTCCATGAGAGACTTATGCTCCTCATCCATGGCTTGCTCCCACTTCTTACTGACATCTACCTACATTGTATTGCTTCATCAAAGCTCTCTGGCTCTCCACTATCAGTGAGTAATAAATAATAAAGAGAAGGAGAAAAACGTTTAGGTTCTTTTCTTACCCTAGAAGACCTCCTCACTGTAGGAGTTTGGGGTTCCTGTTGAGTAGGTTCCTAAATTGATTCATGGGTCACTTTCCCATCTAGAAGATCCTCTACCACTGCATATTCTTTCTTGGATTCTTCCCTATTTTCCTGCAACTGTTGCTTATACATGACTTTCTCATTAAAGACCACATCCCTAGACCGAATGATTTTCTTGTCCTTAATACTCCAACATTTAAACCCAAAGTCATCACCACCATAACCAATGAAAGTACATTTTTTTGATTTAGCCTCTAGCTTGGTCCTATCATCCTTGTCTATATGAACAAACACCTCACATCCAAAGACTCTAAGAAATGAATAATCAACTTTCTTACCATACCATGCCTCCTCAGGTATGCCTCCATCTAAGGCACTTGAGGGTCCTCTGTTTATCAAGTACATAGTTGTGCTCACTTCTACCTAAAAAGAAAGAGGCAATCCTGCATGTAACCTCATGCTCCTAGCACATTCCATTATTGTTCTATTCATCCTTTCTAATACCCCATTCTGTTGTGGAGTTCCTGGAACCATCTTTTGCCTGTAGATTCCATTCTTAGAATAGTAATCATTAAATTCATTACTACAATACTCCCCTCCATTATCTAACCTGAGACATTTTAGCTTAAGACCTGTTTCATTCTCTACCAAGGCTTTCCATTTAACAAAAGTGTCAAATACATCAAATTTGTTTCTAATACAATAAACCCAAAATTTCCTTGTTGCATCATCAATAAAAGTAACATAATAACTTAAACCCCCAAGAGATGATACATGAGCCGACCCCACACATCGTAATGTACCACTCTAACTTACTCTCTTTCTTCGTAGGTCCAACCTTGAGAAACCTTCTCACTTCTTTCCCATATATGTAGTTCTCACATAAATCTAAACATGTTTACGTATATCTAGGCAAAATTCTTCTTTATGATGTTCATGCCCTTAGCTCATATGATCGAGCCTATAGTGCCATAATGTTGTATCTGCATCCGAAGCCACAAGATTACAATCATTAGTACTATCAAAGGGTTAAATACAAGGTTCCAACCTTCTTACCTCTTGCCACCACAAGAGCACCCTTGGTAACCTTCCAAGAGTTAGTTGTAAATATCACATTATAACCATCACTTCCCAATTGCCCCACCGATATCAAATTTCTCCTTAATGTAGGCACATGTCTGACATCCTTTAATAGCCATGTATTCCCATTCTGCATCTTAACCTGAACAGAACCTTTTCCAACTATACTGCAAGGCTCATCATCACCAAGAAAAACATGCCCAAAATCCTTGAACATAATCAACAAAATAATGCCTATGTGGAGTAGCATGAAAAGAAGCCCTGAATCAAAACCTAAGATTCGGGTAATATTATGCAAAAAAAAAGAATCAAAGCATCCTAACATACATTACCTAATGCCACATTTGCCTCCTTTTTCTTTGTTCTTGTTGTTTCTTCTTATCCCGAAGCTCCCAACAATCCTTCTTTGCATGCCCATACTTTCCACAGTTCCAACATACAATCTTGCTCTTGGATTTTGACCTTGCCCGATCTTTCGATTTTCCATGGTTTCCTCTATTCTTCTGTCTCCCTCTAGTTTCCACTGTCAAAGCATTCCCTGAAGTAGAAGATTCCTCAAATATTTTTCTTCGCATTTCCTCACTTAGAATCACCCCTACAACATCCTCAAACTTCAACTTCGAGTTAGCTAGAACCGAGTTGCTTACCACCATTACCAGGCTATTCCAACTTTCAGGTAAAGAGCACAAAATTAATAAAGCCCTAACTTCTTCATCAAATTCTATTGTAACCGAAGCTAGCATATTCACAACCATATTGAAATCATTTAAATGATCTAGCTATTGAACTATTCTCAGACATCTTCATATTAAACAACTTTTTCATTAAAAATATCTTGTTAGAGGCAGAGGGTTTTTCATACAACTTCCCTAATGCATCCATTAGATCTTTTGTAGTCTTTTCCTTTGAAACATTAAATAATACCGAAGATGCAAGACACAACCAGATTGTTCCAAGTGCCTTCTAATCTAACAAATCCCATTCTCGCATCTGTCATACTTGAGGGTTTGTTCACCTTCTCGAGAAACGGAGTATAAAGATCCTTCTGATAAAGGTAATCTTCCATCTACATCTTCCAAAGACTGAAATTCTTTGCCCGTTGAATTTATCAACCCTAGATCTTCCATCATCTACCATAGCTCCCACTCAAGATAAAACTTTCCCTATGATTCAACACTTCAGCAAACCAAACCAAGCTCTGATACCAATTGTTAGGAAATAAGAGATAAAATATGCAGAATAATCCCTTATAGAATCACAACAATAGAAACTAATATGCATAAAATATTACAGATCTCAAATAAAAGTGTAAAATAAATAACACAACATAGAGAGACAATATTTAACATGGTTCACCCAATTTGGGCTACGTCCACTAAGAATCACTTGCTCAGATTTTATTACAAGCCTCCACTCTCTCAATACAATACCTAGATCCGTTTGGAGCTATGCTCAACAAACTCTACAGAATTCACACCCGAATTCAAAACACATCTTAATACATTTGCTTGTCTTTCTATCATATGCATAAGACCATATAAATAGACAATTGCTTAAGCAGTTTTACAAAACCATGGGTATCAAACAATGGGCAAAAACAAAACCGTCCCATAAACCTATGGGTAGCTAAAGAGGCGGTTTTACAAAACAATGGGTACCAAAAAACCATGGGCCCAAAATATCCCATAATGGTTACCCATTACCCATGGGTTAATAAACCACCCATGAAAATTTGCTTTGGGGGCTTCACCCCGAACCCCTGACCCGCTCACCGGTGAGCGAGACTACCATAAAAATACCCGAGTGTAACACATAGAAGGTGTACCACACTCTAACATGAAAATAGGATCCACAAACATAACACACGATCCAAGAAAAGCCAAGGTAACAATTCAATGACACAAAACCCAAAGAAGAAGGATCAACACCACACTCTCCCATACTGCTTTGAATGGGTGGAGGAACACTACAAATATACATGAGTTGTCAAAACAACTACTCGAACACTGAAAAACTAACACTTTGGACTACACTGAATAGATCCCCAAGAGATACTGTCAACATGCCAAAAGTGTCAAAAATACAGATACAAAATCTCTCAACAAACAAGAGATACACTACACCTGCTAAAGAAAAATGCTCAAAACAAGAAGCATCACAATGTAGAAGGTATAGAAAGTGGAGCAAGAGGCCGAATGGAGGAGCCATGCCTGTAGATTCCTCTCAATGAATGCCTATGTCGCCACCACGAGTGATTAGATATCCACCCCAAATCAACACGGATGGATGAAGAAGATGCCTGCATATGACTTGGTGTAAAATGCACAATGGGTGCATGCAAAAGAACATTAGAATGTGTGTCAGGTTGATCAATTCTGACAGCTAAAATCTCAAGTTTCTCAAGCTTGAGTGAAGGTGCAGAAATCATGTGTTGCTCATGATCCTCAGAAAGAGTTAAGCGAATAAAAAAAGGAGCTCTATCAATGTGTGATCACAATGAAGTATCTACTCAAAAACTAATGTCATGACAAGAATTCCACTTAACATGAGGAATAGAGGAAACAATACCATGTGAATGTCTTCCAATGACTCCGCTAGTGAGACCCATAGAATGGAGCATGCGAGAAATGAATACAGTGGTATGCCTCTTAAAAATCCATGCAGGTGAAAGGCCGAAGTAGGATACACAACATGTGGTATTATAATATGCATAGATGTGGAAGAGCATGCAGTAACAAGCTTCATAGGTGTATGAGCATCAAGAGCAGGAACAGACTCAAAGACTGACATATCAATGTCAGTGGGTTCATGAGCAATAGCTGCAAGTGGACTAGGAGCATGGATATGGCTGTCCACAATATGATGGTGATGTTGTAGGCTAGCAAGTTTGTTCTGCAGGAAGTGTATTATTATATCCTTATCGTGAATGAGTGATTGTAGAAGAGAATTTCACTTCTTAAGTGATATATTTTATTCCACAAATTTTACAATATCCTCTTGAATTCCACACACTTCAAAGAAAATCATATCATTCTCATAATCCATGATAGATACAAAATGCAACTCTCAGAAGTTTAGGACGTCAGGCTCAGCCGAAATTGCATCCACAATTGATTACAACACTCCTCCATATTTGGCACCTTTATAATTATAGTGCAAGTTTTAAAATAAATATTATCAATAGAAAGAGCATGAAAAAACAAGCACTTTTGCAAAAATGGCACTCAAAACCTAGTTACCATCAAAAGTTACAAGCTTTTTAATATTTTGCTCTATTATTTATTTTAGTTGCCAGTAAAACAAAATAAATTGTTGTTGCATTCACCACACAAATAAAATTAAAGGGGGTTGAAGTTAAGCACCTAATAGTAGGAATCACAAGCTTTAACCCTCATATGACCATACCATATGATCAAGGGCTAAATATTTTAATGGGTGTTTGTAGAGTATGTAGACAATGACCTTTGTTTTCCGAAAATAAAGAACTCGCGGATTTTCCGAAATAGTAAAAATGGTGCACAACATCCGTGGACCCCTGCCAAAAAAGGAAAGAACCAAAATTCTTCTACATACAACCCGAAGACGATCTATCGTACAAGAAAAAAACACAATGTAGATCTCGCGAAATCCATAAAACCCAAAAAAAGTATCCTCAATTTCTTGACCGTGTGGCATGTATCTCGAGGCAATCCTGTGTATTTCACAAAAACCCACAAAAAACTACTACCTCCAGAAATGGCCGAGTTTACAATCGATCTTAGGTTTTCATGTCTTCTAGATCCAATGGAAGCCTCTGTTTGGCATAAAATGCAAGTAGCAACAAAATATGACCAAATCTCAATATATGAATATATAAAGATTTTATTTGCAAAATAAAACTTACAGACGGATGTTAAAATCAATATCCTACTCTGATACCATGAAAGGAATGATAACCATATCATACCAAGCTAAGAACACAGATGCTAATCAAACACCACGATCAATAAGATGAAATCAATTCACTAGAATAACTTTACATAAAACCTTTGCAAATAAATGAGTAAAGCAATATCATATATTATTATGGAACTCAATGCAATACATTGAGAATGGGCCTTGCTTAAATAGGCAAGGAATAACAATCTAAGAACCAGTCAAGGTCATAGATCAAGCCATAAATCAAGGAAATAACTAGTCATCAAAGAACTAGTCAAGACCATAGATTTAGGAGAGAACTATACATCAAAGATCTAGTCAATACCATAGATCAAGGAAAGAACTATACCTAACAACTAGATAATATCTCCTAATATCTAAATAAGATAAAAGAAATATCCACACACATAAGTGGGTGAGGATAAATACAATAAAGGTAAATAAAGTACTTAGGTGAACATGAGCTAAGGTAAATACCTACTCTAACAGTTAGTTCCAATATAAAATAAACCAGTTGGCATTAGAATTTACACAAACTTTTGGTACATTGACAAGGCATGTCCGAAAGATGATTTTCCTTTACCCAATATTGACATGATTGTCGATTCAACTGCAGGCTATGAAATGTTATCTCTTATGGATGGATTTCTGGATACAACCAAATCAAGATAGTAGAATAAGATCAATATAAGAAGGCATTTACAACCCCTTGGGGAACATTTTGTTATCAGGTAATGCCCTTCAGCCTCAAAATTGTCAGTGCAACCTATCAATGGGCCTTAATAGTACTATTCCATGATATGTTGCATGACATCATGGAGGACTATGTAGATGATATCCTCAAAAATTCCAAGACAAGAGAAGACCACCCTGAAGTTTTGTGATGTATCTTTGAATGTATGTAGGAATATAAGGTTAGGTTGAATCCAAATAAATGTGTGTTTGGATTATTATCAGGGAAGCTTCTAGGCTTCATTGTATCAAGGAGAGGGATTGAGGTGGACCCAACTAAATTCACTGCCATTACTAAAATTCCTCCTCCCAATAATATCAAAGAGATGCGTAGCCTCAAGGAAAAATGTAAGTCATTCACTACTTCATTTCATAACTTGCGATAAGTTCCATACCTTTACTCATCTACTTAAAAGGATGTTGATTTCATTTGGGGACCAGAGCAACATCAAGCCTTAATCTTAATAAAAATACTTGGCCAATCCACTCCGTCCTCATGCCTCCAACCCTTGGTGAGCCACTTTTGCTATATATATCCACTATCCAATTTGCTATTAGCTCTTTTATTGCATAACATGACCTAAGTCAAAAGAAAAATTTGTGTACTACCTTAGTCGTACCTTGATTTCCTATGAGCTCAACTATCCCCAAATTGAAAAATCTTGTCTAGCTGTTGTTTTTACTTTTCAAAAACTCCACCATTACCTATTGAACAATAAAACCAAGCTTATATCTAAAGTTGACCCACTTAAATACCTATTGTCAAAACCTACCCTTATAGGTAAATGGCTAATTGGATCAACCTGTTTACTCAACGAATTTAACATTGAATACGTACACTAGAAATCAGTTAAAGGACAAGTATTTTCCAACCAATTAGCAGAAGCACATTTACCAGAACAAAGCCTATAAGTCTAGAGCTACCAGATTCATCACTAATGTATATTGAAGAATATGTCATGTGGCAGATCCACTTTGACGAATCATTCACTTTCTATGGTTCAAGGGTAGGAGTAGTACTAATCACTCCTTCAGAGAACCCATACCGCATGAAGCTTTACGTCTTGGTTTCCCTTACACAAATAAAATTATAGAATATGAGGTGCTCATCATTGGGATGAAGCTGGAAATCAAGTGGAATATCCACCATGTCAAGGTCGTTGGTGATTCACAATTGATTATCAAACAAGTCAACAATGAGTACAAGGTCAAAGATGACAAGCTCATCCCATACAAGAAACTAGTGAAAATCTGAAAGAATACTTTGTGTGTATTACCTTTGAGAAAATTCACAGGCACAAACTCCGATCTACAGATGTAATGACATAGGGGGTTTATATCATGGATGGATACGCCATAAAACAACGATATGCCATTTTTGTTGAAAATATACGTCAACCTACATATGATATACCAGAATCATGTTTGGCATGTGAAGTTGTTGGTCCCTACTCCCCTTGGTATGCACCTATCTATGACTACCTTAAAATTGGTACCTTCCCTACTGACATTTCCCAATCCGACAAACAAATCCTTATCCACCAAATATCCCATTACACCCTCCTAGGAGGTACGCTCTATCATCGTGGCTATGATGGGAATATGTTGTGTTGTCTAAATGTAGTAGGGTCGGTCCAAGCGATCAAGGAGTTGCATGAAGGCGTGTGTGGTGCCCATACAAGTGAAATGGTCCTAATAAAGAAGTTGTTACAGGTGGGCTACTACTAGCCTACTATGGAGACATGTTTCTTCAACCATGTCAGGAAATATTTTCTATGTTAGAAGTATGGAAATTTCATCCATGCACCATCATAGCTATTGCAACCAATTACAACACCATGGCCATTTTTCAAGTGGGGACTAGATTTAATAGGGAATCTCACCCCTAACTCATCTCGATGGTCATTCCCAAATCATCAAACCATAGAATATTTCATTAAGTGGGTGGAGGTTGTTCCATTAACATATGTTATAGGCACTCAGATATCAAATTTCATCATGAATCACCTTATTTTCTCGGTATTGTATTCCTATGTCCATAGTTACTAACAATGAAAAATCATTCAAGAACAAGATGGTGAAAGATATTTGTCACCAATTTCAAATAAGATTAAATTGGTCTATGCCATATTACCCTCAAGGTAATGGGAAAGCCAAGCCACTAACAAAACATTGGTTCGGATCATGGAAAATATGGTGAGTAAGACAGTCGCAATTGGCATTTGTAAATTCACCCAACCCTCTGGGCTTATAGGACCTCCATTCACACTTCTACTAGTGTGACAACCTACTCCCTAGTGTTTGGAATGGAATATATCATCCCATTAGAAATGGATCTTCCTTCCCTAAGGATATCTCTTAGGGATTATCTAGAAAAAGATGAGGATTACAGAGTGGCCAAGTTTGGTAGAATTAGAACTCATGGATGAAAAGTGCACCGTGTCCTTAACCATCTCAAGGCATATTAAAATAGAGTCTCCCAAAACTTACAACAAAAGGATCATACCTCATCAATTTGAGGTCGATATTTGGTCATGAAGGAGAATTAGTTCAACACAAGGGCAGAAAGAGAGAAGAAAGGCAAGTTCGAACCACACTGGTTAGGACTTTACGACATTGTGGTAAAATATGGAACATGAGGATACAAAATTTCTCATCCTAATGGAGAAAATCTCTGAAATCCTATGTATGCCATGCAACTTAAGAGGTTTTATGCTCAAACATGGCACAAAATAAAAAAACAAACAAAAAAGTAAAAAAGGATAAAAATACAAAAAAGTCCAAAAGAGAAAAATTAAAAGAGAAAGTAGGTCATCCATATGTGAAAACCACACAATTGTGGTGCTTTGGATGGATCCCTTGGTGAAAACCAACTTCCAACACCTTGGGAATATTTTTTATTCACAATCATATCGCATCTAGGGGGTACTTTTACTTAGCTCTAGGGCTAGTTCCACACCTATGTTTGAGATTCCTTGTGATCCCATCTTCTCAAGCCTTGATCCGGTTGTTTCTCCTCTTGTAAATTGGTGAAGGGATTTCCTTTTTTATATTCACCCTCTAAATGTTGGGGTGCCTTCAGAGTTTCAGCTTCCTGTATATAAAATATGTCACTTTCGTTTGTATATTCCCATCTAATGTTGGGGGCATCCACATTTCTTGGTTTCCTATACATAGTTTCGGAAAACCCTTGAAAATCACAAAAACATTCAAATATGTTGAAAATCCAAAACATTCAAATATGTTGAAAATCACAAAAATATTCAAATATGTTGAAAATCCAAAAACATTCAAATATGCTGAAAATCAAAAAAACATTCAAATATGTTGAAAATCGCAAAAACATTCAAATATGTTGAAAATCGCAAAAACAATCAAATATGCTGAAAATCCAAAAACATTCAAATATGTTGAAAATCACAAAAACATTCAAATATGTTGAAAATCGCAAAAACGTTCAAATATGTTAAAAATCACAAATACATTCAAATATGTTGAAAATCACAAAAACATTCGAATATGCTAAAATCCAAAAACATTCAAAATGTTCAAAATCCAAAACAATAGAAAACAAAAAATCCCAAAAATAATACAAAAACACATAGAAAATAGTGACACAAAAACATAGCTTTAGTTTACTTGCTTTATCTTGTTTCTTGCTTTGTTAGTTAGTTTATGTACATTGATTGCTTGTATAGTTTCTGCTTACTTGTACATTTGTATAGTTTTTTGCTTAAACATACTTTGTTAGATTCATCTTTTCTTGCTTAGATTAGATTCATTCTTACTTGTACATATGAAGTTTGTTTTTACATGCTTGTAAATAATTGTACATAGTTGTGTTAATTCATGTTGTTTAGAAATGTATATTTGATAGGTTTGTTAACATTTGCTTGTGTTTGCTTGTTGCATTTGCATGGTTTTGTTATCATATCATCATATCTCCATCTATATCATCACATCTAACATCATCTATACATCATATATAAATAAAAAGCTAAGTGTACATCATACATGAATGCTAAGCTAATCATCACATATCGTATCATCAAATGGGGGCAAGAGGGATCAAAAATATCAAAATCTATCCCCCCCACACCAATATCATCATATCATCCCATACCCAACAAAGAAAAATAAAGTATCTCATAAACCACAACATTTGATATCATCTAAGGATATATCATAAATCTAACACATGGGAAACATCGTCATAGCCATCATCATAGCCATCATCATGATACACACAAACATATGAAATAAAACCATACAACATCATGATATAATCAACATCCATAATAAATCATCATCATAAGATACATCACAACATGAAAGTATACAACATCAAGTGTCCATATATATGTGTATAAAATGTCTATCTCAATAAGATATACATCATCGGTAAAAAATGGGCCATCAAGGGCATAGGTCATAATAAATCCTTCATCAAAGGTGTACATCAAAATGATACATCGTATACATCAGTCAAAAGTAATAAATCCTTCATAAGAGGCATGTATCAAAAGGTACATACAAATCTATAAGTGCATAAGAGTCATGTCTGACTCAAACCCTCATCAGGACTATGTGGCCTACGAGTTGGGGGAGGACCCATACCATGTACACCATGATAACTTGTCAATTGTCCTATGGCTAATCCACTAATCTACCGTATATTAATGGCCTCTGTGACCTCGCTAATCCGCTCGGTTACTAGCTATATCTCAAAGGTCTCGCTAATCCTCTAAAATGGCCTCGTAATACAAAGAGTGGTAGTAGTAGTATCTACCCTCATATATCATTAAATCCCTATGTGTGCGTGGTGTCACCACAGCCCCATCTATGCATTGGAAGGATGCTACCTCCAAGGGATAGCCTAAAACCTCACCCTAACACACTAGTCACTTAGCTCGAGATGATCCCTCTCGTAGTCAATTGTTGCACTTATGACTCGAGATTGTTGTAATAAACCAATAATCTGAGCCATCTATGAGGTAATCTATCCTACCTATTGAAATTAGGTAGCACCATCCTCTCCCCGAAAATCCCGAGCTCTAGCTTTGGTCCCACTCACGATGTAAGAACCTATATTTGGGCCCGGGCTTGGTCCCTCTCTCGCTTGCCCGAAGTTGGACCACCGTGACCTACTAAGCTATTTCAATAAGGAAATTATCTTATCCCTATCATCTCCACCCTCTCCTCCTCTTGGAGGACTATGAGGAGGACTATGCCTCAAACCCTGTGGTCTGGGTGGTACTTGTTGTATCACTGGGACCTACCTCTATCCCTATAGCCTTAGTCTAGGACCCTATAATGGACCTTGTCTATCATCTCCACCATCATGCCTCTGTCCATCAAATGGATCATCATCATCATCACCTCCCCTATGCTACCTCTACATCATCACCCTCATCACTATTGTAGGGAATCTCTGGTGGTGGTCTCACACCTACAACCCATGCACCCTTTGGTATGGTCAATCATCGGGGAAAAACTATGGCATACCAAGCTAGGTAATTTGGTGTCATCCTAGGGTCCCTAATTTGTTGTGCTTAGGTCCCAAACTGTGGTACCATCTACTTAAAGATTTCCTATCTCGGCTATTTGAATATAGGGGTCCATGATCTACCTCTCAAAGATCACAATGATCGTACCCCATATTGGGCTACGGAAAACCCTAAATGATACCTAACTATCGCTGACATTGTTTAACTCGTAAAAGTCTATAATACAACTATGGCTACTTAGGAGAAAGTTATCTACCATGAAAATGTTGAGCTCTACCCCATCCTTTGGCCACTGTATATGCCTATAGGGCCTCCAGATAATGTCTCTCTACTGTAGCTCATCAAACTATCAATGATGATAATAGTATGTACCACCTAGGTTCCCTCGGATATCATCCCCAACAAGGAACCCATCCCATGACTGTAGGCTCCTTTGGAGCTTGCACGCAGATGTACTAACAAGATGACCAATAGCTATGTGGTCCCACGACCAAATCTATAATAAAAAGTAGGTCCCACCATCTTCTGATGGTGGTATGTGATCAAATGAAGGTCATATTAGGTTGTGGAGCCTGTTTTCATGTGAGAAATTGTTGAAGACTGTACACCAAGAGTATTGTACATGTTCTACGCTTATCTCACCGAGATTTTAACCCATAGGTTTATGGGATGTTTTTGGCCCACAGTTTTGTAAAAATGTTTAATTATTTGTCTATTTATATGGTTTGTGCATATGGTAGGTGATATAAAAACATTGCAGATGTGTTTTGAATTTGGGTGTGAATTCTGTAGAGTTTGTTGAGCATAGCTCTAAACAGATATGGGTATTGTATTAAGAGAGCGGTGGCTTGTAATAAAATGAGCAAGTGATTCTTGGTGGATGTAGCCCAAATTGGGTGAACCACGTTAAATACTATCTCTTTATGTTGTGTTATTTTATTTTGCAATTTTATTTGAGATCTGTAATATTTTTTGCATATTAGTTTCTACTATTGTGATTCTGTGAGGGATTATTCCACATATTTTATCCCTTATTTCCTAACAATTGGTATCAGAGCTTGGTTTGGTTTGCTTGAAGTGTTGAATCGTAGGGAAATTTTTATCTTGAGTGGGAGCTATGGCAGATGATGGAAGATCTAGGGTTGATAAATTCAACGGTAGAATTTTAGTCTTTGGAAGATGCAGATGGAAGATTACCTTTATCAGAAGGATCTTTATACTTTGTTGTCTGAGAAGGTGAACAAACCCTCGAGCATAAAAGATGCAAAATGGGATTTTATGGAAAGGAAGGCACTTGGGACAATCTGTTGTGTCTTGCATCTTTGGTATTATTTAATGTTTCAAAGGAAAAGACTACAAAAGAACTGATGGATGCATTAGGAAAGTTGTATGAAAAACCCTCTACCTTTAATAAGATATTTTTAATGAAAAATTTGTTTAATATGAAGATGTATGAGAATGGTTCAAGAGTGAGATCATCATCTAAATGATTTTAATACGGTTGTAAATATGCTAGCTTTGGTTACAATAGAATTTGATGAAGAAGTTAGGGATTTATTAGTTTTGTGCTCTTTACCTGAGAGTTGGAATAGCTTGGTAATGGCGGTAAGCAACTCGGTTCCAGCTAACTCAAAGTTGAAGTTTGAGGATGTTGTAGGGGTAATTCTAAGTGAGGAAATGCAAATAAAAACTAGGGTGAATCTTCTACTTCAGGGAATGCTTTAACAATGGAAACTAGAGGGAGATAAAAGAATAGAGGAAGCCGTGGAAAATCAAAGGATCGGGCAAGGTCAAAATCCAAAAGCAAGATAGTATGTTGGCACTGTGGAAAGTCTAGGCATGCAAAAGAAGGACTGTTGAGAATTTCGGGACAAGAAGAAACAACAGAAGAAAACAAGGAGGCAAATGTGGCAACGAGTAATGTATGTCAGGATGCTTTGATTCTTTCTTTGCACAATATTACTAAATCTTGGGTTTTAGATTCGGGGCTTCTTTCCATGCTACTCCACATAGGAATTATTTTTTGATTATGTTCAAGGAGATTTTGGGCATGTTTTTCTTGGTGATGATGAGCCTTATAGCATAGTTGGAAAAGGTTCTATTCAAGTTAAGATGCAGAATGGGAATACTTGGCTATTAAAGGATGTCATACATGTGCCTACATTAAGATGAAATTTGATATCAACGGGCAGTTGGGAAGTGATGGTTGTATTGTGATATTTACAATGGACTCTTGGAAGGTTACCAAGGGTGCTCTTGTGGTGGCAAGAGGTAAGAAGGTTGGAACCTTGTATTTAACCACTTATAGCACTAATGTTTGTAATCTTGTGGCTTCAAAAGTAGATACAACATTGTGGCACTATAGGCTCGGTCATATGAGCCATAAGGGCATGGAGATCATAAAGAAGGATTTTCCTGGATATACAGAAATAGGTTTGAGTTTTGTGAGGATTGCATATATGGGAAACAAAAGCGAGTAAGGTTTCTCAAGGTTGGACCTACAAAGAAAGAGAGTAAGTTAGAGCTGGTGCATTTTGATGTATGGGGGCCAGCTCAGGTATCATCTCTTGGGGTTCAAGTTATTATGTTACTTTTATTAATGATGCAATAAGGAAATTTTGGGTTTATTGTATTAGAAACAAATCTAATGTATTTGACACTTTTGTTAAATGGAAAGCCTTGGTAGAGAATGAAACAAGTCTTAAGCTAAAATGTCTCAAGTCAGATAATGGAGGGGAGTATTACAACAATGAATTTGATGATTATTGTTCTAAGAATGGAATCCATAGGAAAAATATGGTTCCAGGAACTCCGCAGCATAATGGGGTGTTAGAAAGGATGAACAAAACAATAATGGAATGTGCTAGGAGCATGAGGTTACATGCAGGACTACCTCTTTCTTTTTGGGTAGAAGCGTGAGCACAACTTGTGTACTTGATAAACAGAGGACCCTCAAGTGCCTTGATGAGGCATACCTGAGGAGGCTTGGTATGGTAAGAAATTTGATTATTCATTTCTTAGATTCTTTGATGTGAGGTGTTTATCCATATAAACAAGGATGATAGGACCAAGCTAGAGGATAAATTAGAAAAATGTACTTTCATTGGTTATGGTGGTGATGACTTTGGATATAAATGTTGGAGTATTAAGGACAAGAAAATCATTCGATCTAGGGATGTGGTCTTTAATGAGAAATTCATGTATAAGTAAAGTTGTAAGAAAATAGGAAGAAGCCAAGAAATAATATGCAGCAGTAGAGGATCTTCTGGATGGAAAAGTGACACATGAATCAGTTTAGGAACCTCCTCAATAGGAACCCCAAACTCCTATATTGAGGAGGTCTTCTAGGGTAAGAAGAGAACCTGAACATTTTTCTCCTTCTCTTTATTATTTATTACTCACTAATAGTGGAGAGCCAGAGAGCTTTGATGAAGCAATGTAGGTAGATTCCAGGAAGAAGTGGGAGCAAGCCATGGATGAGGAGCATCAGGCTCTCATGGAGAACCAAACATGGGATTTGGTGAAGCTACCCAAAGGCAAAAGAGCATTATAGAACAAGTGGGTGTTCAGATTCAAAGAGGAAGAAGGAGGCAAGAAAAGATACAAGGCCCGGTTGGTGGTCAAGGGGTTTACACAGAAAAAATGTATAGATTTTGATGATATTTTTTCTCCTATAGTAAAAATGACTTCTATTAGAACTATTCTAGGAATAGTTGCAGCAGAAGACTTGCACTTAGAACAACTTGATGTAAAGACTACATTTCTCCATGGTGATTTGGAGGAGGAACTATATATGCAACAACTAGAGGGCTATGAGGTCAAAGGTAAAGAGGAGATGGTGTGCAAACTGAAGAAGAGCTTGTATGGATTGAAACAAGCTCCACATCAATGGTATAAGAAATTTGATAGCTTCATGATGGAGCAAGGTTATATTAGATGTCATTCTAACCATTACGTGTATACAAAGAAATTTGAGGATGGAAGTTATATTATCCTTTGTCTATATGTGGATGACATGTTGGTTGCAGGTAAAAACATGTAGGAAATAAAAGTACTCAAGAAGCAACTAAGTGAATCCTTTGCTATGAAGGATTTGGGGGCAGCCAAAAAATCCTTGGTATGAGGATATCTCAGATAGGAAGGAACAAAAGATGATTTTATCTCAAGAAGAGTACATTAAGAAGGTCTTGGAGAGGTTTAATATGTAGGATGCTAAACTAGTTGGGACTCCTTTGGAGCCATTTCAAGTTATCAAAGGAGCAGTGTCCCAAGACAGAGTAGAGAGAAACTAGATGTCCAAGGTACCTTACTCATCAATGGTTGGAATTTTGATGTATGCCATGGTGTGCACACTAGCCTTGATATTGCCCATGCAATGGGAGCGGTGAGTAGATTTATGAGTGATCCAGGTAGAGATCACTGGACAGGTAGTAAAGTGGATCCTTTGGTATTTGAGAGGGACCATGGGGAAAATTTTGTGCTACAGTGGATTAGACACCACTTTGTGTGGTTATGTAGATTCAGATATGGCTGGAGATGTAGATAGTAGGAGGAGCACGATAGGTTATGTTTACACTATAGGTGGGACAACAATGAGCTGGATTTCACGACTACGTTTGTGGCTTTGTCAACCACAGAGGATGAGTATGTTGTTGTCACAGAGGCAAGCAAAGAAATGATTTGTTACAACAATTTCTTGAGGAGTTGGGGCATAAAAGGAGGAAGGAAAGCTACATAGTGATAGTCAAAGTGTTATACACCTAGCTAAGAACTCTACTTTCCACTCTAGGACAAAGCATATACAATTAAGGTACCATTTCATCAGAAAACTTTGGAGGAAGAGAAGTTCAAGCTGAAGAATATTCATACCAGTCAAAATCCTATAGACATGATGACCAAGGTGGTCACAAGGGAAAAAAGTTTGTTCAGCTTTGGTTGGTCTTCATGGAAACTAGTGAAGGGTTGAGAAACTTGCTCGTAGAGGAAAACTAATCTCCAAGTGGGAGATTGTTAGGTTGTGGAGCCTTGTTTTCATGTGAGAAAATGTTGAAGACTCTATACACAAGAGTATTGTACACTTTCCATAGTTGACTCGCTAGGGTTTGGGCCTCGGCGGTAGCCCCCATAGCAAGGGGTTTGGGGGCAAGCCCCGAAGTAATTTTTTTTTTTTTTTTAAAACGTGCCCAATATACCGGGAAACGTGCTTTTCTCATATGGGTGGGATTTTGACCCATAGGTTTATGGGACGGTTTTGGCCTATGGTTTTGATACCCATGGTTTTGTAAAACTACTTAAGTAGTTGTCTATTTATATGGTTTTGTGCATATGGTAGGTGATATACAAACATTGCATATGTGTTTTGAATTCGGGTGTGAATTCTGTAGAGTTTGTTGAGCATAGCTCCAAACAGATTTGGGTATAGTATTGAGAGAGCGATGACTTGCAATAAAAATCTGAGCAAGTGATTCTTGATGGACGTAGCCCAAATTGGGTGAACCGTGTTAAATACTCTCTCTTTTTGTTGTGTTATCTTATTCTATAATTTTATTTGAGATCTGTAATATTTTCTGCATATTAGTTTCTACTTTATTACGATTCTGTGAGGGATTATTCTGCATATTTTATCCCTTATATCCTAACAAGTCCCAGATACATGTGTTACTATGCACTAGCCCCAACAGTATCTCTTGCCATTATATAGAATGTGAATAATGGTAATCAAGCCCAATGGAAATGAATTCCATGTCTTATTAGTGAGTAAAACCAACAAATAAGAGCTATCAAATATAAGGGTCCCCGATGAATGGTGCGATCTGATATACAGGAATGTAAATAAATTTTCATACCATGATGGTATGTCATCCCTATAGAAGACATCATTGATCGCCTCTATAATCTATCCAAAGTCACTGGTATACTCAATCAAGGAGCCAACAATGGGGACACATGTAAATGCGCCAGACATCCTCCAAGGTAATAGTAATCTCCCTATAGGGAGCCGGAAGAACTGGCTCTCATTGTGTCATTACTCTATCAATGTTGTCAAAAGGTCATGATCTAATGTAATAGATGGCATCCAAGCCACATGACCTAAACCAACCACCTCCAATAGTACCTCCATGTCACAATGATCCTATCGAGGTAGGCTCACCTCTATCTCGGCAATACGACTATGTCACTCTCTAGTCTGTAATGTCAAAATCATCTCTGCACAACACAATAATTGTTAGGCACTAACATTTCCTCTATTTTCTTCTATTTTTTACCATATACTAATTTTCATTTTCCTCTATAAATCACTCCTCTCAATTTTTTAATTCTTCCTATCTTTTTCTTCTACGTTGGGACTTTTTTCCATTTTTGGCACCAATGCACCCATTTGGGCATGTCCACACCTCGTTCGGTGTATACACACATGGTACATGTGTGCACCTCTCTGATACCTACGCACACATCTTCATATATGTGTGCCCCTCCTAACTAACCCAACCTGTACGTGTGTGCACATGCTTCAATGTGCCTACATGGCCATTTTGGCATGCACATGTAGGCACATGCATCTAACCCCTTATTGGTGCTTACGCGTCCTTGTTGGTGTTGACGCATATGCATTAGCAAGGTATGATATGTGCACATATACGCACACACTTTTTTCGTGCCCGAACACACTCGAAGATGCCTATGCCCCTGAGGGTGTGCGTGTGCACCTTTCCTAGGGCTAAAAACATTTAATAAAGTAATAAATGCATGAAAGTACAAGGGAAAGGTTAAACTACTCACGAAGGGGCCATCGTCTGCATGATGGACATACTCCCGAACTTGGTCAATGCATCTCTATGGGATCATGCTCTCACCATCGTCTTCGTCACTCTTAGAGGTCTCGTGGTAACTTTCGGTAGAGGTTCGTAACAAATGAATTGATCGTAATGATTTACCCCCTTACATCACGTATATTTAGCCATTTTCACTAATCTGTGATGCCCTAGGAGCGTGTTTTAACAACCATTCTCATTCTAACCCTTCTTCTGCTCACCGTGAATGATTATTTTTATTAAATAATTATTTTATTTAATTTTTCACCGTCTTTGAGGCATTATTTTCCACCTAGCACTCACTTCTTCTCACTAGGACAATTTTATTGCTTCTAGGCGATATCACTCCTACACACTCCACGAATAATTATTTTTATTAAATAATTATTTTATTAATTTTTCGCTAAGTGGGGTAGTACCTACCACCTAGCAATTTTTTCTTCTCCATGGGACATTTCTTTCGCTCCTAGAGACTCTTTTTTATTCTTCCAAATTCTTCTATGTTCAAAATCTAAAAATCTAAAAATGTAAAAATCAATAAAAATTAAAATAATCTGTCAAAACTCAAAAAAATTGCAAAAATAGGTAAACAACCCAAAATGGTTGAAACTTGTGTCTTGTGCATGGTGCTTCTCCCATATCTTGTTGGAATCTTCACATGTTCATAAACCACATGACTCACAGATCATCAATTTTACAACCATTTACAAAGCTAGCATGCTTGCTTCATCGTATTCTAAGGCACATTTAGTTGCTTGATACTATTTTATTACACACAATGCTTTATCATTAGACCGTTGCATCCTCCATCACTTTCCCTTGCATATTTTTCTTTCCTGGGGCATCATTTTTAACCCTTGTCGTCAATCATGAACATTTGGGATTTTTAGCTTGATAACAAATACATTTGTGCAACAGTCTTGACCATTGTTGGTTTAAGTATGTGTGTTTGTACTTGTTTCCTGTTACATGAGCTTGTTTACTTCTCGTATTGCATTGCTTTTTGTATGTTGCATTGAGTTGGTCTTTTTTCAAAATGGAAAATTTTTGTAGTATGGATTTTCATGTCATTCTACTTTTGTCATATGCTTATATTTTTAATAAGGACCGATGACGTAGATCTTTGGCTATATGATGACAATATGGTTGTTCCAATGCAATGGGTGAAGGCTAGTTCTTCTCTCCCTTTCTTCATATTTCTTCTATATCATTCTCCTCTTGACACCATTCTTCCATTTTGTTTGGGGCATCCCGCCCTACCCATTCTTCTCCTCCACTTGGGGCATCTTGTCCCTCATTTTCTTTCCATTTCTCTCATCTTTTCAATCGTTTATCGCCTTCCTTCATCACCCCATCAACACTTGAGGGGTGCATCTCTCACTTCTACTAATTTTTCTTCTACCCCTTCAAAATTTTACATGTCTACTATCTTTGAAGTGGCATCACTTATGCCACCCAAAGAGGGGAAAATGTAGACACCTATAATTTAGCTCCAATAATTTAAATACTTAAATTGTGCTAATTATCCCCTTTCCCACAAATTGACAACATATCGTCAATATAGCACATTTTCTCTTCTATCATCATTAATTAACTACATTATGCTAGTTAATTGACCCTTTTATCCAGCAAAGATGAAAATTAACAACCTTCCATTAATTAAACCCCTTTCTACCTGAATTAATTAATTATTCTTAATTAATTAAGTTTCCTCCTCTATTAGATAAATAAACTTTCATTTATCTAATTTAATCCTTCCTATCCCCAAAATCATGTTAATACTCTTCTAAGATATCATAATAGGCTCATCTCCTTATTAATTAGTCACCTCTAATTAATTATATGCACCCCTAATTCCCGTGGGTCTCTAAAAACAAATCAAACTCTCCTAAAGTTAACTCAACCCTCCCTAAACCTTCCTTATCCACAACTAACCTAACCTCTCTATTATCCCACATGTAAAGCGATGTAGAGATTCTTTTATCCATTGGGCTATATAAGGAGCCCTCCTCCTACCTTTATATTTACACCTAAATGAGCATAGAGCCTATACTATAGCCATTTCATCATCCTAGGGCATTCTTCATTAGAGTGGAGCTAAGCATCATCCATTTGCATTCAATAATCCAAGCTATTTTGTGAAGATCAATGAAGTTAATCAATAAAGGCCTTGTTGCCATGAATTGATGAACCTCCATCCTTGATCCTTTTAGATCAAGCACCAACTATCAACCCTTTGATAGCTAAAGCATCTACCTAGGTCCATTTCATTGATTTAGTTTTGTAAAGAGTAGAGCAATAAGTGTCACATGCTAGCTTGAGGTTTTTTTCAAGGTTCTAATGCATAATGTTGATGTTTATTATTTTTTAGCTCTTAGCATGATGGTGCATAAATTTTATCTTAGCATTTTATTGAGACTATTAGGTGTTAGTATGATTTTATTTGCATGGCTAACTAATTCTTGCACACAACCATTAAACCTCTAAGAATCCTAGTAGAGGTATGACACATCTTGATCAATCTATAGAGAGACCTAAAGAGGTCCCAAACCCTCTTAGATACCTACACCTCATCTTTTTCATCTTGTTTCGATAAAAATATGTGACACACCTTGTCTTGCATCCAAATTAGCTCTTGGTGAACCATAATTGGCCCTTCTAGGTTCCCATGACTTGTTTTTCCTTCTAGCCTGCACATTAGGCCCTTGAAATTTTCTTCATTTCCTTGTAGGTCCATAACAGTCCCTAGCAACATGTCCAACCTTATTACAACTAAAACATACAATTTAACTCTTTCCTTTGTAGCCTTCAACTTGACTAGGTGGATCATACAAAAAATATCTAGCAACATGACCTCTCTCATTGCAATTGTAGCATACCACACTCTTAGATTGCTCATTCCTACTATCTCTCCATTAAATATCATATATAGTAGACCTCCTACACTCCTTAAATATATGACCAAAACCATTACATGAGTAATAATAACCATTGAAAGATATTTCATACCTTGATGCATTAGTTTTCCTAATGTGATTTGTCTTCACATTTTCTTTGATGGAGTTCTCCTTCTTTCCATCCTTATTGCATGGTTCTTCATCCTTCTTTCTTGAAACACTATATTTTTGCATCTTTTATTTACCCTTGAAGTCATTACTAAACCGTAAACTTGCTCTATCACATGTTAGTCTTTGTTTTCCAAGAAGAACATTAAGATACTTGGTATTTTTCTCAAATTTCTGATATTATTTAGCCTTCTTACCAACATATAACAACTCTACCCTCAAAACTTCTATATCCTCTTCAAATTTGGTGCATTTACTCTCTTTTTCTTGCAAACTAGTGACTATAAACTTTACCTTTTCTTCTAGCATTTTAATTGTCTCATTTAGCTTGCTTGTTTCAGACCAATGCTTCTCTTCTAGATCATGAATATTATCTTCAAATACTTTGACTTGAGATCTCAGCTTCTTGTTCTTATTTTCAGCATGCCTTAACTTAGCTTGGATACACATAATATCATCTTCTTCTTCCTCAAAATATCTGCAAGAACTTGATATGAAATCACCTAATAATGAAGAACCACCACTAGTAGATCTCATGGCATCTTTAGTCATGAACAACACCTCATTTCCAATATCTTCATGATTAGATTTAGACTCCAAATCTAAGACATCACTACTTGCATAAGATAAGAAAGCTTCTTCCTTTGAGTAAAACATTAGTTTTCCTTCTTCTTAAAATCAAAATTATTGAAGTTCTTCTTACCTTTATTGTAATTATAGTTATTCTTGTCATGATCATCGAATGGTCTTCATCACCTTTATTTTCATGCCTATGAGGACACTTAGTAGTTGTTATCTCTCAGAAGTGCACCTGATTGAGGGATAACAACAGGGTTCTAAGCTTTCTCTTCCCTCACTTCTGCAGATACAATGGAAACACCTCATGGCTGTGGGTATCCCTATGTTGAGGTGAGTCTCGAGATTACAAGGTCGGTTCCTTATTGATGTATCCTAAACTGATTTTTTGGGGGTTTTAAGGGTAAAAAGATGGTTGTAACTGAAATTTAAATGGGGTGATACACCAAAATTATTGAGGGCTTTAACTGAGTACATGCACAATTTACTAAGAAATAGATTAAAGGAGCATGAACTAATGGGTTTCATCTAAATCCTAAGGCAAAAATTTTTTTGTTGAGGGATAAATCACAACAACACAACAAATAACATGCACACTAAGACTATGCAAAAACACCAAATTTGCAGCAAGGTAAGATAATTAATTCAAGGAATTAAAATTCACAAGAGCTAATAGAAATATACACACCACTTGTAAATAATTGGAAAGGCAATAACTGGTTCTCATTCAAGGGAAAAATTGGAAAAAAAATTTTCTTCAACACTCCTACATCCAAAATTCTTCCTTGTGCTTTGACCAATGCACACAATATATAGCAAAATAATTCACCCAACCATCCTAAAAAATAGCAATCTGAACTCGCCCATGCATGTTAATTTTAGCCTTTATCATGAATAAATAAAGGGATAAAATAAACATGTTGTTTACAATGAGGAAAAAATAGCCTTTAATTCAAAAATACACTTTAGTCAAAGTGCAGTTGACTGCTCTATTTCTATTACAATAAATAATTTTGGGTGAATATTTTGGCTAATAATAGCCCTTGCTTGATGTGTAATTTTTCTCCAATGTGCATGCAAATTTGTCTTCTGGCTCTAATGTGGCACCTTTGTAAGAAAGGTATACTTATGCTAATAATGAAATCTTTGTCTCTTTGTGAGTACATGCATAATACATCCCATGCAAAAATAATACCTGATTTTCTACTTAGCAAATATTCATGATTCACCGTGTGGGGACCACTGTTTTGGCAAAATAATACCTCCTCCTTGAAATAATATCCTCTTATTTTCCTTCTTAGAAAAGTATGATGTATTTGGAAAAATTAAGGTAAGTTTCCAATTTTAAGGTAATGTGCACAAGGTTTTTCTTGACTTATCATTATCATCCCTTTTAACTTGCACATGAGCATGCATTACTATTAGTCTCCTTTGATAATAATCATGGAATATATATCTTTTGATAATACCTTAGCTAAGGTTGATTTCCAATCATAATGTTTTGGTCACTTTTGATCACATAGTTTTAGGCCCCTTTGATTACAACCTTTGGCATATATTTTTGTTGACCCCTTTAGACTCATCACTACACATATTATTGGTCGGCTCCTTGTATAGTTTGTGGCATATACTATGATTTGGCTTTGAATTTATAATGGTACCAACTACTATGTTTAGACCTTCGACAAGGTTGATGCAAACATAATTATTTAATAGGGACATAGTCCCCTTCCACCATGATGACTAACCCTTGCTTTGTTGGTGGGAATGCTTGACAATGATGAGTTAGGTTTTGCATGAAGTATTGCCACGTTGGTAATTTATCAGTGAACCATGGTTAGGTTTGTAGTAACTCGGGGTATGCATTGAAATTTGGTGATTAGATCATGACCATTGATCTTCGTATTGAATGATCTAAATTGTCAATTCTTTAACCTTGATTGAACTGGTAGTTGGGTGGTGGGTTAGCATTTTGAATCATTGATCTTGTACTTGGTGATCCGGGTGTTGATCTTAACTTAGGTTTGATGGTGGTTTATTTGGTAAGTAAAATGCTCAAACCTATCTTTCATCTTAATTATACCATTCAAAAATGGGGCAAATCCTAGTAAATGTTTTCCCATACCACCATTATTATGTTTTTCAAGCTCGAATCTCCTTTAGTTTGACTTCTCATGAGACTATGTGAAGGAATATTTTGCATTTTTTGAGCTTTTTGAACTCTATGACTCACTGTAAGTCTAAAAAATATGCTTTAAAATGAATGACAACCATTCGTTTAATTCAAGAGCTATGTTTGCTTCATTCTTTACTTTGCAACTAATTCTACTTAGGGCTTCATTGTGATCAACTTGGTTCCATTTTGGATTTTAAGCTCAATTTCAAGCTTCTTCTTGAGAGAGATTTTTTTATTTTTCCATTCTCGAAGCCTTCACTATAAAAATGGTCATCATTTTTCTAAAAAAGGTGAGGTCTATTCAATATTTGATCTCTTTGTTTCATCCTTCTTCACTATTTTTGAACTTGTCACTTTCAAAATATCAAAACCCCATGGTCCTTTTTGTGTTTTATCTCGTCATAGAAAGTTACAATTTCATTTAATTAACGAGGGTTTCATGCTTCTTTTCTAGGAAAGGTAAGTCATTTGAGCCATTTTTCGAGTTCCTTTTAAAACACCTTGCTTTGAAAAGAAGATTTGGAATCTTTATTTTTATTGGGTATTCTTGGTCATCATTTGAGAGGCACGTTTTACGCTTTTCTTTTTCTCAAAAAGGCTTTGACCTTGAGCCGCTTTTCATATATCATGGATATTTGGTTTTCTTCATGAAGATGAGGATTGTAATTGCTCATATTTTTTCCACTCTTGTATCTTGATTTCCATTTTGTGGGTATTCGTCATTATAACGCCATTAATATCTCCGATTTTTTTTTGAAGTCTTATTATTGATGGGTTCGTATGTCATGGATCTTATACTTGATTTCTCATAATGAAATATTCCTCATATTTTCATGTATTTATTTCAAACTGGCTTGTGTTTATGATAATCTTGGTGATGGTTGGATCTTCTTAAAATAATCTGAGCTATGTTGATTCATGTGCATGGTCTAAGTTTGTAATTCTCATTTACTCCTCATTTTGGATATGGGTGCTTGTAAAATAGCTCAATTCGATCCGAATTCCACTCGATCTGCTATGATTTGAAGATTTTTATACTTGGTTTAAACTTCATGTGTTTATTTGCAAGGTGTGATATGCTCCTATGAGGCATAGATATTACCATTTAGCTTGTAGATGTTTTGTTTTGAAATGGTAAGCAACTCTATTTAATTTCCCTTGATTCGGGCATCGAGTCTGATGTGGTACCATGCTACCATTTCTCTGCTTTACATATTATGATGAGTAAAATTGTCTTAGGTACATGTAAAAGAGTACCTTCTGGGATGTGAATCTCTTTATAAATGTTTCTTGCCATTGTTTTTGTATGATTTGTTCTAAATCATGAATCTTGTTACTTCTATTTGATCGTGTAGTTGTATAATGATTGGAAAATTTGTTTCCTTGTACTTTTGAGTTGGACTTTGAAGCATTTGTATTCCTTCCTTATGATTGAACTTATTGTGAGACTCGTAAATGACTTTGTCCAAATTTTCTTAATTTGACATTCATCCTTATACGTGTTTTTTTGAGATCTGAAAGATGATTTTTTTTAAAGTTGTTCTACTTTGATGGTCAGGAGTTTTCATTTATTTTTCATAATTGATTTATGCATCCATATAGGTCATTATACTCTTCCTTGCTCATTGCTTTTAGTTGATTTGCTAGAAGTTGGAATTTGTACTTTGTCTAGATGTTTCTTCATGTATCTATGTTGCTTCTTAGAAAAGTGTACTGAAGTCATTTTAAAAGATTCTATCTTTTGAACAGTGTTCTCACTCTTTTGCATAATAAGAGAAAGCTAACTAATACTAAGATTTGGGAATGCATGCTTGTAACTTTGAACATCCATTCTATCATGAGGGCAACTAGTAGATAGTTCTTTCAAGATTTCAAAGCTCTCTAATGTCTTCATTTTATGATCTTAGCATTTGAACTTGTAACTCATCTCATTTTTATTCCCTGTAAATTTTAATCTTTCTTAACATTTGTAAATAAATTTTGTAGATCATGTAGCACTTTGATATCAGCATTTATACCTTAAATGCATTATGTCATCTATGCACCTATGAATGTATTTAACTAATTGGATTTTTTTGATTTGGAGTTTGTATCCTAGTTGTATTTGATTCTTGAGGCATGTTATATTTGAGATGTCTCAAAAAATTGAAGCTTGATCATATGATTGATGAGACATTATCATTTAATAATTGCCTTCCTCGAATGACCTCTTCAATACTTGCTAGTGAAATTTCTTTCCTATAATCCTTGCTAAGAATCATTATATAAGTTTGAATTCCTTTCATTTGATATTCACCGGCTTTACAAAAAGTTGTACTTGTATAATTACGAAGTGTATGTATTACTTTGATTCTTCTTGAAATATGAAACAAATTGTTTTCTTGAAAGGCTATATCATTTATCTTACATGCAAAATAAGATAAACATTTAGAAAAGTAATAGGTTTTCAGCCTCTTGTATTCCATAGTGACTTTTCTTCCTTTTCTTTCTGTCTGTCATGATTTTTGAGAATCACATGTGCTTCTGCAAGATAGTACTTCCTCAATTTCAACCAAATTTGATGTACCTTATGCCTGTTGACTTCAAATGATTCTTTTGCATTTAAACTAATTGCATAGGCATAAAAATAAACTCGATCTCAATAATCGATAAAGTTTCTCTTTCTATTTTAGGTACCATGATGCAATGGAAGATGCAGAAGATGAAGATGAAAGAAGAAGTGAACTAGAGAAATGAAGACCGAGAGAAGACCCAAAGACAATGATGGGTTTCTTATATATTCCTTTGTTTTTAGCTTTGTGTACATGTATCTTTTTCTTTA